>OW240914.1:72820738-73144735 GCA_933207985.1 Pelobates cultripes | reverse complement strand
ACTGACCGTCAACAAGTCGGGAACAAGATCCATCCACAAACACATCCTCAGAACCTGGCTGAGGGGTATCCATGAGGTCTAAGCGTGGGGAGGTATGTGTATGTATAGTATGAATACAGTCATGTTCTTCTGGCTGAGTTTTGCTTAGATTAGGGTTGTCATGAGTAAGGATAGCATGCAGTACACTCATAGGGCCAGAATTAATAGGGCCGTACTTGATCTGTAAATTAGTAGAATTTAAGAGAATTATTTCATAACCACTTAATCTTTGTGCTGTCATGTGTTGTGTAGTGAGATTCTTGATCAAATGCAACACTTGGTGTGATGTATGGAGAATAGTGGGATGGCCCAGAGTGATAGTAGTAGCAGTCTCAACAGCCATTGCACAAGCAGCCAGGGCCCTAAGACACGCCGGCATCCTCTGAACCGGAACAGGGACTACTTTGGAGAAAAATGCTACAGGACGCATACCACCTCCATGTTCCTGAGCACAGACCGCAGCCATGGTTTTACAGTTGTCCCTTGCATAAAGATGAAATGGTTTACAATAATTAGGCAGTCCTAAAGCTGGGGCCTGCATAATGCCTACTTTAAGTGCCACATATGCATTGTCCATTTCAGGTGACCATCTGATGTAATCTGGGCTGTCCCCTTTTACAGCCATTCTCAAAATTGAGTCGTAGTATGAACATTCAGGTATCCACTGGCGACAGTAATTGATCATACCCAAGAAGGTGAGCAACTCCTTCTTTGTAACAGGTTTGGGTATCCTTTGTAGAGCTTCAATACGTTTGGAGCTGAGGGAGCGTGTGCCTTGTTGTAACACAAATCCCAGATAGTCAACCTTCTCTGCACCCAATTGGATTTTATGCTTGGCTACCTTGTGGCCTTCCAGTGCTAAATGTTTCAATAAGCTGACAGTGTCTTGTGTGCTGGCTTCCCAGTCAGGACTGCACAGCAGTATATCATCAACATACTGCAGCAGGACGGAACCATGACCAGGGGTCCATGACTTAAGGGTTTGTTGGAGCACCAGCGAATAAACAGCTGGTGAGTCCACATAGCCCTGGGGAAGGCGAGTCCAGGTGTACTGAACCCCCTCAAAAGTGAAAGCCATAAGTAGTTGTGTCTCTTGGTCAACAGGGACCGAGAAAAATGCATTACTTAAGTCAATGACTGTAAAATACTTAGCTTCATGAGGAATGGCTGTTATCAGAGTGTTAACATCAGGGACAATGGGGGCTATTGGAATAATCAAATTGTTAATGGCCCTAAGGTCTTGAACAAATCTATAGTCCTTGGTAGCCTTAGGGACCGGGTTAATAGGGGAGTTATAGGGGGAGACTACAGGCCTGAGTATACCCTGTTGAAGGAAGGACTGGATCATAGGTCTGATCCCATCCTTCTTTTCCTGTGACAGGGGATACTGTTTAATATAAATTGGGCTGACATCAGGACGTAGTTTTGCTTTATAAGGGGTACAGTTTATGTATCCTACATCTAGCTTGGATGAAGCCCATACAGAAGCAGGTACCTCATCCATATCCATCTGCAGAAAAATTCCAGAGGATGGGGCAGTAAGGGAAACTGCCATACCACCCTCAGGGGAAAAATCCACAGTTGTACCCAGTAGTCCAAGGAGATCCCTCCCTAGGAGACTAACAGGGCACCCTGGGATTAGGCTAAACTGGTGGCGTAGAGAAATAGGGGAGTGGGGTAATTTAATTTCCAAAGGGATAGTTTTGAAGGTTTTTGTTAACACTCCATTTATTCCCACAGAAGGTGTCGACTTTTCCCTTGAACCTCTATATACATCCATACATATGGTGGAACAGGTTGCACCCGTGTCTACAATAAAGGGCATGTCCCTCCCATTTACATTGAGGACTATAAAGGGTTGTTCCATAAAATTAGAGGACAATACAGGAAAAGCTGGAGTGTTACCTTCTGGGCAGCCCTATGGCCATTGAATGTGATGGGTAGGGCCAGATGAAGTTTTAGGGCCAGAGGGGGTTTTAGGGGCAGGAGAGCGATGCTGTGGGGGGTAGTGGGGCTGTTGGGGTATCCATGGGCGACCTGGGGTCTGTTCAGCCTGTCCAGTCTTTTGTCTGATAGGGTTGGGGCACTCATTCATCCAGTGTCCCTGCCTTCCACAGTTAAAACAATATGTCCTTCTATTAGTAAATGGTAGGGACCTATTTCCTCCACGTCCTCTTCCCCCTGGACCCCTAAATCCTCTTTGGTTTAATCTCCTATCACCTCCAAAATCTCTCTGTCTTGCACGATTAGGATCACAATGCTGTAAACCCTGTGACTGATACAACATACTCTTTCCATCTTTACCAATAGCAAAACAACCTGCTGCTTCTCTCTCATGTATTTTCTGCAAGAATTTAACTGGAGTTAAAGTTGACCACTCTGAAATCAGCTGTTTAACTAGCAGTGAATATGCTGGAAGCATATTCCCAATGCAAGTCTGTATTTTTAAAGAACCCATACCACTTTCCTCTGAACCAAGTCCAGCTTCATCTTTCCAACATTTATAAAACCTTTTAGTGAATTCTGTCACTGTCTCCTTTGTGCCCTGTTTACAGGACAAAGCAGTGGAGATAGACTGCTTGTCTTTCCATAATCTCATCATCTCTGTTTTTACTTCATCCCACATAATGTCTCTCCCTTTTTCCGTGGATAATGGATAAGTACTCACTGTGGTTCCATCAAGTGGAACACTGACAGTGGTTACTCTATTCCATTCCCACCCAGATTCTGAGTCATAATCTAATAGTCCATCAATAATTAACTTTATGTCAATCTGTGTCATATTCTGTCCTTGGCACATTCTCTTCAAGTACATAATACATGCAGAAGGATTCGTTCTAGGATTTGGAGCTCCTTTAATTATGTCCTTCAATTCTCCTGGAGTTAAAGGTTTCAAAATTAATTGATCTCCAACAGTCAGAAAAGGATATGTCTGTTGTGTGTCTAATTCATCAAATTCTTCTTCCCCTTCCTCCTCTCCATCATCTTTATCTGTTCTTTTAACACCCAGCCCCATCTTTTTCTTATACCTAGTCTGGATACCCTTAGGGGACCTTCGCTGAATTTGTTTAACCTTCTCATCTTGGGGAGAAAGGGAACTTGATGGAGCAGTGGCTATTCTTTGTGATCCAACTGCTACAGCAAGAACTAAATCATCGTCATTTTTAGGTGATAGGTTAGGATATAGTGGGCTAAAGTATGGGGTGTAATTAGGAGGAGGCTGTGATTTGCAGGTATTAACAACAGTTTCTTTAATTTTCTTTTTATTCTTTTTATTCTTTTTTATCCTTTTCCCCTCTTGGGAAACAGGGTACCAGTGAGGTGCAACCTTAAGCCAATTCTCACCCCCCTGTCTCATGTATTCTTTGTCCCATTCTGGATCTCCCTCATACCAAGGAAAAGATTTCTTATCTTCCAAACATAATCCCTTAACCATACTCAGAAAATAATCATCATTAGCCCCGTCTTTAGGGAAGGGAGTTTCACTGCCCTGTCCTTGTGTCCACCCTGACAAATTGTCCACCCAAGGATCCACTAAATAATCCCCCAGTTCACCAACTCTAGCAACATACTGCTTGCAAGTCTCCCCTGGATTAGGGCGAGGGTATTTTTTAGACTGGGAAGTACCCATTTCAAACTCAATAAGAATCGGATTTGGAATAGCTGATTATTCAGTGGTTAAAGAACAGCTGTCTGGAATCAAAAGTTCCCACAAAACTGTTACTTCTCCACGAGCAGTATCGCTTAAAACCAGAAATTCCAATTCCTTGCACAATTATATAAAAAGCCACCAAATATATTGCATGCAAAAAAAAAGTTGCAGGACAGCCAAAATACCCATCAAGTACAGAGTTAACAATTCTTTTTTTTTTTTTTAGCTTAACAAACTAACAACTAAGTTAAATCAATACCAAAGTCCACCAAAGACTGGAAATCTGTTTTACAACCTACCAAAGGTAACCTCTACCAAAGAGGGGTCTAGGGACGTCTCCCATAGACAAGTAAGGCTTTACTCCTACCCAAGGAGACCTTATAAAATCTTAAATCCCCTTTCAATAAAAACGTAGTTATGCAATGTATGAAGGATGGAAAAAGAAAAGTAAAAGAACAAAGGTGAAAAAGACACCCAATTCTCTTACCTGATCTCTTTCGTTCCGTTCACAAATGCACCCCAAAAACTTCTGACACCAATTTGTAGGGGATAGGATGGATATTTTGCCGGAGCTGCACCCTCTTTATCAGACAGGATCCTGGGAATCAGTCAAGAAGACAAGAGATGTGTTCTATAACCAATTCAAATTTTAATTGATACATCAGTTATACTTATACCCCATTTTCATGTCGGTGGGGGTCATTGAGCATTGTGACATAGTTTATTTTTCACAAGTTGTTTTCAGTTATAATTCGATGTTACATAATGTATGCATATTGGATAAAACCCAGATGATTACAAATACAGAAATCTTGGACAATTAACAAGGTCATTCCAGAATCCTCATGTCATGTCATGTCATGTCATGTCACGCCATGTCATGTCACGCCATGTCATGTCATGTCATGTCATGTCACGCAAATATCTTCTTTCCAGGAACATGACAAAATCATGCTTCAATAACATTTCTGAGAATTGGAGATACAATTCCAAATTTATTCTTGATTCAAATTAACCCTTACATGAACAGTTAGGATATAGAGCAAAATGGATATTCATATCCTACAGGCATGACAGGATTCGGGATTCGGCATGACAGTGCCGCTTTAAGGGGTTAATTGACAATGTCAAACTGGTTTCACGGATACTAGTGCCATTAGAATGTCCTATTCCAGGGGCTGAAAAGCCATGACAATCAGGGTTATTTACTAAAGTGAGCATTTAAAGTAAATTCAAACAATTTCAAATGTAAGGCCAAAGTAGCTGCTCTGGAAGCAAAGCTGAATTAGACAATGTTTCCATTTCATGTATTCTGCCCTTGAATCTAAAATTAAAGATGCATTCACTTTGAATTCTCACTTTAGTGAGTAACCCTGTAAGAAGAAGATGCTCCTTGGTAAAACGATTGTTCCTTGTTAAGGATTCTAATATTTCTAAAGAAATGTTTATAATATTTTTTTTTAATTCATAAATTATTTTTAACATCTGGTAATGTTAATTTAGGAATAAACAATAATCCTAATTTTTATTACACTTCCCTATGTAATATTCCTATGTGGCATACTAAAGTTAATGGGGTTTTTGAGTCAGAGTCAAGAGCTGTACTGTATGAAAAAGAATTATGAAACCATCTGGATCCTTCTAAATTAGAGGCACAAGGACACCGTAGTTAGAACAGAGGTACAAGGACATAACAGCTTTTATATAACGTTAAAGCAGACATTTTCACTGTTGTAAAATTGTTTGGATTTGTTGCCATTTTACTTTTGTTTTTAAATTAAAGTTTATTATTTAAGTCAACATCAAAGACACAATGGAAGTGGAAGTAAAGTATTCAGTATAATATAAAAAAATGTGACAAGAAGAAAAAATATTGATTTCTGTATAGAAAGACATATGGGTTATTCACTAAAGGGACAATTTAAAGTGAATTCAACTTTAAATAGCGGACTTTAAACATTAAGGCCAAGATAGCCAAATTAAAAAAAATTCTGTAAGTCAGGCATGCCTCCAGTTTGACTACCTCAGTCTAAAATTTAAAATACAATTTAAATCAAGTTAAAATCTCCCTTTTGAATAATCACATTGTAATCTACAGATGATTAACTTTTTTTTACAAGATTTACCTAAGTTCACTTAAAGGTCTCACTTGTGGTCATTAAAGTTCTTGTCCAAGCTTCTGGTACCTTACCATCCCCAGGAGCCATGTCTCGAGAGAACAGCACAAAGGTCTATGGAAGCATTAGTACAGAACACGCTAAAGTACTTATCTTGTGCAGTACAAGATCATGTCTCAAATTACGAGATGCCTCAGATAACAAAACATGACATCAGAAGCTCTGTCTTTTGCCAAAATGTATTAATGTCATGCTTGCACCGTAGAACAAAGACATTCCTACTTTGTCTTATGATATATTTTAATTGTAATCAAATTTAAACAAAATTTCAACAAAGCCAATATGAGTATTTCCTAAAAAATATATCTTTATAGAATATTTAGAAGTGAAAGAGATGCTACATACATGCTTTAATAGTTTCGAAGTAAAGGATAGATCATAGATATATCATAGTTCAACATTATTATTTAATAATGTGACAAAAAAAACTGTCTGTGATGGCGGCTGGACGCATTTTCAGAGAGCTCCGGGGCAACTCGATGAAACTAAGCTACTTACCCACACTACGGGAGCTCTCTCTGTGTCCGACAACGAAGTATTGACCGCCAGGTAACAAGCAACCGACTCTGTATGGTCGACAGCAGCCATCCAGACTAAGCCCTCGGTGGGACGGAGTGGGGCCTAGCAAGCAGCGCGGAGGGGAGAGGCAGCCGCTCTCTCAGCCAAGCTCGGGCGGACCCCTGACCAACTCTCCATGGCACCCCGGTCCCCACCCTGGAGGCTCACTCCCTCCACCAGGATGAAGCGACCCTGCACCAAACAGCACTGACACCCCACGTGGCATACCAAACATGGAAGACGATACGAACCCCACGCCTGACTATGGCAAAGTGGTGCCTAGAACGCTGGCATTCCTGGACAGACTCCTAACTGACTTTTGGGGGACGCTGTCCCTCCGACAACCGGCACCCGCTCCACAAACCCCGCAAGAGCACCCACCTAAACCCGCTCCCCGGCAGCCTCGAAAGAGGCGCAGCACACAGAAAGCACGAAAATTGCGGTATAGGCCGGTTCAGCGAAGCACAGAGGGCAGGAAGCGCAGACCTGCAACAGAGAGAGGTGCCTATGGAGCCTGCAACCAGTAGGACAAGCAGAATGAAGCAGGGAGAGGAGAGCAGGGGATACAGAAGAAGACATTGGTCACTGCACCAACCTTGTCTGGGTCAATACGCCTTATAACTCATCCCAATACCTGGTACCGTACCCTACCCATGACGATCATGGGCTGAAAGCATAGAGGGGTGTCGGATCCACAATCACACCGCACTCAGCCAGGAGAACCCAACCTTCTTTACCTAAGACTGTACCACATGACCCAGACATCCCCACACTAGCACCTTCCACCACAGTCACTCAGGGTAGCAAACTTAGTTTGCATAATACTCTCAAGATGTAACCTACTATATGTCTACTTATCACCTAAGCATACTCTGCAATAACAAAGCTTTGATCTCTAATACGAAACATATATTATAGAGTTCAGTTCACTCGTGTACTGTACCTGTCATGTTAACAGAATATCAGAAATTCCCTGATAAACAACTTTAATATGTATAAATCTTATAAATATAAGCATAGCTATTCTAGCACCGTAAAGCGATGGTTATCTTACGCCATGTGTCCAAGTTTCTAGCATGTTATAACTAATGATACGTACTTACATTAATCGGATAGCTCATACCATGGTTATTGCAACGTTCTCACTTAATTCTACGTTTAAATACAAATGTTTAAGCCTGACTAAAATAAAAATTGTGCTTCTTATTCATATGCCCCACATGTTAAGCGTGGTAAAAGCCAGAGGATTGCTTTTATGGCACCTCTCGCCAGCCTGTATAATTTATTTGCACTGCAAAAATAAAGAATTAAAAAAAAAAAAAGGATGAAAGCATATAAAAAACAGTAGTCTAGTATGAATTGAGCAGTAGTACTGTATAGTAGAAAGTACAGACTCGATAGTTCCGACAGCAGTACAGAGAGGTGAGAGAGACTTTAAGCATTAAATGACCTTGAGTCAACAATAGTTGTATAATAAATAGAAAAAGAGGATGAAATATGAAAATGTTGAGCAGTGAGGGACATTCAAAATCTGTGATTAATTTATTGAATCAAGGAGTAAAGAGTAAGTGAAACTCTTATATGAGATAATATAAGCTTATAAACCAGCTCTAGTAAATAAAGCATTTGTTACAATCCGTACATAATGGGTGGTCACTGACCTCTTCCGAATGTGCGCACTTATATACCCAATATTCAGTGATGGATAAAAAAAAACAACAACTTTAATTTAATGTCTATTTAAGAACATAAATAAAATTGCTTCTTACAGACAAGGTTTTGAGTACGTTTTGCTGTTACTCAGAAATTGCGTATTTAGAATGTAGGTAAAATCCAGCTCTGGCGCTCTATGCTTTGAATCTCGCGGCACCCTGGCTCCGCCCACTGTTGTGACTTTACTCCTCCATATCTATGCATGAGCTTCAGCTCTGGTTTTAACTTTTTCTCTGTTCCTATGATTTTGATTTTTATGTTATCTCTAGTACTTAGCCCAATTTGGCTATTATAAGTGGCAGGGTTTATCACTCTGCCATGTTTGCCCCTAGGAAACCACATATCTGGGCGTGATTTGTATTATGTTAATCCATTCCCCCCTCCCTACTGTCCCCGGTAACCCAATGGTACAAGCTCAGATGCTTGCTTATTGTAACGGGAGGGAGATAATTCCCTACAAGGACGTAATAGACCTAGTGACCCTTACTTTTTAAAACATATGCCTAACATTGCCACACAAGCCCAGCTCCTCCGACATATGTGTTGTCCCACTTCCTGTTCAGATACTAGACGTAATCGACAGTGCCTTGTGATGTTAAGACATGCAGGCTTGGATATATATATATATATATATATATATATATATATATTCTGTTCATTTGTTACATAGTTACATAGTTACATAGCTGAAAAGAGACTTGCGTCCATCAAGTTCAGCCTTCCTCACATTAGTTTTTTGCTGTGATCCAAAAGAAGGCAAAAAAGAAAAAAACAGTTTGACGCACAATTTTGCAACAAGCTAGGAAAAAAATTCCTTATTGATCACAGAATGGCAGTCAGATTTATCTTTGGATTAAGCAGTTATTACCCTACATTGAAAGATTATATCCTTGAATATTCTGTTTTTGCAAGTATGCATCTAGTAGCTGTTTGAACATCTGTATGGACTCTGATAAAATCACTTCTTCAGGCAGAGAATTCCACATCCTGATTGTTCTTACAGTAAAAAACCTTTCCTTTGCCTTAGACGAAATCTTCTTTCTTCCAGTCTAAACGCATGGCCTTGTGTCCTATGTAAAGTCCGGTTTGTGAATAGATTTCCACACAATGGTTTGTATTGGCCCTGAATATATTTGTATAATGTTATCATATCCCCTCTCAGGCGACGTTTTTCTAAACTAAATAGGTTTAAATTTGTTAACCTTTCTTCATAGCTGATATGTTCCATTCCTTTTTATTAATTATGTAGCCCACTTCTGCACTTTTTCTAGTGCCATAATATCCTTCTTTAGAACAGGTGCCCAAAATTGCACAGCATATTCAATATGGGGTCTTACCAGTGATTTATAAAGAGGCAAAAGGATATTCTCGTCCCAAGAATGACTGCCCTTTTTCATGCATAACAATACCTTACTGGCCTTGGCCACTGCTGATTGACATTGCACATTGTTGCATAGTTTGTTGTCTATAACAATTCCCAAGTCCTTTTCGTGTGTTGTTATCCCTAATTCGCTTCCATTTAGGGTATACGTTGCTTGTGTATTCTTTACGCCGAAGTGCATAACTTTGCATTTTTCAACATTAAATTTCATCTGCCATTTGATTGCCCAGTCCCTCAGTCTATCTAAATCCCTCTGCAGCAAAGTAATATATTGCTCACATTGTATTATTTTACAAAGTTTTGTGTCATCTGCAAACACTGAAACATGACTTTCAATTTGTATTTTTACTTTAAACACAAAACAACAGTGCAGTATGCTTTGTCTTTTTATGCAATCTCTCATTGTTTATTATCGATGTACCTTTGTATCTTCATACCATTACCAAGCTGTGTAATCACTACTGCACTGTCAAAATAAAGACAAAAAAAATGAGATTAAGTTTTTTTATCATTAGTAGGTGTCAATCACCATAGAGCAATGTATATCAAGATTGTATAGACTTAAAAATTAAATTAATTTAGTAACATGGATTAAATTAAACTCTATTAATGTAAATTAATAAAAGTAATAACATAACATAAAATAAATGAAATTAAAAAAAAAAATAATTGTAAAAACAATATATATAAAATACTGTGTTTATAAAACCAAATGAATGTTGCTCTGCTTTTTTTTTTTTAATGTTTGTCTTGACACTTTGTTTCAGTTAAGAATTGGAGAACTTGTTGCTTGAACCTGAGTATTACAGAAAGGAAATATAACTAAATAGTCTAATAATTGGTTAATATTGTTAATTGGCTGTGCTTATTAAGAAGTCTAAATGAATTGCTGTTTGCAATCATGCATCTTCAATAAATCCACGTTTGTGTACTCACTGGGTTCACTTAGTTTATATTTGTGCATTTCAAGGGGTTCCAATATGGTGGGTCTCAAATCATAGTTGTACTTCTGAGATAGTCAATGAATGCACAAAATGGATACGAACTGATATCACGAAGGGGGGAAGTGATGAGAAATCTTCATACCCCTTTTTATAGATCTGTAGGAGTTGAAGACACTAGTAAACTACTCTACAGGTACAGTAAGATATTATAATGGAAAGATGAACATATACCTAGTGGTGGATGGAACTGAAAAACCCAGCACATGGCCCCCTTACTGCTAAGTTGTGAAAAACAATATCAGTAGATATTAACTCAAAACAATCTTTCATAACATTACTAACACACCATCAGAACTAGGATTTCCATTAGTCTAAATTACCTTTGTGAATATTGACCTTAGAATACTACATCTATTACTTTCAGAGCTTCTCGTATATATGCTGTGACAGATAACATCTACAGTATCAATGTATAGCTGTAATTTCATCTATTTCGCTGGCAATCAAAGGGTTAATACTTTTAGCATCCAATAAAAAAATTACATGCCCAGCCAAAAAAAATAAAAAATAAATGTACAATTCTGTAGTCATGACCATAATTTAAAAATGCTGCAAACACTTTCATTACCTTTAGAAGTTATGTCCAACAGGAAGATCATTAAAATTTCTTTCAACTAGACAAAAAGGAAAATTTAAAACTTTACACATTTTCAATGACATTTGCTGAGCTGAGCTATCTGTTGGCATAAAAAGCTGAAGATAAATGTCAGCTTCTGAAAGTCTTTATATGGGACTAAATTGTACTTGTTGTTTGTAGCAGATGGGATTGTTAAAGAGTAGAGAATGTGATGGAAAAGTCAGCTATAGTTATATACAGTCTCTAAAAAATATTACGGGATTCTGCTACAGATAGAACTGGAATGAATAGCTTACTTTTTGTATTTTTTAAAATAAAGATTTGTTTTGCTATTTTTGTAGGAAAAAACCTAATATGGACCATTGATAGCACATTATATATAATTTTAAAAGTCCATCTCTATGAAATAAAATAAAAGGGCACCTCATACATTTTAGACTTGTGTATGGCAAGAAAATTAATCCCGGCCAAACCATGTTTCCCGAAAATATAAATATAGATTTTCTTTTACTGCTCTTCCTGTATTTCCCTCTATTAGTCACTTCTCACCTGTGAATAATATCAAGATTTAGTGAATATCCCCTAGCTTTTTTTTCCATTAATCTTCTCTTTTTTTAGCCCCATGGGTGGAATTCAGAATCACAAATTGAAATTAACATTTGCCTCCAACCAGCGTGCACTGCTTGCGATTACTGTTACGTTATTCTGTTTCTTTTAGGCTCAGCTTCCCATCTACTCAAGTAATAATGGGGCACTCATTCATCCACTGGGCTATTCTTCATGCACTTGCTTCCCTACTGGATAAGAATCTGGGTTTTTAATGCTGCTTGAGTGTCTTTCAGATGATTGAGGAGTCAAGGTCTATGCTGGCCTAAGCTTCCGGCTTGTTACAGGATGTATGCATGAGCTGGGGTGCCCCCCACATCATAGTGCTGCACCTGGGTGGCAATGATCTTGGTACAGTGCAGGAATTGGTTTTGGCAAGGATCATCTCCTCTGAACTCCGGTGCTTGTCTTGGGTGCTCCAACATTTTGCCTCATTTCTTCTGGTGCCATTTCTCTTATAGGATAAGAAAGTCAACAGGATGGTGGGTTGGGCAATGGCAAAGGTTTTGTTATCTGATATCCTGCCATTTCAGCTGACTAGGTGGAACCTTTTAGGCTTTTTGGCAGTTTTTTTATTTACTGAGCAGTTTTTCTTGGTGGGTCAGAGTGGCTCTTTTTTAGCGGGTGGGTGTTGCTTTGCACATGGTAGCAGACATGCTGGATGGGAATTCCAGTGGTGAGGTGACTGGGCTTTACCCCTTCTTGGGCAGGGGCCTGATTGGGGTGGCTGCCTGCAACTCCTTGTTTAGCTGGTTTGGTTAAAGATTTCCCTTGCAATCCTTTATGCCTCTGCTAGGGCGGATGAAATGGGCTGCAGGATTCGAGTTGAGCTGCATCCTCCTGCGGGCTAAAGAGTTTAGTTAATCCCTCAGCGCAATCAAACCTCGTTAATTAAGTTATTTATTTTATGCCCATTCGATTCCAAAGGTTATCAGCTGAATGCTGTGTTAATTGCAAATAAACATGGACAGTTGTGGATTTTTCCCTCCAGCCTCTTGTCGTGTGTGGTTTATTTGGGAAGTTAGTTGGAGTGGGGTGGGGTGGGGTGGGGTGGGGTGCTGGTTCAGGAATGGTGGTTTAGTTGTTCTTTAAGGGACGAGGAGTTTATGGAACACCGGAACACAGGAGGTAACCTCTTATATCTGTCTCTTTGGACTTTATCAGTCATTGTGTTCCTTAATTGGTGAATATGTTGATTAGATTTTACAGGCCTTACACGTCATAGTTTTCCCAACTAGCTACCATTTCTCCTTTGCACTTGGGGGTTCCTATGTCTGTTAAAAAGCTTGTTTTTTAAAGGAAAGTAGAATCTATTAATATATCTAGACTTCAAAGTACATATGCTTATCTACTGAGCTATTGATGTGAATATGAAGACTAACACTCAAGGTTTAAACATTGGACCTCAAAAAAATCAGATCATATATATATTTGGAAATTGGACTATTCCAGTTCTGGGGCAGTTCTGCTAAAAAGTAAGATTGGAGGAAACGCAACAATTAAGGAACAAATAAACAACCCTTAAGACAGATAAGCAAAAACTGGTAACAGATAAAACTGCATTACCAATAAGAATAACAAAACATCAGATAAAATGTAACGGAGTCAACTGAGAACACCAAGAAAAACAGAAACAAGAAGCAAGCCAATAATTATTAAACTCGAGTTCAGACTAGAGAAGGGCAAATGTGGATGGTAGAAAAAGAGTACAACTTGAAATTAACAAAAGTCAGGATAGCATATGTCACACTCAGAACTCTTAAGACAAGTAAAAAAATAAATAACAGTAAGCACTGTATCTAGTATGTACAAGGCAAGAACCAGAAAAGAGCAGTGTGGCACATGTGACATTAAAAAAAAAAAGAAAAAAGAGGACCTGTACCCTAAATGATGCATGTACCTTGATGGATGTGTATCACATTTCAATATATCGTTATCAACACAAATACCAGCAGTGTGCTTATGAAAGGAAGGTGAAGAAAGCACCCAGAATCAAATTGATTGTGGAGTAGGGTGCATCCACCAAGCTAAATTCAGAATGTGTAGTACAGTTCCAGGTAGATAAGCAAGATGCAATAAAACTGTTCCAGTACACGTAAATAGTGCAGGTAACATTACAGACAAAAGTAAAAGAATAAAACAAAGCAGCAGCTCCATATCCCACCTTCACTTGATGTGTAGTGGATGAGAGGGTTTAGAATGTGGACTACAAAAAATTTGGACAGGGAATGAGGAAGTTAAATTACACAGAATAACACTGCAACATGTTGTGCTGTGAGATTCCTGAAGATTTTGTCAAACCTATTCAAAACAGCATGACAAAAAAACACTACAATAAGCTACATCAATTATGGTGCTTAGTGTATACCTTTAACAATGTTTCTTTTGTTTTAGAGCTATTAGTAATTTATTCATAAAATGGTATGGCGATACATTTCATAATCATACAAATATATGACAATTGACAATCATTATTGTCATTTTGTTCAGTCAATTTTAATTTTTTATTATTATTGTTCAAAATACTTTTTATTAGCGAGTCAGTATTTGATTTATTACTTTTAATGCTGAACACAAAAATATAGATGAAATATTTGGAAAATGTGCAGAAGAATAAAAATCCAGATAAACCTGTGAAAGAGGAAAATGCTTTATTTTATGTATTTTTCCAGACAGTAGATTTTATTCTTTTTCTTCAACATGATTCATTAATATATAAAGAATGACCAATAAAAATCATTTTGAAGTAAATAAATGCATTATTTATCTGGCTCAAAATGATTCCATTACTTTATTAATTAACCTTTTCCTGAGCTTTAAAGAGTTCATTAACCTTTTTTGCTGCAGCCTTTTGGATTCTTAATGCTTCAGATTGTCATATGAATTCATTAAAAGTTTTATAGAAAATGGCAAGCGGAAAGAAAAGAATAATAAAGTTTTTTTTAATGTCTCCAGCCATCTGCTTATCTATGGACACTGCATTTAAGATGTGACTGAAATAAGTAAATTATCCCCACAATCCTTGCTAGGATTCTTTGGGTTCTCTATGTAATATATATATAAAAAAAAAAGGCTATAATTACAGGATGAAAAACATTGAGGATGAGGGTCAGGTCATCAAAACAACAAGTTCCCCAATTTCTTTTAGCACAATCTTTTCATTCCCCCTATTTGTCATCACCTTATCCGCATCAGAACATTTTCTATGCACTGATCTTGATTGGAATTCCAGCTACAGTGTGACAGACTAGAAGCACAAAGCATAGTTAACAGATGTGGGATCTACAAGCTATTATTTTTTTTATTTTTTTTTTCTAATAACCATTTGTCAGCTTGGTGCTTTTGTAGTTTTATTTCTGAACTAATTTGGAAAATGTTCAGGGCATCATTGCCAACAGAGAAAGATCCCATGGGGCCCAGCTTTATATTCAAACAGGAATGGATAATGGCGCCAAGCAAACTCATAGTTCCAGGACCCTTGTCTGGCCCTTCCGTGGCCACCTAGGGTTGTCTTATGGTCAATACTGCTCTGATTGCAAAGATATTCTAAGAATTTAGACCATGGGTAGATTTTAACTCAATACAATTTAATGTAGATTACTGGTAAACTTTTAGAAGCCAGAGAATGAGAAATTAAGCAGCGGTGGCTTAACAAAAATAACGTAGAACCGGAGTGGCATACATCTCCCCTCCATACTGATGATATGATTGTGCCTTGACATTTAGGAGACAATGTTTTAGGAACCTCAATAAAAATTATATTAGAGAAGAACTGACTCTTATGTGATAATGACTGTTCATCATGTCTTTACCCAAATAAGTAACTGTGATGAGGATTACAGTTGGAGATAAGTATAAACACCACCCAAAGTCCTTCTAGTTGTGAATTCCACCATTATTCGATGATGCGCCATGATGCTCATGAAGCTTGACCATCGGCCTAAACATCACATTCACTTGCATAGGTGCTTGGAAATCATTTTCATCGTTTCTTACATGCACATACTCTACCACTCTTGCATGCCAGAACAGCCTGACAAATAAATTAAAAGATTTTAAGAAATGTGTTATATAAAATAAATAGCACAGTACATAGCTGACTTTTAGTTAGGTATTGGGTAGTGCTAACAGCAGATATGTGATAGTCCCCTTTAAAAGATTCACATTCTATGAAATATTTATTTGCTTCCATTACTGCTCTATGCATTGAAATTACAAACCATCAATCAGTCTTGCTATGACCTTATGAATTTTCCAGTGCTGCCAATCAACAGTGACCCACAATGCAACTGTTCATCATTGTTGGAATTCTTGTCAAGGCATTGCTGTCTTTAGGGGAATATATTTGTAAAGAGGCTTCACAGTGGCATAAAAAAAGCAACTAATGTTTAAGAAGGTCAGGGAAATGTGCTAAAAAAGCAAAAATATCAATTTATGATATATATGATGTTTGTCAAGCTGTCTTACACATCCTGAACAGAATGGACATGTTATAATGTTTTAGTCTGAAAAAAATAGAATTGCAATTATTATGATTACACTAAAGCGATCATATTCTAAAATCTGAGGAAGCAATAGTAAAATAATGATAATGATCTTCATCAAATGATAAATAAAAAAATGTGTACAGATATAAATGATGGTTTAATTTACATGTGAACTTGAATTTATTTCAATATCCATCAACTCATTGTATTGCATCTAAATGGCTTATTAAAAAGCAAAATGGTCTGACTATCAGCTATTATTTTTTAACCCTCCAACCCTTGAGTTATGTGTTTGTATTACAGAATATCAATAGCATACACCATAATTCTACATTTTTGGTGAGCAAAAAAAAACAAGGTGCAAGAAAGTACTGAGAACAGATAAGTAGCCTGGTGGGTCCCTGCTCAGATCTCAAGCTGTTTTTAGCTCATCTTCTGCCATTACAAAAAGAACCAAGGCAAATTGCATAGCAGAAAGAAGGTGAGGGTTGCACCCAAAGTCTCGTAACAGTAAATATGTTGTTTTTACATCCTGTTTCTCAAAGGGTCTTGGAGGGACTCCCTTTTGGGTTGCTGTCCCTTCCTCCCCCCTCCAGATCCAAAATTCAGGCCAGCTCTCTCTGCACAAGGTATACAGCAACCCCGGATAAACATTTTGGCCTTGTTAAATCACATCAATGAGGTATAGACAATACCCCTCCTATAGACAATGTGAGCAAGGGGTCCACGTCTGAACTACCCTTTAAACTTGGGGAGAGCCAAAAAAAAGTGCATGAGAACACTGAAAATGGACAACAGCTCAAGTAGTCTGCCCTTCACCTCGTTCAACTGAAATGTTGACAAAGCTTATGGTATGTAAATAAAAATTAAATGTTTGTGCTTCATCTGCTAATCTGCTATTTTATATATAGCATATGAAACAAGAGGAGATTGGCTGCACCCACCTGAACATGCATAAATGGGGGTGCTGCTGGGGGCCAAATAATACAATACACAAGATCCAGAGCACTCACCTATCCACTAAACAGAAACTTCAATGTTGAAAGATTTTATTTGTTTTTTTAAAAACACCTAATCTAGGCAAAAATAATGGGGGTTTAGTTACATTATATGATCATACATTGCATAAGCCTGCCACAACGTCAATGTCAACTCCTTGGTTTTGCACCCCTCCCTGTCACAGGTGCCTCATCCCAGGGCCCTATTTAGCCTTGTACTGCAGAGAGCCCCAGATGGAATTTTTTTTCAAGCATTTTTGTCATAAATCCATATGACCCTAAGAAAAATGCAGAAAAATCCAAAAATTTTATAGTTTTCTTTTAAGGCATGTTATGTTCATATTTATTTATTTATTTATTTGACAGGTAATCAGTATTATCTTTTTTTTTCATTATTATAGATAGCCTAGTCCAATGCTTTTCCAAGAAAATGTTTAATAAAAAAGTATATTTGTAAAACCTTCTTTCTTAAATATCAAACAAATATTAATTTATCGAAAAAACCTAATTGCAAACTGTCAGACAAAAGGATCATAGCAAAAACATGGCAAATGTGTTCTGTTCTTGAAATCACAGCTGATGTGATGATCTGTAATCAATATGTCAATAGATTTTTCATCAAATGCATGATTGAAACAAGTAGTGAGTAATTACTGGTCACCTAAAGTCAAAAGGTGATATTTCTAAGTAAGTTAAGAAGAATGGCTTACTTATGCCAAATGTTGAATGCAAGTCACGTTTCCTATTTTAAATTCTATCTGTTGAGTTTCTGAACAACAGTGTCACTGCTTTGGATAAAGATATATCTTTGATGAGCAACATATGAGATTTCAGATATAGTTCTGAAGAGGATAACAAAGACATAATTTTGCCTTGAGTAGGACCCACTGGCTTTGAATCTAAATCTATGTGTATCCTCAGATAGGAAACACGCAGTGCTAGCTTATTGATGTTTGTAGACATTCTCAATCTTTTAGGTGTAATATTTATTTTCCCTAGAATCTACTCTATCCTGTATTTCTATAAAGTTTTCAGAGCGTATTTTTTATTATGAGATGTAGCCTTGTGTTTAATTATGCACAAAAGAATTATATGATATCTGACATTTATTATAAATTTAACTATATCCTGCTGTAAGAAACTTAATAAAAACATATACTCTTGACTCTTTGTAATGCATGCATTCAATAAACTACCTGCCTGTGTAGATTATTTATTGAAATTCCTGTGATGTGCAAGATAATTTACTGCTTTATAGTGTATCTGCAAAGGGAGAATAGAACTGATGCAGATATTTTTTCAGATATACATAACAAGATAAGAAAAAGAGTGTACTTTTTTCGGATTGATGTAATTGAAGAATTGCCTTGTTTTAATATACTACTTTATTAAAGGACCACTCTAGGCACCCAGACCACTTCAGCTTAATGAAATGGTCTGGGTGCCAGGTCCAGCTAGGGTTAACCCATTTTTTCATAAACATAGCAGTTTCACAGAAACTGCTATGTTTATGAATGGGTTAAGCCTTCCCCCAAATCCTCTAGTGGCTGTCTCATTGACAGCTGCTAGAGGCGCTTGCGTGCTTCTCACTGTGATTTTCACAGTGAGAGCACGCAAGCGTCCATAGGAAAGCATTATGAATGCTTTCCTATGTGACCGACTGAATGCGCGTGCAGCTCTTGCCGCGCGTGCGCATTCAGCCGACGGGGAGGAGAAGAGGAGGATCGAAGGAGGAGAGCTCCCCGCCCAGCGCTGGAAAAAGGTAAGTTTTACCCCTTTCCCCTTTCCAGAGCCGGGCGGGAGTGGGACCCTGAGGGTGGGGGCACCCTCAGGGCACTATAGTGCCAGGAAAACAAATATGTTTTCCTGGCACTATAGTGGTCCTTTAAAGCATACAAGAAATTATATGCAAGACTAGTGTGCCCAATCATGTCATACCAGAAAGTATGTATTGATACATTACTTTCTTACCTATACTTGTTGACTGTGCATTGAATATATAAATATATATAAATTACGCTTCAGATTCCAAGATTTAATTTTCTTTGTCATACTAACAGTCACTGAAGGCACTTCCAAGGTGCTCACCATGTAAAACCCAATCAAGTGACTTGGAAACCACCATAGGAAAGCATTGATTCAATGCTTTCCAGTAGGGAAGACTGAAAGTGAGAACAGTGCTTGCCACTCACATGCATCAAGTTCTCAATGCTTCTCTAATAGTAGTATTGAATTGCATATAGCTTTGCATCTTAGATGTCACAGAAAACTAGACTCAATAAATCAGGGGTAGGCAACCTTCGGCACTCCAGATGTTGTGGACTACATCTCTCACAATGCTCTTACAGTCATAATGCTGGCAAAGCATCATGGGAGGTGTAGTCCACAACATCTGCAGTGCTGAAGATTGCCTATCCCTACTATATACTGTCCCTAACTGACAGATTACGGAATATGAATAAACAACAGGTTTCAAAAGACTGATTTAATGAGCAATTTGTTTTTCTGAGTTGATCAGGAGGTTGAGAAGTGGGTGTAGAGCCTGCAGTTGTATTCCCATTAATATGATAAGTACACAAAAGTGTTGTTTTCCTGGCTCAGGTTTCTGGTTTCTCTCCTGGTGAATCTGTGTTATAACCGCAACCAGGGCCGGACTGGGGAAAAAATTCCGCCCGGGCATTTTTTATTCACAGCGGCCCACTGAAAAGGGTGTGGGGCCAGATAGGGTGTGTTTTGTCATCCCCAATGACAAGCACGCCCCATCTCAAAGTGAGCATGTTGGTTCAATGCTCTTCCAGGGCATGAGAAAAGGGCCCTGTATTTGTTCTGCACAGCGCAAGCAAATTTAATAACATGCTTGTGTTGTGTTTGCTTGAAGCTTGTCTCAGGGGTTTCCATAATTGGGATACTCACTGTATCCCATTTATGGAGACATTATGTGTTTGCTTAAATGGAATCTAGTGTGTGCATAGGGGATCCTGAGTGTGTATGTCAGAAATGTAGTGTGTGTGTAGGTGGTGCAGCGTCTGTCTGTAGGGGATCTAGTGTGTGTTTGAAGGACTCAGGAGTGCATATAGGAGATCTAGTGAGTGTGTGTGTGTGAGTGGTGCAGCGTGTTTGGGGGCTGCTGTGTGTGTGACGGGTGTAGTGTGTATTTGTGAGGAGTATAGTGTGTGTGGGAGGGTGCTGTGTGAGTTAGGGTGCTGTGTGAGTTAGGGTGCTGTGTGTGTGTTAGGGTGCTGTGTGTGTTAGGGTGCTGTATGTGTTAGGGTGCTGTGTGTGTTAGGGTGCTGTGTGAGTTAGGGTGCTGTGTGTGAGTTAGGGTGCAGTGTGAGTTAGGGTGCAGTGTGAGTGTTAGGGTGATGTGTGAGTATGTTAGGGTGCTGGGTGAGGGTGATGTGTGTGTCTGCAAGGATTGTGTATTGGGGGAGGCATGTAAATGCCAATATTGATGTCTTTTTTTATTTTTTATTTTTATTATAAAAATAAATACATTTTATCCCCCCCCCTTCCCTTCTTACCTGTAGCCTGGAAGGGGGGGCTGCTGACATCCATCCCTGGTGGTACTCGTGGTAAGTGAGTTCACTCTCGCAAGACCCAGCCGGTTGCCATTGCAACAGTCCGGATCTCGCTAGAGAAACCCGACGGAGCTGCAAGTTAGAGCTCCGCATGGTTCCTCTCCAGGCTGGCTGTGTCACTCCCTCTCTCCCCAGTCGGCGGCTGCGTTTGACAGCATGTGGGCCGGTGAGGGAGATCTTTGATCTCCCCACCGGCCCTTCATGGAACACAGCGGGGCCGGCGCTGCATGGACCACTTGGATCTACCCAGCCATCGGCCTGTGGCCATCGTTGCCTTTCCCTGCGACTAATTCTAACTGATTCATAGATATCTTTGTCCAAAGGTCTTATGCACATATTTGTGCTGGCTTGGTATTTAGTGGATAAAACACTATATTGTAAAAATGGCAAGGAACTTGAATATCAGTGAAGTGGTTGACAAAAGAAAGTCTTTATTTATCATATAACAGTAATGAAAACCTGTCCTAAAACCAAGTCAATGAAACAGGCTAGAGTCTATATCAGGTATAGGCAACCTTCGGCACTCCAGATGTTTTGGACTACACCTCCCACAATGCCTTGCCAGCATTATGAGTGTAAGAGCATTAAGGGGGATGTAGTCCACAACATCTGGAGTGCCAAAGGTTGCCTACCCCTGGTCTATATGGTGGTTCAGTGCTTCAGTATTATTAGATGAGGTTAAGCAGCTCAAGCACTCGATCCAGAGTCTCTATTTCTTGATGATATGTAACAGAGACAGAAAGCTAAATAATACTGAATTTAAAGTAAAAATGGAAGGATAAGTATATCAGTATTAAAACAGGAAGTAGTTGCTCTAACAACATGAGAATATTTTCTACTTCATGACTATAATAAACTAAACCTGTATCTCAGGAGCCTCCAATTGCCAAATTCCAGATATTGTTGGACAAACCTCTCAGTTTTTTTTTCTACAAGTAATATAATTGAAGAACATGGGAATTGTACACCCCCTCCCCCCCCCTCCCAAATGTATGATTGTCGGCACAGATCAACGTCCTACGAGAGTTTTTCCTATTTAAAATAAAGAAACTAGCTTTAAATAATAATCAGCATTTTCAAATGCAACAAACCTGCATCTATTGTAAAAGAAAAAGATTCTAATGCAATTAAGGTATTAGAAGGAATTAATGGAGACAATATTAGCTCAATGAAAAACACCATTGTCATGAGCAGCAAACTAAACGGCAATCTAAATGACTAATATTTCAGTTTTGTATTTTTTTTCCCACCTTTTTATTGCTAAGTGTGCATTATTTGCATTTTCTAATTAGGTTATTGTAGATAGCTCAGTGTAATTATAAGTCTGTTGATTTTATTGAGCCTAGTCGCACCCGGTAGCTAGTGACAAATCTTTATAAGCCTGTACCTGAAATTTCAGTAATTACAATGCAGTCAGCAAGGACTATGGTAAAGAGATGAATGAATCCCCTTGAGATTACACCACCTTCAATAATCAGAAGAGGTCAATTGGGTCAATTACTGTTTCAGTTTGTCCTGTACTTGCTGAATGTAAATCAGCTTTAGCAGGAGCATGGAAAAGATCTTTGATAATAACATTTATTTAATAGCCTTTATCTTCAGAATTGCAGACATTTCCAGTATGGAATAATGAAATTCCCCTGATGGAGAAGCACTATATTACTTTTGATGGTAAGGGGGTTAGATATTCTTACTGTAACTATTTCATACATGGATTTCCTTCCAAGCACGAGGGACAAGTAATATTTCCTTTTTGCATTCTTGGCATCATAGGTGGAAGGAATATTGTGCTCTCATAACTACTTGCCTGGGTTTGTGGAGGTCAAGTCTTGAGAAGGCAATACACAAACAGAATATAATTTGTATTATGCTGAGAGGTAGTTGAATTTTGGAGTGCATTCTACATTGCACTGCCATAGGCGAGTTTGTTGATACAGCTATGGAAAAGTATATTTATGTCACAGCAAACCTGATGGTCATATTTTAAGGAGGTTCTGCTGGAAGCACAATTTGGCCTTCAAACACAGAAAAAAGATAAAAAATGCAACACAATTAATTGAACGTTCTGAAACACAAATTAGCTTTATTGATCCATTACATGCCCCTGAAAATGTCACACAGGGGTATATTTGTTAGGACAAAGGATTAGAAAGAACTTACCATGCAGTAAATTTGCGATAAGCAAACAAAAACAAAATAAACAGTTGATTATGGAATAACATGGAAAATGGTGTAGTCAAGCAACATCTTTTTGATACAATTTGAAGATTTTCATTTTGAACAAACAATGATAATTTGTCTCCTGTCATGGCATATACCATCCCTTCCAGCTACACAAATGACTTCTCCATATTTACAGTTCATAACTAGGATTAAACATGACGAATGCACGAACTGCTAATTTCCTGAAATGTGTCCTTACAGTTGTGTTTCATTCTCTTTATTTTATTTCCTATGTAGATGGTTGGCCAAAAATCACAGAAGAAAACAGGGGGCTAGCTGCACTCACCTGAATATGCATAAGTAAGGTGCTGCTGTGAGCCAATTTATACAATAAAAACAGAAAATCCAGCGCACACTATTATCCCCTAAACAGCAACTTCAGTGTTGACAGATTTATTTTTATTTTTTTGTTTTTTAAAAAACACCTAATCCAGGCAAAAAAAAAATGGGGGTTTAGTTACATTATATGATCAATGTACCACATCTTTGGCAGGTCCTACACTACCAGCCTAGTGTCAAAAATCATAGGTGTTGTTGACTAAGATTAATGTAATGCCACAGGTAAGTCACCACTGTTCTTTTAGATGGAAGCATCATATTCGTCTTTACTGTTTATTAAATTAGTAATTCTTTACAGATGTATTGCTTTCACCTAGATATCACTTTGTTCTTAATTTTGGAGTAATTCCTCACTCATTGAGCTATTAGGATAGCAAATTAACATTTGCAGAGTATTGTTGGAAAGGTAGATAAATAAGGCACTCATTTGGAGTTTAATAAAATTCATACCATCCAAATGAGTGTCCTCTTTGTCTACCTTTGTTTTTTTTATCCCACCACTATGGTAGAACCTCACATCTCAGTCTCAACTTATAATTTTAATCGTTTTAATCCCAATTGGTGGTTACAGGACAGCTTTGAAGAACTTGAAAAGACATGAGTCAAACACTAACTAAAACTGGAACTCTAGTGGTTGTTTCCACTTAATGCCGAGGCCTTGGTAAGTGTGGAGTCGTTATAAGACTTGATGCATCAGTTTGGGAGAGATGTACTCAAATAAATAAACAAATTGAGAAATAAATCACAATGTCGTATGATTTACCCACTCCACTGTCTACTACTTTAAAGATATTTAGTTTTTTGCTCTAGGGCTTTTTTAGTTCCAGGTAGCACTTCCTTACAGTGTTCAAGATTGTGCTTTACTTTCTCTATTGGTTCATTTCAGGGTTAATCCCTTGGACACCCCTGGAGTGTCCTACCGGTATCCTGGCTCTGTAGTGTCTACGGATCCATCAGTCATTTCTTCCTTGTAAATAAATAAACTATCAGCTCTTCCTCTATTCTTTTATCATCTGTCAAACAGCTTTATCTCATGTAACAAAACTGATTTTATTTTCCCAGACAATTGTACTGCTTGAAGGTTTGTTGAAGACTGGGTCTAAATCTTTATCTAATACAACAACTGAAGGGGCCTGTTCATGCTTGCACATGCAAAAGTGTCTTGGATTGGACTCTTTAAAAGTGATATAATTTAAAGTAAAATGAGGAAAGTAAGATCTCCATTTGCGGTTGAATTATAACATCCTCAACCACCACGTCTTCTTTTACATATATATATATATATATATATATATATATATATACTTTATTGAGAAGATTTTTCTTTGACATTTTTGACATAAATAAAAAAGAAACATACCCTCAATACCCGGTATTGATACCTTGTTTCAATACCTCTGACACATTTAAATTAAATATAGTAAGGAGATGTAATTTCCATATTTAAATTCTCAATGTGAGGAATATATTGTTAAAAGAAAACACATAGACAAGCTAAGTATAAAAACATTCAATAGAGACATACTTAGGAGGCAGCAGAGGGTAGAGGTCACAAGCCACTACATTGTTGTCCTGATGATCGCCGGGGGATTATATTAGGTCATATGGGACGTAATAGGGCCATGTGGTCCAGATTTCCAGGACATTTATCCAATTCCAATCTCTACAGTTTTTTCTTGGTAGTGAAGCTGTTTAATTGGGTGAATCCTTTCTCCATAGCTAGTTGAGAAATTAGTTGATTTTTTTTAACAATTCTTTATTTGTTAAGTTGGGTTTTTTTGGAATAAAGGTAAAGCATGAAAACATGGTAGTGAATATTATACAGAGGAGAAAAAAGGATGGGTGCATGACATAAGACACTGTTTGCAAGTTTCTAGTCAAACATAGTGTTCAATACCTTGAGAAGTTTTGGACAACTCCACCATATAGGAATGTAAGAACATGGAGCTTGATTACATCTCCGACAAATATTTCAATTGGTATGAGATATTTTATGGAGCCTCTCTGGCGTATAGTACCATTTGTTTATAACTTTGAAATGAGTCTCTATGTGATTTAAGCAATGGATATTTTTAGTAACCTGATTGAAAGCTTTTGACCATTCTATTTTATATATTTGACAACTTTAGTATTTTTTCCCATCTGCTTATTATTGGCATATCGAAAAGGAGTCAAATGGACAATTAGTTTCACAGATCTGGATGAGGACCTATTTATATTTACCCTATTCAACAACTTTGACATCTTCAGGATACCCTCTGAGATAATATCTGTTATATAGAGACTTAAAAATTTTTTTAACTCTCGGGTATGAAAATAGTTCATGATTTGAAGGAAAATATTCCTTGTGCAGTTGGGGAAAGATTTTATGTTAGTACCTTTCACTATTTGAGATACAGGATTTATACGGTGGCGTGTCACAATTTCTTAGAGTTATATTCTCTATATTGAATTCCCCTATGTCCAAATGAAAACTATTCAAAATGCACGTATCTAACTTCCTTTTTCTCTTTATTGTTTCCCTAACTTCACTTAAATTACTCACTATTAAACTTTGTTTACAGTTCTATTCTAAGTTACGGGGGCCTTTGATATTCCTGATACACATCTCTCAGTTACTCATAGTGGCCAGTTGGCATTCAGCATGAGAACTGATGTCTTTTCTAGACTTTAGGAGTTTGGATCTACATATGTGAGTTAGGATATTTGCTTTACATAGGTCTTCGATTAGAGGCATGTTAATTTGTCCCTTTTTTCTGGGGGTCTTCCCCTTCCAGATAAACTTGTCGAAGATTCTCTGGATCATTGTTATCCATGGACCAGAAATCTTCATAGGGATCATCTGAAACAAGTAGGACCATTTGGGGACAATATAATTAAGAATGTTATTTACTCCCCACCATGATATATCTACCTGTATCCATTATTTTAGCAATATATTGGTCTGTCTTAGAAATGATAGAATATTAAACTCCATTGTCCTTTGAAAGACATTAATTACTTCTAACCCTAGGTATTCAAAACTCTGTTTTGCCCATATAAATCCATATTCATTATTCTTATGAAACATCATAGTAGTTAAAGATAATTATAGATGAGAATGTACTTTTACACCACTGCAGCAATGTATTATATAGATGAAACCGATCAATTTCCTCATTAACCCTTCAAAGGACATCATAGGCCACGAATGGACAAAACGTACATTTATATTAATCTTAGGACCTCGAGTACCATTGCAGTTCTACATCTCAAAGGAGATATATCTTATGCCGACTTCTAATAATAACTAATTACCATCATGAACATTTCAGGCATTATGATCAAAAATATCACATCACAAAGTCATCTAATCAGTGTGTGAATCTTTAGTAGTGTGTGCAGTTACTGTGAGCTCAATGCAAACTTCGATTAACCACTTATTCCTCTATAATCTCCCTGCTTTTTTATTCCTAACACTGAATACTAGACTAGACACATACTCAATATTAATTAATGTTTAATGTGTTCGGTCATTTACAGAACTTTAAGCAATGTGAATATATGTATATATACCTAACACTTCCCAGACCTCCCTGAGACTTTCAATCTGTCTACAAGCCTGTTGCCAAAGTAAATGTAAAATCAGCAGACCTGATGTTAATAAGTCATAGTTTTTCACCTTTGTAAATTCCGTAGAAAGGACAGTTTGTAGTTTAATTATGATAATTTTTCATTTGTCTCTGTGAAATGCTTAGAACATCATTCACAACTGTTCAAAACATGTGCTAATTGGGCTTTGTGCAAACATTACCTCTCAATACACATCATTCATTTTGTCTTTTCTTCTCATCCACTCATTAATATTTCCCAAGTTAATAATTAAAATTAAAAAAAAGCATATTCAATTTTGTAACGAACAACTATGAATTAATTTCCAAGAGCAAAGAGAAAAACATCTATCAAAAAGGACACGGTACACCACACTACAAGGTTTGGCTGCAAGCAGTAGCTATTAAAAAGGATACAAAATGCTATTTATTTAAGCACTAGAGGGAATTAGTGACCCACTGAAAAAAATCACTAACATTGAACTTCAAAAATCAAAGCAGTGGGGATGACTTTTGTAGTTGTTAAGTTCCAGTTAACACACACAAGGAGATATATGGACTGCTCAGGGAAAACCAAGCGGTGTTTATATAAATACCGCAAGGCATTGCATTCCTGCAAACTCGATGAAATGAAATATCAATGATAACTTCGGGCATCAAATGCAGCTTCAATACATTACTTTTTTGGAGTGTGTTTTACAAGGCTTTTAAAATGCCCTTAAAGGGACACTCCAAATACTAAATACAAAAAAAAAAAAAACACTAATTAGTAGATGTACCCACACAAAAAAAACCAAAAAACCATGTGTGCATTTAATTACCGTATATACTCGTGTATAAGTCGATCTCATGTATAAGTCGAGTGCAGTTTTGTGACTAACAATTGTGAAATATGCTATGCCTCGTGGATAAGTCGAGGGTAAAACTTTGGGCTATGAAATTCTGTGATTTTTATAATTATATACACACACACTCATAGAAACACACACTCTGCATTATATATACATACACTCATACAAACACACACACTCATACAAATACACACTCTGCATTATATACACAGACTGTGTATATAATGCAGAGTGTGTATATAATGAAGAGAGTGTGTTTGTGTAGTGTGTGTGAACTGGGTGGGGGGAGGGCATTTTTATTATTTTAATTTTTTTTTTATTTTAATATTATTATTTTTAATTATTTTAATTTTTTTTGTCCCCTCTCCCTGCTTGTTAACCGGTCAGGGAGGGGGGCTATCTTAATCCCTGGTGATCCAGTGGCATGGGCTGTGAAGTGGGGGGGCCGGCAGGAAGCATTTACTTACCTTTCCTGCAGCTCCTGTCAGCTCCCTTCTCCACCGTTCCGGTCAGCTCCACTGTAAGTCTCGTGGTCTGGTTGCCGCGCGGATCGTTGCCACGGCTCTGACGGCCGCGGCTCTCTAAGTTGCCATAATACAGACAGTGACTCGAGTATAAGTCGAGTGGGTGTTTTTAAGCACAAAAAATGTGCTCAAAAACTAGACTTATACTCGAGTATATACTGTATGCATTTTGTAGGGAATATCTAAAACCAGTTTGCAAATCTCTTGTCTGCCCTTTCCTTCTTCCCCGGCCAAACTTTATGTGGCCGTAGATCTCCCAATGCAGCTCAATAAGAAGGTAGGTGACCCGAGCAATTGCCTGCCTCTTGAGTTTAACTCACATGAGCTAAACTACCAGGTGAAGTAGCAGGACTGGTCAAAGCTGCAATCAGAATTTTTGGGACCTCTTACACAGCTTCTTTGAGCATGTTTAAATAATATTCAAATCTGTACACTGTTTCACAATTGTTTGTTGTTGTTACAGATATGATTTGTCCTTTAGTTAATTAAATGAATTACATGAATGTTTTAGTGTTAGGAATACAAATATGTGCATTTGCACTCCACCCTCCTTACCCCCTTCTTCTTCCTGTGTCAAGAAAAGGTTAAATAACCCTTTTCTATTACCTGATTCCAGTGCCAAAATTAAATCGGTGCTGGGTCTGGCTCCTTCTCCACCTACATCAGCCTATGGGGTACCTAATGCACATTGACTCAGTGCTTTCCTATGGGGTTTTAGAAGACACTGGACATCCTCATGCAAAGCATGAGGACATACAGCATCATTTTACAAAATCAATCTCTGTGAAAGGCCAGGAAGCGCCTCTATGGCAGTTTCTCTGAAACAGCAATGTTTTCAGCTGAAAGGCTAATGGCACAGGGACAGTGCATCCAGACCACTTCAATAAGATGAATTGATCTTGGTGCCTATAGTGTCCCTTTAATGAGGAATTGTTAGTAATATTTGCTGATGTTGTTTCCACCTGTCATCAACTTAGAGGAGGTTGTGGTGTTCACCATGCTCATGCAAAACACTTAGAAATTTGAGTAATTGTTTCTAGGTTTATAAAATCCTTTTTATATAGCGTTTACTAAGTGTCCAATGTTTCTCTTAATGTGCCGATAACTCTTGTTTGATTCTGATTGCTTAATCTTGATTGTTTAACGTAAGGTAGAGGACCATTTTTCACCGAGCTGATAATGTTAAAACACTTAGATTGCGATCACTGCAACATCATTAAGAGTTCATCTGTAGCCATTAACATGTTGATAATTATCAAACAATTGTAATTCTCTACATTTAAAGAAAAGGAAAGAGCTGGAGGAAGGAAGAAAAGAGAATCAAAATATCTAGGAGATTATCTACTAAACAATGGATTGTGGTGAATTGTGAAGTTTTCCTCCTCTGAAGTGTTGGTTTCCAAGTCTCGTAAATTCACTACTTAGTAAATACACCCATATGTAAGCTTAAGAGATAAGAGGAAATAATAGTAACAGGACCCACTTCATTCTTTACATATGGATGGTAAATTGAGCCATGCAAATTCATGGTTTTGGGGATCCTGTGTAGGCTTTAGGTCACTTTTTGGCTAATCGTTCTCAGAACAAACTGTCGCTAGAGGACACAGCTGTGAAAAAAATATCAAGACACAGCTAAGTGATGGGAGTTAAAGATGGCAGCTCGAGAGGCAAAATGACCTAATCCCTTTTTAAAGATAATTGCAGCACTGTTTAATAACCATGTCAGGTAGTTTTCTTAAAGAGGTTTGCTTTTACAAAATGATTGAACAATTTCTCATTCCCCAGAACACAAATGGCTTTTTTTTTTGTAGAGTTTATCTTGCGTGACAATTGCTACATTAATAAAGTCAAGCATCATACAAGGCTCATTGCTATTATAGTTAATGGAATTGTTTCAATGTTAAGAGGAATTCAACTCATTCTACATAATGAACTTGCTTCCCAAGAAACTGCTTCAGTTATTAAAAAAAAGTCATTAGATAAAAGGTAAAATTTTGGAAATGCTCTAAAGTACATCAAAGTATAGGTCACTGTTTTTATTAAGTTTATAAGCTTTTTTTTTTTTTTAATTAAATGTAATATTTTAGTCATTTTACAATCCAACCTGGATAAAATAATTTTCAATTGGAAACTGCTTTGGAGATAATGGGAGGACTCTTCAAGCAGTCGTATCAAAGTTCTAAGACTTGACTTAGTTATAAGATTTCTACAATTAACATGTAATAACAAAGAACTATATTAACTCATGCAATAGCTGTTGCATTAAGTCAGCTCCAGATCCTGAAAAGAAAAGTATGTTAGACTACTTTTATATTATACTCGTGATACTCAAAAAATTAGAATATCGTGCAAAAGTTAATTTATTTCAGTAATGCAACGTAAAAGTGGAAACTAATATATGAGATAGATGCATTACATGCAAAGCAAGATAGTTCAAGCCGTGATTTGTCATAAGTGTGATGATTATGGCTTGCAGATCATGAAAACCCCAAATCCACAATCTCAGTAAATTAGAATATTACATGCAATCAATAAAACAAGGAGTGTACATAGAACAATATCAGACCTCTGAAAAGTATAAGCTTGCAAATGGACTTGGTACTTGGTTTGGGCCCCTTTTGCAGCAATTACTGCCTCAATGCGGCGTGACATGGAAGCTATCAGCCTGTGGCACTACTGAGGTGTTATGGAAGACCAGGATGCTTCAATAGCGGCCATCAGCTCTTCTGCATTGTTCGGTCTCATGTCTCTCATCTTTCTCTTGGCAATACCCCATATATTCTCTATGGGGTTCAGGTCAGGCGAGTTTGCGGGCCAATCAAGCACAGTAATCCCACGATCATTGAACCAGGCTTTGGTGCTTTTGGCAGTGTGGGCAGGTGCCAAGTCTTGCTGGAAAATGAAGTCAGCATCCCCATAAAGCTCATCTGCGGAAGAAAGCATGAAGTGCTCCAAAATCTCCTGGTAGATGGCTGTGTTGATCCTGGAGTTAATGAAGCACAGTGGACCAACACCAGCAGATGACATGGCTCCCCAAATCAACACAGACTGTAGAAACTTCATACTGGACTTCAAGCATCTTGCAGTGTGTGCCTCTCCATTCTTCCTCCAGACTCTGGGTCCTTGGTTTCCAAATGAGATGCAAAAGTTGCTCTCATCAGAAAAGAGGACTTTGGACCACTGAGCAACAGACCAGGTCTGTTTTTCTTTAGCCCAGGTAAGATGCTTCTGATGTTGTTTGTTGTTCAGGAGTGGCTTGACAAGAGGAATACGACATCTGAAGCCCATGTCCAGGATCCGTCTGTGTGTGGTGGTTCTTGATGCACTGACTCCAGCCTCAGTCCACTCCCCTTATGAAAGTCCCCAACACTTTTGAATGGCCTTTTCCTGACAATCCTCTCCAGGCTGCGGTCATCCCTGCTGCTTGTGCACTTTTTTCTTCCACACTTTTCCCTTCCACATAACTTTCTATTAATGTGCTTCGATACAGCACTTTGGGAACATCCAACTTCCTTCACAATTACCTTTTGAGGCTTTCCCTCCTTATGGAGTGTGTCAATGATGGTTTTCTGCACAACTGTCAGGTCAGCAGTCTTCCCCATGATTGTGATTCCTACTGAACCAGACTGAGAGATCATTTAAAGGCTCAGAAAACCTTTGCAGGTGTTATGGCTTACTTAGCTGATTAGAGTGGGACCCTGTGAGCCTAGAATATTGCACCTTTTCACAATATTCTAATTTACTGAGATTGTGGATTTGGGGTTTTCATGAGCTGTAAGCCATAATCATCGCATTTATGACAAATCACGGCTTGAACTATCTTGCTTTGCATGTAATGCATCTATCTCATATATTAGTTTCCCCTTTTACGTTGCATTACTGAAATAAATTAACTTTTGGACTATATTCTAATTTTTCGAGTATCACCTGTATATTTTTTTTTTTTTAAGACATCTTTTGTTTATGCTCGGTATTATTATTATAACTACCATTATTATAAAAAATTACAAACAAGTTTAAGAGAACAAAACAAAGACAAGTGGACCCTAAATCTAGAGAAAGTAGGGCTTACAAGAGGTAAAGATATAGAGCAACGTGTCCAGCATGGGGAAACAGTCTGACCCATATGAAGCCTGCATATATTAAAAATATGCAAAGAAAATCTATAATTTGTATGGAACCCGTGGAAAGATGAAAAGTGAGTGATGGTTAAGAAACATCATATAAGGGGGAAGAAGGACAAGCTGGTCTAGAGCTATAAGTTAACAATAAGTGGATATACTTTTTATAAATATTCATGGGTTAAAAGGAAACTAAGGGAATGTCAGACAGCGTCAGCTATTAGGCATTCCATATACAGTAAATGTAGCTGCCCTCCAAATGTCCGGTAAGTGAAAGCTGGAATGTAGGTCTGAACAGAAGTCAAGTAAAAATCAGGCAAGGCAGATTGATCGAGGAGAAATTTACATGTGTACTTTAGAATACGTAAATATCATTTGGGGAAGAGTTGACAAGTTGACGAGAGTCTTGTAGGTTAGTGTAAGTTTTGTAAAAATCTGTGGAGTACTTAAATCATATCCAATAGTTTTTGCATGTAAGTCATTCGTCTTTTAAAATATTCCTACATGTTAAGGATGCCTGACTTATTGTATGTAGATATTAAACAGCTGGATATGGATATGCATATAAACACTGATCAGTCACGTATTAAAAATTAAAAATACGGACAGGTGAAGTGAATAAGTGATTATAGCATCACAATAGCAGCTGTCAAGGGGTATATTAGGCAGCTAATGAACAGTCAGTACTTGAATTTCATGTGTTGGAAGCAGGAAAAATAGGCACTTCAAAAAGATCTGAGTAATAGAAGAGGGCTTAAATAGGCGAGCATTGCAGAATTGCCAGATATCTTATTTTTTTATATTCTAGTGACTGTCAATTGCTTTCTTATTAAGAATTAAAAAAAGTACATTTTGGGTTTCTACTCTCATTTTACATTATTACAAACAAAACATCTCAAATGTTTTCCTTTGTTCAATTTTCTGCACATTATATGCTTACGAAATAGCTGTACCTCACAGAAAAGACAAACAATTCCATGTGTTTCCTCAAAATAATAAATTGTTGCCTTCTGCATGAAATTAAAACCAATAAGAAATATAAAAATAAGAAAATAAATATAAAAACATAAGTAAGAAAGTTTAATTTGCTATTGATGTGATATTGCCTACTTTCTCTGAGGCAAACTGGTATTGTGCACTATAGTGTACTCAATCTTTAGTCATTATTTTTGTTTCTTTATCAATATACAGCAGACACTGTTTTGCAGGAGGAGTTTAGAGGATACTAATACCCCACCCTCCTATCTTGAATTCAATGACATTGTTTATAGAAAGTGGCTTAACTTTTTACTATTAAAGTATCTCTTTGTATTTACATCTCTCTTGCTAGCAAGCGTCAGGATTACCTATAGTCTCTATATTTCTACTGACCATTATATCTAACCTAGCTTGCAACTGTCTCCTATACCTCTTTATTTTACAGGTATTCCCTGCCTCTTTTCTATTAACCATTGCAACCAACTGTTGTGCTGTTTAACCCCTTGTGCACTAGAGGCATTTCATCTATATTCAACCGACCCTGTTCTGCAGGAGGAGTTTAGAGGATACTAGTATCCAACTTCTCTATTTAGAATACAGTTACATTGTTCATAGCAAGTAGTTTTACTTTACACCAATAAGTATTTCTTTGAAGCAACACTTCTCTTGCTATTGGTTCTATTGGAGGTTTAATACCCCTACTAGTTTATAGGACATATTATTTTTTAGCCTTGTGCTTTTTGTTTTGCTTTTATCTTTTCTATTTTACATTTTAATATATCCATTAAAAGTTATTTTTTATGCCCATTTCATTGTGACTATATTTACCAAAATGTTGAGACACTCTATGGTAGTTTTTTTCTTTTCTTTTTTGTATTCATATTATTTTTGTTTCAGAATGTATCTGCACAGAAAATGTTTTACAAAAAACTGTTACTACTCTTATAGCAACAGTTACATTTCTCCAACAATTGTAAATGATTTCTCAGTATTTATTGGGGTAAATAAAAGAGTGGAATTATGTTATAAAAAGATAGTAAACAAGCTAAGATCAAGATAAGTAGGCAGGTCAGGATGACAGAAGTCAACAAGGTAGATAACAAAGCTGTAGCAGAGCCCTAGTCCTAGCAGGGACTTTCCTCCGTTGGATCACCAAGAATAGAATCAGGAAGAAGAAAATACCAAGTAAATAGCCCACCCCCTCCCCAGCAACTGGACGACACACAGTTCTGGGAGTACAACTGGCTTTATTCCTCCTACACAAAACTTTTATACATTGCCCCTAGCATGGGGTTTCTAAGTAAAAAATACAGGGCTTTTCTTCCCAGGATCCTCTGTGCCTGAGAGATAATTGCGTGAGAAAAAGCTATAACTTAATTATCTCTCAGGTACAGAAAAATCTACAATATTTTAAAACACCCCAAAAATACATTTTAATAACTTCAGAACCACACAAAAGTCATATTACTTGTATCTGAGTGCACACTTTGCTGAAATATCACTCAGATCCCTTTGTTGGTTCTGGAACGCATTTCAAATTAGGCGTTGACCGGTCGGCCACGAGATGATGCCCCAAAACAGTTCCAGAGAAAACAAGGCAACGACCGGTCATCTTTCAGAGGTTCTCACATGAACACTGACGAATCCATTCTGTTGCTGTTTGGGTACAAATGCTCCCCCTGTTCGGTAGTTTATGCCTCTCGAACGCCATTGTTCTAACTGTTCGGGAAATTGGATGGGCAGCGGTACCAGTTTCCCGGGTGTTCGCGGTGTCTGAAAACAGTTCCATGCTGTCAACGACCATGTACCGCTGCCCGCGTTCGGAAGACAAAATGGCCGCCAATTGTTTGAAAACGTGCGTTCGGTTATATGAATGGCGGTGATTAAAAGGTGAGAACAAGGGGCCACACAGAGAGGGAGTTTGGCAAACGAATTGGGGTATACAGACAATAGCAGAGATGACTAACTTACTAAATGTGGACAAAAACTAAGGGGATGATAAAACCTTAGATATTTTCTTATTGGTCCATGTCACCCATGTGACCCCAAAATGTACAAGAATAAGGTTGCAGGCATGATGTGAATCCATAGGATCCATCAGGTAAGTATATTTTGTGTGGTGCCAGTAGCATACAGTGTCCCACGTGCTGTCAAGATGGTGTCCACAACTAAAACTGGAGGAGCAGGACTCTTCTAGTGGAGGAGCTGGACTCTGTGCCAAACGGGACTGCTTCAGAAGTGTGCCTTTTTCAACAGTTTCCACAGCTCACAGGAAGAGGCTGGAGCAGAGCATCGATCGGGAAGAACACACATCAAGTTTCAGGTGTCAAGCATCATTTATGCTCACACATTTACACAGAAATAATATACATTGCTGGTAAGACCACACCTTGAATATGCTGGGCAATTTTGGGCACCTGTTCTAAAGAAAGATATCATGGCACTAGAAAAAGTGCAGAGACGAGCTACAAAATTGATAAAAGGAATGGAGCAGTTTAGTTAGGAAGAAAGGTTAAAAAAATTAAATCTGTTTAGTTTGGAAAAACTGCGCCTGAGAGGGGATATGATAACAGTATACAAATATATTCAGGGCCAGTACAGACCTTTATCTGGAAAACTATTCATAAACAGGGCTATACATAGGACATAGGACACGAGGTCACACATTTAGGCTGGAAGAAATGAGATTTCATCTAAGGCGAAGAAAATGTTTTTTTACAGTAAGAGCAATAAGGATGTGGAATTCTCTGCCTGAAGAGGTGGTTTTGTCAGAGTCATTACAGATGTTTAAACTGCAATTGGATAAATACTTGCAAAAACATAACATACAGGGATATAATTTCTAATTAGTGGGGTAATAGCTGCTTGATCCAAGGAGACATCTGACTCCTATTTTGGGGTCAAGAAGGAATTTTTTCCTAGTTTGTTGCAAAATTGGAAGCGCTTCAGACTAGATTTTTTGCCTTCTTTTGGATCAACAGCAAAAACATATGTGAGGAAGGCTGAACTTGATGGACCCAAGTCTCTTTTCAGCTATGTAACTATGTAACTATGTAAGTGCATGAGCTTTTTGGCATTCTTTGAGCAATGCAACACACATGAATGTAGAGTATGTGCAGTATAGTAGGGGATCAGTCTAATTTATATGCCATGCCTTGTGTGCCCGATATGGTATATATAGTTTTAAAATAGGAACATATGTTATTTTTTTTTAAATGAATAGTACAACCAATAGCTATTTGGTTGTATAAAATCTCACATGTAACAGTTTCACTTTAAAATCTTACTTAATTTTGAATCATCAAATTAATTGGATGATTCTTTTAAATCAGATTATGTGCTTGTTGAGAAACAATGTAGAAATAATTGTGCAGAACATGTCTAGTTTTGTCCAATTTACCAACACTAACATTTGTAAAAACCCTGATTAAAGGTCTTATACATTGTTTCTTCCAGACCCATAAATATAAGGTTTGTGGTTTTATCTCAGACTCAGACAAAGTGACAATAAACTTTTGATCAACTCTTGTCAAATATCTTAAAAACGTTGAAATATTATTGTATGTTAGTGCACCAATAACATTATTGTTTTTTTTTTTTGTTTGTTTCTTAAAGAAACACTCCAAGCACTATAAACACCTATTTTGTTTGAACTAAGACCCACAGGACAGGGCTTAGATTACTGACTGAAAGAGACAAATTGACTCTCTCTCTCTTTCTCTAGCCCAGCACTGATTAGTTCAGGAGGGATAAGCTCTTGCTTAGGACAATTAGGGCAGAGCTTTTGGCTCTTAGACTAATGTACCAGTAGTGGTTATGGTGTCTGAAGTGTTCCTTTAATGAGAAAATTTGGACCATTACATCTGTTTGCATTTTTTTAAGACTGATGACTGAATATATCTGGTTGTGTGAGTTCTGCATCACTTCTTTTTTATTATATGTTCAAGTGGCATAGTACAGTCAAATTACATCATATCAGTTGCACATGTCCATGATAGGAAAGTAGGATGAAAACAATGTGATATCATAAGTAGTACTTGTCAAATAATAGTGATGGTCTGCCAAGCAGCTTGAAAAATTCACTTGCATAGAATGAAGTGAAAAGTAAAAAGTTGCATACTGTGACTGTATTTTTGTTTCAAATCAACATAACATAGGTTCAATTAGTGATTGGATCTGAGACCAGATCCCTGTAAGACTGTACATGTCCAAAAAATATGGAACAATGTTCTCTCACCATTCTGCACTTGAGTCTTGTTCTGCCAAAAAATACAGTTTCAATAAAGTTTGAAAATAGGATTTTTCAGTGATTATTCTAGTTTAAAGAAATGGATAATTTTATACGCGATATTTTAAATTATCATTCAAATTTTACAATGGGATGAAGTGCATTTCAGAGTTTCTGGTCTGCAAATAAATAATTAAATGTATAACTACAAAATAAATTTAAAAAAAATACTTTAGATGATGTATCATACATTGTTAGTTCACTTCCAGTGATGCTATACTATTAAAGCAGTAATTTAAAACATTGGTATTTATGTGGTATACCAAAACACATTATGGCTAAACATAGTACATGGTGAAAAAATTGGTACGGCCAAATCACTTAATCCAAAAATAACATTTAGTTCAGGTTGTCCGATAATCGTCCATGTGGTGGTTCAGCTTGAAAAGGGCATTAAAATGGGCCCTTAAACATATATACAAATAAATTGACTTTTTCAACCCACTGGGTTGTATTTTATGTGTATTATTCATTCTCAGGTCCTCTACCAGAAGCCTGTGTGTCTGAAGGTTCTGTGAAGTATCTTAGCTGTTCCAAGAACTGTACTCTTGTGGACAGCAATCTCAGATGCCCCATCTGGAATCTGCTGAAGCCACTCCCCTAACTTGGGGGTCATAGCCTTGAATACTCATATCACAATTGGGAATACTACTGCCTTCACTTTCCACATCCTTTCTAGTTCCTCTTTGAGTCCTTGGTATTTGTCCACCTTCTCATGTTCCTTCTTCCTAATGTTATGGCCACTTGGAATTGCAGCATCTACCACCACTGCAGTCTTCTGTTCCTTGTCTACCACCACAATGTCAGGCTTGTGGGCCTATACTTGCCTATCATTCTGAGCTACTCTTTGTGGTATCTCCCATCTGGAGTAGGCAGGTCCAGTCCATATTCTGTGCAGATATTTTGGTACAAAATCCCAGTAACGAGGTTGTGCTGGATTGTCTTGACTCTTTTGCACCTTGGGTCCTGTCTGGTGTGGGATAAGTGCCTGTTCCTGTGGTACTAGGATTAGTGCCTCAGTGCTGTTTTTCAACCTTGCATTTTCCAGCCACTGTTAGGATTTTGTACTGTGAGTCACATCCACTATCTCGTGGTGGTACACCCCATGGAAAGGTTTGTCTTGCCATGGAACCTTCACATTTTCTGCATCCCCTGTTGTTGTCTCAGGTATTCCCTTAGCTGTTCATCTTTGGGAGTCATCTTTATGATGTACTTGTAGATGCTCTTTGTTTCATCCAGGATTGTGGCCTTGACACTCATCAGACCCTGACCTCCTTCTTGCGGGCTGGTGTACAGTCTCTGGGTGCTGGATTTCAGTTGGAATCTTCCATTCATATTGAGTAGTTTCAGTGTCTTGACATCAATGGGGACTAGCTCTTCTGTGGTTAGTTTATTATTCTAGCTGGGTACCTGATGACTGGCAGGGCATATGTGTTGATGACTTGGATCCTGTTCTTGCCTTAGAGCTGGGACGTCAGGAGGACCTGTCTGCCTCTCTGTAGGTACTTGGACATTGCCGCATCCTCGTGGATGCTACGTGTTTGTGGTACCCACAGGTACTTATAGCTGTTCTCTACATCTCTTATTTGACCTTCTGGTACTTGAACTCCTTCTTTCCTGATCACCCTCCCTCTTTTTGCTATCATCCACCCACACTTTTCTAGTGTTCATGTCTTTCCTGTATATCCTGGATCAATGTTTAATGTCCCGCTCACTCTTGGAATAGGGCTTGATGTTGTCCATGTAGAGTAGATGACTGATGGTGACTCCATTCTTGAACCAGTATCCATATCTACTCCTTATGACAATGTGGCTAAGGGGGGCTGAGGCCTATGCAGAACAACATTGGGGACAGTGCATCACCTTCGTATAAGCCACATTTAATATTCACTTGTGTTACTGTCCTGAAAATGGCTTCTATGATTGTTTTCCACTTGATTATTGAGGTTTTTTTTACATTAAAAACCTTAACAATATATTTGTAAATAAAAGAAAGCTGATAATATGCAATTGCTACTCTGTATATTATTGCAGGTAGAGATATTAATAGTGACACTTCATAAGGGGTAAATAAACCTGAAATAATGAATGAGCTCCACTCAACAGCCACAGATCCTAGTAAATGTGTGAATAACGCTGATATCTGTAGATATGCAAAAATGAGAACAACTCTCCAAGGTAAGTCCAGATCAAAGCATAAACTAGATAAGAGATCCAAGTCAAATAATCACCACTCCAGAAGCAGACAATATCTCTCTCTCACTCTCTCTCTCTCGCTCTCTCTCAGAGGTGGAACCATTATCTGTAGTTTCTTTGATCATGAGACAGTTTATTATGGAATTATGAGCGTAATATGAAAAACAAAGAGAAGCCCAACAGGTTGTGTCTGTAGGTGGTAAATATATGAATATATAAATTAACTTAACAAATGTACAAGTAAGGCAGTCCAATAGTAGGTACGGATAGGTTCTTTATGGAGCAGCAGACTTATTGATATTAGTGATATCACAGAATGAAACTTGGGATCCAGTAAAACATGTGGAGAGAAAGCAAAGGGGAACTCCAACGGTATGGCATGTACATACAATATATTCCAAAAGATATATAAATTAGATACTACTCACATTTCCCAGAGCTAAAATCCAGCTTTGGTTTAGAAAAGCATGAAGTGGAATAATCCCCACTCAAGGATATATGTAGTCTTCCAAGGTTTTGTAGCAGCAGAGTAATCCAGCCGTAGAGATAAAAGGTGGCAGAATATAGTGCTCACTGTATCTTTAAAAATCAAAGTAAAATATATTAAATATACTCCCAATTTGCCAAGCAGACTCACTGCTTGGTGTGTAGCGTGTAGGTGGTATAATCCCTACCTAGGAATATGGCAAATGTGGTATATGGCCAAAAAATTCCTTTATTAAACAGAAATAGTAAAAAGTTTCTAAACGTGTTTCGCCTACACAGGCTTCTTCAAGTAGACACTAACAAACAGTAAAATCTCAGGCCTTTCTTATGGAAGCAAAATGATACATAATTCTGCCACCTTTTATCTTTTTGGTTGGATTACTCTGCTGCTACACAAGCTTGGAAGACTACATATATCCTTGAGTGCGGATTATTCCACTTCATGCTTTTCTAAACCAGAGCTGGATTTTAGCTCTGCGAAATGTGAGTAGTATCTCATTTATACATCTAATGGACTATTTTGTATATACATACCATACCATTGGAGTTCCCCTTTGCTTTCTCTTTGCTTTCTCTCCACATGTATTACTGGATCCCAAGTTTCATTCTGTGACATCACTAATATCAATAAATCTGCTTCTCCATAAAGTACCTTTCCTTACCTACTATTGGACTGCCTTACTTGTACATTTGTTAAGTTAATTTATATATTTATATATTCATATATTTACAACCTACAAGCGCAACCTGTTTTGCGTCTCTTTGTTTTTCATATTAAGCTCATATTGGGGGGTACTAGAGGGGGACCCCTCTCTTTGTAGGTGTGCTGCCTACACTTTTTTAAACATAATCCTTGTGGCGTGTTAGCACTGATCCTCTTTGACTTTTCCATTATGGAATTATGTAGATGGGTTAAAAGTCAATTTTGCTAATAACGCACCTCCTTTATCTGCTGTTTTGAGACCTTAGATATTTCAAAGAGTGAGATGAGAGGGAGACAGAGAGAGAGAGACAGAGAGAGAGAATGTTTACTGTCTGCGCCTGGAGTGGTTCCTATTTTTCATTATTTATTAAAAATACACAAGAACATTCAAAACCATCCAAGCAGACCTGTTATCTCTCTAGAAGTCAGCATTTATATTGGTCTTTATAAAGTATTATATAGAGATGAGACACAAGACTGCTGACTGTTAAATGCTGTAGTGTTACGTTTGTCAGGTATTTGACGGAAGGAATCCAGGAGGCAGGAATCAGCCAAGGCGAAGTACTAAAGGTAAAAACCAAATTCGTAGTCGAGGGAACCTAGGGGTCAGTTCAGGTGGCATGGGTTCAGAAATGAAAAACAGGCAGAAGGTCAGTCATCAGATAAATAAGTTAAGGCAAGATAGGCACTCTGAAATTAACACCACAGTAAGCACAGTAGAACTGGGCAATGAGGTAGAGGTAAACTGTGATTATATAGGGGAGAGGTATCCACCTGTCACATTCTATTGGTTAGAAATTGATTAATCATTTAACCCCTTAAGGACACATGACATGTGTGACATGTCATGATTCCCTTTTATTCCAGAAGTTTGGTCCTTAAGGGGTAAAACAATTTCAGGTGTAATGTTTCTTTAAGAGGCCGGCATTCGGGTGAAAGTTAAATCACATGTGGCTGGGACTTTACCCAGGTCATAGCGCGGTGTGGAGAGCCGGGGCACCGCGTCCACGTGTTGCAAGAACGCCGGTTGGCTGTGCACGATGCTGGACATGCTGGAGTCCTCGGCATGCACCGAGAGGAGACCACATGGGGGGGAGCCACAATCAAGTGCCGTAGGTAAGTGCGGTCGTGACATGTAGGCATCCTCATTCATGAGCTGTCCATCAGATTTCTGTAGACTACATCTTGCTGTCTGATTCTGCTTCACTAATTAAATTAACGATTATATAAACTAATTCTACACCTGTTATACACCCAATATTGGTGAGTCTTTGCTTTGATTATTAGGTATATTAAAGTTTTGAGGGATTATTTGACTTCGAGCTCTTATCCAGCCCATGTTTATGCTTTGATTTAGAGTTACCTTAAAGAGTCTGTCATTGTTATTGCATATCTACAGATAGCTACAGTTATTCATACACTTACAAAGATCTGTTACTATCGAGTTGGAATCATTCTTTATTTAAGGTTTATTTAACCCGTGTGAATTGCCATTATTCATATCGCTACCTGTATTTACAAGGTATATACTGTGTAGCCCATACTGCGATTTTTTTATGCACCATAACATACCAAATGTTGCTCATTTTGCCTTCCCCACACATCACTGGATGATGTTTTGTTACATTTTGTTTGTTATTATCATTTTTATTAAGCCTCTTACCTCGCGAGATTGAACATGATCACATCATGTACGGTCCCTATAAGGATTATTAGTTGATGGCCATCAATTGCTCTTTATGGTATATATTTAGAGTCAGGTAAGAGGAGGTACACACTTCCCTTGAGAAAGGCATCAGGATGCGCCAAAACATTGGGGGTTCTTTGGTAATTAGTGTCAAGCTCTGACAGGCTCTTCTATCAACTGTGTTGCTGTAAGTTTACTCTTCTAGCCTTATCACTTTTGCTTGTCCTTTTATATGTTTGCTGTTGTGATATATTATTAATAAAGTTTAATTTATATTAGTTTTCTTTGTGGTGTGCATCCTGTGTTTGGATGTATTGCTTGTTTTTGATACCCTGGGGAGGATCTATTTAGGATTAAAGCCATGATCTGACATATTGAATACTGCTTACTTCTTCTAAGCTTATTCATTGTTACTGGTATTTATTTTCCCTGTGTGTGGAGAGTTTTTTTATAAAGTCAGTTCAGGACATTGGTGATATTAGTGATAAGAGAGGTGAGGCATAAGTCTATACGATTGCAGAGGTGGGTGCTATTATTGCAAAATATAGTACTAAGTAATGTGTTTGTTGAGAGGACTTGAGTATCTTAAAAAGAAGGTGATGGAGGGACTTCAACAAGAGTTGGGGAATATTAAGGGGAAATTGAGTGATACTAAGACCAAATTGAGTGAATCCAGAGATAAGGCTGTCAATAACAGTAAACTGCTGGTGATTGAATCCAAGTTACCTAAATACAAAAGGAAGTTCAAAATACAAAACTGGACGAATTCCACAGGGATTCAATTTATTATTTGGAGGACAAAGTACATTCTTGAAGAGAGTCTTGTGAACCTCATAATGTTAGGGTTAAACAGAGGGCTGCTACAAATACTAGTCCATGGAAGCCGGAGCCTGAGGTTTCTGGTGATTCTGGATCAAGTCAAACCAATCTTTTTTTAGGAGAAAGTCAAGGCAGGGATGTAGTAAGAAGAAAAGAGAATTGATTGATGAATACAACCAGCACAACAACAGAACAGAGTAAGATATATCCAAGGATAATTCATCATCAGTCCAGATGCTGGGGATTAATATTTCAAGCAAGCCATTGACTCCACTTCATTTTTAGTGTCTTAGAAAAAGGATTTGGATTTGAACCTGCTTACTATGGAGATAACTGAGATGGAAATAATTTTTTAGAACTATCCGCTTATGTGGTTTCTTCCTTATGCAGGAACTCTCTGAGGATCATGTGATGATGAAGTATAAAGTAGAATCTACAAATGTCAATCAGGACAAATGTAGGCTGAAAAGTATGTTTCTATTTCCACTAACTAATTCTGGTTACATAGAGATCTTTTTTTAAATCATGTGAAATGGTTATCGAGATGGCTCAATGGAAATCTATGACTACTAATCTCATAAGAATAAATTCAGGGCTCTCAGTAAATTGGAGGCGAATAGGTCTATTTTTATTAGGCCAGAAGATAAAGGTGGGAAATTGGTGGTGATGGATGCCAATAAATATGTGGCAGAGGTGATAAGACAATTTGGAAAAGTGCAACATTATAGATTGTTAGATTGTTAGATGGGGACCCCACCATTAGGAAACTCACTAGTGATGTTCTTGAAGAGGGGCTAACTGAGAGAAGGGACTATGAATTCTTAAATATGGATAAGCCTTGGATTCCATTTTTGTATTTGCTGTCTAAGATACACAAAGATATGGCTGACACCCCAGGGCCGACCTGTTGTTTCAAAACGTAGGTCAGTATTACAATATTTTTCTAAATTTGTGGATGTTTGTTTGCAGTGTCTAGTCGGCTTGAGAAAATTGATGACATTGGCCCTTTATTGTACACTATAGATGTCAACAGTTTATATAGCTCAGGAGGAGGGAATTAAATCTGTTTTTGAGGCTTTCAGATGTTAGTGACTCATACCAGAGTTGCTTGATTGATATGTTGTCTATGGTGCTTTTTAGAAATGTAGAAGGTAGGTACTACTTACGATAAAATGGACAGCAATTATGTCCATTTACTCCGAATATGCTTTTCAAAGACATGTACGGCTTTGGCGTTGTTACATAGATGACATTTTTTTTCTTTGCACAGGTGATGTGCAAACACTCTTGAGTTTTAAGGATAGGTTGGATCATTCCTTGGATATCATTTCCTTTATGCTTGAGAATGAATTGGAGAAGATGTGATTTCTTGAATGTAGTACTGGAGGTAAGAAATGGACAACCAATTATGTTTGTCTATCAGAAGTCTACTGATAGAATTTCATATTTGCATATTTATTTTATATTTGTATTTTTTCTCAGTATTTATCTATACTAATTCAGATTTTATTATGCAATGTAACCATGTTTTTTAAGCTTGTTCTACATTTCTGACACATCACATATGAAGACATGTCAAGTGTCCCTCTAATTTATATTCCTTTTTTTTAAGGTATGCACTCATGATGCAGATGGTAATGAGAAGATTACTTGTTAATAAGCTTATTATAATGTGTTTCAACATTAAATGATAGTTAAATAATCAATAAACTTTGTAATGAGAAAGCAAACGAAAAGAATGGGTAGGTAATAAAAATATAAAAGCAAGATATTTAGCATTTATCTCATGTGACTTTATCTTAACAAATAATTCATGGCTTTATAGAAGGATTTCTTATTAAATCAAGTATATTTAAGGCTCAGATTAGAGAGCCAAGGACCAGAAACAAGGAGGCAGGAAAAGAAAAGAAGATACAAGATCGCAACCCCCATTTGAGCAGTCAAAAAGAAAAAACAGAATAGTAAAATAATTAAAATATACTGAGCATAAGAGGCTATCTCTCTCTCCAAAGAAAAGTATTAATTAAAATGATAGAACAGAATATATAACTAATCTTTAAAGGTCTGGGGGGGGAGGGAGTGGAATCTGGGGGGTGGAGGGTTTCACGGGGAGCATATTTAAGACTGCAAGAGATATTTATGATGACTAAAGTATCATGGCCTGAAATACAGAAACACTAACAAAACCACACAGGGCAGGTACATGTCTGAAATAAAAAAAAATGTAAAAAAAAAAAAGCAAAGTATTTAGCATTTATCTCGTGTGACTTTTATCTTAACAAATAATTCATGGCCTTATGGAAGGATATCTGCACATTAGAAGGTCAATTGCATCCTAAATTCACTAGTATTTCTTCTATCAGTAATTTAACCCCAAGAATATGCAGAAACACACCATCCACCAAATCACTCACAATGCATTAATGTGCATTCTAATAGTATTTCAAATTCAAACAAATAATATTTGTCATGTGTACGGCTATCAAACATCTTTCTATTGTATTTAAATGAAATGTCCAAATGATTGAAACCGTTTACTATAAAGAGATCGTGATGTGAATATGTATCAAGTCTTTGTATAATTCTGCTTTGATGTTGAACTGGTTTAAAGTAGCTATGAATAGACAATACAAGTGACAAACGTGTGCTCTTTCAATCAATTCACATTCTATATCATACCTTTGCATAAAATAATGATATTATTTGTTGCTGGAGCATTCAGAACAAATGACTACCTGTGATGATAAGAAATATAACTTGCACAAAGAATGTGCAATAACATACAAAGGTGTTTTCTTGTGATTTCCGGTATTGTAATATGTTTTTCAATACATTAATCTTGTATTTATGGTTCAGTTGGTTACAATGACAGCAGAGCACACTTTCCTTTTTACGCGGCAATGATTTCTCAGATTTATTCCTAAGAGGCTGACCACATTTCAACAAACGAACATTACTTAACATAATCTACTATATATTCCTCACCTACTTCTTTACCTAACTACATGTTTTGTCTGAACATTTTTGAAAAACCCAATATAGCCCCAGTGGATTTTCATTGAAATAAAGAAAACAATCAGATGTGTTGATACTTATACTGTTTTTTTTGTTTTTGTTTTCTTTTTTAGTTTTAAAGGAACACTATAGCGTTCGGAATACAAATATATATTCCTAATGGAATAGTGTTAAATTAATGATTTAGATATCTGGGGCCCCCCATGAGTTTAAAAAAAAAAAAAGGTAATTACTTACCTTATACCTTGATGTTCAATGGCCTCTGCACTGCTGCCATGCCTCCATGGCTGAGATCATCACTCTTGATGATCTTAGCCAATCCTAAGAAAATCATGTTTTGGTTACATAGTTACATAGTTACATAGCTGAAAAGAGACTTGCGTCCATCAAGTTCAGCCTTCCTCACATTTGTTTTTTGCTGTTGGTTTCATACCTGTTTTTACAAAACTCCTAAATATGTTTTGATGCAGCCAATTATCTTCAGAATTAACAAATGAATAGAATCTACCTGACCCACAAACTGATACATGAAGCACATTCAAAGTTATAGTGGCAATGTGCCTTTGCTACAGCCACCAGACTTTGTTAAAGACTCATCTTGAGTCAACAAGTTGCTAGGTTGCTCAATTGTCGCTATAACATTTTCAACTTGATATTGACTTTTTACATTTTTTTATGTATGCCTAGAAAATGCCATGCACCAAAACTCAATGTCAGAGAAACAACAGAGTCCAATTGTAACTTTGAAGGAGATAGAAAGATTTACAATCGAGACAAAGGTCCATGGGACACCTATACAATGATTATTTCAAAAAGTTATTCTTCATGGAAACATGGTGGGTTTACCAATATGTATGTGGTATGTGGTAGACACACAGAATATATTGAAAAATGTACTGTGGTTGAATGAGAATGAAAGTTTACTATTTTGCATAAAATGTAAAGTGTGACACAATGCCAATGTTACTTATCATTCTCAGAATGCAATCCCAAAGGTGATGCATGGTGGTGGTAGCATCATGTTGTGATGATTGTGTGTTCATTGGCAGGGAGTGGGGAACTGGAGTGGGGAACTGGTTAAGATTAAGGGCATAATGGTTGTAGCCTAATACACTGCAATTTTAGAGTTAAGCCTTTTTCCAGCCTGCAAGACCCTTGTGACTGGATTGGAGTTTAACCTTTAATTATCTTAACAAATAATCATAACTACACAGGAGTAATATAAAAGCAAAAATAACATATAATTGTCTGATCAAATCCCATAACATAATCCAAACTGAGAATCAATGAAAGAATGTAAAATTGCTGAGGTTTTGATAGTGGATAGTCAATTGTACTTTGTTGTACAATAGTAGATTGTATTTTGCTTTTCAGATATACAAATCAGGAACTGTGATGACTTTTTTAAATTTAACATAGATATAACAGAATAATATGAATAAATTTGAGAATTTAAGATTAGAATATGATTTTCCGGGGTCGGAGCCTGCGCTCGGGCTGAATGGTCGCATAAAGTCTGAGCTCCCAAGCCATCGGCTATTACAGCGATAATTACAGCTGTTAAGAAGCTTAAAACATACCACAAAACTTGGTGTACCCACAATGTAACATGTAACATTTCCCTCTCCCCCATCCCCACCCCCCCAAGACACCAGATGAGTTCTTCACCTCGCAGGCTTGTGAAATAGCCAGCAACAAATTAACGGGAGCCATGAGTACACTCAAACGTGGATTAAAGGGTTTATTAATACAGGGCTCAGACATAAGAGCCGGAGGCAGGGGAGTCATGTTTGCACTTGGTTAATGTGGTTTCGTGCATAAGATAGCCATGAATTCTGGAGTAGGAATTGTGTACCCTCGAGTGGTGTGTGTATTTCCTGTCCCCCGGGTGTAATGCTCTCCATATGTCTTGTAAACTCTGAGCTGTCACCAGTGTCTTAAAGGCTTTGCATTGTTTTTTGAGTGTGCTATAGTTCGGAGAAGAAGGGGGCCTGGTGAAACCTAATAGTGGGTTGAAGATGTGGTTGAAGTTCCCGCAAACTATAAGGGTGCCTTTTCTCAGTATTTCGGTTTCAGAGAGGACATATCAGGGAAACTACTGTACAGGTGGTACTTGACTCCCAATAAAATAGCCAAAATGTATCATACACCAGAAAATAAATGCTGGAGATGCCAAACAGTCCCAGGAGACACCCTACACGTATGGTGGGCATGCCCATCACTCTCACCATATTGGTCAATGGTAGATGACTTGGTAAAAGGCAGGTACATGGATCATACACTCTATAGAAAGCTACTTGCTATTCATAATGCCATCAGGTCTCCAGAAACCAATATGCAAGTTAGTTTTTCTTACACTGGTAGCAGCAGTCACGTTGCTGGCGAGAAACTGGAGATCGGCAACAATACCCTTCAAAATGGTATCAATCAACCTGGTTTCCACTAATGTAGAATATGACTGGTTTAAAGCAACACATTGGCAAACAGGATCTACACAAAGGGAGGTCAACAGTATATGGCAGAAGTATAGAGAAGGTAACCTAGCAGAACCGCCATAAGAGTATAAACTCTCCCAATTTACGCAAAACACATAAGTTGACTCACTATCCTGTTTAAATGTACCTACAAAGGAGGCCAGAGGTACAAACCCCTAAACTGGCACGAGTATAAGAGGAGTGACAAATGCACCGCACGGGATAGGTTCACACGGGCAGATATGTACAACGTATTTTGTATTTTAATTTTGTTAAACCTTTCTATTTATGTTATGCCTTTATTAAACCCTTTGTTACAAGGGATGGATTAGCACTATACGTACAAGTCACCTTCGAGCCTAGTGATGTAATCTCAAAAGCCATGTCAAGCCATGTCAATTGGTCAAAGACACGGTTCATAGTTAGGTTTGGACAGTACAGTGAGATAAAAGGCAATGTTAAATGTCAATGATGATGTGACGATTTACAGCTGTATATTACCAGTGATATCCCTTGGCCCCCTTTTTTTATTTCTGTATTCCATCTAATACGTTTCATTTTATAAAAAAAAACAATAAAAACTGGCAAATTTAAAAAAAAAAAAAGGATTTTATATAGAAATAATAGAACTGCTAGTGACCGAAAGAGCAGATGCAAACAGTTTATCTTGTACTCACCACTACTGCACGGGTGACACTGTAGCTCACTACCTATGTATTTGTTATATCCTGTATATAACAACATATGGGATAGAGGTTGTGGTGAAGAGGTTCGATATAAGTGAAAAAAGGCTTTTATTTTTAGCAGTGACATATTTCAGCCTAATGTTATATAGTTAGACCACATTTGAAAGAGTGTTTATTTCTAAAACCTGGAACTGATTATTTTTTATTTCTGATAATCTCATATCCAATATTTATTAACATGTTAATCCCAGCTAATTAACTGTTCCAATACAATTTAACACCATTTTTACTATTATTTGATCAGTGAAAAATTGTCCTATACCTTTGGTCGAACACACATTTTTAGTTATCAGAATCCTGTTGAAGAAGAGTTATGGTCACTTTTATTAGCCCATTGGACACTTGGCTAATTTTATAACATGACAAGAGGCTTTCATATTTGCATTAACTTTCTTTACTAACTCCACAGCAGCAAAGAAAAAAAAAAAAACAAGAGAAATAAAGAACCAATCAGAAACAGTCAAAGTGTATATAATGGAACACATATGCAAAGCACTTCCTCTTTCTTTGCTGCTCCATCACAAAATAAGTACCATATTTGTGGGTCCTGCTTGTTTAGGCCTAACACTGTTTTTTATTGATTTTTACCCCTTATTTTGTTTTTTTCCCTCTACTTACATTCTATCCTTTTATTTTTTATTATCTTCTTGTTCCTTTGCTGTGCCTTTTTCTGCAAAATGCTTTTTACTCATTTTTTCCCCCCTTGGGGTGTTGGTGTCAGTCCCCACCCGCCCTTCCTTTCTCCCTTGGGCTTCCTTAACCCTATTGTTAGGACCTGAGGGGTTTTGTTGGGGATATTTGGGGAGCTTTACAGCGTTTTGTGGGCACAGCCATTGCGCTGTTCTCTAACGTGCGCATTTTCCATCCGTTTACACCCCTGAACACCCGTTCGCAGCACGAAGGGCATTTACAAAGGGTATTCGGCAGTTTTGCGTATGGAACATTTGCACGTTCGGCTCCCGAACAGCTCTCTTATTCGTGTTCGCATATAGTGTGGCCACAGGAGGCATTTGCCGGGGGCCTCAATTGCTCAACTGCCCCTATTTCCACGATCCTAAACTTCCTATCCTCTCTTTTTTACTCCGGAAAGTCTTACCGATCTATTTAGATAGTCCATTCGGCCATCACATCATGTCCCATCACAAGGGACACTGGTGGGCCAGGACCCTTTGGTTTGTCAATTACGCTGCAGGATCCGTCTACGGCGCCCACCTGGCCCTAAATATACCCAAATCTGGGACGTTAGCTATGTCCTCTGGGTTTTTACGCAAATGCCCAACAAATGATAAACTCTCACTGTGTCAGCTCAAGACGAAGTTTAATACCCTTCTCTGCTTGGTCTCTTTTCTGAGAGTTTCGGATGTTTGTGCTTTTGAGGTGGATGCATTTTCCTTCCCTTCAGAAGGAGTTACCTTTCGGGTTTCACGTTGCACAAAATCTGACTCGGTCTCGGTTTTCTATCCCTTTTTCCCTGCTGTCATCGCAGCCCTCTACATTGCCCTCTGCATCACGTCAGTTACTCTTCTCATATGTTCGCCCTCATGGCCCAGTCTTGGTCACTGCCTTAGCCAAGTGGGTTTGCTGGCTCCTGTCGTTAGCTGGGATTGACCCCGGGTTTGGGGCACACTCTGTACGATGGGTGGCGGCCTCCTCTGCCTTCTCGGCAGGTGCTTCTTTGGCCGACATTCTTCGAGCTGCAGATTGGACGCAAGAGTCCACTTTTTGACTTCCTACTTTCGACCTTTGTCAAACGCCACCTTTTCTCTTCTCTCTCAGTGTTGAAATTGCAAATACGAAACCTCCTGTCATGTTATAAGATTGAAGATGCTAGCTTTAGTGTACCTATAATCTTAATTTTAAGAATGACAGAAGGCGAATATTTTCCACCCTACTTCTCAGTTCTTCCCACCCTTTCATGCTGTGTTTTTTCCATATCATTCTTACTCTCTGCTTTCTGTGTGTTCCTCCTACTCAGGGACAGGGTTAATCGTTCTCCAACTTTTTCGCTAATATTGCAGCACGGTGGGGTTCTGGTTTACTGTCGTACTTAGTTAGTTACAGTAGGTGGGCTTTTTCTTATTGGTTATCGTTTTGATTGTATTTATAATTATCTAGCATAGATCAGCTAGGTTACATGGTTCAGATGTTCCCTATGGCTGGGCTAACAACCTATCACACTCTTTCTCTTTTCAGTTTGAATTATTTCTGGAACCCAAGATCGAATACGGTTTAATTCCTTGTTGTAGAATATAAGAAGAATTTGTTGGCCCTATTGGTTTCAAGCCTGAAGTTGGAATGTTATACTACGTTTCTTGTTTTACTATGGACTTGTGATGTTGCAGTTGTCAAGTGGAAGTGCTTTGCATATGTGTTCCATTATATACATTTCTGATTGATTCTTTATTTATCTTATTTTTTTCTTTGCTGCTGTGGAGTTAGTAAAGAATGTTAATGCAAATATTCGCTTCCTGTCATTATTAAAATTAAGATTATAGGTACACTAAAGCTGGACTGGAGGACTGGAAACACCTTTCTAACAAATAACAGATTAACACCAGAAAATATTTCTTAGCACAGAAAAAAAAAAAAGGATTCCTCATTAATAAGTTATACCAATTAAAGGACAGATGAACATGGTTCCTACAATATCACAGCGCTAAAGCTAAATCAATAACATAACAAATACACATGTACATAATACCTGGAATGTCTACTTTAAAGGTAACACTAATAATGCAATGTCTACATAACTCTAAGTTAATTACACAACTGTCACTTCCTAGCAACACGAATGCACTTTGACTGTCCATAACCTTACAAATGGTTTTAATCAAATGGCTGCTGTAAAGGTGTCAGTCATAGATAGACAGACAGACATATACATAGACAGACAGACAGACCAACAGACAGACAAACAGATAGATAGATAGACAGGTAGATAGATAGACAGACAGACAGACAGACAGATAGATAGATAGATAGATAGATAGATAGATAGATAGACTGTACAAACTTAAAAAAATAAATCAGTCTAGAATAACGTAAAAGGCCATACATAAATCAGTAAATGGGTTGATAATGGAATTTAGCGAGTGATTTGAACACATACTAAGAAGTTAAGTGATTTCTTTTATTATGTTAAAAAGAAAAAATATTGTTCTGAGAATTAATATTTGATGTGTTTTCATGTACTGAGATTTTTTGAAATATACATTATTAACGGCAGTATATGATCATTTCACTGATTGGATTTTACTAACATTTTAATTTTAAAAGCATCGCAAGGGATAGCAGGCAGTCACACAAGATAAACAAGTCTGTCGGTGCTTTATTTTCCAAGCTGGTGTGTTGGGATTATCTGGAGTCTTATCATTCATGCAGCAAATTACCAAGAACTACATTAAAAATGTGTATAGTCATTTTCATTTTGAAAGATTCAAGACCATACATAATTAAATAGGTAGGACATCTGTTATTTATGAGGTGAAATGACAGTTTTAATTTAGACCCTTATTTAGTAACGGCTTATGTATATAGAATAAGTAATAGTATCAGCACAATTTGATATGATAACTACTTCTAGCATCAGGAAACAAAAAGAGTTAATAAAAACATGTTTTACTCGACATGCTGTTACCCTAATGCACAATGCCATAGAACACGCCTCCCAAGTGTCCTTATTTAGGAGGACAGTCCTTCTTTTCTATCCTAATGTCCCTCTTTTCATATTGTTGGTGTATCTGAGTGTATAACAGAGCTCCACAGCAATAAAACTTCCAGTAATGTGTCTACAATGTAAACTACAATAAATGTGTTTAGAAATCAGCCTGTGTAAATAAGATACATTGTTCTTGTTCTAAATTACAATATAGTTGCAAAAATTGTTATTAGCAATTCACCTAGCCTTCTTTGTCTATTAGAAATGTTGGGAGTTATGCACAGAACAAAGCATGCTATTAACTATTTTTAAAAATGGTCTGTCACCTAAATGATATTTATGTTAATCAATAACGAATACAAAGAATCCTTACAGTTATTACAATAGTTTACATTTTTCTAAGATACTTCATAACATAGTTACATAGTTACATTTTTGAAAAGAGACTTGCATCCATCAAGTTCAGCCTTCCTCACATTTGTTTTTGCTGTTGATCCAAAAGAAGGCAAAAAACCTAGTCTGTAGTGCTTCCAAATTTGCAACAAACTAGGAAAAATTCCTTCTTGACCCCAAAATAGCAGTCAGATGTCTCCTTGGATCAAACAGCTATTACCCCACTAATTAGAAATTATATCCCTGGAGCACACTACATAACATCCATGGAGCACACTACATAAAATATTAAAGCCTTGATATTAAAGCCTCAATTTGGGTGAAGGATACCGCACTCTCCCCCAAAGTGCAACTGGATATGAGGTCAGTCAAACGTCCCTTTACAGATATGGAAAGAAAACAATGGTTCCGACACTCAAGGTGGGGAAAGGTCGAAACATTGCTGTTTTGTTCCAGTAAAACTGCTAACTTCAGATTAAGTGCCTCGACCACTGTTTTCTTGATATTAAATCCTGGCTGGGCATATTAGTTGTCCATCAATTCAATTTGTTTCTCCCTGTGTATTGTATTAGCTAATTTGTCAAAGGAATGTATCTTCTCAAATGATCATATTCACTCCATACGCATGTGGTTTATTGTGATTTTAGCTCATAAGAGTTCAGAATCCTTGCTGTTAGAAAATGTTTGATAAGTCATGATGTAATCTGTGATATGATGATAAATGCATATATGTGGTTTGAAGGGGAGGCTTGTTAGTAACATGCAAAAGAGTGTGATGAACATCCACTAATATTGTATATTAGGGCATTCCCACATGTTGTGTATACATGTGTACTTTACATTCTTCTTATATCTCCAGTACATGCTATCTTGGCTTAGGGGCCTGACATGCAGTATGGGTGGGCATTATTACCACTTGGTCAATAAATGCAGTACAAAGTCAGAAAATGTCTTTCTCCATATCTATGACAAATCTCCATTGTGCCCACCAGGACTGGATGTCCCCCAGATAACTTCTTAGCTCTAGGGGCCGTATCCATAGTAGGTAAGGCAATGGGATTGTACAATGGATCTTCTGAAAGGATTAATGGTCTACATAGGGATCCAACCCAAATTATCTCTGTAAAATAGTATTCTAGCTGCAGTAACGTTGTTCCACCACAGTATTCTTTGTCAACCCAGGGCCTTTTGTTTTTTGCTTATTGTTCTTTAAATGTGCTCTGATTAAAGTGCAAAGTGGAATTTAGAAAGGAAAGAAATGGATACTGCAGTACCAAAAATCCAAAAAATTGCAATAAGAAAATAAAAAGAATGCAATAAGAAAAAGAAAAGTTTACTTCTGTGCAGCTAGTTCAGAGAACCATCTTGGCTTCCTTACTGTTATACTTATGAAACAGAAATACAAACTGCAATGCACTTACGTGCTAAATTTTAATGGACACCAAAGCAAGCGCAAACGTTTCAGGGATACAACCCCCTTTCTCAATGTGTAATGTCCTTCTGATTTCTGATTAAAGTGCAGCAGGTACTATGTCACTTAATTATAGATAGGGTCCTTTCAAAATGTTAGCTTGACCTACTACTTACACTCTACTCCTATATCTCACAAATATCTACCTAAAACTTGATCTCAGCCATCAATCAACTTACACAGTAATGGAAGTGAAACAAAATTTCAATATTGCTACCAGGAAGTGACTCCCATACAAATAGAAAAGGTAAACAATTGGAGGTAGGAAGTCGGGATAGGGTGAGCAGGGCCCTGTGCAACCCACACCATAAACAATGCCCACAATGGGCAGGCACATCCCAATGGCAGACTGTCTGGCTGGCACCGAGCTTTCAGGAACATTCAGGGAACTCTGCTTACTGCATCCTCCTTGTCCCCACTGCATAGCACAAGCACATGTAATAATGCACTAGTGCTGTGCTACCCAAAATCAGGGTTGTCCTGCCAAAAGTAAGAATGTTGGGAGGCCTGGGTAATCTACTGTAGTTCCTACATTTATCTAATAACACCGAATTTTCACTAAAATAGGACATGTTTTGTAAAAATGAACTATATAGTGCCAGACTTTACTAAATATTAATAGTTAATATCCTTACATATAGTATCAATAGGCAACAGAAACTCTGCAAGAACTGTGGAAAGAGGTTTTGCAGCTGTTACACAGAACAGTCCATGGAGAGGGCTTTTTGGGTGCTAACACAATAATGGACAGTTTTAATTAAATTTGTCAGATTTAAGCAAATTTCTACTAGCATGTGTAACAATACACCATAAACAATGCTGTGTAAGAATGCCGTGTATAGTGTGTGAATATGTGTAAGATTGAAAAACTCTTTTTGCAGACCAAATGTAGGTGCCCTTAGAAGCCAGGTACCTATGGGTAGATACCTACTGTCAAATTCAGCGCTGCATGCCATACAAGTTCCCACTTCCTCTGACAGGCACCTATACCGACTTTTATAAGTGAGCTTGTGCACCAGTCATGATAAACTCCATCCTTAAAAACATGAAAAGGCTATTTAGCAGCAATTTGATGTGTTGTCATAAATAAATAAATGTGGTTTATTCACTACATTCTAAATTGCTATAAATTGAAAACTGAATTGCAAAATGTACCATAAAATGTTTACGCTGTGACTTGTGGAGTTGGAGAATATTTCCAGAAGTGCTGTTAGTCTAAATTTAGAAATTTGGAACTCAGTCTGCTATAATTCAAAGTTTATAACAGAACCCTGAAATAACAAAAGCTAATATACATATTCTGTGTAGGGAATTGTGGGATATACTCTGCATTCCATTTGAGAACACTAGGAATACCTGATTAGGCTGGGATGCATCAGCTACTTTGTGATCACTGTAAACAGAATAACTATGAAGGCCATTTTATTTATTTTTTAGTTTATTCTTTTGTTGCTTTTTTTTTCATTATCTACACTGAACAAAATTATAAACGCAAAACTTTTGTTTTTGCCCCCATTTTTCATGAACTGAACTCAAAGATCTAAGACTTTTTCTATGTACACAAAAGGCCTATTTCTCTCAAATATTGTTCACAAATCTGTCTAAATCTGTGTTAGTGAGCACTTCTCCTTTGCCGAGATAATCCATCCACGTCACAGGTGTGGCATATCAAGATGCTGATTAGACAGCATAATTTTTGCACAGGGGTGCCTTAGGCTGGCCACAATAAAAGGCCACTCTAAAATGTGCAGTTTTACTGTATTGGGGAGGTACTTGGGGGTGGTGGTTCAAAAACCAGTCAGTATCTAGTGACCACCATTTGCCTCATGCAGTTCAACACATCTCCTTCACATAGAGTTGGTCAGGTTGTTGATTGTGGCCTGTGGAATGTTGGTCCACTCCTCTACAATGGCTGTGCGAAGTTGCTGGATATTGGCAGGACGCTGTCATATACGCTGATCCAGAGCATCCCAAACATGCTCAATGGGTGACATGTCCAGTAAGTATGCTGGCCATGGAAGAACTGGGATGTTTTCAGCTTCCTGGAATGGTGTACAGATCCTTGCAACGTGGGGCCGTGCATTATCATGCTGCAACATAAGGTGATGGTCGTAGATGAATGGCACAACAATGGGCCTTTAAGATCTCATCACGTTATATCTGTGCATTCAAAATGTCATCAATAAAATGCACCTGTGTTCGTTGTCCATAACAAATGCCTGCCCATAGCATAAACCCACCACCACTATGGGCCACTCGATCCACAACGTTGACATCAGCAAACCGCTCATCCACACATAGCCATACAATCTGTCTGCCATCTGCCCTGTACAGTGAAAACCGGGATTCATCCATGAAGAGAACACCTCTCCGAAGTGCCAGATGCCATTAAATGTGAGCATTTGCCTACTCAAGTCGGTTATGACGACGAACTGCAGTCAGGTCGAGACCCCGATGAGGACGACGAGCATGCAGATGAGCTTCCCTGAGACGGTTTCTGACAGTTTGTGCAGAAATTCTTTGGTTATGCAAACGTATTGTTGCAGCAGCTGTCCAGGTGGCTGGTCTCAGATGATCTTGGAGGTAAAGATGCTGGATGTGGAGGTCCTGGGTTGGTGTGGTTACACATGTTCTGAAATGCCTTCGGAGACGGCTAATGGTAGAGAAATGAACATTCAGCTCTGGTGGACATTCCTGCAGTCAGCATGCCAATTGCAAGCTCCCTCATAACTTGTGACATTTGTGGCATTGTGCTGTGTGATAAAACTGTACATTTTAAATTGGCCTTTTATTATGGCCAGCCTAAGGCACCCTTGTGCAAAAATTATGCTGTCTAATCAGCATCTTGATATGCCACACCTGTGAGGTTGATGGATTATCTCGGCAAGGGAGAAGTGCTCACTAACACAGATTTAGACAGATTTGTGAGCAATATCTGAGAGAAATAGGCCTTTTGTGTACATAGAAAAATTCTTAGATCTTTGAGTTCAGCTCATGAAAAATTGGGGCAAAAACAAAGGTGTTGCGTTTATAATTTTGTTCAGTGTATATACAGTATGGTATTAAAATGGTGGCAACTCAAGTCTGGAGAGTCAATTTAAGTTTGTTCATACATGAACCCTCTGTCAATGCTTTCTGATACTATTCATAGGTGACCTTTAAAATAACACAAATGCCTCCTGCTACTTATCTATACATGCAAACAAATATATTTCTTGATTCTATCTAGCCTTGATTCATTTTTTGCTAACTCTACAAAGTTTGGAGGTAATAACAACCCGGTCAATTTCATCTTCTTTGGGTGTCAGTAAAGTGTCATGTAAAATATATACTCTCTGCAATTATCTGCTTTACAGGATTTTTCATATTTGTAATGCTTATTTTTATTTCTACAAAACAAATCCTAGCAAAATTGTAGTGAGGGATTTCTGTCTGATTGAATAGAGATGTGGGTTCAGAGAGTGCAGAACATGCTCACCAATTTTCCACAAAAATAATAAATGTGATATTTCTTTTAACTCTCTAGAGCATTGCTGATATTATTCTATATTCTGTGTTTTATGGACACAAAAACGAAGAAATGTATGTGCGCTCCTCTAATCCAAATGACGATAATTTAAACAAATAGATATAATGATGATGAAATGAAAAAGATCAGCCAGAACAGATTACCAGTTATAAAAACTTAATTATTTATTATGCATAAATGTATCTTAAAATGAAACTCAATTGTATCCAATAAAAGTACCGTAACACTGAATCTGGATATAGTCAAAACTCCTGGCCACGAGTGAAAAGCTAATGCATATAGTCTCCCAAGAAACACTGGCATACTATTAATAAGGTAAGAAGCAGCATTTGGCAATCCAACCAAGGAAAGTATATGTAGCCTAAAGATATCACTCCGAGATGACAAAAAAAGTAAAATTGCCACACAAGTGGTCAGTGACTAACATGTGAGCTATGAATGCCACTATCCAGCCTGTCAAACCACCAGGGGCAGGTTGGGACGGGAGGCATGGAGACAATTGCCTCCGAGGCTGCCCTAAATTATTTTTAAAATGGCCGCAGGCGGCTCTCTAATTAAGCGGTTTAGGCAGCCACCTAAGAAGGCCTTGCGGCCGCCTAAACCACATTAGGGCAGGCTGTGTGAGGTCAGTTAGTGACTGAGTACCCAACACCAGAAGGGGGCCCGGTGGCTTGTTCAGTATGGTGTGAGGCCCCTCCAGGCTGCCCGAGAGTGTCTGTGGCTACTGGTCTGCAGCGCCGCAGTGTGCAGAGCTGCAGACCATGTGTCTTGTGAGATCTGGCCAATCAGATCATTGCCGTGGGTTTTCACGGCAACGCTCTAACCGGGTCTCGCAAGATATGGTCTGCAGCTCTGCACACTGTGGTGCTGCAGACCAGATATCACCACCAGACCTCGAGGGAGCCCACTGGATTACCAGGGAGCCCACACTGGACCACCAGGGAATGACAGAAGGTATGTAGTCCCCTCTCCCTCTCACCATCACCCCCCTCACTCACACTAACAAACCCCCCCTTCTTCACACCATCAACCCCCTCTTTCTCACCTTCACCCCCTCTCTCTCACAATCCTCCCTCTCCCTCACACCATCATCCCCCTTCAACACATTATAACCCCCCCTCCTTCACACCATCACCCCCTCACTCACACCAACACCCCCCTCCTTCACATCATCACCCCTCTCCATGTCACCATCCCCCCACACCAACATCCCCTGCTTCAAACCATTACCCCCTCCTTCACACCATCACCCCCTCCTTCACAACATCCACCCCTCACTCACACCAACACCCACCTCCTTCAAACCAACACGCCTTTACACCATCACCCCCTCCCTCCCTCACACCATCCACCTCCCTCTCACCATCACTTCTGTCCCCTAACCATCACCCCCTCACCACCACCTCCCCTTTACACCATCCTCCTCCTTCACTATCACCCCCCCCCACACACTAATACCCCCCTCACCTTTCTCCCCTCCCTTTCACCATCACCCTCCTCCTCTCACCAATACCCCCCTCACCATCACACCATCATATTACCACCCCTCCTTCACCATCACCCCTCACCATCACCCCCTCCCTCTCACCATCACCCCTCCCTCACACCATTACCACCCCTCATTAATACTATTACCACCCCTCCTTGACACCATAACCCCCCTCCCTCATACCATCACTCCCCTCCCTCTCACCATCACCCCCCTCCCTCTGTCCATCACCCCCAACATGAACCACATTGTATCATATTTGCCTTGCTTCATAACATCAATATCCGTTATAAAAAAAGGAAAAGGTGGGCATGGATAGTGAGCTGATTCGGTGGTGCAATGGGTCACTTGACTGGATTTGTCCCCCAGGCCTAAGGCTGCCAGCCCTCCCCTGCAAACCACAAAACATAGAGATACACAGCAGTTATGAAAAGTAATAAATAAAGTGCTTAGCACAAAAAAACCTAGTGTCCCAACAGAAAAATATCCCCAGAAAGTACCTGGATATGAAGGGGCCCCTCCATGATATGCAAAAGGGGTTGGGAAGCTGGATCCTGATCGAGGATGGAGGCTCATGGGACACGGCGCTAAGAAGGGGCAGCCGTGTAGTTCCTCAGGTATTCATCCTATCACTGCCGCCAAGCGCTGACTTCTCTCCGCAACACGTGGGGGGATATAATGAGTAATTCGCGGCCGGTATTTTCAAAAAAGGCAGCGTTTTTTCTGAAGGGCATGAAACACAGGAACACTTCTATCCGACTGATCCAGGGAACGTCTACGCGTTACAGTGTATGCATTAGCTCTACATTTGTGAAATAATTAAGTTTATATAAGTGGAAATCTGGTCCGGCTGATCATTCATCATTATATCTAGTGTACTATTTGTTTTAATTATTGTCATTTTGATTAGTGGAGGCCACATACATTTCTTAGTTTTTGTATCTTCAATATCAAGTCACTCGCTACATGTATGTTGCCGCCCATATTATTATTACGATTTTTTAGTTACTCTTTTTAGTTTTTTATGGACACAGCAAGAATTCAAGGGAGACTTAGTCCCATTAATATCTGTGGGACAGAACAGCTGAACTAAAACTCGTACAACGTGATGTCACTGCAGTTCACTGAAGGTGGGACGGCATCAGCCCACGGCAAATGCTAATTATTATAAATACACCTATCAAGCATAGCAATCAATAAATAAAGCAATAGCAATCGCTACATAGCCTAACTTAAACATTACACATCACAAAGATCTTTCTATAACTACTTCAACACTAACCTAAACACTTTATTAGGACTCACAAACGTCTTGATTTTGTCAGGACAGTCCCTTTTCTAGGGTTCTGCCAGCCTTCTTGTCCCTGTGACCCGCTTTTGGAAAAAGCAGGGAACTATCCAGAGAAAGCACAGTGCATTTTATCAGACACACTGGTGCAATGCTCAATGACACTAAAACCACGCAGAGACTACTGAACTAGTGCTTTTGGCATGGTCTATCCTTACAAGCCCAGTAGCCTGGACCGAGACCTTTAGGAAGCTCTAGTGATGCATCCACTGCCCAAATACAAAATAAACATCACTGTTTAGTATATATCCCCTATGAAAACTTGCGTGCATTTAATTGTGCATTTTTCCATTGGGGCATTTCAAAAACAACTTGCAAAACCTGCAGATTTCTTGTCTGCTGCATTTGCAAGCCTCAATGAGAAGACTTTGCAAGGCAGGTGCCCTGGGTAATTGCTACCTCTTGAAATTAGCTCCACTGAGCTAACCAAACCAGGAAGTAACATGACATGTCTGCTTGAAAGGCAGGGGGTGTAACTGGGTTAATTTATAAAAGTGTAAATTTTTATAGAAATCTGCCCATTTTGCAAAATAAAAAGAAAGAGGACACAATCTTCACACATAAAGCTTTTCAGCAAGCTTAAGATCTTTTGGGGGTTTTAAATGTCTCTTTAAAAAGTAGCAGCATAAATTCATGTACCACAGAATACCAATATCATAGCCGCTTCTGAGGGATTTCTCCTTGATTTATGTTTTCTTTCCTGAGGCCTATGAATTTGACATGTGTGTTATGGATGTTATGTTTTGTTTACATGCAACTAACTCTATGGTTTATTCTCTATTATACGTGTTTCCTGTTGGGGTGTGTACTCCCTTCCTGTATCTCCTGAAACATGGCTGCTATACATTAATACCTGGCAGTGTCTTTATTTATATCTCCTGAAACAATGTTCTGCTTTTTTGTGGCGCAATGATATTTGTCCAGGAAAACATAATGGATCCAGCAGCCCTAAATCTATAAAAACAAAAATAGCTCATCACAGGGTGCCAGATCACTGTGCCTTGGTATTCTTGTGTATCATCTTTATTATGATGGGCAGCATGTAAAAACTGTTGTTCTGTAGTATGTGCTTTCAATTGCTGCAGGTGAAAAATCAGGTAATTATTTATTGATGTTCTTTTGTGATTCCTTCTTTGTTAATTTATTTGTTTCCTGAAGTATATGAATGATAGGGCCTGCAAAACAGCACTTTTCATGTCAAGGAAAATATGGCAACACTAACAGCAGTCATTGAGATTTTTTGCTACAAATATCATGTTACTCCTTCCTACCTTCATTATTTTTGAATTACCTTGCATTTAGTTGCAGAGTTGCTATGAAATCTTTAAATCTTTATGGAACGTGTTAAAATAAAAAAAAATCTTTGTTTACGCCAACTGTGAGTTTTCAGCGTTCGAAAAGAACATGCTATAACAGGTCACATGACTAACACCTGATTTAATCTGTTTCTAGACAAAAACCTGCTAATGATAGGTTTGCCGGTGGGAGAGTTTAACAGAAAATTTATAAGGTTCTTCTGTTGCTTGACTTCATAGTGAAGCACATACAGCTGTTAGGGCTGTCACTTAGAAAAGCAGATAAAAGGGAACTAAATGCAAAGATAATTAAAGAAAGATCTTATTTCTTGGCAAATCAGTCAGCTCTGCGTGGAACCCGTAGAATTCCAATATTTTGTGATGCTTATAGCATTATTACAAGATCATTAAAAAAAAACACAGCTAGGCGTTTAAAGTTGTGTAGTTAAAATAACTTGTAGTTTTCTTGCTTAAATGCAAACACTAATGGTTACACCTGTGTCAAAGGAATACATAAGATTAGTCAGAGTTCATATAGCGTTTATTCATTTGACATCTGAATGGCAAAGTTTAGCTTAAAATAATCAAGCTGGGACTATAGCAGCTCAACTGTATTTTTCCAAATCAGTTATTTTAGTATAAATGTTGTCATTACAATTTAATTGCTCTACAATTTGGAGTTTAGTGGATGAACCCCCATGTGATTGCCGTTTAGTAACGCAGCATGTTTCAAAGTTAGAAACAGCAATATTTAGAGATAATCTGCAATATGTCTAATTCTAATTTATTAAATCCTAGTAAAGGACTATGTGATCATAATAATGTGCCACGGGGAAAATCCCTAGTCATTTAATGACAGATGTTAATTCGTTAAACAAAAAAAAAGAGTGTGGAATCTGTTTCCGAAAATCAGCCTCTCTGACAGTGGGAGACAAATGCGTTGGGGGAGAAAAGTGACACCCCTTTATTATACATTGACAGTGCCATTATTAAAATTGAAAAAAATAGACAAAGGACAAAGGACAAAACTTTTAATAAGTGTTAGATTACGGTTGCCCAAAAAAGCAGATCCCCAGATGTTGTATTTAGAATGCTCTAGAATGACAAAACATCATGGAAGCTATAGTTTAAAAACATTTGGGGATCTACCTTTTAGGCACCCCTGTGTTAGATACAGGGAAAATTAGGTGCTGATGATGGTAAATATTGGTGCATAGAGTAAACAGTAGCACAATATACGAAGTGGAATTTAAACTAATCAATTGATATAACTGAGAGTAATGAATTGTGTGCCATGCAAATGTAGGTGGCATTTTACAATGAGACACATGTTAACGCAGTGTGTATAGATAAGATTATGAGGTATTATTCTAGGTTAAATATAGGTTAAACGGATAACTGATTTTGTAACAATAACACAAATCTGAAATCTGTCTTCTGTAGAATTTGCTAATTAAAATGTGATCATTGTCATGCATAAAACATTGATTGGGGCACTTCTGCACAGGACAAACTTACTGATTTTTGAGGAATCCATTACCAGTTAAATCCCAAAGGATCTTCTAAGCATTAGAGCAAGATTCATATCATCTCAGACACAAAGACATCTTTCAAAGGACAGTGTCTGCTCATCACAAACACAGAACACGGCTAAGCAAGGATAACAGCATTTTAAGGTTAAGGCTGCAATGTGTATCCAAGGATAGGCAAGCATTAGCACTCTGGTGGCTGTGAATAATCACTACTGGCATGATTAGATTTAGACTGACTGGGTGTAATGGGTGCTGTAATCCAAACCCATTAGAGCATCAGAGGTAGTCTTTCTCTGCCAGTGTAAAATGGGTGTTCTGAGCACCATAATCAGTACAGATCATTGCAGTTTTTATGTTGGGTAAAGTCTGTGGGCCCTGTTCCCCCATTTTGTGTCAAACTATTTTTCCAGCACCTATAACTCAGCCTCTTATTGGCCACTTGGTTAACATGGAATTAACTTCCATTAACCAGAGAGGTGTAACTTGTTATAAGAGAAGGTGCACACAGGGGATTCAGACACTAACTGGGTACCATGCAGTCCAGGGCTGTTCCACTCATTTTACGATTTATAAAATGATCCTCTGGGAAGTATCAGTGTGCCTAGTCATTTTGTGTACACTTCCCCATTAATAAAGGGCTTGTAAAATCTCATGTTTTGTAGAACTATAGCTACATTGATTCTTTCCTAGTCCGAGGAAGTCTCCTGTATAGCTAATAGTAAGAAATCAGATCCCAAAATACTGTATATACATTAAAAACAAAATAATTATGCCATTAAATTTGTGTTGTACATAAAACATATATAGGCATGGATTTAACTCTCCACTCCAAAAACATGATGGCATTCCTAGAAAAAGAGACATATAGGGCTGTATAGGGCTGCATCTTATTAAAAGGAAGAACAATAATCCAACTATCCATTCACTGTGCTATTGGGAGGTTATCTCAAATCTCAAATTTTCCTCCCTATTTTATGTCACTCAAAGCACTGCCCATCTCCTACCAATCATGTAATACAGAAATTTTACTTATACATTTTCCGTCCAAAACCACGCTGTCTTGGCCAATCTGCTCAGAGGACTCGGAAGGTTGGATGTCATCACAAAGAGTGACAGGTTATCTGAACTTTATCAGATCATTATCTGAGCAGCAGATGCTGAGCATGGCTTTGGAGGATGTGGTGCCTTATAAAGGGACAGCATATTTATTATGTTTTTATATTTGCAGACGACATCCTTATAACTATCGCAAACCCCAGAGTCTCCAGCACTACATAATTTATTGAATCTATTTGGGAAGGTATCCTATTACAGATTGAGTGTAGCAAAAACTCAAGCTTTGCTGATGGGGATTCCTGCTCCGGACCTAGAGGTACCTAAAATACTATATACGTATGATCTGTGCATATACAATATTAAGTATGTGGGAGTCAAAATCCCTAATAGTATTTTAGATGTGTACAAATTTAACTACCAGTCGCTTATTTTCCAAACCAAAGTGGACTTACACGCATGGAAACATGCTACATTATCCTAGTTTGGGAGGATTAGTACACTAAAAATTCTGATCCTTCCCAAGTTATTATATTCCTTTTGCATTGCCAGTCCCTTCTTGCTTCTTTAAACAAAAACCTAAGCTACTATCATTATGTTAGAGTAGTGTGTCCCAACAGAATGTGCACAACTCTAAACATACATGTGCGCAGCATTGGAAGGTGAACATAGGTCAAAGATTTTCAGAAACATCAGGATGATGTACCAAATATCTGAAAATACCTTACAAACTGCATTATAATACCCCATTATATTATATGGGATTTCTGACTTATGAGGGGTAGAATATTTTTAGATTTGTCTAGATTTTAGTGACAGAGATGTATAGTAAAAAAAGTCTTGTGATGTCAATATACATTTAAATATTTTTGGCGTGCCCAATGATGTTCTTGTTATATGAACCTGTGTGTTGCGCAATGAAGAGAAAAACCCAATAAAACAATCAGCATATCAAGTGAATGTCACTTGTGGTTGCTCTGCCAATCCTTCTGCAGCTAGATGTCACATCTTTTGGTCAGGGGCATTGCAAGTGATCTCTCGGTTCCACAAGTTGTGAATAAAATTCAAGACACACACACTCACACTGTATAAAGGGCTGCCAGAAAGGCATCATTTAGGGAAAGATAGCTGATTTGTCATAGCTTGGATTTGTTAACCTAAATGTTACAATTCAGATTTTCATTCACTCGTCTCCCAGTTTTTGATATACTGTTGCCAAATTCCTGCAATATAAGATATATAAAGAGAAGCAACAAGCTCATAAGATTTAAGAATAAGTAAAACTATTTTAAGCAGGCATGCAACGGCATAAGGTCAACGTTTTTGTTCAACTCTTTTTTTTAAGCCATCAAACTGTAAGCTGCTGTACATCTCTGTTTAAATTAAACAGTTCTTCTGTTTATTCTGAAATCCTGTCACTTGTACATCTTCACTTTGGAAAAATAATTTTCAGATGTTATGTTTTCCTACCTGCCAGGTACTGATGAAATGCATTATAGAACTAGTATAAAGATTTTTCCTGGCCTACATTTTATTCCCAGTAACTAAGGCAGGAACATGGGCTTCTTCTAAGAGGAAGGGGGCTTTCATCAATTTTTCCACCAAGTTGTTGTGATTTTAGTTACGCTAGTCTCAATAAAGCAAAAAACGAAATTCCCAGTCACTCAGAGTGTCAAAGCCGCAGGCAGATTTAATGAACCAAAAAAAACAGCAATGTTTCGACCTACTAAGAGGTCTTTTTCAAGCTGTTGGGATTGCTGGTCTTGTTCTGCAGCACCGGTGGCTGCTGGAATTGAGTGCGGTTCCTACAATCACCTGGTCTCAATAAAGGCACTTATTAGGATCTGGAATCAACAGGTCCATCATTCCAGCTTTTCCACGTGAGTTTTTTTCCTCTCCACTGATCAGCTATTAGGTGTGCCTGGAGCTGAAGCTTCTGTGTGCACTATGCTCCCGGTTCATTGGCGATCCTGGAAATCCAGATTGTTTTCTTTGCTGTTCATATGCCAAAACTGCAGATAGCATGACAGCAGGTGAGGCAGTGATGGGCACCAGGTGGGACCCAGGTAATCAGTCAAACTGTTCTTAGACGATTTGTCTACTTACTCTGGGAGAGATCCAAGGCACCACAGCAGGCTGTAGTGGTTATGGTGCTTGAAGCATTCCTTTAAGAAGATTTTGATTGACACATATTTACTGCTCATCAAAACTGTTTGTAAAAACTATATAGGGCATTTTAATTATCATGAGAAAGAAGGGCAGACAATAGATCACAAAGTGAGAAAATAAAATAAAACTGCTGAGACCATGCGAGCAAAACTAGATTAAGGAATTTATTTGAAATGTCACAAAAATGATGATATGACTTAGTGCCTTTACATTGCAAAAAAATATCTTAAACAAACGCAATACAATTCAGCAAATTGTGATAATATTGAATGCGTGACTTGGTATTCTATTATTGGTCTGGAAAGAACAATGTTGGAATTGATTTATTAAAGAACAAAATAAACTTGTTCTTTTCATTCCAAAATACTTTTTTTTTTACCACTGCATTTTCCTTCTGGGTTTCATTTTTAATATTATTTATCCTTTGTTCAGCATCCTTCTGCTGCCATCTATGGGCCAATGTGTTCAAGTAGGCTTACAAAGGATCACATTGAAAAGGTCTTTCAGGATACAATTATTTCTATTTTGCACATACAATGTAGATGTTTATGTCCATTTCATCCTGACTATCGTACAGAGAAGAATAGTGCTCAAGAAATAGTCTGTGCTGCCAACAGCTGCTCCACTATACCGAACCATAGACAATGTGTGCCTCTTTTCCGCTATATAGAGTGGTTAATGCTTTCAGTACGCCCACTGGACCCTGTGACACGTACCTTTTTTATGAATAGGGAGCTACCGATTGGCTTAGAGCTTTTGTTGACCATTCAATTATTGTCGCCAATGCCCGGAGGCACTCAATTTCAGTAGCCAGATTCTGCAGGGCAACTGGAGATTTGGGACTGGAGGCAACATTTGGGGTTCAACCATTTGAGAATAATTTACCCCCTTCAGGTAAGAAAGGCCCAGCGATATCCTGACACCATAACAACTTAATTTTAATGTAGTTGTTATGGTGCCCAGGGCATTATTTTAAATATTTTTTGTTTTTGTTTAGCCTAAGCAATACCTCCCCTAGCTTTTACTCACACAGCCTACATATAAAAATATTTTATTTTCAATCAGATGTCACAATGCAATGTGTTTATTTTAGCTTATTTGGATTAAGTTCTTAACTCATACTCTGTTAATTGAACTATAAACACACACAGAGGCAGGCTTTAGTAGGGGATTAACAACGTAGGAGATAAGAAATCCTAATTTAAACACACTGTGCAATAAGGAAAGATAAAAATTATAGACCTTTTTTCAGGAAGTGTGTCAGGAGGCTGTGTGAGTTACAGCCAGGGGAGATGTGGCAAGGGCTGCATAAATAAAGTGATTTAACTCCTAAGTGGCAGAATGTTTAGCAATAAGACTGCAGGGGAATTAGCTATACACCAAGTCACAGGAGTCTTACCCCAACACGCAGGAAACCCACAAAAGGTGGATCCCAAAGACATATTACCGAGTCTTAGAATGGCCAGGCTTAACGTTTTAAAAACAACAAGAAACAAGGTCAGGGTAAGCCAAGGTCAAGAATACAAAAATACACAGAGAATATACAAAGCCAGGTCCGATACCAGAAAATCACTAGTCAAATACAAAGCCGAGTCAGGATACCAAAAATCACAAGTCAAATACGAAGCCGGGTCAGGATACTAGAAATCACAAGTCAAAATACAAAGCTGAGGTCAGGATACCAGAAATCACAAGTCAAATATGAGCCGAGGTCAATAAAAGGAATACAACAAGAGAGACTTGTATATAGCACAAACGTGTATCAGGACAGAAACCACTATGGGGCCATGAGTAAAGGCTAGAACAGGCCTTAAATAGGTTCAGAAGAGTTCCCATTGGTCCACGTCATGTCTGCGACCCCAAACTGCATGGGGTCGCCTAGATGACGCGGTCCCTTCAAGTGCGTGACGTCAAGGGAATAATTTTATTAAGGAACTGCAGTTCATTCAGCGAACCAGCAGAAGGAGGCTTCCGCGCGGCCACGTGGAGCATTTGGATTGAGGACTGCAGTAGTGCGACCATGCAGTGCGTTCTGCCCGCGTGGCCGGAGGAAAGGAGCGGCGCAAGCACCGGGTAAAGGTAAGTTTGTGACAATATCTAACTGGCAGTCCTTTAGCGTTATTCCATGGTAAGTTTTCAAAACATTTTCTAAAGGATTGACACTTACCTGGGACCCCTGGTACATGTGTGATATGTTTAAAGCATACGTTCCTCTTCCATAATAGATAATAACATTTTGTGCATATTTAGACATGCATCATTGGCACTATACACACTACAGCAGGCTGTACAGTAGTGGTTATGGTGCCAAAACAACCCCTTTAATCATTTAACTTACACTTTAAGAGTTGCTTGCATTTTCAATTTATTGGGTCAAGGATTTTTTTTGAAATGGAAAATATACCAACATTTTGAGAGAGTGATAATGCTTTTGGGCATTATTATTTGACCTCCCTATAGATCTAATTTAGATGAAAATTGATCGCCCTAAAATTTAAATTATATGTATTCCACACATAATAATTGGATGGAAAATATAAAACATTACATAATATCTCAATATTTAATATATCAATTTCGAACACTAAGTATTAAATTAAAAATTCTGATTTCTGTACTTCAAGAGATTCCTCTGAGGCTTATCCACTTTAGTCAATATTCTCAGGAGTTAAAAGAGAATTTAAAGTTTCAGAACAAGATATGTGAATTGAAAACACTTGAAGAATTTTTCCAATCCAGAAATGTTACCCTTCAATTCACTATGAATTCACTTTGAATTCCTAACAATTCTCACTGTAGTAAATAATCCTGTCTGTGTTTTGTTACATAATGGTGGCCAGGGAAGTTCCTTAGACTGATTATCACGTGAAATGCTTTTAGCTCCAAAAATCTACATGTCAAATATAATTGTACTGTATGTCTCTGATGAATGCTAATAATCTTTATTCAAAATTAGCTCATATTTTAATATCGCCCATCATATAAAAATTTGAATTGCTCAATTAGATTGCTGGTGGTTGTGCAGGAATCAGACTGTGCTATACTGCTTGTCAGTAGCTAATGACGGCTGGAAAAGGTGTGTATTGTATGTCACACCAAACCTTCTAGACTCCTAAAGGCATATACACTGCTCAAAAAAATAAAGGGAACACTTAAACAACACAATGTAACTCAAAGTCAATCACACTTCTGTGAAATCAAACTGTCCACTTAGGAAGCAACACTGAGTGACAATCAATTTTACTTGCTGTTGTGCAAATGGGATAGACAACAGGTGGAAATTATAGGCAATTAGCAAAACACCACCAATAAAGCAGTGGTTCTGCAGGTGGTGACCACAGACCACTTCTCAGTTCCTATGCTTCCTGGCTGATGTTTTGGTCACTTTTGAATGCTGGTGGTGCTTTCACTCTAGTGGTAGCATGAGACGGAGTCTACAAACCACACAAGTGGCTCAGGTAGTGCAGCTCATCCAGGATGGCACATCAATGCGAGCTGTGGCAAGAAGGTTTGCCGTTGTAGCGGATGGCACTGGGCTGTCCTGCAAATGTCTTTGAAATAATTGCATTCGTGTGATCTGCTAATTTTCTATGTGTTTTAAAAGAATTGTATTCTTCTGATTGTTCGGTAGTTTCATTCCCTTAGTTTATTCGAATGAAAATACCGAACAACCAGACCTCCCCTGTGTAAAGTGTGTCCTCAATTACCCGTTGCAACATTGTTGCGAACGGGTAATTGACTAGGAAGTAGCCGTCCTTTGCTCTCGGGGGTGGCCGCCATTCGACAAACGAACACGTGGCGGCGGCCATTTTAAAACTCCCGAACAGCGGTGTTTTGCCGTCAAGTGTCTGGAACTAAAATCGGACACTCGAGTAGGCGAACACCGCTGAGACCTCCACAAACCTGGTCCGTTCGGTTCCAATCTACCGAACGGCCCCTCGTTCGGTAGATAGAAAATACCGAACGAGGGGATTCAGGCGAACCCTCCCTAGCCTCTATAGCTAGAGGCTTTCGCATATTTTGTTCCCTTATGCCAGGACCGACCGCAGGGCCCATTCGCATGGAACCTTATTTGGCTATCTCAGTTAGTGCGGTCGGTCATTTTATTCCCTCCATACATTTCCCGAACCCCTGGACTGATCTGGGTGATTTTTGGATATGTTGTTCCCCCAGATCAGGGGTATTCGGGGATGTAGGATTTAAAGAGGTACCCCTACGTTTAGGGGTACATCCAGAAACGGGGGGAATTACTGTACTGGATAAGGGGATTATGATGCTGGCTGAGGGGAGGAGATGTGTGGGAGGTTACCAGGACAGGATTGGCTACTGTAATAATTACTGTAAATCCCTCCCTTGCATGGGAACATGCTTTATAAGGAGACTGTGGATTAAAGCTTTCAGTTCTGCTCCTGAAACTGTGTGTCGTCCAGTTATTGGGATTGCTGTGGGGATATTGCTGTTGTTTTACCTGCTGGAAACCTTGCCTGTGGATTTATTATTTACTTGTTCCTGAGCCTCACTTGGATTATAAGCGGAGATAACCTGGGGAATATTGCATCTCCGCTACAGCCGTGTCTGTCAGCGTAGTGCCCAGAGCATGAAGGCGCTACCAGGAGACAGGCCAGTACATCAGGAGACGTGGAGGAGGCCGTAGGAGGGCAACAACCCAGCAGCAGAACCGCTACCTCCGCCTTTGTGCAAGGAGGAACAGGAGGAGCACTGCCAGTGCCCTACAAAATGACCTCCAGCAGGCCACAAATGTGCATGTGTCTGCTCAAACGGTCAGAAACAGACTCCACGAGGGTGGTATGAGGGCCCGATGTCCACAGGTGGGGGTTGTGCTTACAGCCCAACACCGTGCAGGACGTTTGGCATTTGCCAGAGAACACCAAAATTAGCAAATTCGCCACTGGTGCCCTGTGCTCCAGATGAAAACAGGTTCACACTGAGCACATGTGACAGACGTGACAGAGTCTGGAGGCGCCGTGGAGAATGTTCTGCTGCCTGCAACATCCTCCAGCATGACCGTTTGGCAGTGGGTCAGTAATGGTGTGGGGTGGCATTTCTTTGTGGCCCTCACAACCCTCCATGTGCTCGCCAGAGGTAGCCTGACTGCTATTAGGTACCGAGATGAGATCCTCAGACCCCTTGTGAGACCATATGCTGGTGCGGTTGGCCCTGGGTTCCTCCTAATGCAAGACAATGCTAGACCTCATGTGGCTGGAGTGTGTCAGCAGTTACTGCAAGACGAAGGCATTGATGCTATGGACTGGCCTGCCCGTTCAACAGACCTGAATCCAATTGAGCACATCTGGGACATCATGTCTCGCTCCATCCACCAACGTCACGTTGCACCACAGACTGTCCAGGAGTTGGCAGATGCTTTAGTCCAGGTCTGGGAGGAGATCCCTCAGGAGACCATCCGCCACGTCATCAGGAGCATGCACAGGCATTGTAGGGAGGTCATACAGGCACGTGGAGGCCACACACTACTGAGCCTCATTTTGACTTGTTTTAAGGATATTACATCAAAGTTGGATCAGCCTGTAGTGTGTTTTTCCACTTTAATTTTGAGTGTGACTCCAATTTAATTTTGTGTGATTTTGTTGTCAGCACATTCAACTATGTAAAGAACAAAGTATTTCAGAAGAATATTTAATTCATTCAGATCTAGGATGTGTTATTTTTGTGTTCCCTTTATTTTTTTTGAGCGGTGTATTATAAAACAAGAGAAAAACACAGCAGATATATACATATTCACAGTTTAGTGTATTAACTTCATACATTTTATAAGTTATATTAGTTTAAATTTGTGTTGATTATTTGTTTTTTAATCTCCTGTTAAGTGCTCTAATCGTAATATTCTGAAATCGTGAAACTTTAAATGCTTAGTTTAATCAATTACTAATTGATATTAGTAATGCAGATTAAACATTTTGTCTGATAGTAAGCACTTCCATCAGAGTTAGATTTTATTATGGTGAGCTCTTGATTCTTAAAAAAGCAGATTGGGCTGATCTCTAATATAAACTATAAACTTGCATTGCCCGATAAGTCACAGATAACAGTGGACTCCAACAACGTAAGGCCTGTGGATAGATAAGGTCACATAGTGAAGAGCTCATTGTTATATCATGCAATTCTTTTCACTTTGTTATTTTTAGAATAACTAATATAGTTGGGGAGCTGAAAAAAGCAGACAAAAGGATACTTAACAAGAACTATTGTTAACTAGAGTGAGAACATGTCATCGATGGAGGATCAATAAATTAAAGGAATACTGCAAGCACCGCAACCCCTGCAGCTTGCAGTAGTGGGTATGGTGCCATGCCATGAGTGTCACGTTTGCATCCTCCCCATGTGCTATGCACAGCAATGGTCACCTTTCCGGAAGTGAGAGAAGTGCTGCTCGGCGCTCCTATGCCATGGGATCAGGCTTTTTTCGAGATTCAGGTGGACGCCGGCTGCTGCAAATCCACACTGTTATATAGCCCCACGTCTGTCCACAGTGGTAGTGACGTTGACGTGCGGGTGACGGCACGCACAGGGTGTGCGCGCACTTTTGGGGGTCAGAGGCCGGATACGGCCCATCAAATCCACAAGAGGGATATTTAAACTCCCTCATTTCTTCCACTCATTGCCCTGTCGTGGTTTCCCTTTGCTGGTTATCTGAGTGTGTGTTCCTGATCTTGTTTCTTTGGTTATTGACTTTGGCTTCGTTCTGACTTCCCTGAATTCTGGTATCCCTGACTATTGGCTATTCCTTGTAACTGTGTTTCTTTCTGTGTTCCTGACCTCGGCTACTATTTCGACTATTCTCTGGTATGTTAAGTCCATTCCAAGGTCCGGTTAGACGTTACCTTTAGTCCTAGGTGTGATACTATTCTGCGTGCTGGATCAACTGTAATCCTGACAATGAGTGCCCTTGGACCATCCTATAATAAGTAATGAAACTATTATAGTTACTGTAGTGACTATAGTATAGTACACTTTGACAACTTACCTGGTTCATGCTGGACACCCATGTCAGCAACCCCTGCTCCCGGTCTTGTCCTGCAAGAGGATGCAGTTAGCTGTACATTACTAAGTGCAATCATGCAGGACAGCTCTCATTGGCAAGCATTCTGACTTAGAATATCCTCTCCAGCACGAAATGTTCATGTAGTCTTAACTTAATTCTCATAGTATTTGCAATATTCTCTAGTGGTTCCCAGTCCTTCTAGACCCTGCTTCTGTATGCTAACAGACTGATGTCACAAAATGATGTATTATTCTTCTACTGGTGTTTTACCCCATCTCCATATATGTATTCTTAGGATCATTAGTACATCAAGTATTTTTTTTATATTTTATTTTTTGCTTATTGCATAAAGTGACAGCATATTATATTTACATTACAGTATTTTGTAACAACAATTCCCAATATGAAACCTACAGAACAATAGACAACAAACTACAGAAAAAAGGGAAAAAATATATAGATAAGTTTAAATGAGGACACTAAGCAATGCACACATTGAATCCTAATTTAGTGATTTTAAAACTTAGCCTCTGTCCCTACAGTCTGACAAATTTAAAAATAGCCATTTATGAGTAACTGAAATGTCTACATTTGTAAGAGAACACACTCTAGTGGATGTCAGACTAAAAAAAATAATAGAGGCATTCCTGATGAAGACCTTTGAAACGAAAAGATCTTCATTACTGGCATCACCATGCACAGAATGAAGATGCTGGACACTAATAATTCTACTTCTACAGAAACATTGAGAAAATGCATCTCTATTAGAAGCATCTGATGGTGAAGAGTAGCATATGTCACACATGAGCTATAGTTATAGATCTCCAGTGCTTCTCTAGGAGAAGTATTGGATTAGACCATAGATCACCAGAATGTTGATCTCACAGCAGACACAGTTGATGATGCGAAAAGACTGGGATAATGCTGGAGAAAAGGTGAGTTTATTTCATGTTTTTATGTTTCCAAAGGGGTGACCCTGAATATAAATGTTAGAAGGAACACACCATCATTAAAAATAAATACATTTATTTTTAACCCCTTAACCCCTTAAGGACACATGACATGTGTGACATGTCACGATTCCCTTTTATTCCAAAAGTTTGGTCCTTAAGGGGTTTTAAGGACACAACTTCTGGAATAAAAGGGAATCATGACAAAATATTTCCATCATGTGTCCTTAAGGGGTTAAAGTTAGACTATTACATTAAATATTACAATACACTGCAAATTACTACTATTTGTAAAAACCCTTTTCCTGGCTTGTAGTCCTATTATTATTATTATCTGCTGAATAGACCAGAAAAGGAGAAATAAATGCTTAAAATGTTGAACAAAATACATATTGGATAAATCAATTACTTCAACATTTTAATCAAGTTATATACAATTTTCAAGTCCCAAACCAATACACGTATTTTAATACTTATTGTCCGATTTTTTTTAGATGATTTGTCATTCTTCTGTTTAGCACCTTTTCACTCCTTAGTGCCCGACTATGTACAATGTAAATCTTGGTCAATTAAGCACTTAATGAAGAACAAAGTCCACTGCACATCTTAAATTAAAAGTGCAGCTAAATTGCAAGTCTTACTGAAAGCAGTGACACTCGGCTATTTCTGGATTACTCACAATGTTTATGTGTGCAACAATTTTAAGAGTTTCATATGTAAATAAGTGATAAGTAAATTTCAGAATAAAGAACTATTTGGGTCATACTGTACTAAATAGAAACCTAGAAATGAAAAAAATATATATTTCAACAATACAAAAGATATTATAGAAGATAAATATAGAATCAGAAGCAGAACAGATAAACTATGGTGGTAAGGGGAACTGGTTATGGAAAAAACAACACACAAAGCAATAATGCATTGTATCTCTCAAAGGTTATGCACTGTCTAAATATAGAATTGAATTATAAGACCATCTATGGACAGTATTTAGACCCAGTAAAACTGTGTAAATATATTTAAGAGTAAGTAACAAGTACTGGAAATGTGATTTCCATTCTGAATTTGTATGCAAAAAAAATATATATATATTGAAAAAAAAAGCTTTTAAAGAAATACAAGATAAATTATTAAAGGGGCACTCTAGGCAACATAACTACTTCATCCAATTGAAGTGATTTGAATCCCAAGGTACCAGGGTTCAGTGTTTTTAATCAGATGAAATTTAAAAGAAGGTCCCAAGGCTCTGCCTCCTACCCCCCCCCCCCACTCCAGGTATAGCTAAGCTAGAGTGGAGACTTATCATTCCATAACAGTTATAGATAGCAGTGATAAGCACTCAGCTGATGTTCTCAGCCTATCACAGCTCCCATAACTGCTCAAGATAATACTAAAGTATTAGCCTGAGCAGCAGAGGGGGCGAGACTTGGGATTCTGAGAACCCACGATCAGTGTTAAGCCGTTTACAAATTGTAATTGTATCATTGTAAACACTGTATAGCTGTGGGACAGTACCAGGGGAGTTCAAGCACCTTAACCAATTCATTGAGCTGAACTGTTTATGGTTTCTACAGTATCCCTTTAAGTCAGTGGTTCCCAACCCAGTCCTCAAGGCACCCTGACCAGTCCAGGGTTTAGGGATTACCCAGTTGTGTCTAAGGTGTTTTTACAAAGAAGAAAAAAAACACCTTACACACAACTTGGTAATCCTTAAATCCTGGACTGGTCGGGGTGCCTTGAGGACTGGGTTGGGAACCACTGCTTTAAGTAATAGCACAACTAGCCATATTATTACTAATATCGCCAAATAAGACAACTAGATTTTCATAAAGACATAGTGTACGCACCATAGCCATTATATGCCACTAAAGTAAATATGGTAACATCAGTTCCCTGATGTTGTCCCATGTTAAGGAGTCACATAATTTTCAAGCTTTTTGACACTGATGTGGATAATGCGGGTGCCTGCAGCACATTTGGTCTTCTAAATATATCTGACGTAGAAGTTGCTGTTCCAGTTTAGCAATATCACTTTGGTTCCTTTTTGGACCTTGCCTGAGATGCTCAGACACAAAATGTGTGTGCTTAGAAAACAGACGTACATCAAATTTAAAAAAATAATAATTTTAAGTTTTTGAGGAGTATATTCTTTAATGCTTTATTATGATGGGAATCCTTGTTTTACATATTATTACACATATTCAGTTCATATTCTGGAAATATAAGTGGATCTTTTTTAATAGATACTGAATATATAATGGCATCACTGGTGGGTTACAGACACAATAATTAGAATGAACTCCTAATGAGAACTGTATTTCTATCTTAATACAACACTGTCTGTTTTCTTAATGACCTTTGAAATAAGAATGTTCTTTTCTATAAGAGGACATTATGGACATTAAACATTTACACAGCTCTAATTATTGTGTGCTTTATGCTGCAGTAAATTAATGCTATAGTAGCCCGAATGTGTGTGCAATTATTACCCATTTAAGAAATAGTTAATAAAAACATAATTTTTAATAAAAAAATGGTAAAAGAAAAATACAATGTTAATGATTGAATTATGTAACTGGTTATCTAACTGGTTATCTAACTGGTTATCTAACTGGTTTTAAAACATTAATTGGTCATTTTATTTTATGTAATTGTTCCACCTACCTTCATGTAATATTTGTTTGCTCTTAATTAATTGCATAATTGTGTGTTTCTATCCACATGCATAGAATGTACTTTCGTTAAGATGGGATGAGCATTGAAGCATTGAAGTCCATTAAAGATAAAATGTGTTAGTTGAATGGGGTTTTGATGCTTTCGTTTTGATTGGCATCCCTTCCCTGGTAGTGCAGATCTTTATCATGATTGGAACACTGGCTCTAGAAATAGTGTCTTGGAGTTTGAAATTAATATAGACATTCCATTCTTAGCTGAATGGTCACAGCTGTATAAAGATATCACTCCTTACTCTTCTGTGCTCTCTGGAAACAGGATCCCCAATTACTTTTAAATGGTTTAGCTGTTGCTGCAGAGTGTTGCCCATATTTTCTTTTTTCACCTTGGAAAGCAATCCAGTCATAGAAGATGCAACACTTAGGATCCTTCTGGGTAACAAGCATCGAGTAGGCATTCATCCTTCGGGACAGCAATGCAGGAAATGGCTACTCTTTGCTGCTTGAATACACTAACACCTATCAAAACCACAACTTTCTTTTCTCCTTCATAGGGGTCACCCTGAAGGAAAAAAGTATCTTCTATCATTGTGAAAATCTCTGCCAATCAGTCAAGATGAAGGCAAGTTAGAGCATTATTTTACAACCAATGTGCGGATTCAGGGTTGAAATAGGTTGATTGTAGTCATTCAAATGAGTAGTGTTTTGTTTTGTTTTTGTAAAACATAATACAAGAAGGACATAAGGGGAGCTACAGCGAAGAGACTACAGGGACAAACTCTACAGCACTGACTTCCAAAATAATAATCTAAAAGCATAGATATGTTCAATTCTACAACAAATACTGAAATTGTCGCTATTAGTTCCAATAAAGTACTAAAAAAGACTAAAACAGGGGAATATACTGAAAAAATACGTATCACTCAAAGTCCTCTAACATTTGTCCATCGTAAGACAATACAGTGTGAGGGTTTCCCTCAGTAAGACCTTAAATTGCAGGGAAGCCTCCTCAGGTTTCTGAAGCATTAGAGATGGGTAATCTCAAATCAATAACCCTTAACAGAAAACTGGTGTACACCCTCCTTTGCTCACTTCCCTTTTTTAAAATTGTTTTATTTCACATTTCTTTATCAATTCCACCATAAAATTATTAACTGTTTGCAACTTGGAGGAACATTTTTTTAATGTTTTTTTCTTTTGCTAAATAAAAAAAATTAATAAAGGATGAAATATTGGTTAACCTTTCATATCTTATTTTTTCAAAATGATGTGGTATGTAATGCTTCCTATTATTTATTGTATTTATGTAATTTTGCTGTTGGTAGAAAATAATAAAATTAATTTAAAAAATACTTATTACTGAAAAAGAAAAAGAAGAGATTATGTGCAGTGACCTTAAATAAAACAGTGATAGAACCAGATGGTCTCCACTGGTACCTCAAATGATAAGCTTGCAGATGTTTCATTATCAGAGCCATCCAGTGCCTCTCTAAGAAGAAGGTAAACATGAAAGAGAGAGTTTTGTGATCCTAAAAGGTCAGATATCATGAATTTTCAGCCACACACTGCTACATGCCTTGTTACTATTATTATATCTTTCAGATGTTCTGTGTAGGTATCTGCTTCTTTTCAGCATTGGAAGGCTGCAACAATAGGTGGACATTGGCTATTTGAACGAGTCATCCATTTAATCTGTCGGGTTTTATTTGTTGTAGTTTTTTTGTTTTTGTATTTATTATGCATTTTTGAAAAGTTCACAATAGCACACATAGACCATCTAATTTGTTGTTTTACTGATTGAAATAGTTTTTTCAACTTAGTCTGTTTTGTTACTAAGTTACCTTTGGGCCGGTAGGGTTTAATGTTCTTCTGAACCTTTTCAAGATCCACTTTCCATATCGAGCAGAGAACGTGCAGTAAAGAGTTAATATTCACTAGTAAAATACACTACTCCATAACTCATCTGCTGGTGTCCAATTAAAGAGTTTTGCTGATCAAATTGTGTGAGCAATGCCTTTTATTCACAAGGTCAAGGAGGTGTACCTTGCTGATTGACAGTGTCCTGCACCAATCAGAATAAGTAAAAGCATAACTCCTTTTTGTTAATAATGCACTTTCATTGACAGTGTCTAACCAGACAATTATTCTCTATTTTATTATTGATTAGCCTGAAACATAAAAAGAATAAAAGACTTGCTAGTATATCTTGTTAAAATAGTTATGCATAAAAGCAAGTAAAATAGATTGGAAACAAAATCAATTTACCCCATTTTTAAATAGAATAAAGATAAAAAAGACATAAAAACATATATTGCAGTTAAAAAAAGAAGAAAAAAATATTAGATAAAATCTAATAAAATATCCACCAATGGTTCACACTATGTACCTTTAAATGCATCTTTCTAAACATTGAAAAGGTAATTTTGTGCAATATTTAACATAAAGTATAGTAATAAAATATTCAACAAGGCATTACTAATAATGTCCAATTTGTTGTTTATACTGAGAAGAAATAATAAAATCCAATTTATAACAGTCTGTGAATAGATACAATTTTTAGAAATACGCATTTAAAGGTACATAGTGTGAACCATTCCTGGATATTTTATTAGATTTTATCTAATATTTTTTTCTTCTTTTTTTAACTGCAATATTAAGGATTTTTTAGTGGAGTCCTTTCTTTTCCAGTTGAGTGGTCTCGTATAGCCATACCATATTCTCTATAACTGAGGTTTCTTTTTTAAATTAACCACAATATCCAACCTTTTATAAAAACATATATGATTATACACTGATGTTAGACATTATTAGTCATGTTCCCTTTTCAAAGCACAAATTCCACATAATTAAAAAATTATCACACCTATTCTTTCCTCTCTGCCGTTTACTCATTTCACTAAACCACATAAATAGAATAATCACTCTATAAAAAATATAAGTTGAATAACTATTCCCAAAGGATATGCAAGTAATGCACAATATTAACCTGGCTTACCTTGGCATATACCCCCCAAAAAACCCATAAAAACTGCTGCACACATCCCTAAAATTCAAATGTAAATAGATATCTACTGCAAGCTGCATGGGCATTCTTACCGTTATTATGAGATATATCATTATTATTTTAACATCATGTTATTTCTAGTACAGTTAAAAGGTTGTATGACACTTGTTTAATGATCCCCACTATATTTACATGCTTGGATCACCTTTAATAGAATGAATGGTTTTATGGGGATACATTCTTTGAGGCCCTTGTTTTAGCAAAGGGTATGTTTACACTGTAACACAATAAGTTTTCCCAACATTTTTGAAACTGTTTCCAGACTGAGTCCTAAATACGAACTTTGGACATGGACAGTATAACATCTATTCAAAAACATTTCAATGCCCCAGCGGGTACTCCTTGAGAATACTTCAGGGGCAGTTCCTGGTTTGATTCAAATGGTAGAGAGGGGTGAAAAAATTAATAACGGCTCCTGATGGGTATAATGCCCCTTCAGTTAATACTTATATTTTCATTACGGGACCAAACCTGCCTGTTACTGTGTATTTGTTTTATAGCTACTTGTTCTCTGGCTTCTCCCTAATGTGGACTCCCCACTTTAGATACACACAATGTCTTACACTTTATTGTTATTTAAGGGGAATTGGTCATCTGGTGTGTTGGAATATGTGTACGCACTACCTTTATTGTTACTGACACTCTGTTTAATCACATTTGGGGGAAGCAAAATCAAAACACATGAACATTTTCCTTCCCATTCTATTTTGTATTATATGTAGTCAGGAATTCCATTTGAAACTTTCCCTGTACTGGCTTTTTTTTAGCATGGCATCTAGATATAGTTTATCCTGGAACCTACTAAATAATACTTTGGCTTGTATTTCAAACATCCTGTTATCAGAACAATTATGATAAATGTAACATGCCGGATCTTTGAGAATTCTTGTAACCCAGGGCATATAATGTCTTCTTGTGAATATTACAAAACTGTCGGCGTCCACTGCTTTAAAATGATTACTGGCTGTCAGAAGATTCATTTTTCAAAAAGATTTCTAACTCAAGAAACACAGTGCTTTCTTTATTGGACTGAAAAGTAAACTGTACACCCCAATCATTGTTAAGGGCATTAGGGGATCAATTTCAAATGAACAACAAATTATCACTATATCTGCAACAGGTGAGGAGCAATGCAACCCAGTCATTCCCACCATACAAAGCTCCTCTCCAAACTGGGCATGAAAAGGTTTGCATAACTAGCACAAATGCCACCCCCATTTCAGTACCCCATCACTGAAGAAACAAATTCAGAATTGAATAAAACACTGTTTTTGGATGGTGTAACCCTTATTCCACCCTTACTGGCACATGCAAAGAAAAAAAATAGATTTAACAGAGGTCTCATGCCGAGAAATTTATTTCTGCAGCCCAATCCTTCTCTGGTGAAGTCACCCTCCTCATTGCAGGGAGAAGGATGTCTTGGGGGATGGACTGACGGATGGCAGAGTGAAGGGAGCAAAGTCCAATATAAACAGAATTAATATTATCAAGCCCGGAACTCTAATTCCGAGCTGGCTAATGCCACTAGAAGAGATGGAGTTATACCTTTGGTAGCAATTTGCTTTATCTCTGCATGTACAATGTTTCATGTAAACTCCCGACACCAAGACCACAACAAAACACTAAAGTTGGTATGGTGCTTTTAATAACCCTTTAATGATCCACTTGATTCCCTCAACAAACAAAACATCAGATTTTGCTAATGAATATCTTTACACATATGAATAACATCCACTGTATTTTTGAGATATGATGGCCTATTTCTTACACTCTCCTGTAATATATTATTTACATATTTAGATAGATTAACAAATTAAGATCATATTCCTGACACTATTGAGCATCCTGGGCATGCCTTTTTGAATGTGCATACCTTTGGCAGTATATAAAAAGTAAGTATTTGAGTATCTTGCCTTCTGTAAGGAAGTTGTTTGTAGCATTCCTTTATATAACGCATGCTATACAGAATCTCAATATAACCTCCTTGATGGGCTTTGGTGAAGACATCCAGGTGGTGACTACTCCATATTTGAATCTGAAACCCCTTGATTAAAAAAGCATCTCTGGCACCATTTTGAGCTGCCACCCTCCAAAATTTGTTGTACATCTGGACTATTCTTCATGTCCATTGTCACACTGGGGTGGGAGATTACTTGGTAGAATGATATAATTATATTTGTCTCAAAAATGTAAATAGTTCACGCGCATGAAAAACAGGCGTATTATCTCTGCTGATCAGTCACAACCCCCATTAAAATAAATTTTTCTAAAAAGTGTCAGTATTAAAACTGAGCTTCCCATCTAGCAATTTGGTAAAACGAATAAGACAGATTGACTAGCATGAGTAAGCAGTAAGGCTTCGAATAAATATGATGTTTGGTTCTCTTCGGAAATATTTTTCTAACTGAAATGTGCTTTCTTCCAGAAAAGGCTGTGAATCACTGATCGAGACGAATCACTGACACACGTTCGGCATCAGCTATGAGATAGTTATTCCAACTGCAACCTTGGTGTCAGAGTCAGTAAGCTATTTTTATTTTTGTTGTTGGGTCTATCCATATATGCAAAATCATAGAATATCACAAGCTTTTGTAATACATTCATTATTTATTTATTTAGAATCAGCATCGCTAGATTGATAAACCATGCTGTAAACTAAATATATACATGTACGATGCTCTTGCTGTATACTAGACAGACAGAGAGAGAGAGAGAGAGAGAGAGAGAGAGAGAATACTCTGTGTGTAAGTAAAATGTTCTTTCATTTAGGAACAACTTTTATTTTAGCTAAAACTTCCCTCCAACATATTACCATTATTAATGATGATTATCAAATGCGAAAAATGTTTTCCTCAGCAATGTAGAATGTATTTTAAATGTGATGAAATAATATTTTCTATGTAGAACAATTTCATTTTTTTCCTTACAAAATGACTCTTTGCTTAATGTGCCATAAATAGTGATTGCTCATAATGTGTCACTAGTAACGGTTTATTTCATTTCATGCATCAAAACATGCATCTTCAGTGTCGAAATATGCTACGAAAAAGAATATGAGCGGGGCAATGAGATGCTGGACATTTAAAAAATCATAAGGTCAAACTTCCCATAAATTATGTTGCTGCTTTGCAGAAATCTCTCAAACCAGACCTCATATATCATGCCGTCGAATGCCATTAGAGAATTGTGATGTATAGGAATTGATGATTGTACAGCGCTACGGAATCTGATGGTGCTATATAAATAATAAAATAATAATAATGATGTTTTGAAATACATTCTGCAAGATTCTCAGCCAGCCATCTGCCAGGCTGTGCATTATGAGAGTGATACATCTCTAGTGCCAAGGTTAGCGAGCACTATTACAGAACACAGTGGGAAAAAAAACATACTGTACATTATTGTGCTGTATTGCTGTTTTCTGCGACCCCGTGAACATAAATAACGCTTATCTTTGCTTCACACACTTAAAACCAATGAAGTAAAATGTCATCTTTTCTAATACAATGATTAAAGCAGAGCTTATTTATAATGGTACCCTGGGCCTTACTGGGAGTAATGCCATGTGAGCACATTTTAAGAGAAGCGATAAAATATGAAAATAACACATATAAAACAATGCTCTTTCTGAAAATGGGAAATAGTTGTTCGTGAGATTTTATGTTTTCTTTTAGTATTTAAAAGTTGAAACCATTAATTACAGTGCCATTTTTCTAGGAAGCAAACGGTAACTGTGAAGTTTGAGAAAAACATAAAAAGTCTAAACTAAAATAAATGAGATAGATCTTCTACTAATTCATTTATGGAGAATGGAAGTTCGGAAGTGGGACGTGACTGTTGATCTGCTCTTGAAGAGTTTGTATATCGAGTTGTTGGTTTTGTAATCATGTGACTTTAGACCATGAGAGTTGTATTCTTTTGTTCATTTCTATAGTTCAAATGCAGTTGTTTCTATTACGGCAGTAACCAGATGTTTTGTCTCCAATTTCTAATATATGATACCACAGATAAAGTTATATCCTCTGGATTTGGAACAGCCTACATGACCACAATGTATCCATTTTACTATTTTCTAAAATTAGTATGTAGTATGTAGGCACAGGAGTGCAAATTTACTTTCCATCTTCTTCTGTCTTATATGGAAGACCTTGCCAGTCTTGGACATGTAACCTGCACAGCAGGTGCAGTAAGTGCAAGATGACAAGAGAGGGTGACATCTTCCAAAGCACAAGGTGGGATTGCTTCTTCTTGGCAGGTTAAGGTGGAAAAGTCCTCTGCGTGCATTTGGCATGACCTGCCTGTCTGTGACTATTACAGTAATCATGGTCCTTTTACTCTGACAGATATGATAAGATGCTTGAAGTGCCTCACCATAGAACTATCAGTAGTGGAAGTGTAAAATAATTATCAAAAATGGGGTACATTGGCATTGTGGCAGGGTTATGCAGTGTGTGATCTACAACTATTATTTTCAAATAGGTTAGGTGTTTTTAAGAAAAAAAAAAAGAAAAACTATTACATTATGTTGCTGTTTAGTGAACGAGTGTGCTGGATCTTGTATGTTGTATGAGTTGGCCCTTAGCAGCACCCTATAATGTATGCATGTTCAGGTGAGGGCAGCCCTCTTGGGTGTATGTGTATGTCAGGATTATATTGATCCAGCACGTAGAATAGTATCACACCCTAGAACTAAGGGTAACGTCTTACTGGACCTTAGAATGGCCGGACTTAACATACCCGAGAATAGTCAGAAAACTAGCCTACATCAGAGACACAGAACAAGACACAGCAATAAGGAAAAGCCAAAAGTCCAGGGTACCAGAAATCAGGGAAGTCAAAATGAAGCCAAAGTCAAAAAACAGAAAAACACGATCAGGAACACACTCTCGGATAACCAAATAAGAGAAACCATGATAGGGCAATGACCTAAGGAATAAGTGAGTTTAAATAACCCTCTTGCAGATCTCATTGGCTGTACCTAGCCCTTGACCCCAAAACGTGTATGTGCGTCTTTTGCGTGACGTCACCCGCGCGTCAACTTCATCTTTACCGTGGACAGACATGGGGCTATATAATTGCATGGGTCAGCAGCTGCTGTCGTGCACCGACATGCCGCACAAGCCAGGCATCATGGCAGAAGACCACCGAGCGGCACTTCCCTCAATCTTCGGAAGCTAATTATCTCAGTTTTTGCCACATGGATACGAAGGATACGTGACAGTGTACTCACAAACCACAAGCTTCTTAGTTCAAAAAGTGTAATTTTTTTAATTAATTTTTTTAAACACCTGATATAAGCAAACGTAAGGGGGGGATGGGTAGTTGTTGTTATGAGATTAACTCACTTACTTTAGGTCCCCCCCTTATTGTTAATTTTAGGGCCCCCACCCACCGCTCAGGGGTGGGGGCCGGGGGGGACAGTAGGTCCCCCCCTTATTGTTATTTTTAGGGCCCCCACCTACCGCTCAGGGGTGGGGGCCGGGGGGAGGACAATAGGTCCCCCCTATTAGTATTTAGGGCCCCCACCGGGGGGGGGGCCTTTTTTTTTAACATTGAGCAGCCACAGGCTGCTCACTGTTTAATAGACATGCCCCTACTCGCGGTATTGCGAGTAGGGGCACAATTTACTAATACTAAGTAATTTTTACTTAGTATTAGTAAATTAATAGGGGGCGGACTGAACATCACATATGTTCGCCATCTGTGGCGAACGCGAACACGCTATGTTCGCCAGGAACTATTCGCCAGCGAACCGTTCAGGACATCACTACTCCTGACTGATTCCTCTTCTGCAACTGTCACTAGTCTAATACTATCCTTACCTTTATGTGTCATTTTACCCCACTCCCTCTAGCATGTAAGCTCATTGAGCAGGGCCCTCAACCCCTCTGTTCCTGTGTGTCCAACTCGTCTGGTTACAATTACATGTCTGTTCGTCCACCCATTGTAAAGCGCTGCGGAATTTGACGGCACTCTATAAATATCATAATAATAATAATAATCCACTCATCTGTTTTCCATTGGTCTGGGCTCTTTGCATTACCCTTAACCTCATAATATATTTGTTTGCATGTTTACTCGTTATTAGCATATCTTCTCTATATATCCTCCTTGTTGGTTTTATTCTCACTTAAATGCACGCCCCACAATCACCCATATTGGTTTAACATAGCGTCACTATGGTAACTAGACGCTTTTTTACGACCTTTACGTTTCTTCTGCCAAGGAAAACTACTTCAATACCCTCATAACTACATGCTCCCAAAAACTAAATGCCTCTTTCATACTTTAAATGCTCTTCTGCCCTGTTGCAGCTCCTCCTTCTCTAGCCTGACCTCACCAAACTTCGCAACTCACTGAGAAGATTTCTGCAATCAGGGAAGAGATCTCAAATCTTTCTTCTACCCCTACCAACACTTCCCCAAGTCCCACTCCATCCTCTGTCCTATGATCATTCAAACCCACTACACAAGGAAAGGTTTCTGCTTCCCCAGCCTCACTACCTGTTCCATCAATCCTATTCCCCACATCTTATTTGACATGCTGTCTCCTTCTCCTTTTCTGCCTGTCTCTAAAATATTTAATTACTCCTTCTCCTTTGATATATTTCCTGCACCCATAAAAGCATGCAACCATAACCCAGATTCTAAAAAAATCCAACCTTGACTCAAACTCCCTATCCAACTACTGCCCTTCCTTCCTACTGTTGTTTGTCTCCAAGACCATTGATAGACTTGTGAACAACTGACCAATTCCCTTGATTCTAACTCAGTGCTAAAGACGTGTACGGACCAAATAAATGTTTAGGTTGATTTAGTTTCAACTTATTAAAGGGAACCTATAGTCACCAGAACCACTACTACTTAGTGTAGTGGTTCTGTTGTCTATAGCATGCGCCTGCAGTCTTAGCACTGCAAGCATTGCTGTCTAGTTACACCTCTAGTGGCAGTCATTCAGACAGCCACTAGGAGGGCTTCCTGTAGATCTCCACAGAGAGGGGGGCTGGGGAGCTAAACATGTTTTCCAGCACTTTAGTTACTTTTCAGAATCAACAATATGGAACTGCACTCAATCCCTATCAATCTGAATCTGGGTGCAACCAAACCAGGTCTCAGTACCAGGAAAGCAGATGCTTAATGTAGAAAGTGTAGAAAGGTCCAGGCACTCCAAAATTCAACAAAAGGCAATTTATTTAAACCCACAGTCAAATCACAAAGTTTTGACTTACATGGTCTTTTTCAAGCTATCAATTACACACACAGTATACAATTTATAGGTGTCCTTGTCATTAACAAAATTAATCAATCAATAAAGTTAAGTATCACTTACCCAAACATGAGGGGTGTCAGCTGTGTCAGGGGATATCCATCTAATAACAGGCTACAAGCCTAATGAATTCAAAATTATAAATGAGAGTCACCGGAAAACATCTAGTTGCAACCTGCATTTCCATATTTTACATAATGTCAGTGTTACACTGCATGGATCTGAGAGCTATTTGGAGAACTTGGGCACTCAGATCAGTGCTATTTGGGAATGTATTATTATATTTTGGGGTGTTTTTATGCTTTATATTTTTATGTTTGGCTCTCTGTTCCTGGGAGATAATTAGCTTACTGGTCTTTAACGCAATTATCTCCCAGGCCCAGAGATTCCTGGGAGGGGCTTGGGGTGAAGACAATGGAGACCCCCTGCTGGGGTCTGTGTATAAAAAGGCTGTGTTTGGATGCATTAAACCAGTTGTACTCCCAGAACTATGTGTTGTCTAGTTACTGGGAAGGGCTATAATCACTGCTTAACACCTTGTTCCAGCTTGTGGAGGATTCGGCGGGGAAAGTCCTTGCAAGGACTAGAGTTACCAGGACTGTGTGTCATCCAGTCCGTGGGAAGGAATAGAGCTAGTCCACTATCCTGTTCCAGGATGGAGAGGCTCCAGGAGGACCCTAGTCAAGCCACGGCGACTGGGCAGAAGCGCTGAGATTTTTCCCCTGTTCCAGTTAGGAAGCAGTCCTTGGCGGAGGTACCCAGCCAGAGTACAGGCATATCAATTAAACAGCTTTCCCACCCCACACCTCATTACCGCACCTTCTAGATTTTTTAAAACAAAGTATATATAAAAAATTTGAAATTCATGCCTTCCTTTAGTGTATGCCAGAATTCTTTAACTGTATACATGCATCTTTGATTGGACAGTGTTTGCATTCTGACACGTAGTCTCTATGGTCTTCCCCACTTCTGTGCAGAGAGTGAAGCTGGGATGACCATAGACACTAACTGTCAGTTTTTAAACAGTGTCCAATTAATGGTGCATGTATATGGCTGAAGGATCCTGTCATATACTACTGGTAAGGGTGAGTATTTCTATTTCCTTTCAATCAAAATATTGAAATATAGCTAAATCTTACCTTTATTCCAGTCTGTTGCTGCTGGCTCTGCCCCTGATCTGTCTGCTTAGCTGACATCATCAGAAGTGGTGTTCACACAGGAAAGCATTGGATTGGCTGAGAGTGTCAAGGTGGCAGATCAGGGGCAGAGCCAGCAAAAGCCAAACACAGCCCTGGCCAATCAGCATCTCCTCATAGAGATGCATTGAATCAATGTACCGCTATGAGGAACGTTCAGTGTCTCCATGCAGTGGGTTGAGTCACTGAATGTCAGTGCAACATACTGTGCAGCACTGCCCCAGGAAGCACCTCTAGTAGCCATATGAGGAGTGGCCAGTAGCGGTAACCCTACGCTGTAATGTAAACACTGCCTTTTCTATGAAAAAAAAAATGTTTACTGCAAAAAGCCTGAAGGTAATGATTATACTCACCAGAACAAATGCAATAAGCTGTAGTTGTTCTGGTGACTATAGTGTCCCTTTAAATTGATATTACAGCCAATGTATATTATACCACTATTACCAGAGTCAGTGCAATGAGTTTTGCATCCCAGGCAAAAATATATCATGCTACCCCATACGCACTAAGCTCCTTAATTGCGATGATAAAAAATGTAAGTCTGATAAACTAAGACACGTCAGCAAGCCCACATGTTGTTCATTGTGGGCGGCGTAACCATTTCCACAGAGCTCCCACGTACAACAGTAAATGTCTGGGCATTAATACTTTGGGCTAGAGCACTGTTGTTTACTAAAATGTGAATATTTAGAATATTAAAGTGAATTTGGACTTTAGTTTGACTTCTGTTCCGCAATATGTGAAATTCAATTTGAATTTACAGGAATTCACACTTTCTGAAAGAAAAAAACCTCAGATGGGGTTTATATATATAAATATGATTTGCATCAAAATATAATCAAACATCTGGAAAAAAAATGACCAACAAAAACATATTATGTGTAGAGATTTCTTGCAGACAAACAAATTCTAATAATGTAAATTGACTCAAATTTTTGTGGAATGAAAACTTAAGCCAGTATACAGTGCCCTTTACAATATTCCACGCCTAGTATAAAAGCAAAAATGCAGTTTTTTCCACATACAGTAGATGTGACAAACATATAAATAAAAATGGTCAAAAACCTTGCTTATGGGTATTTGCAAGAACCCCGAAGGCATTACTACAGTATAGCTTTCTAAAAATGGTGACAGAATGTAAACAATAAATTCTGCATTTGAGCGCAATAGGCACATACGATAATAACACTTAAATCATATATAGAAACATAGAAACATAGAATGTGACGGCAGATAAGAACCATTCGGCCCATCTAGTCTGCCCAATTTTCTAAAAACTTTCATTAGTCCCTAGCCTTATCTTGTAGTTAGGATAGCCTTATGCCTATCCCATGCATGCTTAAACTCCTTTACTGTGTTAACCTCTACCACTTCAGCTGGAAGGCTATTCCATGCATCCACTATCCTCTCAGTAAAGTAATACTTCCTGATATTATTTTTAAACCTTTGTCCCTCTAATTTAAGACTATGTCCTCTTGTTGTGGTAGTTTTTCTTCTTTTAAATATAGTCTCCTCCTTTACTGTGTTGATTCCCTTTATATATTTAAATGTTTCTATCATATCCCCCCTGTCTCGTCTTTCCTCCAAGCTATACATGTTAAGATCCTTTAACCTTTCCTGGTAAGTTTTATCCCGCAATCCATGAACCAGTTTAGTAGCCCTTCTCTGAACCCTCTCTAAGGTATCAATATCCTTCTGAAGATACGGTCTCCAGTACTGTGTACAATACTCCAAGTGAGGTCTCACCAGTGTTCTGTACAATGGCATGAGCACTTCCCTCTTTCTACTGCTAATACCTCTCCCTATACAACCAAGCATTCTGCTAGCATTTCCTGCTGCTCTATTACATTGTCTGCCTACCTTTAAGTCATCAGAAATAATCACCCCTAAATCCCTTTCCTCATATGTTGAGGTTAGGACTCTATCAAATATTCTGTACTCTGCCCTTGGGTTTTTACGTCCAAGATGCATTATCTTGCACTTATCCACATTAAATGTCAGTTGCCACAATTCTGACCATTTTTCTAGTTTACCTAAATCATTTGTCATTTGGCTTATCCCTCCTGGAACATCAACCCTGTTACATATCTTAGTATCATCAGCAAAAAGACATACCTTACCATCAAGACCTTCTGCAATATCACTAATAAAAATATTAAAGAGAATGGGTCCAAGTACAGATCCCTGAGGTACCCCACTGGTGACAAGTCCAAGCTTCGAATATATTCCATTAACTACAACCCTCTGTTGCCTGTCACTCAGCCACTGCCTTACCCATTCAACAATATTTGAATCCAAACTTAAAGATTGCAGTTTATTGATAAGCCTTCTATGTGCAACAGTGTCAAAAGCCTTACTGAAATCTAGGTAAGCAATGTCTACTGCACCACCCTGATCTATTATTTTAGTTACCCAATCAAAAAAATCAATAAGATTAGTTTGGCATGATCTCCCTGAAGTAAACCCATGTTGTCTCTGATCTTGAAATCCATGTGTTTTTTAGATGTTCATCAATCCTATCCTTTAACATGGTTTCCATCACTTTCCCCACTACTGAAGTAAGGCTTACTGGCCTATAGTTGCCCGACTCCTCCCTATTACCTTTCTTCTAAATGGGCACAACATTCGCTAACTTCCAATCTTCTGGGACTACTCCTGTTAACAATGATTGGTTAAATAAATCTGTTATATTTCTAAAATAAAAGTACTTAAAACAACTATAGAAATCTTTTTCATTCTCTTGACTGCTTACAGGTATTATATATCGTCTAGGGGCTTCAGGCAGAGAAATCTCTACAGACTGGTAATCATACACTAATCAGCCACAACATTAAAACCACTGACAGGTGAGTAAATAACATTGATTGTTTCGTTACAATGGCACCTGTCAAGGGGTGGGATATATTGGGCAGCAAGTGAACAGTCAATTCTTGAATTTCATGTGTTGGAAACCGGCAAAAATGGGCTAGCGAACAGATCTGATTGACTTTGACAAGGGCCAAATAGTGATGGCTAGATGACTGGATTAAATCATCTCCAAACAGCAAGTATTGTGGGGTTTTCCCAGTATGCAGTGTTATTACCTATCAAATGTGGTGTAAGGAAGGACAACCATTGATGCAGTGTCAGGGTCATGAAGGCCAATGCGTGTGCGCAGCAAAGGCAAGCTGTCTAGTTCAATCACACAGAAGAGCTACAGAGCTCAAATTGCTGAAAACCTGCTGACCATAATGACAAGGTGTCAGAACACACAGTGCATCACAGTTTGCTGCATATGGGGCTGTATAGCTGCAGTCCGATCAGAGTGCCCATGATGACTCCTGCCACATGCCACCTACCTAGAGATTGTTGCAGACCATATACACTCCTTCCCTGGTGGCTGTGGTTTATTTCGGCAGGATAATGTACCTTGCCACAATGCAAAAATTGTTGAGGAATGGTTTGAGGAACATAACAAATAGTTCAAGGTGTTGCCTCCAAATTCCCCAGATCTCAATCATACTGAACATCTGTTGAATGTGGTGGAACAACAAATACGATCCATGGAGGCCCCACCTTAACAACTTGGAGGACTTAAAAAAATCTGATGGTAAGATCCTGTTGCAAGATAAAACAAGACATCTTCAGAAGTATTGTGGAGTCCAAGCCTCAATGCATCAGAGCTGTTTTGGCAGCACAAGGGGGACCTACACAATATTAGGCTAGTGGCTTTAATGTTGTGACTGATCAGTATAAGATGACTGTAAAGATAAAACATGAGGGTGATGGTATAAAAAATAATATTTGATCTCGCAAAAATGTAAAGTCTAATAAACATAAGATCAAAAATGCAAGATCAAATATGATTTTTTTTTATCATCACCCTAATTTTTTATCATCACCCTCATTTGTACTCTAGTTACATTGATCAGCCACAACATTAAAATCCCCTGGGTATCGAAAGAATTAAACTAGCCTAAGTGAATGTTTCCTAATCATCTGTTTTAGCTTGCATCTTACTATTCAATTTTCAACTGAATGTTTAGTTAATAAACCTCATAATATTTAGTGGTCAGTTCATGAATTAGCACAGCCATCAAGTATCAATTATTTACAAATTTCTCCATTAACTGGCAACAATATGCTGGCACATTAACTACTATGGCACTATTACACATAGAAATACTGAATGAATTGTAAAAATATTGTGATTTGCTTACTCACCTGATATAACATTAACAGTGGTCAGCCACTTCATTAAAAAGAGTTCATTAAAAATAAATTATGTACTTTGAACTCTTTTCATTTTTAATTTCACATGTTCCTTTAAGTACATATTTATGAAACTTGACAACAGCAGGAAATTGCCAGGAATTTCGAACATTAGGTACATAGTTTAGTGTAAACCAGGCAGGATTGACATAAAGGAAATTAAAACCAGTCTTTGGGGATGTTGTTACAGCAAATCTATACCTTTCAAACCAGTGGCAGTGCAGAGGACAAGAACTTTGGGCTGCATGGGACATGGCCATTGATTTATTGATATTAATTTGCTTCATAATGGAAAAGAAAAAGTAAAAGAGGATCACCAGTGATGTCGTTCCTATAATTTATTTTGGAATGGTAGAGAGAGCCCCAGGAATTGTTTAATATGCAATGAACCTGATTTTCACTTTAAAAAAATTGTACACATCTATGTTCTTCACCTATTATCAAATATGTTGTTCCTGCTAGTTGTCTTAGTTTAAAAATATAATCCTGAAGATACTGCTTTCTTGCAACTCAATTTTTTTCTATATAAAAGAGGCAATGGCTCAATACAAAGACAGTGAACACATAATGGTAAATAGCAATGTTTTATAGAAATAAAAACACAGTCATTTAATTTAGCAATTCTTACACAAAAGACAGGGAATGTTTATATTTGCAGTAAATGTTACTACCTTGTTACCTTAAAAGATACCTATGGTATTAATCACTAAACAGTTCTGAATTTCCAGCCAATTTGCATTATCTAGTCTGAAATATCTGAGCTAGAGAAAATCTTAAAAACAATCAACATTTCTTCACCCTTATTTTTGACATGCATTTTGCACCCCTTCCATAGTGAAGAAGAGATCTATTTGATTAATATTACAATTCAAGAATCATATTAGGTACATATTCTGGATCCACAAAGAAGATTAAAGTCGCTGCTTTTCCTCTGGATGGGTTGTACCCCTTACAGCCTCTGGTGAACATCCAAGAATGTATACCTCTCTGCTGCTAGATTTCAGTTTCCAATCCACATGTCCTGTTCCTTGATGTAAATAGTGGACTGGAGACTGAATGTTATGCATCTTAACATGAGATTTATCTCCATCTTGTAATCATTATAGGTTTTAAGAAGGCATACCTCCCAAGGGTCCCTATTTAGAAAAGATAATCTCTTTTTTGAGCCCAAATCCATTTGCCTCGCTTTTCTATCCTAATGTACTTTTTTTATATATGTCAGAGGGAATGGGGTAAAGTAACACAAAAGGTAAGGGTAGGGTAGAAAAGTAGGTTGCTAGAATAGCTTTCAACAAGGGCTCCTTTTTTTGGATGACACAGTTGCAGCAGAGAAAGCAAGGTGCGGGGTGGGAAAGCTTTTAATGGTTTAGTTTATATGCTTTCCTGGGGAAGTGAGTTTTCAATTATTTTTTTGAAGGAGTGGAGACTGGATGAAAGTCTAATGGAGAAGGGAAGGGAGTTCCACAGGAACAGTGCAGCCCCAGAGAAGTCTTGAAGGCGAGTATCAGAGGTGGGCTAAGCATGGGAGCCTAGATGGTACATACTTGGGGGGGATAGGTAGGTAGGAGTGTGTGTGTGTGTGTGTGTGTGTGTGTGTGTATATTTATATATATATATGTATCCTGATGAAAGTTCCACTGTTGGAACTGAAATGTCAACACTTTTAAAGATGTTCTAATAAAAGTTAAGTATTATTTTTAATTATCTTTTTATCCATGTCCTTGGAGTGCTGCCTATTTGATGCATTTTTGTAATTTTGTGTGTGGCTTAGCACCAGGCATTACCCACTATACTAGGAGTGCAGGCTTTTTGGATGAAATATATATATATATATATATATATATATATATATATATATATATATATATATATATACAGGGAGTGCAGAATTATTAGGCAAGTTGTATTTTTGAGGATTAATTTTATTATTGAACAACAACCATGTTCTCAATGAACCCAAAAACTCATTAATATCAAAGCTGAATATTTTTGGAAGTAGTTTTTAGTTTGTTTTAGTTTTAGCTATGTTAGGGGGATATCTGTGTGTGCAGGTGACTATTACTGTGCATAATTATTAGGCAACTTAACAAAAAACAAATATATACCCATTTCAATTATTTATTATTACCAGTGAAACCAATATAACATCTCAACATTCACAAATATACATTTCTGACATTCAAAACAAAACAAAAAAAATCAGTGACCAATATAGCCACCTTTCTTTGCAAGGACACTCAAAAGCCTGCCATCCATGGATTCTGTCAGTGTTTTGATCTGTTCACCATCAACATTTGCAGCAGCAACCACAGCCTCCCAGACACTGTTCAGAGAGGTGTACTGTTTTCCCTCCTTGTAAATCTCACATTTGATGATGGACCACAGGTTCTCAATGGGGTTCAGATCAGGTGAACAAGGAGGCCATGTCATTAGATTTTCTTCTTTTATACCCTTTCTTGCCAGCCACGCTGTGGAGTACTTGGACGCGTGTGATGGAGCATTGTCCTGCATGAAAATCATGTTTTTCTTGAAGGATGCAGACTTCTTCCTGTACCACTGCTTGAAGAAGGTGTCTTCCAGGAACTGGCAGTAGGACTGGGAGTTGAGCTTGACTCCATCCTCAACCCGAAAAGGCCCCACAAGCTCATCTTTGATGATACCAGCCCAAACCAGTACTCCACCTCCACCTTGCTGGCGTCTGAGTCGGACTGGAGCTCTCTGCCCTTTACCAATCCAGCCACGGGCCCATCCATCTGGCCCATCAAGACTCACTCTCATTTCATCAGTCCATAAAACCTTAGAAAAATCAGTCTTGAGATATTTCTTGGCCCAGTCTTGATGTTTCAGCTTGTGTGTCTTGTTCAGTGGTGGTCGTCTTTCAGCCTTTCTTACCTTGGCCATGTCTCTGAGTATTGCACACCTTGTGCTTTTGGGCACTCTAGTGATGTTGCAGCTCTGAAATATGGCCAAACTGGTGGCAAGTGGCATCGTGGCAGCTGCACGCTTGACTTTTCTCAGTTCATGGGCAGTTATTTTGCGCCTTGGTTTTTCCACACGCTTCTTGCGACCCTGTTGACTATTTTGAATGAAACGCTTGATTGTTCGATGATCACGCTTCAGAAGCTTTGCAATTTTAAGAGTGCTGCATCCCTCTGCAAGATATCTCACTATTTTTGACTTTTCTGAGCCTGTCAAGTCCTTCTTTTGACCCATTTTGCCAAAGGAAAGGAAGTTGCCTAATAATTATGCACACCTGATATAGGGTGTTGATGTCATTAGACCACACCCCTTCTCATTACAGAGATGCACATCACCTAATATGCTTAATTGGTAGTAGGCTTTCGAGCCTATACAGCTTGGAGTAAGACAACATGCATAAAGAGGATGATGTGGTCAAAATACTCATTTGCCTAATAATTCTGCACTCCCTGTATATATATACCCTGTGATGTGTGCATGTTCAGGTGACTGCAGCCCTCTTGTTTTTTTTATATATATTTGGGAGTCCAGGCCAACTCCTTGGTTTCGCACCCCTCCATGTCACAGTTGCCTCATTCCAGGACCCTACTTAGCCTTGACCTGCAGAGAGTCCCAGGAGGAAGTATTTCCAAAGTAAGTGGATTAATCTCATGAGAGCAGGTATTAGGCTGCTAGAGTAGGACCTGCCAAGAATGGGGTACATTGACGTTGTGGCAGTTATGCAATGTATGATCATATACTGTGAACAAACCCCCATTATTTTTTGCCTAGGTGAGGTGTTTTTAAATAAAACTATTACATTCTGTGAGACTAAAGATCGCTGTTTAGTGAATGAGCGAATGCACTGGATTTTGTGTGTTGTATTATATGTGAAACAAAAACAAGATGGACACTGCTCCACCTACCTTTACGGGCCAGTCTCCACTAATGTTATATATAATCATTACTTGTCATCTTGATTGTATTCCACCACTTGTGACAACATTAAAACACTGTGGATTATCATAGGATTCTTTTTTCTCATGCAATAAAAATTATGATGACAGAATGGAATTATCATGTATTAACTGTGGTTTCCATTTTTATATAGGGGTGAGGAAATAGCAGTAATTATAATCAACAAAAGCCTAACACATCAGAATATTTTACTTTAGATGTGTATAAAAGTGTAAACAGGCTGTCATCCAACTGATTAAGATAAAGGAATGGATTAAAATCTATTATATAACCATAGGAGATGGCAACAATGAAGCAAGACTTGTCTTTTCCCGTCAAATGTTTGTCAGTTGACAGCAAGAAAACAGACATTTCCCCAATCGCTGATCAAAAGCAATTCAATTGCACCACCTAGTGTTGGATTGCAGATTTAAACTTCAAACAACGGAACATGATTGTATAAATATGCATACAGGTTTATATTCTAAATTGTGAATTGTCAGAAATTCGAAATTAATTTCAATTTTTTTGTTATAAAAATAGCTAACATAAAGATTTGTCTTTGTATTTATTTTGGCCTAAAATTTTATATTTGCTTTAAATTGATTTTGGAGGTTATTTATTTTACTCAAATCTGAATACCCCCATACCAGATTGTTAAAAAAGAGTCATGTATTATCCAGATACCAATTGGGACAATAAAATCCAGATATTGATCACAGGGTTTATCAATAGCTTGTTTTTTCAATAACTTTCAAATAAAATGATTTCAGTCTATCAGTATGCCACCAAATATCTGAATTCTGAAAAAGAATTATTACAAATGCAAATGAATGCGCATAATCTATAATAATTTGTCAGTTGTCCACGTGCTGCTTACATATGTCTTTCAATCAAATTAACACAATTTGGTTGAACCAAATTTGCAGGCAGATAGTTGGCAATGCTAATACAAGATACAACATGCAAAAATATGTTATTTGCACCATTAAGACAGCTAACTCCTAGGAGAAAAGAGTTAACATCATAGAGTGTTACTTTAAGCCCTAATAATAAAAAAAAAAAGGAAAGTTGAGGTTATGAAATGGATATTATATTATTATTTTGTAAATGCGATGTATTAATTAGATACTGTTTGTTTGTTTGCTTGTTTGTTTTAATATTTAACACTTTTACTGCTGGTTGCTTGTTCTGCCATTGGGTAAAGATTGTGGATCTCGCAAAAAGCGGGTGATTTTATTTTGCAGATTTTTCTACTACCAGATTTATTATCTGGCTGCAGTTTGATAAATATGCAATCCCCATATTTTATATAGAATTTGCATGTGAAAATTACTCATTTTAAAGCAGACACCAAATTTTACAACATGAGATATGCTTACTTGATTGAAATAACGAACATCAGCTGAATTCCTCATCTACACTAAAGTTTGGTCTACTTGAACATTAAGGAGGATAACAGACTGACCTCAAAAAAAGCCCTATCTTCAATAGGTTCTTATCTCCAAAAAAATACTTTTTTTTTTGCAGGGACTCTTTAATATTGTTATATCTCAATATTTTTATATTGTTCTATATAATATTGTACATATATATCTATATATTATAATCTAATATTTCTCATTTGGCGCAGTCTGTTTTTTCTGTACTTTTCCTTGTTCCTCTTGCATTATTAGGGTATCCAAGTAATAAACCCTATTCTGCTGCCTTTGGAGTTAGCCTTGTATCTCCCCTTCTTTTTTTCTTGAGCTGTCTTGCCTATCCTAAACATGAGAACTGCAAATTCGATTGCATTTAAGTTGTTAGGAACAACAACCAGAGTGACGACCTCTAGAGATGCCCTTATGGACAATTGTAAACACTGCCTTTTCTCAGCCTATATGGACAGACTCTTTACACCATGGGCAGTACATTAAGATGTAGTCCTTTATGTGCTTAGAGGGTCCTTTTAAAGAAGTGCTGTTCTTAATTCCACTAGTTTAGCTTATAATTTGCAAGTTGGTTGTCAACTCACAATATCTACAGTATATGAAAACTAAATTCACAGAAAAAAGTGGGGAGCTCTGGTCATGGGAGCCTACAATCTAGCAAGTTCTCTTGAGTAGAACTAAAGCTGTATAAATGTAGGTAATGTGGTTAAAATAAGCACGGAATATTGTACATCAAATGCAATAGTTGTGCAAGTGAACGTGATTCACTGCACTGGTATAATATGTAAAAAAAACTATTGTATTCCTTGACATCTAAATATATATTTATAGCAGGGAGATTCCTACGATACTGCCGGCAACCACAGATCCCTGTAATATTTGCTATTTGCATGTTTTTAATTAATGTGCATCATTCTAATCATTGTGCAGTAGAATCATTTTAGGCTTCAGTGAAGGGAATAAAAAGATTGGTTTACAGCATAATTTATACGTATGATCTTCAAATAACAAAAAATGGGTTAGGACGCAATCAATTACTACAATGATAATCTAGTTAAGACATTATTTTTGCATACTTGTTATATAACCTGTTTCTGGCCAGTATTCATTATTTTACTGGGCCATAAAATTGTATTTATGGCATATAATTATTAGCGATAATGTGATTCCATTTGTAAATGGAATAGAAAATATATATATATATATATATATATATATATATATATATATATATGTTTGTTCTGTAGACACAGAAACTGTTCTTGGTTGCTTCTAGATAAATATCTTTGTGAGGATATGGGGATTTCCTAGTATTCATCTGCTCAAAACAAATAGAAATATTATTTGCTCATCTGGGCTGTAACGCTCTTGGCAAAATATTGATTCTTTCTTTTTTATCCCAAGAAGATAGGATGTGATTTATATCAGGGAGTCTGACAAGGCTTCTCGGGAGAACCGGAGATGAAGTATCAACTGTAAATTAGCCTCAATTTAATTGAAAGTGAGGCTCGGTTTAAAAGTTGTACTTTCGGTCAGCAGTGACCAAAGATTTATTTCTTGACAATAAATGCTGAGCCTCTGATCTAGTCACTTGTTTGTCAGTTTGGAGGAGTCTGGGTCAATTACTTCTGCCCACTTCCTTCACAAAACAAAACAAGATCTGTATCTCAGGCAATAAATATGACTGAAGCCCAATAATTGTATCCCGTTAGTTTGTTTAACTGACAGTTTGCTTAACTTTAACTAACGGATTTCATGTTAGCAAGAAATGTGAAATAATGTTAATTGTGAGGAAGATAGACTAGACTTATACGTTTGTATAAATGTAAATGTTATATATGAATAACATCAACCAATATATATTAAAATCAGGGGCCACATTTTGTCTTCAAAACATATCAATCCTTCTCCAATTCTACACCTCTTGAATGCTGGTAAGTATACGTCCTGAATAGTGTGTATGGAGATATTGCTCCATTTTCTAAGAAGAAATACATTTTACCACCCCATATCTCTTCTACCTTTTTTCCTCAGCCTGGATAGTGGCCTCCAGTCTATTTGACTTTTCTTCATGCAAAAAAGTTTCCAAGGATTTTAACCATGGGGCTAATTTTAACATTATACAGTTACCTTAAGGCTTTTCAAGAAGGAGATAAGACATGGCCTTAAGAAGACAGGTCAGTGATGCTTTTTGTTGGCACTGTTGCACATTGTTTGGTGGTTATGGTGTTGTAGTTTGCAATAATGGAAGGGCACAATAACTTTATAAGTAGATGAAAGTTTTCAGGGCCAGAGAGATTTAGCCTGTCAAGGTCCCAGGTTTCCCAAGTGTGTCATCAGGACCTTCCATACAGCAGTGGTCAGTGCGGCCCTTGTGATAGGAGGTAGTGATTGCACTTCACTTCCTCACAGCACAATATCAGAGAGCCACATGGGGGACATGACACTGACTCAATGGGTCATCAAAAAATACTGTATTTGCTTAAATCTAATGCGCCATGAAATCTAATGCGCGCCTTAATGTTTTAAACCTGGAAGCTGAAAAATGTTTTTGCTGGCGAATGTAATGCACATTTATACAAGAAGATACAACTATACAACATTGTGCTACAATGGAAATGTTTATTGCCATATACCTTAGTAACATTGATGGTATTTCAATTTTAGTGTTACATGTCTATTCTTTCTTAAGCCTTCTTTCAGGAACTAAATCTGCCTGTGTGCATTCACCGGAATAAAATTTGCCTATGCGAATTCACCTGTTTGAATTCACCAGTTTTAATTCGTCTGCTTGAATTTGTGAGTTTGAATTTGTGAGTTTTAATTAGTGAGTTTTAATTCGTGAGGTTGAATTTGTGAGTTTGAATTCGTTAGTTTTAATTAGTGAGTTTTAATTAGTGAGTCTTAATTCGTGAGTTTTAATTCGTGAGGTTGAATTCGTGAGGTTGAATTTGTGAGTTTGAATTTGTGAGTTTGAATTCATGAGGTTTTAATTCATGAGGTTGAATTCGTGAGTTTAAATTCGTGAGTTTTAATTTGTGAGGTTGAATTCGTTTCTTTGAATTCATCAGTTTTAATTTGCCTGAATGCAGTTGAATGTTGAATTTTGCCCCGAATGTAATGCGCCATCGAATTTAATGCGCATTCAAATTTTGGAATCTTTATTTTCAAAAAAAGGTGCACATTAGATTCGGGTAAATAAGAAAATGTGCCCTGTACCTAAGATAAGCAGGGAGGGAAAAAAACAGATTTTTTTTTTTCATTTTTTATTTTATTTATTGTAAAATGTGTCAGGTTGAAACAAGCACAGTCTTCCATACCCTGTACACTCATCTACCCACACACAACCACACATGTTTCTCACACATCACTCACAGCGACACACATCACTCATAGCTACCTACACATAACACACAATAGTTACAGTGACCTATAAACAGCCACACATCCCACTCATAACTACTAACACACATCTGTCACTGTACCCACACCTAGCAACACTCATGGATGGACGTAGCGGGGTATGTGGTGCAAATAAGAATAACGGAGCCTACCCCAAATATCCCTCAACAACGACAGACACCGAATGTGGATGAAGCAGGCCACAGCATTTATCAAACATAAGACTGTAGGACTCACCCAACATTTATTAACATTATTTAATTATAACAAGAGAAAAATTCGTAAATAATCAATAACTTAACATATAAATTAACACCTAGCCCCTACAGACTTAGCTTACATAACTGGCCTTGCCAATGAAAGAGACTACGTGCCTATGCACCAACTGTCCACTGGGTTCTCGCCTCCCCCTCGTCCAAATCAAATTCCCGTTTCCTTTTAATGCTTACCACCAGTCTGCTTTTAGCTCAGTGGGCACGTCCAAGTTGGTAACTTAAAAGTTTACCCAAGATCATTGCGTCCCAGGTGGATAACTAGAACGCTCGGCGCACCCAGAAGGTGGGAGAGTTGAACCAACTCCGGGAGGAGCCGAACTCATTTCATACCTCTGCCACCAAACCAACGAACCTCCACTTCAGAAGACATAAAACCCAATAGCTCACCTACCAGATGGACAGCCGCACGCCTCCTGGCCCAGAATACATACGAGTGCCCGATCACCCAGACCCTGGGGTGAGTCAAACCTGCGGAGAGAGAAACATCAATTCAGGAGGCGGGAAGGACGAACATATGAGACAAAACGCAACAGATGCCCACCTCCCTATCCTCTGAATCGCTTGTAGCGGATGGCACTGGGCTGTCCTGGGAATTGTATTGGTTTTGACTGCATTCGTGTAAATGGCAAAGTTATATGTGTTAAATGTATTATGTTTGTCTGATGGTTCGGTAGTTTCATTCCCTTAGTTTGTTCGAATGAAACTACCGAACAGTCAGACCTCCCCTGTGTGAAGTGTGCCTTCAATTACCCGTTACAACATTGTTGCTAACGGGTAATTGACAAGCTGAGTAGCAGTCCTTTGTTCTCGGGGGTGGCCGCCATTCGGGAAACGAACACATGGCCGCGGCCATTTTAAAACTCCCGAACAGCGGTGTTTTGCCATCGAGTGTCTGGAACTCAAATCAGACACTCGACTAGGCGAACACCGCTGAGACCTCCACAAGCCTGGTCCGTTCGGTTCCAAACTACCGAACTGCCCCTCGTTCTGTAGATAGAAACAACTGAACGAGGGGATTCAGGCGAACTGTCCCCAGTCTCTGTAACTAGAGGCTTTCGTGTGATTTATTCCCTTGTTCCAGGACCGACCGCAGGGCCCCATCGCATGGAGCCCAATTCGGCTATTCCTTCCAGCGCGGTCGGTCATTTTATTCCCATGAATTTCCCTGGTCTGATCTGGGTGATTTTTGGATATGTTGTTCACCCAGATCAGGGCTACCAGGGGATGTATAATTTAAAGTGGTACCCCTAGGTTTAGGGGTACATCCAGAAACAGGGGGAATTGGTGTCCTGCATAAGGGGATTATGATGCAGGCTGAGAGGAGGGGATGTGTGGGAGGTTACCAGAACAGGATTAGCTACTGTATTAATGAATAGAAATCCCTCCCTTGCATGGGAGCATGCTTTATAAGGCCACTGTCTGAATAAATCTTTAGTTCTGCTCCTGATACTGTGTGTCGTCCAGTTATTGGGAGTGCTGTTGGGATACTACTGCATTGTTTTACCTGCTGGATACCTTGCCTATGGATTTATAATTACTTGTTCCTGAGCCTCACTGGGATCTACAAGTGGAGGTAGGCTAGGAAATACTAGCTCTCCGCTACACCGCTTGTGCTGGCATACCCAGCCTAGAAGCCTCCGTGGCAGTGACAATCCAAAAGGAATGCCCACAATATTCTTTGCTGTCAATCGCCAGGACCTCCAGCCCCGAGTGAAAGACCTGAATAAATTGGGAATGAGAAAGAAAGCTTTCATCCACATGTACCAAATGAGGGACTGTGGATACCGTACGGAGCTCATAGTACTCCCTAAAGGAAGAAACGGGGCAAATAGCAAAACCCGGGACAGCACCTAAGTAAACCCATTTACCCTTCCCGAGGACACCCGTCTTCGAACGTCGAATCTTAAACGTAATATGATCGGCAGCGCAGTGAACATCTGCAAACAACACCCCACCACTGCAGCGCCTACTAGGGTTCACTCATTCCCCAATGCACATAGCCCCAAAGAATGCCAGGGAATAGGCCAAAGTGAATAGACCCGAGGGAGCACCCCACACAATCTTGTCAGGAGTGCAGAGGAGACTGGTCGTCTTGCGTCTTCAGAAGCAATTCGATGCCTCAAGCCTTTTTAGTGCCTGGCACACTACAAATGCCTTGGTGGAATCTTCCCACCCATGTAGCTTGAACAGAAAGCTGGAACCATATGAATCCTCCAACTCCCGAACAGGAAACACACGAAAGCTGTTAAACAGCCGAACAGGAAAAACCATACGAACAGCTTACACTCCTGGCAGTAGCACTGTAACAGTATACAATCCAATTCCCCCCAAGAACGAGACAACACTTTGTTTGAGGATCAAGCAGAACTGATTTACTGGGACTACCTGCCCGGCTTTTAGACAGGTCTCCCACCTGGTGGACACTCCCCTAGGTTAACAGATGGGAAACTGGGGCACAAAGGGTAAAAGGACCAATCACAAGTTTACACATTTAAACAAATCCCACAATGCATTGCAATCCCTCCTCTCTGTCCTGGAGATAATTGGGAAGTAATCCAATTATCTCAAAGGACAGAGGCAAACTCCATTAAGCACATGTTACCAAAAAGACAGAAAAATATACAATGTTGCAAATATTACACAAAACATATACATTCAACCTATCCCCAGATAGCTTAGACCTGAGCGCACATTATTACCGAATGGCGCTCAGATCACATACACATAGTATAATCGCCATGGAGCCAAAGTTTTTCATACAGTCTTTCGGTATACGAATGGGCTCCATGGCATAACTATCTGGGGTAACATTGTTCACATAATGAAAGTCCTGAATGAACTTGTGTTCGTTTCTTTGCAGGAGAAGGGAAGTCAGAGGCTCGGCGGTGTTCGTGCAAATAAGTGTCCGTTTTTAGTTCCATAGATTTGGAGCTGAACACCGCTGGCCGATCGGGAGTTTAAAATGGCCGCTGCCACGTGTTCGGCAAATGAACAAAGGCCACCCAGCGTTCATCGATTAAGCTGCAGTTAAGGACGGCACACTCCATTTCCCAGGTGGTCGATCAGTCGGTAGTTTGTTCGGTAGATTCAATCTACCGAACGCCCAGGCAGAAAGGCATGAACAAGCCTTTCTGCAGGGAAAATAAAAGGTTTTTAACATGGAGCCATAGTCCAACGGCAGGAGGTGGGCGACCAGTCTCCTCCAGGGTCAGTGGCGAGGTTGGTTCCACCACAGGCATTACCCATGGACTCCCAGTGATCAAAGAGCTGCAAAAGCCCCAAGAGGCAGGCAGCCGGGTCACCAAAACCACCTTGATCTTGCTCCCATTTGTCCCATTCACACCACACCTTACTGTATCAAGTCCACGTGGCCCTGGAGACTGACCCACGGACCAATTCCATCAATCTGCCGGACCAAGCGACCAAATCTCCGCCTGAGGGGCGACCGCCCAAAATTCTGACCATTGCGAATGAGAGAGAGCATCCGCCATTACATTGTGAATGCCTGGTATATGCTCCACCCTACAATACACATTTAGACATAAACATCGGATCACCAGTCACCTAAGCAAGCAAACTACTGGAGGGGAGGAGGCCGTCAGCCGATTAATAGCTTGAACTACCCCCAGATTGTCACAATGAAAAACAACCCGTTTATCCCAAAACTAGGACCAAGCCTCCACCGTCACCAGAAAGAGCTGTAGGAAAGCCAGGTTCCTAGTGAGGCCAGAGACATGCCAACTGTCCAGCCAAGGGGCAGCACACCAACTGAAGCCCAGAATCGCCCCAAACCCCACCAAGCCCACCGCATCTGTGAAGAGGTTTTGGTCTGTGTTAGAGACCTCTGGCACCTGCCAGTATGACCTGCCATTATAGGCAGCCAGGAGGGAATCCAGACCACCAGATCATCCCGCAGAGGCTGAGTCAGCCGTATGAAGTGCCGGGGTCCGGTGAGCCCATACATCGCTGCAGCCAGATGCCTGTTAAAGACCCGCCCCATGAGCATGATCCAGCAGGTGAAATTCAGCTTACCCAGCAGCGACTGCAGGCTCCGGAGGCACATATCCACATAGTACATGTCACAACCCAGAAGATGATAATATTCTGGATGCATCGGCAGCAAATGGAAAGCCGATTCCACGTTGGCCTTGACCATCAAGGCTCCAGGGCCTGCGGCCCTGACCATGCCGACTGCCATGTCAAAAGATGCGTAGGACACCCGGCAGACTTCCTAATAAATGTCAACATTAAAAAAAAAACGTGAGGGTACGACAAATGACAGTATTTTCCCTGCTCTTTTTGGGCACCATGCCCAGGGGGAAGACCCGCAAGTCCGGTAAAGGGGGGGTCGCTAAAGGGACCTGCCATGCAACCCAGAGACACCTCCTTGCTAAGCTTCACCCGAACCAGTTTAAGGAATTCCCGGACCAACCGAAGGTTATGAACCAGCAGCGAACGGGGGGCAACAAGTGAAAGGAATCCAGAAACCATGCTCAAAGCCGTTCAACAGGACATTGGCTGCCTGACGATTCCTATAACTGGGGAGCCACGGGCACATCGTGCTTATGACCATCGACGTTGTCCCCTTTAGACCCTAGTTCCCCTTTTTTGCTAGCTTTTCCCCGCATGAAACACAGTGAGACGGGATGAGCACCCCCCCAGGTGGAGCATTCATTCTTGAAATGGCACGAGGCCCCCTATTTGCAATGACTGACATTAAATTTCCAAGTGGAGAGGAGGTAAGCACACACCCTGAAGAGGAAGGAAGCCAAAGTAAGTAGCCAGGGGAGAAAGTGGGACCAGCAGGGGACACAGAGGGGACAGGAGGGAGGGGGCAGAAGGGGGAGATAAGGGGGGCAGATGTAAGGGGGGGACCCAGAACTGAAGGAGAAGGAACCAGGGAGGCAGGGTGGACTAACGAGGAAGGGGGCCCAACTAGAGAGGGCAGAGGGGACACCAAAGTGGGGGATGAAAGGAGGGTACAAATGCCAAAAGCAGGGGGAGGGGGACCCCCCCTGGCGGACCCTCGTCCCCCTAGGACATACCAGAGCCCAAGGTGGACCCCCCTCCACCACCAACGGTGGCACAGCCCCAGGCTGTCTGGGATGCGCAAGCCGTCTTCTTGTACTCCCGGCCCACTGTCCATTGCTGGGGGGCGCGTGGGAAACCTCGGGGGAGCAGGCCACGTGTTGGATGGGGCAGACATGCGGGCCTGGCGGCGCCTCAGACCCAGGCTCCAGCTCCGATAACAAGCTCGAATTGCCACATCCGAGCAGGTGCGTGGGAGCACCGGCCCATGCTTGTGCGGCCAACAGGGGCTGTAGCCGCATGGGAGGCCCCATCAGAGGCCTGGCCGCGGGGGGGAACCACACCGGCGGCCAAACCAGGCTGGAAGTGAGCAAATTGCTCACGGAGGCACCTACCACCATCCAAGGCAGCTACAGCTCTGAGGGCAGACAGGATTGATTCCACATCCATCCTCAAGCAGAAAGTTTCCAAGGCCCAGGAAAAACAGGAGCAACAGAGTAGGGGTAAGTTGCTCGCTGGCCCGTCTCCCAGGAGGCACTGAGGTAAGATGATCCCTACACCATTCCCAAACACATAACCACTCCCATACACACATACCACCAATCACAAGCATCCATCCCCACACTCATACATGCGCCCTTGTCCACTTAGCTGTGCTATCTCCCCAGGGCCTTTACTTATAGATACGGCACTTACAGCCTCCCTACACCTCAACACACAGTCACCAGACACAAGCACACGCCAACAACACACATCCTGTCATCTTACAAGGTCGGCCATACAGAGCCACAACACTTGGAGTAGTATAACTACTGGCCAATGATAGTAGCCATATAACAACAGTACGGGTAATAAGATGCTGAACAGAAAAGATACAGTGTAGTTGCTTACTGCAGTAATATGAGAGGTAATGTAGCAGAATAGATTCGTGAAATAAACTTTTATTCCTTTGGTTCGGCTGTCCGTACACCCTCCGTTCGTTTAACGAACCAACTCTGTGTGGTCCCCTTGTTCACACTTCATAATCACCGACCACCCCTGGCTGTTAACCATAAATGAGCAGTTAGTTCAAGGGCTTTCCCTGTGTGGCTGCCGTTCGTATAACCAAACACACATGCTCCTAGAATTGGTGGTCATTTTGTCTCTGGAACGCAGGTAGCAGTACATGGTCGTCGAGTGAGTGGAACTGTATATTGGATACACGACCCCGCGAACCCATGGGAAACTTGTACCGCTGCCCATCCAACATCCTGAACAGTTAGGCAAATGACGTTTGGGAGAGCATTCAATGGTATTCCTATGGGAACCCCTGAAAGATAACCAGTTGTTGCCTTTTTTTCTGTGGAACTATTTTGGGACATCACCTCGTGGCCAACCGGTCAAAACTTAATTCGACTGGCGATTCCAAACTACCCAAGGGATCTGAGTGCTATTTCGACAAAGTGGGCACTCAGACTCAAGTTATTCGGTGATATGACTTGTGGAGTTCCTGCGTTATTATTGTGTATTTTGGGGGAGATTTGGGATATTTTGTGTTAGTTCCTGTAACTGAGAGATAATTGAATTATCTTATTTTGAGCTCAATTATCTCTCAGAAACATAGACTCTTGGGAAGAAACCTGTGCAATGTTGCTATGTAGACCCCATACTAGGGGCCCATGCATAATAAAATTCAGTTGCCTCCCATAACTATGTGTCATCTAGTTGCTGGGGGGAAAGGTCTTGGATTATTACAGCGCTTCTTTCAGCTTCAAGGAAGGAATAGTGGAGATACCTAGTCGTGGTATTGGAGCTCCACTACAAGTTCCATTTGGTACACAAGCAGATGTACAGCCAGGTTTTGCAATATAAAAGTAAGACTTTGACACTGTCACACAGAGAAGGCTTATCAATCAACTGCAATCTTTCTGTTTTGATTCCAATATTGTTGAACGGTTTAGGCAGTGATTGAGTGATGGGCAACGGAGGGTTGTAGTTAATGGAATATATTCAAAGCAAGGTCTAGTCATCAGTGGGGTACATCAGGGATCTATACATGGACCTATTCTCTTCAATATCTTTATTTTTTTTATTTTTTTTTATTTTTGTTTAGCCAACTATTTTTGCCATATTTTCTTAAGTAGCAACAATTTCTGTCTTGATAAATAATATCCGTGTTCCATTAAGCATTGGTGAGATATCTGTTTTTTAATCCTTAAGCATTCTATTTCACCTTGGTTTTTCCATTGCCTTGCTATTATGATATTCATTGCAAGTCGAATTTGTATTGTCAAGGCTTTCTTGGAAAAACTTAGATTATCTGATCCAAAATGGAAGAAAGCGGTTTCTGGTGACATTGGAATTATTGTGCCCGTCAATTCTGAGATTAAGGCGAATGTTTGCTGCCAGATAATTTACATTTTCTCGCAGGACCACCACATATGAATCAAATTACCAAGCGTTTTATTACAATTCCAACATAGATTATCGTTAGCTTTAAATTTATATAATTTCTCTGGGTATAAATGCCATCTGTATACAACTTTAAAATGAAGTTCATGTAGTGATAGACAGTGAGTTATCTTTCCTATTTGAGTCCAACTTTCCCACCATAGTTCCCTATCTATATGGGTTGATAATTCCTTTACCCATGACTCTAGAGCTTTAACTTTTATTGTAGGTAAGTTAAATTCCAGTAAGTCGTACCATGCTCTCACAATTGTTTTGTTCGGGTTATTACACAGTAACCTATCAAATTGATCTTTTTATTTTTTTTCTGAAATTACAATTAAATTAGAACTCAGATAATATTTAATTCTAATTAATGAAAAATGCTCTTTCACTGTGCATCCATAATCCAGTTGAAGATGAATTTGAGAATTTGAGAATTTATATAAGTCTTGAATTCTTAAAAAAAGAATTTGGAGACTTAGTGGGAGTTTGAAATCCACCATGTTATGTTCCAGGGATTCTAATGGGGTGGTCATTGCACATTTATTTAATATTCACATTTTTTTTTCTTAAATTAAAACCATTCACCCATTATATTAGTCAAGACTATGCAATCAGCTCTTCAATATCTTTATTAGGCATATTGCAGAAGGTCTTTGCTGATGATACAAAGATTTGCAACAGGGTTGATGTTCCAGGAGGGAGAAGCCAAATGGCAAATGATTTAGGTAAACTAGAAAAATGGTCAGAGCTGTGGCAGCTAACATTTAATGTGGATAAGTGCAAGATAATGCATCTTGGGTGTAAAATCCCAAGGGCAGAGTACAGAATATTTGATAGAGTCCTAACTTCAACATCCGAGGAAAGGTATTTAAGGGTAGTTATTTCAGATGACTTAAAGGTAGGCAGACAATGTAATAGAGCAGCAGAAAAATGCTAGCAGAATGCTTAGTTGTATAAGGAGAGGTATTAGCAGTAGAAAGAGGGAAGTGCTCATGCCATTGTACAGAACACTGGTGAGACCTCACTTGGAGTATTGTACGCAGAACTGGAGACAATATCTCCAGAAGGATATTGATACCTTGGAGAGAGTTCAGAGAGTTCAGAGAGTTCAGAGAAGGGCTACTAAACTGGTTCATGGATTGCAGGATAAAACTTAACAGGAAAGGTTAAAGGATCTTAACATGTATAGCTTGGAGGAAAGATGAGACAGGGGGATATGATTTATGTCTATCTATTTACCTATGTAGAGAAGTATGGTTCATCATGAGCATTATCTTTAACAAAGATATCTTATGTTAAAGATACACAAGCAGAATTACAGCAGTAACTTTTGCTTTGATATCCTGATGCCGCTAGTTCCTAAGTAGAAAACCAATCAAAAAACAATAAGGCGGTTTACTTAGATGAAACAATAATTGGAGCTAAAAAGGGATTATGATTTACAAAAGGCAACTGACCTGGCAGACTTAATAATCAAGCAATGACCAGCTGGTACCGGTGAAAAATGGAAGGAAACTGATAAGGTTAACTCTTTACTATTGAGGTATGCTAACACACTGACATGACTCTTACTGGCCCTATCCCACCTGACCCCTCCTGTACTAGGTACATCCCTGACAAAGTTGGCAACTATGAATATACTGGAATTCTTACATATCTATATATATATACTTACATAGTTGTCTAGGTTGTAAAAAGTCCAACAAGATTAACCTTGAACCCCATTCTTTTATGCTGTTGGTTCAAAAGGAAAATAAAAATTAAAAAATTTAAAAAAGTGCAGCCATTTCCAGTTATGTCACAAAAAGGAAATAAAAAAATCCTATGTGACTCCATAATGGCAATCTGATTTCTCCTTGGATCAACAACTTGTTTACATAGATTTCCATTATATCCTTGAATATTCCATTTAAAATAAAACATGAAAAATAAAAATAAATAAATAATATATATATATTGTATAATATATATAATATAAAATAATTACACTCCAAGTTTTAATTAAAAAAAATAGACAATGACTGCTTTATTTGTTTTATGTGTCCATGTTTTCATTTTCTACAAGCGTTTATTAGAAAGAAAGTTTGTAAAAACTAAAAGTTAACAAAGAAAGCAACTGTTAGAAATGGTACCAACTAAGTGAATAACCTTTTGTGAGTTTCTCCTATTTTATGTGTGTCATGGGGAATAATTGTACATAATAGTGGTTTTCAGCAACTATAGTGTGCCTGAAGCCACAACTAAATGGTTCAAGAACACATGAACTCCAACGATGTAATAGTTTGAGCACACTCTAAAATTTGTTGTTTTTTTTTAGTATGTGTCAGCGTGAAAACTAGGATTCGGTTCTTACAATTAATAAAAACAAATACAGAAATTTGATTAGAAAAATATGAATATGTGTCTACTGTGGGTTTAAGTAAATGTGGCATTTTAAATCTGCGGATAAAGTTAAAAAAATAAAAATTCTAACACTCAAGTGTACAATGGTCCAAAAAAATGGAAATGGATGCTGTATAGTATATTAGCCATTTTAATGAAGTCCCTTTTATCAACCTCAGAGGCTGAAAGACTGGTCCTTTTGTTCAATAAACACCAAGTTGTAGTGATTTGAAAACCATACTGTGACATTTAAGCTAAATCCCAGGCTCTTCCATTTTTTTCCATGCTTTCACGGTTGTATTTAGCATTGAGCAGTGTTTGTGTGTTTGAATGTAACAATGTTTTTTGTATGGAGTGTGTTTGTGTGAATGTAGGGGTGTGTTTGTATGTGGTGTTGGAGTTTGGATTCAAGCATGCATTTATGTGTAATGTTGGTATTTGAATGCAGGAATGTGTTTATATATAATCATGGTGTTTAACACAGAGGTCTGTTTGTATGTAGTGTTGACGTTTCAAAGCAGAAGGGTGTTTGTATATAGTGTTGAAGTTTGAATGCATGGGTGCATTTGTATTTAGTGTTGGAGTTCAAATGTATTTGTATGTAGTACTGCCACACATACACTATGATGCACATTCACACACACAGATACACACACTGAAACACATGCAGATACATAGATTTACACACTGACACACATACAGATATACAGACACACACAGATACAGATACACACACTGACACAAATGCAGATACACATACTGACTACATACAGATACACATATACACACACATATATACACACTGATACATACACACACAGATACATATACTGACAACATACAGATACACACAATGACAGCTCTTTAACAGTGTGACTTGGCCCCTTTAATAATGGCAGCCAGTGCTGGGAAGCCACCCTCAAGGACCCAAAATTTAGGAAACGACCATATTAGTAGATACACAACCATATTGTGGCATTTAATATGTTCAGCCAAAACATAATGACAAAATCTTTAAAATTAAGCAGATAATAACTTGATTATGTGTCTCTGCATGGTCTGTTATGTGGATGAAACAACCTTTTGGACTGACTTTAGTGACAGAGTTGCTGATTAACCCTCAGTCTTTCATTTCCTGGAAATTACGCCATTTAGGTTGGGACACTCCAAACACCTAATGCACTTTAATTGAAGTGATTTATACGTCCTTTTTTTAATTTAAAAAAAAAGTACAGATTTCAATAGAAATAATTTAACATTCTTACACCCCATAGCTGTCTTGTTACTTCTTCAGTGGATCTAAACTCAAGAGGCAGGCAGTTGCCCATAGTATCTGCCCTGCAAAGACTTCTCATTGAGCTGCATTGGGAAGTCTGTGATTGGACAGCCACAGAAAGTCTGAGCTGGGTTAGAAGGGGAGGGCTTAAAAAGGACCAGAGGTCTGCAGCTTGTGCAAGCTGTTTTTACAGACCCCCTTGTGATAAAATGTATAATTAAAAGCATGCATGTTTTCTTTGGGTGTATATATATTAAACATGTATTTATTATTATTTTTTTTGAGTTTGGGCAGTAGAGTGCCCATTTAAGCTTTTAAGCAACATATCATGTTTCACCTCTTCCTAGAGATGGATATAGGGTGTATATGTGGTTACAGGTAGAGGAATTTTGCATATACAGTTGCAAGAAAAAGTACGTGAACCCTTTGGAATGATATGGATTTCTGCACAAATTGGTCATAAAATGTGATCTGATCATCATCTAAGTCACAACAATAGACAATCACAGTCTGCTTAAACTAATAACACACAAAGAATGAAATGTTGCCATGTTTTTACTGAACACACCATGTAAATATTCGGTGCTGATCTGTCTCTCTCTGCAAGAAAAAAAGTTAGTTACAAAATCCCACCCCCCTTCTCCTCTTTCAAATACAATTTAACCCCTTCCCTGCTCTTTGATCACTGCCTACAGTGATCAAAATACAGATCACAGTATTTCACTGTGATCTGATTTTTTTTTTTAACCCCTGAGGGTTAACTTTTATTTTTTTGAATCCTCAGGGGTTAAATGTATTTAATTAATTAATTTAAATATTTAAATTGGGGAATTTACGGTTAGGCTAGTTAGGGGTTAAAAGTTTTAAAAAAAAACAAAAGTGAAAAAAACTTTTGAAAAGTTTAAACAAAGTTTTAAAATAGTAAAATAAGTTGTTACAAGCTAAATAAAACTTTTTAAAAGTTAAAAAAAACTTTTAAAAAGTTTAAAAAAGGGGGAAAATGCATATTACCTCTACACTTGGTACAGGCTAGCGAAAAAATGATACCACGCTAAGGTTTCAAATATGCCTTTTGAAACACCCTGGGGTGTCTTTAGGAAATGGTATGCCCTTTTGAAGTAATTGGAAAACACAACCTATTAAAAAAATTCCAAAGTGGGGCATGGACATCAAATGTGCCCCTTCAACGTTGTCATATACCTGGTAAAGGTACATACGGGGGTATTGCTGTACTCAGATGACATAGCGGAGCAACATATGATGTATTATACTGCTGTAGCACATATAAGGTTTGCAAAATATATATTACAAACTCATTGAGTATGTCAAAAAGGCATAAAAAATGCTTATTACCACTACACTTGGTATAAGCTAGCGGAAAAATTATGTCACGCTAAGGTTCAAAACACGTCTTTTGAAATACCCTAGGGTGTCTTCTTTAAGAAATGGTATGCCTTTATGGGGTAGCTGGAATAATTAACCTACAAAAAAACCTCCAAAGTGGGGTATGGACACAGCGTAAAAATGTAAAGTTTGAAAAAACTTAAATGGCTGTGTCTCAAATGTGCCCCTTCAATGTCCGCATATACCTGGCAAAGGTACATATGGGGGTATTGCTGTGCTCAGACAACATAGCTGAGCAAGATAGGAAGTATTATTTAACAGTAGCACACATAAGGTTTGCAAAATACACAGTACAAACTCACTGTATGTGTCAAAAAAGCAGAAAAAATGCTTATTACCACTACACTTGGTACAAGTTAGCAGAAAAATGATCCCACGCTAAGGTTCAAAATATGCCTTTTGAAATACCCTGGGATGTCTTCTTTAAGAAATAGAATGCTTTTATGGGATAGTTGGAATATATAGCCTGCTAAAAAACTCTAAAGTGGGGTAACAACACAGCGTAAAAATTCAAAGTGAAAAAACCTGCAATGGTTGTGTCTGAAATGTGCCCCTTCAACGTCCACATATACCTGGCAAAGGTACATACGGGGGTATTGCTGTACTCAGACAACATAGCTGAGCAACATATAAAGTATTATAAAGCCGTAGCACACATAAGGTTTGCAAAATATACAGTACAAACTCACTGTGTGTCAAAAAGGCAGAAAAAAAAATGCTTATTACCACTACATTTGATACAAGCTAACTGAAAACTTATCCCACGCTAAGGTTCAAAATTTGCCTTTTGAAATACCCTTGAGCGTCTTCTTTAAGAAATAGTATGCCTTTTTGGGGTAGTTGGAAAAAGCAGCCTGCTAACATATTTAAAAATAGAATACAGACCCATTAAAACACTCCATGTAAATTCACACTTAAAAACCTGAACTTGTCACGTCTCTTTCACAGCACTGTAACTTCACAAAATAGTGTCTAGGTCATACATTGGGCTTATTGTTTTACTCAGAAGAGGTAACTGAGCATACTTAGGGGGAATTTATGACAGTGGCACTTATCAAATGTAAGAAATACCCAGCGAAAATGCAACACGTATGTAAAAAAATGTAATTTTTTTTTCTCATCACAAAATTTGAAATAAATTGGTAAAAAATGGTGGCAAGTTAAGGTATAATATATGCCTAATAACATACCCTGGAGTGTCTGCTCTCTCAAATGGAAGGCCTTTGTGGGGTTTTTGAACAGTCAAATGGCTATAATGCCACATAATCAGACATATGACCATCTATGAAAATTCCAACTATAGAAACTGAAATAGCATGGTCTCCTATATGGCATTATAGCTTCACAGAAGAGGGGCAAAAGTATACAATGGGGGTATCGTTTTACTCAGCAGATGTAGCTTAACACAATATGGGGTTCTGTACAGGGATAGCACACACTAGCTTTACGAAATACACATTACAAAAACCTTGTAATATGTGTATATGCCAAAATAGAGAAAAAAAATTATTTTACTTCAATATTTAGCAGAGATTGGCGGTGAAATGGCTATGCAAAAAGTGTAAAACTAACCTTAGGTAAATAGCCTGTGATTTCTACTTTATATAAATATATACTTTTATATATATATATATATATATGTATATATATATATATATATATATATATATATAATTTTGTTTCCTGTAATGGGTATTAAACTTCCAAGACAAATATACCAACTTCTAAAATTGTTTCACATTGAAATTTTATTTTAGACCTTGTAGTTTGTGACCTGTAACTTTCAAAATAAACTGAAATCCTACACATATTATACACTTTATAAATCAAGACACATAAATTAATTGATTTTGAATTACTTCTCCTAAGCTGGACATATTATGCACACACTATTATTGCCAAAACTTGGGGAAAAAAGCATTTTTTTGTTTTTTTCCACATTATTTTGCATTTTTTTGGTAGTAAATGAGAATTTATATATGTATTTGTCACATCAATATGTGTTGGTACAATAAATGAGAGAGATGCAAATTGCATTTGAACATAAACAGCAAAAAATGCAAAAAATGCTTGTGTCCTTAAGGGTATGTCCAGCTTCTGAAGCTGTGTCCTTAAGGGGTTAACAAAAAGTATATACAAAATTTGTTTGTTGACTTTTATACAATACAACATTACTTATACACTACTTACTCTTTATGGTTCAGAGGGAGGAGGTAAAATATATATTTATGTAAATACTCCCCTTATATAGTAGTCACAAGGCAGTGTTCCAGTTTTTTGTATAAAGATGAATTGATACATTTGTGAATCTACTTTGTTTTGATAGACCATTGTTTTTGAAACAGAAGCCCCCTCATGTGGTCATTCCTAGATTACTATATCATTACTATGTCATAAAACAAATGAGAGCCTAAAATGTATATTGTGATCCCCTGTTATATAATCATTTAAAGGTTACTTCAAGCATAATGACCACTTCACTGATTTGAAGTGGTCATGGTGCCTCGAATCTGTATATGCAATGCTTCGCAATGCAATTCTGCACATACTGAGTGTAGCCCATTTGCAGCCAGAGGTGTAACTCCATCTGTGGCAGTTTCACTGGGGCTTTATTAGTCAGCTCGGAACAGGGACTTTTAAGACACGGGGGGGTCTCCCTACTCTCTCAGATGTCCAGCACCAATTTCTGTGTGCTGGAGCTGCAGCATGAGACGGAGCTTTCATGATGTAATCATACTGTGCAAAGAGCTCACAGGGCCCTCTCTACTGTGTGAACTGAGAAATCCTTCTGCTTATCTCAGAAGGATGCCAGAAATCACAAGTCAAATACGAAGCCGGGGTCAGGATACAAGAAATCAGAAGTCAAATACGAAGCCGAGAACAAACACAGGAAATCACAAGGGAATCACCAGGAGCACTAAACCACGACGATAGGGCAAAGATTAGAAGCTAAAACAAGCCTTAAATAGGCTCAAAAGAGTTCTCATTGGTCCACATTATCTCTGTTATTATATTCAGACCACGCGGCCACATGGAGCATTTGGGCCGCGTGGCCCGAGGACTGAGGAAATGCGGCCACGCAGTGCATTCTGCTCATGTGGCCGGAGGAGAGGAGCGTAAAGGTAAGCTTGTGACAGAACCCCGCGTGGAGCGTACCGGGCGTGAGGGACCAGGCTTGCCTGGGTGATGGTGATGAAAAGAACGGACCAACCTCATTCTACAAAGAAGTAAGTAGAACTATTGATCAGGGTGTTGCAGCACATGTGATCTATTTTGATTTTGCCAAGGCATTTGATACAATTCCACACAATAGATTAGAGATCAAACTCAAAGAAATCGATCTAAATGGAAATGCTTGTTCTTGGGTATAACATTGGCTTAAAAATAGAGTACAAAGAGTTGTCATTAATGGTAAGTTTTCAAGCTGGACAGAGGTAGCAAGTGGTGTCCCTCAGGGTTCTGTTCTGGGACCCCTTCTATTTAATATGTTTATAAATGATCTTGAAAAAAGCATTGAAAGTCATGTTCCAGTGTTTGCAGATGACACAAATCTCTGAAAAGAAATACAATGTGAGCAAGATATTACTTTGCTGCAGAGGGATTTAGATAGACTGGGGGACTGGGCACTCAAATGGCAGATGAAATTTAATGTTGAAAAATGCAAAGTTATGCAATTCGGGGTAAAGAATGCACAAGCAACGTATACCCTAAATGGAAGCAAATTAGGGAAAACAGCACACGACAAGGACTTGGAAATTGTTATAGACAACAAACTATGCAACAATGTACAATGTCAATCAGCAGTGGCTAAGGCCAATAAGGTATTGTCAGGCATGAAAAAGAGCATTCATGCTCGGGATGAGAATATCATTTTGCCTCTTTATAAATCACTGGTAAGACCACATATTGAATATGCTGTCCAATTTTGGGCACCTGTTCTAAAGAAGGATATTATGGCACTAGAAAAAGTGCACAGGTGGGCTACAAAATTAATTAAAGCAATGGAACATATCAGCTATGAAGAAAGTTTAACAAATTTAAACCTCTTTAGTTTAGAAAAACGTCGCCTGAGAGGGGCTATGATAACATTATACAAATATATTCGGGCCAATACAAACCATTGTGTGGAAATCTATTCACAAACTGGACTTTACATAGGACACGAGATCATGCGTTTCGACTGGAAGAAAGAAGATTGTGTCTAAGGCAAACAAAAGGTTTTTTTTACTGTAAGAACAATAAGGATGTTGAATTCTCTGCCTGAAGAAGTGGTTTTATCAGAGTCCATACAGATGTTCAAACTGCAACTAGATTCATACTTGCAAAAACAGAATATTCAAGGTTATAATTTTTCAATGTAGGATAATAACTTCTTGATCCAAGGATAAATCCTTGAAAGATTTTTTTTCCTAGTTTGCAAAATTGGAAGTGCTTCAAACTGTTTTTTTTTTTGCCTTCTTTTGGATCAACAACAAAAAACAAATGTGAGGAAGGCTGAACTTGATGGACGCAAGTCTCTTTTCAGCTATGTAACTATGTATGTAACTATGTAACTTTGGAGCATACATATCAACCTGAGGAACCCTCACCTCACCCCTCTGTCGATCCTTACACTGGCTTCCTGTCCCCTACAGGTGTCAAGTTAAATACTAACTCTTACCTATAAAGCTCTAACCAACTCTAGCCCCTCTTACATTTCTTTTTTTTTTTTTATAGACAATCTTTATTTTTGTTTTCAACAGTTGTGTATGAAAAAGCTGACAATAAGTAGATGTGCAACAGTATTTCAATGGTAACATGTTTAGAAATAACAACATGTGTAGTAGGCCCTGTATCTAGCCTGACGTTTGTAACAGTGGTACAGAGATAGTATCGATGTTGCACATTGATGTGTGGGTGACGTGTCACCAGGGTAGGGAATTCCTGTCACATCATGTAGCCATTTTTTGCTTAGTTGGGTGGGGAAGAAGGTATCTCCTGGAAACTCATAGCTCCAGGTTTGTTGAGGGAGTCAGGTCTGGTCCGTATCCCGCCCCAACCATCTCCCCACCCTCCATCCCCATCCCCCAGGTCAAATAAAGTTATTTTTGTTTTCCAGGCCACGTACTGTTCCAACTAGCTTATAGTACGGTACATCTCCCTCACATGTGGCGTACGGTGGAAAGACAGCTATTGGACTGTCGTGTCTTAGTGGCCTTGCCTGATTAATCTGCCCATGCGTCTATTCCAGAGGCACTGTCCTTTTGGGTGCGGAGTAGAGTAACGTAGCCACGGGCAATATCGTGGCATGTATGAGGGTCCGACTTCCCACTTCTTTGCCCCAGCGTGAGTCACTCGGCCCCAGCCTGAGCTTATCTCAGGGGTGTCATTTGTAGTGCAGGCACGTCCACTGAGTGGGTCAGTCTTAGGGCGTGCCAGGTAGTTTGTATGTGGATATCGTTTCTGTCACGCTGTTCGTCGTGGTTGTTTGGGCTGGTCAAGTGATGTGGTTGCTGAATATCGTTCTTTGGTCCAGTCAAAGAGGCTCAGGCACAGACCCGGGAACAGTGTCCCACATCAGGATAGACCCTTCGTGCTCACGCACCCCTGACCCAGGTCCTGGCCATCTCCAGCAGCACATGAGTGGCTAGGTCAGCTGAACCGGCCCTTTTGTCCTCCGGTGGACAGTGGTCTCGGGACTCCTCGTGATGCATTTTGCGCCATGTATGCATGCCAGGGGGCCCATGTAAGGGCGCATTTCTCTGGGTGAGAGATTCCATACTGTATAGTTCTTCGACCCTATCTATCCATTGTTCGATGGTCGTTGGATCCGCTGTGCACCATTTAACCGGGATGAGGGATTTAGCTGCTTTCAGTAGGTGTCTTCTGAGGGAGTGCTTGTACAGTGAGAGAGAGAGTGCCGTGTGATGTAACAGCATAGGCAGGGGTTGGAAGGGCAAGTCCGAGTCCAGTATTTCAGTAATCTTGGAGTGTATGAATTGCCAGTATGGCCCAATTTTTTAGCACAACCACCAGAGATGCAGCACCGTCCCTGGTTCCGTTCTGCATCTCCAGCACACCTCAGAGTGTTCACTGTTCATGTGATGCAGTCGGACAGGGGTCCGGTACCAATTAACAATAAGTTTATAGTTGAGCTCCTGCAATTTGGTGCTAATGGTGCCTTGGTGTGCTACGATGTGTATTTTTTCCCATTGCAGATCCATTAGCGTGCATCCTGTGGCTTGTTCCCATCAGGACATATATTTCGGGGGGTGCGCAGGTGGGAGGTGAGCAACAGTTGGTAGAGAAGCGTGATCCCCTTAACCGGTCCATCTCTGGATCAGCATTGCTTTTCAAACTCGGTAAGCTCCCTGTGGATCAAATTTTTTCCTGAGAGGGATTGGTAGAAGTGTTGAATCTGGTGGTACCTAAACCTCCCCAGGTGTGTTGGGGTGCCATCCAGAACCAGTTACGGTAGGGTTTTAAGCTTCGCAGTGCAGCAGAGTTTTTTCATATAGGTCTAGTCCGAACCACTTAGTTCTGCGACATCTCTGGGCGTAAGTCCGTCTGCAATGTCTGGGTTGTGGGTCAGTGACGTGAGGGGGGACGGAATCGTGTGCACTTTTCAGTCGCGTTGCCATCCACACTTTCATGGTAGCCCGGATGAATGGATTACAGTTGATCGGAGGGTCTTTGAGAGGGTTTGTTGTCCAGATTGCCTGAGCATTTTCCACGTCCCTCCAGAGTTTGTTGGGGCTTGTGGTGTGCCAGTCCATGTTGCGTAGTAGCACAGAAGAATCGATGGGAGGCCCACTCCCCCCATTCTCTTGGGGAGGGACAGGAGAGCCCGGTTCATCCTCGGGGGGGCCCGCTCACCAGGCAAACCCTATCATCGCAGTGGTGAGCAATCCAAAGAACTCTTTTGGTATAGTGATTGGGATGGTCTGACCACCCCCAGGAAAGGTTCCAGGGAGAGGGCAAAAAGGGGGGGACAGAGGGCACCGGATGTTGAACGGTCACAACAGAGCCCCATTGACCCAGAGCCTAGCAGTGGGTGTTGTGTAAAGGGAGGCAATCCATGTCAGCATGTTCGGTCCAAAACCCATGGCACACAGCGTTGCTAGCATGTATTGCCAGTCGACCCAGTCGAACGACTTTTCGGCATCTGTTGAGAGGAGGAGGGTTCTGTGGTTGGTGCTCCATGCTAAATGTATGACATTAAGGGCTCTGATGGTATTATCCCTTGCCTCTCAGCCTGGGATAAAGCCCACCTGGTCTGGGTGAACCAGGTGAGGCAGCACTATCCCCATTCGTTGGGCCAGAATTTTGGTAAATAGTTTCAGATCTGAGTTAAGAAGGGAGATCGGTCGGTAGCTCGAACAGTTGGCTGGGTCCTTCCCGTCCTTCGGTATCAGAGTGATGGTCACTGCCAGGATGTCCGTCGGAGCTGCCCACCCCCCCATCCCCCAGGAAGAGATTAAGGCTCCTCAGTAAGGGTGGCAGCAGGAGTTCTTGGAACTTTTTATAGTACACAGTCGGGAGGCCGTCTGGTCCCAGGGCCTTATTTGCCTTTGAGGCCTTTAGAGCTAGTTGGAGTTCACCCATGGAAATGGGGACTTCCATTTCGTCTCTCATTTTCTCTCATTTCTCTCATGGTCCTGCTGAGATATGTGGTAACTTTAGTTGCGCATCTTGTCGTAGCGGTGTCGTCGGAGCTCAACTGTATATTATAGAGGTCGGTGTAGTAACGGTGGAATGCATCCGCTATTCTGTCTGGGTGAGTTGCGTGAAACAATCTCCCTGTTCCTGGATTTTGGTGATGTGGGAGAGCCGCCTCTTTCGCTGTAGCATCCTGGCCAGCAATCTCCCACATTTGTCAGAGTGCTCGTAGAAATGTCTACGTGACCAGTGTATGGGGTGAAGGAGACCCTGGGAGAGCAGCTGTCGGAGAACTCGCCGCACCTCCAGAAGGAACTTGTAGGTGTCTGTCGACAGCGTGTTCTTATGTAAGCTCTCCAGTGTGGCCACTTGCTGTGCCACCTCCATGACCTGTTGTCGCTGAGCCTTTTTCCTCTGAGTGCAGTAGCGAATGAAGTGGCCCCGAATCACACATTTGTGTGCTGTCCACATAAGCCACGGATACATATCCAGTGTGTCATTCTAATCGAAGTACCGCTGCAGGGTCGTCCTGGCCTCTGCCATCGCCTCCAGCTCTGTTCATTTAGCTTCCACTGCCTGTCCCTTGGTTTGAACAGTGGGGATATGCTAGTCAGGATCGGTGAGTGGTCGGATCACATAGCCAGTAAAATGTCACTCGATTTTAAAAGGGTGAAGTATTCCTGAGAGATGAAGATGTAATCCAATCTGCTGTAGCGGCGATGCATCCCTGAGTAATACGAAAAATCTCGGTCTTTTGGGTGGGCTACCCACCAAGTGTCGGCAATGCCGGCGTTCCGGAGTGCCATGAGAGCCCTTAGCCAAAAGGGAGCAGTTGCCCTGGGATGTGTCCAGGCGCAGATCCAGTGCCAAGTTGAGATCTCCTGACACGATAATAATTCTTTCTGAGAATCTGTCTAGGGTAGAGAGAGTTCGTGCCAATGTTGGGTGCATAGATGCTCACCAGGGTATAAAGGTGTCCGGCTATGGTGCCCTTCACGAACAGGTAGAAGCCTTCCGGGTTGGATTGATGTTAAATTGAACCGTATTGGCGATTAGGATAGCCACCCCTGCCTGTTTTGCGTCCGGGCGATTTGCAAAAAATCCCGTGGGAAAACGGGAATCCCAGAGAGTGGGGATGCTGTGTACCCGGAGGTGTGTCTCCTGGATGAAGGCGATCAATGCCCTTGACGACCAGAGCGAGCGTAAGAGGTGGGATTGCCTTTCTGGCAAGTTTAAGTTTGTTAGACCATAGGCGGAGGGGCGCCGGAGTATACCCGCTGGGTATCCCGATGCTGGTCGTGGCAGAGGGGTGGGGGGAGGGAAAGGAGAAAAGAAAAAGAGAGAGAGAAAAAAATTTAAAAAGGGGGAAAAGAACAAAAAGAAAAGAGAGAAAAAAAAGAGAGGGGGAGGGGAATTTAGTAATGGGGCTTACAGTTCAACCTGTCGCACTAGGTGGGCCGTGGGAGTGGTACTGGCCAGGAACCAAGGAACCCCGACCCTCACCCGATATACCAGTTAGGTGTGCGGTTGGTGATGGAGATGTGTCTACCATCCAGTCACAGTCGCACTGTGTCAGTCGTCCAGAGTCCAGGACACAGTAGGAATTCTAGGTTCGGTCAACTTTTCGTCATCTGCCCCCTTCACCGATCTGGGTACTTATTAACATCCCTCAGGGATAGGTTTGCGCCACGTGTATTGTGGTAGGAAACTATAAAGTATAGGGTACCATAGTGTAGTGAACTTTAGAGCCCAGGCTCATTCCATGCCTCTGTAATCTCCTGTGGTGTCCCCTTAACAGCAGGCCTGTGTTTGTCCGTCCCCTGTGGGTCATAGGCCTCGGTACTGTGTCAGGCATCCCGAGGAACCCCCTGTGCCGGGTGGGCATTTATCATAACCCCCGTCTGTCTCCCGGCCACCCTGGTCCCTGGTCCCGCCTCTGGACCCACCCCCCCCGGATCCCCATCTATGTCTCCCCCCATTCCTGTGCTCATGTGGGACGGCATGCAAGGTAAGGCCGATTCTCATGGGGCCGCAATCGGGTTGCAAGGGGCCAGATTCTCTGTTCCCTATAGAGAGCTATGGGATCTGCAGGGGATGTGGTATATCGTGTGTGTGGCTGGGGCTGCAGTCGATCCTAACTAGGGTGGGTAGCCCCCTCCTCCCTGCACCCTCACAACTCCTGCCCCGCCAGCACAGCCATGTTCAGGTGCCCCCCTAGTTCATGCCCCCTATGTATGTCCCAAGTACCCATGCCCAAGTACCCATGCCGATTCTCATGGGGCCGCACCGGGTTGCAAGGGGCCAGATTCTCTGTTCCCTATAGAGAGCTATGGGATCTGCAGGGAATGTGGTATATTGTGTGTGTGGCTGGGGCTGCAGTCGATCCTAACTAGGGTGGGTAGCCCCCTCCTCCCTGCACCCTCACAACTCCTGCCCCGCCAGCACAGCCATGTTCAGGTGCCCCCCTAGTTCATGCCCCCTCTGTATGTCCCAAGTACCCATGCACTGGCAGGTGGCCACAGTTGAGTCCCTTGTTCCAGAGCCTCCCCTTGCCCCGGCATGACCCCCCACTCAAACCACTACCCTCACCCGACTCTCCCAAGCTCAAGTGATATGCAGCTCACCGGAGGTCAGTCACTTGCGACCTGGTCGCTCATTGTTGGCAGCTTTGTGGCTATAAGCACTAACCCTGATGCCCTCAGTGGGCCCCCTGCCCAACCTGTATCCTGGTTCCCCGGTCATCTAGATTTCGCAAGTAGGTTACCACCTCCAGGGGTGAGCAGGGGCTTCATGAGCCAGGGGCGTAGCGTTCACAATGGGTGAGCGAGTCCCCCTTGGGTTTCCTAGTGCCGTTGTCACGATTCGGGGAACCAAACACGCCAACACACACACACACAAAGTGCAGTACCGGACCTTAGAGTGGCCGGGCTAAGCACACAAAGAATAGTCAGGAAACAAGCCGAGTAAAGGGGAACCAGAAGACAGAATAACGATAGACAAGCCGAGGTCAAAGGGTAGGAGAAAGTCACAAAGTCGGATAAACAAGCCAGAGAGTACATAACCAGAAACACAAGTTCAGTAGTAATACTAGCAAGTAAAGACCACAACAGGGCAGAGAGGAACAGGAAAGGTAAGTATTTAAATCCATAGGTTAATTCTGATTGGATAATTTCCAATCAGAATTAACAATCACACGTGGGAGATATCTAAACCTCCCACTGTGATTGAGGCACTGTGCCTTTAACGCCAGGTCAGGTGACTGACCCTGGCGTTTGTTAAAATGGGCGGTCTCCCAGCGTGCAGCGTCATGCATGCTGCCGCTGGGGGACACAGAGGAAGACGCAGGCGGCATCCGTGGCTGGGAGGATGCCGCCCACCGAGCACACGCCAGGAAGGGGACCGCGGACGGCTGGAGGGTGAGTACCGCGAGCGGACTGCAACCTCCCCTCACAGCCGCCCAGGCCGCATAACGGTGCTTAAGCTGAGAGGGACAGCTCTCTATACTAACGAAGGGGCCACGGGGCACGGAGGGCGGTGAATCCATTTGGCCAAGCGGGGTCAGACTGCTGGGCCTCCATCAACGGTGGGCATATGGGTCCCATGATAAGCCAATTGGGGACAGCAGGGTGGGGGAGTCCAGCAAACAGTACTCACGGTTGGGCAGAGTCCAGGGACCATGAGAAGGGCACGCAGGGGCACGGTCTGAGGGTCCTTCTGGCATCCAGGGTGAGGCCCGAGAGGTCCTGGAAGAGCGACAGCTCAGCACCTCGAAACTGGATAGAGGGCAGATTCCTGGCCGCCGCCATGATCACAGTCAAGGAGTCTGGTCTGGCCTGCCCCAGTGTTCGAGGGGCTCTCTCCAGGCGGATGTCCTGTGGGGCTCCTGGTCCCAGTAGCTTCCAAAACAGCAAGGTTAGTGTGGTGAATAAGGGTTCGGTGTACGGTTCCGGGAGCCCCCAGGTCTTCCACCTGGCGTCACAGGGAGATTAGCATGTTTCCTTGCCTGGTCACTGTGGTCCTGGCTGCGCTGTGCTGTTGGCAGCACAGTCTCGCCTCCGTTTCAACTGCATCCACCCGGGCTTCCAAGGCCATGAGGTCAGTGCGGAGGCCCACCAGGTCTTCCCGCACTGCTTCGTGAATCTCCCGGACCAGGGTGCTGGTTTCAACTTTGGTGAGCATGGAGCCCCCAATCCTGGCCAGCAACGTCCTGATTCCATGGAGGGTATCCTCGTTCCCAAGGTCAGTCTGGCAGTTTTCTCCGCTGGCCGCGCCCATAGAGTCCGGCGCCATTTTGTCTAGCTGTAAGTCCCACCGCCGTGGACACGAAGTCATCCAGGGTACCCGTGCAGCATCTCAGGGAACCCGGTATTGTGGAGCCTGAGCTTCTTGTTCCATACCATGTCGGTAAATATAGGGATTAATGGCTGTCAAAATCAGTTTGGGGTGCGAAGCTCACTTAGTGTGCGACTTGCTTCATGGACAGCCAGGCCACACCCCCCTTACATTTCTTCACTGATTCATAGGTATGCCCCCTCTCTGTCTCTCCGCTCTACTGGTGATCTTCTCCTTTCTGCTGCTCGCACACTTACTGCAAATTCATGCCTGCAAGACTTCTCACGGGTGGTTCCTTTCCTTTGGAATAGCCTGCCTACCCCTGTCAGACTCTTCCCTAGTCTTCAATTCTTTAAGAAGTCCCTCAAAGGCCATCTTTTCAGGATTGCTTATGGCCTCCAAGAGTAACTTCTATCTCTCAAACCTTCCTCTCGCTTTCTCCTATAGGGCCACAGTCCACTCTCACCTCCAGCTGTGCTACTTTCCCACCATGTCTATTTGCTGTCTCTCTCAATACCCTTCCTATTGTGTTTTATATCGCACCTCCTCTAGACTGTAAGCTGGGTTTGAGAAGGTTCCTCAACTACCTATTGTTCCTGTTACATTTTGTTATTGTCTCATTTGATAAATTCCCCTTTTATTGTAAAGCGCTTCGGAATAAGCTGGCACTATATAAATACCAATAATAATAATATGACAGATCTATAGAAGAAACTAATTTCACGGGGAGTCATAATTTTATTGACCACTGTGTGGTGGTGTTGTTCTTCAAATGATAACAAAAGTTCACAAACAGCTGAATATGATACTTAGTGAGTTTAATTTGTCACGATAAATTTGCATGTGTCAATTGGAAATGATAAAGATGTATGGATAAAGAAAAACACATAATATTGGAAAATAATATATAAGAAACATTACCAAAAGTAATTTTGTTGTGTGAATAAAATGTATAATTGATCTATTATACAAGAATGTTTGAAATACCTTGCTGTATAGATTATGCCACTGCAGACTCACTGCTCAATTCTCATTTCACCATTTAGGAGTTAAACCACTTTGATTATGCAGTCCTGGCCTGACATCCCCTGTCTTTGAAACACAGCCATCCTAAACACTTCCGTAAAGAGAGATCTATTCTTTCTTTTTTGCACAGTGTGCTTAATTTAGAATTTCTTATTTCTTGTGACCTTACTTGACTGATAGAGCCTGCAGGAGCCTCGTGTGTGATTGTTGTTCAAGTAAAATAGCAGGAGGTAAGAACTTTTCAAGTAAACAAACAGTGTTGTAATAGCTAATTAAAATTGTTATAAAAACAAAAAATCATGGAGGCTGTGTGAGCCTCAGAAAGGGGAAGTATAGCTAGGGAAGCATAAACAGAAAGAAATGTGATTTAACTACTGATAGATGGGGTTATTCGTTAACCAGGGGCTTAAAATTGGTAGATCTATGCTACTAGCCAGACCTTAAAGGTTGCTTGCCATCTTAAGCCATAGCATACCAATCAAGAGAGAATTTCTGCTTGCCAGGGTAAATCTTCACCTGCCAGTGGCAAGTGGAAATTTTGAACCTTGCACTTAACACCAGTTTTGATATTTATGTACAAAATCTGGTGAAAATAACCAAATTCCAACTGCACTAACAATTCTCATATTTACTAAAGTCAAATGCAGTTGGCATTCAGTCAGATTGAACAAATCTGCAGCAATTGCTGATACATTCGAGGTCCATGTGGCAAGCAGGGCATGTCTATTAAATGTTTAAAACCAGCGACTTGGAAGCCATTACTACCCAGTAGCTACATTCCATGGTGAGAGGGCCTGCAAAATAATAGAGGGGGCGTTGTGCCCCCATCAATGCCCCCACCCTTGGCCAGTAGGTGGGAATATTTAATAAAATAAATGGGGGGCATTATGTCCCCCCTACCCCAATCATAGTCAGCATGTAGAGATATTATAAAAGTAAGGGGACCTAGTGTCCCATCCCCAGTCCCACTCATTGGGGACCCTGGTATTAATATTCAGGAGGGAGGACCTAATGACCTCCTGCCCTGGCCCCCACCCATTGGTAGTAGGTGGGGGCCCTGATTATAATGTTCAGAGAGAAGGACCTAGTGTCCCCCACCCAAAACACATAGGAGGTGGTTAGGGGTTCTAATAAAAGAAAAACAAGGGTGGGATGGACACACTATTATCTAGACTCCCCAAAGATCACTCAATGTCAAACCTCCAGGTGGCAAGGGCACCCAAGTCCCTAACCAGCTCCCATTAAAAGTAAATTAGCCTACCTACCATCCTATCCTAATCATACTGAAGGAGGGGGCAAAAAAGTCTAATAAATGTAAAATTACAAATTATACTTACCCATCAGAAGTTTTCTTTATTCTAACTCTTCTTGTCTCCAGCCCTAAAAAAGACAGAATAAAAATCTATAAATCCCTTTACTTATTAAAAAAAAAATATCCAATTTACAAAAAAAGAATGAAAAAAATTAAAAACATTTCACAATTAAATGAATCCATCTTCACTCCACGAGGAGTGTGACTTCAGAACTAAACACGTCACAGGACAGCTGAGATCAGAGGAAGGAGCAGAGAGCAAGCGTGAAGGAGGAGTTCGGCAGAAAAAGACATACATTGAGGACACACAGAAAGCTGTGATATTATCTGATTTTTTATTCGCTGTCTGTGAGTTTCTTAGTGCTCAAGAACTCACATTTTTTTAAGTTAAGAGCTTTTAAGATGTGTGATAAATATTTTGGCTTAGCAGTATTACGCTATTTGGATTCCTTTGTTCTCTCCCTTTGTTCAATGTGTGTTCTATGTGAGGTGGAGCTTCTTTAAAGGACCACTATAGTGCCAGGAAAACATACTTGTTTTCCTGGCACTATAGTGCCCTGAGGGTGCCCCCACCCTCAGGGACCTCCTCCCGCCGGGCTCTGGGGAGAGGAAGGGGTTAAACTTACCTCCGATCCTCCTCTTCGGCTGAATGCGCATGCGCGGCAGGAGCTGCGCGCGCATTCAGCCGGTCTCATAGGAAAGCATTTACAATGCTTTCCTATGGATGCTGGCGTCTTCTCACTGTGATTTTCACAGTGAGACGCACGCAAACGCCTCTAGCGGCTGTCAATGAGACAGCCACTAGAGGCTTTAGAGCAGGGGTTCTCAACCCAGTCCTCAAGGACCCCCTACCAGTCCAGGATTTAGGGATTACCTGGGTGTGTCTAAGGTGTTTAGAAAAAGAAAAAACCTTAGAGTCTAAGGTGTGTTTTTTTTCTTTTTCTAAACACCTTAGACACACCCAGGTAATCCCTAAATCCTGGACTGGTAGAGGGTCCTTGAGGACTAGGTTGAGAACCTCTGCTTTAGAGGCTGGATTAACCCTGTTATAAACATAGCAGTTTCTCTGAAACTGTTTCTCTTTATTAAGTTAAAAATTAAAAGTTTCTCTTTATTAAGCTGAAGTGGTCTGGGTGCCTAGAGTGGTCCTTTAAGGAAGATCTGTCTCTTATCAGTGGGGTCTTCCCTTACATCATTCGACCCAAGAGCCTGTTGTTTAGGCTCTGGTCCATGTGAGTTTGTTACCATAGGGGCTTGCTCACTGAGGGGTGTTTTTATTATGTTTCATATTTTTTGGTCTTTCTGCACCATGTGAGGTTTTCTATATTTAAATTTTAAACACAATTTGTGGAACATTTTTCTGTCTATCACATTTCATTATTTCTTTTCTGCATTCTTCCTGTCCCATATACTCAACCCATGGTACCTCTCAACTTTCTGTGAAATAATTCCATTGCTTGATTTCCTTTGCCTATTTTTAATGTTGTCTTTACTAAACATATCAAAGTATATAAAAAAAAATAATAATAATCTTCTGTCACAGTAATTTTTTTTTCCTTAAGCTAATTTAGGTTGTAACTCCATTCAGTACAATTAGTTTTAAAAAAATGTAAGTATAAAATGTATTTAAAAATAGGATGAATGTCTAGCACCTACGCTTAGGACAGCAACGCAATTTCACATATAAATTGCTGTTCCGAGACAGTGAGAAAATAATTTATAAATATTTGTTTGTACAGTTAGAATTCTTTATGTATTTGCTGTCCTTTACAGAAATTGTGTAGGAAAAAAAGGGCATTAGAGATTTTTCAGTTCTTTCATCTCAGTATGGTTCTGAAATGTTGGTATTTAAGCACAACAAATATTTTTATTTCAAATATTTTATAATTGATAAATACATTGTGTACAGGTATTTGTAGGGCAACTGCTGCCTTTTTCCAAGTTTATTTACCATATTTCATTTTGCATTTCTTTGGGCTGTGAGATGGTGATTATATAATTAATCATATTAAAGGAACACTATAATGTTAGTAATATAAACATGTTGGCTGTTTAGGTGATCGACCCTCCTTAGATAGCAATGAAAAAGTGAGTGTGGAGGCCGATGTCATTATGTTATAGACTAGTTTATGTTCCAACAAACAAAGGATTGACTTTACACCGTTCGAGAGTTATCTTGCCTGTATCACCCTTGTTCTGCTTGTTTCCCCTTTTTATATCTACCGAACACCAACCATCCCCCTTTTTTACTTCAAAGGAACTAATTAACTCAAGTGCTTTCCCTGGGTGGCCACCATTTGCATAACCAAACCCACGTCCTCTATTGAATGGCAGCCATTTTGTCTCCTGAACGTAGGCAGCGGTACCTGGTCGTCGAGCGCCTCGAGAACTGCTCCGCTCTCAGATACGTTAGGAGAGCACTCTTCAGGAGAAAGACAATACTGCCTGGGGGAGCATTCACTCTCTAAGAGACAGGGAAAGCATTTGTTGGTGTTTGCACAGGAATTCCTGAAAGTTGACAGGCCATTTCCTCATTCTTTTACATTGTGCAGAATTTATACAACTTCTTCTGAGAAAGTATACGGAGATGGACTTTCTGTCATTATTCACTGCTGACACTTGTCTAAGATTTTGCTAAGAGTTTTCTTTTTACTGTTACAGGATTCATCTGTAGGAAAAGGTTACTGATTGCACAAGGTTTGATTTCCTGTTGGTAATTATAAGGCATTTGATTTGATTAGCTAGGTGTTTGCTACTGATGGTTTGTTAATTAGCTATTGTTTGCAAATAAGCATAGGCCGACCTAGGTGTTAAACATTTTTAGTCAGTGGTGCTTTTAGGAGTTATATAAGGGTTGTGGTCATTAGCTTGGCTAATATAGCTTGGTTGCTACTTCTAAGTGCTGCTTCAAAGTGTGTGCTTGGAGATATTCTGGAAAGAAACTGGAGGTAAACTGATGTATACAGGAGGACAAAAAAAAGTTAAGATTTGCTTGATTTAAATTACTCACCTCATTAAAATGGCAGACTTAGTTCAGTGTAATAGTTGTAATGCATTTGTTTCACGTTCCACTTTTTGGAGGTTTGGTTGTTGTCTAATCTGTAGACAGTTCTCTATATTGCATCAGCAGATGGTATTTTTGAAGTCTGAGATTTGTAAATTATCTGGTAAACAAACTCAGGCTGGAAATGTTGCAAAACCACTGCTGGAGAGATGTATTAGGAATGAGGGTAGTGGTGTTGTGGTGACATTCTCAGGCACCGAGTATAATGGTATTATAGAGACAGGCTTGGAGACTATGGTGAGGACTAATAGAAAGCAGTTATTGTTGGGGGATTCTATCATTAGAGGTGTGGAGCTGGACAATAGTGGTCTTGTGAGATGTCTTCCTGGAGCTACTGCTCACAGAGACAGGAGACGTATTTGTAATATTGTTAAGTGAGCAAAGCAGGAAGGTGAATTGGATGTACTTGTCCATCTAGGAACAAATTACTTGGCTTGCAATGAGGTTTCAGAGGTAAATGAAGTTTTTTGGGTTTTGCCAATGATATACAGCAGGTTGCTTCCACATTGTCATCCTCTAAAAATTCTGCCTGTGCATAACACTCAGAACGATAGGTGGATGCGTATTAGGGACTTAAACTTGTGGCTTAATGAATGGTGTCGGGAGCAAGAATGTGTCCTTATTTCTCATGGTAACTGTTTGGAATGGAAATTAACTGTACAAAAAAAAGATGGTTTGCATCTTTCTCAAAAGGGAACAAATGTTCTCAGGAGGCAGTTCAGAGGTTTTGCTAGGATGTATTTACACTAGGAGGGGGGGGGGAGGAGAAAGGGTCAAACATCAATCCAATTTCCCCACCAAAACAAGGACAAAGGGTGTCTGTAGCAAGTGTGTTTAAAAATGATAAGCTCAGAGTCATGTCTACAAATGCTCGCAATTTAGGGAATAAGATCCATGAACTTGTGGTAATAATGGCATATGATAATGTAGATTTAGTTGCTGTTATTGAGACATGGTACACCAGAAAAATGACTGGGACATAGCAATACCAGGGTTCTCATTATATAGGAAAAACAGGGAAGGCAAGAAAGGGAGAAGGGTGGCCCTGTATGTGAAGGATGGCATAAAATCTAGCCTAATAAAAGTTAGTGAGGGGAACATAGAGTCCGTTTGGGTTACGTTAGACTTTGGGTAACTAAAATAATAGATCAGGGTGGTGCAGTAGACATTGTTTACCCAGATTTCAGTAAGGCTTTTGACACTGTTGCACATAGAAGGTGTGACGAGAGCAATCTCGCCACATTGCATTGGAGAAGCCTAGTTGCCCGCCTCCTGCCTTTGGACTATGGCCCTGGGAGATTGGGCCCTTTAAAAACAGTATTCGGCCATACCAGAGTGTATGTCACTCATTCTGGCCCTTTAAATACAGTGGGGTCATTCGGTACTTGCCCTGTGTGAGCAGTGATACCCCAGATAGCTATGCCATGGAGCCCATTCATATAATGAAAGACTATGGGAAAGACTTTAGCTCCATGGCAATTGAACTGTATGTGTGTGGTCTGAGCACCATTCAATAATGTGCGCTCAGACCCAAGCTATCTGGGGATATGTTGCATGTATATGTTTTATGTAGTAATTGTAACATTGAGTAATTTTATGTCTTTTTGCAACCATGTGCTCAATGGAGTCTGCCTCTATCCCTGCATATAATTGGATTATTTTCCCATTGTCTCCAGGATAGAGGGCTCTGTAAAACCGGTTTGAGCCAGATAGCCATATGCCAGCAAGGGCCCAAAAGATACTTTACTAACTTTTGAACCCCTGGTATGATTCATGCCATTTTTTAATATGTTGTTCCCCTGAATGGATTGATTGTGAATATGTAATTTTTATGTGAATGTGATGTATGGTTTTAGAGTTATGAAAGTTGGGTAAAAAGTATGTTTTAACTGTATGTGTAATTGAGTTTCCTCTCAGGATAAGGGGAGGGAATATGTGGGATGTAACTGATATGTGATTGGTTGTTTTATACCTCCCTGTGGGCGGTCCTGTATTTGAAAAGACTGTAATAAAAACCAGGCTGGGTGTGCCAGCCCCTGAGACCACTGCTTGACCCTCAACACGGAGCCTTGTCTCGTTCTTAGGGGGATTCACTGTATGCTGTTAGAGACTGATTGCCAGGAGTGTAAGCTGATCTGTCTGCTTTTCCTGTTCGTCTGCTAGCAGCTATTTGGGAGGTTCCAGTTCGGGAGTTGGAGTGCTATTTTGTATCCAGTTCGGGAGTTTGGTGTTCTGCAGTAGCTGTGCCTGTCTCTGAAAAGGGGATTATCGCCTAAACGGATTTTAACCCCTTGTATGCTGAAACGGTCAGTTACAGAAGGCTTATCAATAAACTGCAATCTTTAAGTTTAGATTTCAATATTGTTGGATGGGTAAGGTAGTGATTGAGTGACAGGCAACAGAGGGTTGTAGTCAATAGAGTATATTTGAAGCTTGGGCTTGTCACCAGTGGGGTACCTCAGGGATCTGCACTTGACCCATTCTCTTTAATATTTGTATTAGTGATATTGCAGAAGTTCTTGATGGTAAGGTATGTCTTTTTGCTGATGATACTAAGATATGTAACAGGGTTGATGTTCCAGGAGGGATAAGCCAAATAGCAAATGATTTAGGTAAACTAGAAAAATGGTCAGAGTTGTGGCAACTGACATTTAATGTCGATAAGTGCAAGATAAAGCATCGTGGACATAAAAAAACCAAGGGCAGAGTACAGAATATTTTATAAAGTCCTAACCTCAACATCTGAGGAAAGCGATTTAAGGGTAATTATTTCAGATGACTCAAAGGTAGGCAGACAATGTAATAGAGAAGCAGGAAATGCTAGCAGAATGCTTGGTTGTATAGGGAGAGGTATTAGCAGTAGAATGGCTCATGCCATTGTACAGAACACTGGTGAGACCTCACTTGGAGTATTGTACGCAGTACTGGAGACCGTATCTCCAGAAGGATATTGATACTTTAGAGAGAGTTCAGAGAAGGGCTACTAAACTGGTTCATGGATTGCAGGATAAAACTTAAGGAAGGAAAGGTTATAGCTTGGAGGAAAGACGAGACAGGGGGGATATGATAAAAACATTTAAATACATTAAGGGAATCAACACAGTAAAGGAGGAGACTATATTTAAAAGAAGAAAAAATACCACAACAAGAGGACATGGTCTTAAATTAGAGGGGCAAAAGTTTAAAAATAATATCCGGAAGTATTACTTTACTGAGAGGGTAGAGGATGCATGGAATAGCCTTCTAGCTGAAGTGGTACAGGTTAACCCAGTGAAGGAGTTTAAGCATGCGTGGAATAGGCATAAGGCTATCATAGATATAAGATAAGGCCAAGGACTAATGAAAGTATTTAGAAAATTGGGCAGACTAGATGGGCCGAATTGTTCTTATCTGCCATCACATTCTATGTTTCTATGTGTCTGTGTTTCTTAATCTACTGTCATGCTAAAATGTCTTTGCCCTAGTTCTTTTAGACATGCTTGCACTACATTTTAGTTTTTATCAGAAAGTATCTGTAACGGATCACCTGGCACCCTGACTGGGTACCTCCGTTGAAGGATGCTCCTAGCACTTCCAGAGGGCTCCAAGCATTCCAGCCAACACCATAACCACTGTAGACTCATCCAGAGAGCAAGACAGGAACAAGCTCTTTCAAGAGCTTAGTAGTGATATAGCAAGGGAGTATGACTAGCATAGCAATCCCTTGTAGCAGATTCCCCCAGTAACGAGACGACACTTCATTTTGAGGTCAAGCAGAACTGACTGTACTGGCACATACAGCCTCTTTTATTCCCAATCCACAAACTTAGTACTGCCCACAGGGTTTTACAGAACAACCAATAACACACGTACATTACAGAAAACACTCCCAGCAATTATACACAAAATCCTCCCCTCTGCCTGTGATCTAATTATGGTACACAATGGGTTAACATAATTATCACAAGCAGGAAAAATAAAGTTTTTATACATGTGCTATAACTTTAAAACTATACGTCCAATCTTCATAAAAAATTACATATTCAGAATCCGCATGCTTGAAATTTACACATATTCAAAAATCAGGGCAATCGGTTCAGGGATTAAAAAGTTAAGGGAAAGTCCTATTTGACCAAATGAAGCATGGTTTTTCTGCCCAAAGCCAGTTCCACAGTAATCCAATTATCTCCAAGGACAGAGGCAAAACTCCATTAACCACATGGCAGTAAAAAGACAGTAAATGACATAAAATTACATACTGTTACATTCATCACATAGAACATACACATTCTACCTATCCCCAGATAGCTTAGATCTCAGCGCCCATTACTACCGGATGGCGCTCAGATCACATGCATACAGTTCAATCGCCATGGAGCCAAAGTCTTTCCCATAGTCTTTCGGTATACGAATGGGCTCCATGGCTTAGCTATCTGGGGTAACACTGCTCACATAAGGAAAATAAAAGGTTTTTAATGCAGGGCCATAGTCCAGCGACAAGAGGTGGGCAACCAGGCTCCTCCAGTGGCCAGTGGCGAGGTTGGTTCCGCCACAGTATCCGTCTCTCATAAATAAAAGGATAGAGATGATGCTGCTAATATAAAGAAGAAAATTTAGTCATTCCAATTTGTCTTACTGACTGTCCTACAAACAAAAATCTTGAACCATGTCAATAGTATTTCAAAAGTCTTGCAATCGACAGACATTATTATTATTATTATGTTATTATTTATATAGCGCCAACAAATTCCGCAGCGCTTTACAGTGGGTGGACGAACAAACATGTAATTGTAACCAGACAAGTTGGACTCACAGGAACAGAGGGGTTGAGGGCCCTGCTCAATGAGCTTACATGCTGGACGAAGTGGGGTAATGTGACACAAAAGGTAAGGATAGTATTAGACTAATGGCTATTGCAAGAGAGGATTCAGTCGGGAGCTATTAACAGTTTAATTGATATGCTTTTATGAAGAAATAGGTTTTTACTGATTTTTTGAAGGAGTGGAGACTGGGTGAGCATCTAACGGAGGAGGGAAGTAAGTTCCACAGGAACAGTGCAGTCCTCAAGAAGTCTTGAAGGTGAGTATCAGAGGTGGGAGTACGGACAGAAAATAGACGTAAATCTTCAGCAGAGCGTAAGGTCCGAGATGGGACATACTTGTGTATTAGGGAGGATAAGTGGGAGCAGCATTATGTAGAGATTTGAAAGCAAAAACTGTCTGCTGCTGGGCAGCTTATTCAGAATGCTGTTGAATCGATGCATCTCTATGAGGAATGATCAGTGTCTCCATGCAGAGCGTAGAAACACTGAACGTCAGTGCTCTGAGGAAGCACCTCTAGTGGCCATCTGAGGAGTGGCCACTGGAGGTGTCCCTAAGAAGCAATATAAACACTGCCCTTTCCCTAAAAATGCTGTGTTTAGAGCAAAATGCCTGCAGAGACTGACTATACTCACCAGGGCCAGATTAATAGCCCAGTGGGCCTGGTGCTGACAATTATGAGGGGCCTAAGTACAGAATCTTATCAAGCAAAAACACTAAAACAATCATACCTCTAAAGCATTATGTATCTGGTGGAGATGTTGCTGGAGGGAAAGGATGTGGCTAAAAAAAAAACCCTCAGATTCTCTTAAAATATGCTAATCTCTCTCTAATTCATGCTTTCAGGTAAAGCCATACCCCCTAACAGCAGTGTCCAGTGAAGCAGGAAGTCAATGGGCAATGTAAAAGTGTGGGCCACTGACGCAGATCATGTAACCAGAACTTCCGAAAGGGTCGAACATGCCCAAAAAGGAGGCGTCTGCCCAAAGAATTGGAAGGCTCCACTGGTATGAATGCATGTCAGGCTGCCTGCCAATCATGCATGCCGGCCAACAGCATACTGAGCTTGGCATAAATGCATCTAATGATGCACTCGCTCCATGCTTTCTAAGGACTGTCCCCTAGCACTCACATGTCCACTCATCTCCTTACCTTCTTGCTAGCAGACAGAAACTCTTGGTATACAGTCTGAGACAGAGAAAAGGTGGATGTAGTGAGTGTAGAAGAAAGGGAACAGGCCACAGTGTTAGGGAGACCAAAGTCAGCATTATCTTAACTAATTTCATTTCAGCTAGTCCACACAAGCTTTGTTTCCATATTTCCCTCTTAAGTTTCCATACTTAAGCAAAAGTATGTGAAGAGTAGTTAGGGTTGCCACCTTTCTTGGAACAAAATACAGGCCTTACTAATTTGCATAACTAATTATGTATGTGTGACATCACATGATGTAAATCACAAGGAGTGACAGAGAAAATTCTGTGAAATCATCAAAAAACTACTTAGTTTGATTCTGAGGTATAGATGGATTGCTCCAAGTGTCTCCCTGTCTCCCAATTTCCCCATGTCACCCATTGTCCCCTAGTGTATGTGTCCCCATGTCACTAGGGGACACTGTGAGACATGGGGACACTGAGACACTTGGGGACACTGAGACTATTTATCACAGTGTCTCTGTGTCCCCATGTCTTTGCGTCCCCATGTCTCCTGAGGACACTGGGAGACATAGGCACACAGACATGGGCACACAGACCCCATGAGACACTAGGAGACATGGGGACACTGAGACACCAGGGACACTGGCTGGGAGACATGGGGACACTGAGACACTTGGGGACATTGTGTGCCTAGTATCTGTGTCCCAATGTCTCCCAGTGTCCCCAAGTGTCTCAGTGTCCCCATGTCTGTGTCCCCGTGTGTGTATGTTTCCCCATGTCTCAGTGTCCCCATGTCTCCCAGCATCCCCTAGTGTCTCAGTGTTCCCAGGTCTCAGTGTCCCCTAGTGTTTCAGTGTCCCCATGTGTGTGTGTCCATGTCTCAGTGTCCCCATGTGTGTCTCTTTCCCCATGTCTCAGTGTCCCCATGTGTCCCAGCATCCCCTAGTGTCTCAGTGTTCCCAGGTCTCAGCATCCCCTAGTGTTTCAGTGTCCCCATGTGTGTGTGTGTGTCCATGTCCCTGTGTCTCCAAGTGTACCCAAGTGTCTCAGCATCCCCAGAGGTCTCCATGTGTCCCCATGTCTCATAGTGTCCCCTAGTGTCTCAGTGTCCCCATGTCTCCCTGCAGTCTTTACCCCATCCCTCACTTCCCTGAGCTGTAGGATGTCTCTGCAGGCTGGGAGCTGCTGTCTGGACTCTCTGTGCTGTGTAGCTGCTCCCCCGCGGATCAGTGAGTAGAGAGATGCAGGTATATGCTGTAACTTCCTATCTCTGCCTCTGATCCGGCCCTGATACTCACCAGAACGACTAGATTAAGCTGTAGTTGCTCTGGTGACTATAGTGTCCCTATAAGGAATAAATTTGCAGTTGTTCCTCTGTGAAGGACCTTGGTCACCTCCTGCTGGTTAACAACAGTGCATTATCTTCTACTCTCCAAGATGTTTGCATAGCATCACTGCTATTCTTCACTGTGGAAACTGTAATTTTGTGGCAACAAAATAAAAAAATATTAAGAATGATTTGAGAAACCCAATGTTTCAGCAATTACTTTCTGGCCTTGCTTTGTTAGAGGAACGCTATAGTGTTAGGCATACAAAACTGTATTCCTAGCACTACAGTGTCCCTCTGTTATACTAAAACATCATTTTTGGTTGAACCTTGCATGCTCGGTTCCAAGTTGAACTAACCAGTTGAGTTAAATGCATGGTTGTTTTTGTTCAATAGTCGTTTTATTACAGCCAAGTAAATATATGGTCAACATTTATACTTTTACAGGTCTTCTATCATAAAAAACAAAGTTGAATGTGTAAAATAGTTTTAGCTCATAAAAAGTTGAAGTTACCATTGTTGACTCTGTTGTGCACATTTTATTTTAAGTTTCTTTGCCACCTTTGAGGGCCATGAGTAATAAGTGTTTAAGTCTAGGTAGACAATGGACCCTATCTAGCAGTAAGTCTCCGGGTTCTTCTTCTGGAACCAGACTTTGAAAGTATGCTTAATGTTCGCTTGTGCAGGGTGTTTTGCAGTTTGTTCAAGAGCCTTCGTATAGCTAGATCTGTATAAGCATTCTGATCCACTGCGGACACACTCGTGATATTACTATCAGAGGAGCTTGGAAGCAGTGAGGAAAGCCTCCCGGCGTCATCTTTGGCTTGTCTCCCTCTGACCACCGCCATCACATGTAATCCCCAGCTCCCCTCCTCATGTTAACACGTGGGGTTTCATCTATGATGTTCAGGAGTATGTTATATCTCCTTTTGGTTCAGGTACAACAAAATCAGCACTGTGGATGTCACTAGACTGGTAATCTCGGGCAGGAGCTCGCCGTCTAAGCAAATAGCTCCACTGACTTTGTGCCACATGCCCTCCAGGATCAAACTTTAACCGCATTGCGCTACTTAGAGAACATCGAATTGGGATTTGTCAAAATGGTGACAGGGAAATAGAAATACAGAAATATCCCAATGTTTTAGAGACATTTATCTATGACAGTTTAAGCAGCTTTGGGCTTCTCATATTGTTAAGCAGTAAAGAATGGCTAACATCTTTCTAGGCACAGTGAGCAGCATGTCTGTGTCTAGAATCTGGATTACCCTTTAGACTTCGGATGAGTCATATTGTCATACCTTAACAGTGCAAAGAAACTGCTGGCTTTTATTTTTGTCTTGACTAAAGCCCCTGTTGTATGTTTACCTTGATTAAAGCCACACTGTTGTGTGGAACAGGTGCAAATTAAATGAAATTATAAAAAAAATTAACACCTTTTAATGTTTTATGTGACAATAAAAAATAGTCATGCATATGTCGTAACTTATTTGTACCAATATTTTTTTCTGCAGTGCAGCTTCATATCATGACTCATTTTTTCCAAGGCATTTACTTCATGCATCATTTTCTAACGATGTGTATTTCAAGATAATTTTATTTATTGAAGTCTTAGGAAAGGAACCATCTCCGCAAAGAACATTTTATGCAAATCGCATAATTTGCTTTAACAATACAGAAATCAAGATATTTTTATGTGTTCTTCAGAAAATAGTGAAGATACTGAAACTTAAAAAACTTCAAAAAGAGGAAGTATAACCACTATAAAAATGTCATCTTAAACAGGTTATAATGCCTGGAGTCACCTGCTGCACTCCCTCCATTCAGTTTTAAACAATTGTTTGAGCAGTTAAACATTGAGTGAGGGTTTCTGCCATCCCTAACTAGAGATGTCGCGAACTGTCCGCCGAACTGTTCGCGAACTGTCCGCCGCCGAACTGTTCGCGAACTGTCCGCCGGCGAACAATAGCGTGTTCGCGTTGGGCAAACATATCCGATTCCCGGTCCGCCCCCTATACGTCATCATTGAGTAAACTTTGACCCGGAACCTCACAGCCAGCAGACACATTCCACCCAATCAGCAGCAGACCCTCCCTCCCAGGAAGTGTCTGCTGACTGTGAGGTTCCGGGTCAAAGTTTACTCAATGATGACGTATAGGGGGCGGACCGGAAATCGGATATGTTCGCCCAACGCGAACACGCTATTGTTCGCCGGCGGACAGTTCGCGAACAGTTCGGCGGACAGTTCGCGACATCTCTATCCCTAACTCCTGCCCCAACTGGAGGTATGACTAAGGCAGAGATTGCACACTTCCTTGTAGACATACCAATTTACACATGCAATGTGGTCAGCTGACACTTTCAGCCAATATAGCCATCCATTGTTCCTCAGGCTAATGCATCCTTATTAGCCCAAGCAGCACATAGTGGATGGGTTGCTGGGGACTCCTGTGTAGCAGTAAAACATACAAAATGGTTAATTTCTGAATGGAAGGACCATGCCAGGGCATTTCAGACACTATAACCACTACAATTGAATGCAGCAGTTATGGTGCTTTCAGTTTCCCTTGAAATATTGCATATAGATGAGATAACAGAGATTCATATCAAGTACGTCATTTATAATTTTTAAAAAGTTGACTGCTGTTTGCATTTCATACCATGTGACATGCATACTAAGTACGTTAAAAGTACATAAAATGACAATTTCATGTATGTTAATTAAAGATAAATTAAAATTCAATTATGCACATTCATACTATTTAAATAGTTAATGTATGTATCCATACTGACATAAAGAGGCATAACAAGTTTAAAAGAATATTGATAAGTCTTAGAAGAAATAAAACCTTTGTCAAATACATTAACAAAAAAAATAAAATAAAAAAATAAAATTGGTTAAATACCCTGCTTATGAGTATCTGTAAGGAACCTGACGGTACATCAGGGAATGCAAATTATGATAAGACTTAAAAATGGCCTAGAATTAAAAAAAATATGTTTATATGTGGGCAAATGTCCACATAAAAGAAGTAAAGTTAAACCAGACATCAGAATTATGCAGGGCATTAGAAGGTGCAAAGAATTCTTGTAATACAGTGTGGGAAAAAAATATTTGATCCCCTGCTAATTTTGAACATTTGCCCATTGACAAAGAAATGATCAGTCTATAATTTTAATTGTAGGTGTATTTAAACAGTGAGAGACAGAATAACAAAAAAAAAAAAATCCAGAAATACGCATGTCAAAAAAGTTATAAATTGAAACGAAATTGAAACGAAAAGGTTGCGACAGGTGAGAAAAATCAGCTTAGCAGAAGCATTCAGTAATTAGGCAGTATGGTTTTTGGAGAGACCAATTAGGAGAGAATTACAGTAATCAAGATAGAAATTACAGGAACATGAACAAGCTCCTTAGTAGCATTTTGTGTAAAATAGGGGCAGATGAGGACATTAGTGGTTATTATGTGTGGAGTACCCTGGTCCTGTTCATCTTACCTCGGTCCGCACTGTGTGCTGAGGTTCCTGTCCTGCTAGGTGACATGCATCCTGCTTCTTCAGAGCTTCAGAAGTCGGAATCTGATAACATCAGCCATTCATTGGCTAAGAGCATCAGCTGAGCACGCTCAGCCAGTTAATGGATCTTTGTGCATGGATATAAATGCAAAGAACTGAAATGATCCAAACCCAGTGTTTCACCATGAAAATCTGTTTCTCTCACGATCGGCAAACCTCAGAACTCCACGCCGCCTGCCTCCACCTTTTCCAAATAGGCTAATGGTGCTTGGTAGTGTGAAATTTAGTTTGAATTCTCACTTGTGAATAACTCTGTTTATGCTTAAATCACAACAAATACTCCAGCACTTCACTTAAACACTAACGCATTTGTTATGATTTAAACTATTGATTGGTGGTATTTTAGGAGTACCCACATAGTGCTAAAGCTGATATATTAATATTTATATTAAAGTTTATTGTTTATTTGCACGTAAGCACCACTTTTTGTTTTATTGGTTTAACCCTGTTTATGTGTTTGTGACTTTTGTAAAATAAAATAAATGCCTGATCCTGATGAAAGTCCCTGCTGGGACTGAAACGTCGATCTTATTTTTTATGGATAATTAATAAACTTAATGTTTTAAATCTTCAAAGTCCAAGAGTGCTGATCACTATCTACATATATTTCAATTTTCCTGGATTTCAAGCACCCAGCAAACAGTCTACCAAGCGTGAGTGCAAGGACTTTCTACATTTTGCTATATATTATATACATAAGTATATCACTATATATATACCTATATATAAATAAAAATAATTTCAAAAAATGTTTATACATATATATATATATATATATATATATATATATACACACACGTTTATATATAATAATTCTACATAGAAAAAATACAGAATACTCCTGCACTCACGCTTAAATATCCCTTAGTGACCGGGTGCAAGCAAAAAATAGCTGTCTATCCATTCATCCAAGTAGGTAGCTGCACTCACGGATAATAAAAGTCCAAAGTTTATTGAAAAATGGTTAAAAAACCAGCGATCAACGTTTCAGTCCCCTACAGAGGACTTTCATCAGGATCAAATAAAGTTTAAAAATTTTTAGACATATATATATATATATATATATACACACACGTATATATATAATAATTCTACATATATATTTATGTAATAATTTTACATAATTAGGTCACTTTATTAATTACAATTTGCGGGACCTGCCTGACAACCCAGGCCGAAAGTCCAGGGAGTTTAATTTGCTAGCACTATATTTAACCCTATAACTTTCCAAGACACCATAAAACCTGTATACGGGGGGGTACTATTTTACTCGGAAGACTTCGCTGAATACAAATATTAGTGTTTCAAAACAGTAAAATGTATTACAACGATAATATCGTGCCTTTACTCTATTTTGGCTCTGTCAATATTTTTGAAAGAAAAATAATTTTTTTGCTGCTGTCACTCAGCATACAGAGAAAACTGTTTCCTTTTCCAATGCACTGTGTGCCCTGACTGAACCTGGATAGTGATATCAGTTTCTAGATCTTTAATATATATTTAAAAGTACCAGAGCATTACATGAAAAAGGTCAACATATGAAATGAGTGATATTCAATGTTTTGTTCTATGGTGAAATTTCCATAGAAGTGTAGGTACCCATTTCATTTAAAGAGAACACTGTATTCACTATAACCATATCATCTCTTTAAATTGGTTATAGTGCCTTATAGTACACTTTCCCTCCATTCAGTGTTAAAAGTTTTAGAGCAATTTAACACTAAATAAGGGTTTCTGGCCACCTACAGTCCGACCCCTTCTGGAGGTGTGGCTAAGGCAGAGATTACATACTTCCTTGTTCTACCCTTCATACCGTCAGTTGGAGCTCTGATAGGCTAAAACAGTCAGCTGACACTCTCAACCAATCACAGCTGCTCATTGCTGCTCAGGCTAATTACTAAACAAAAACGTTCTCATTAACCAAAGCAGCACAGAGAGGAGGAGCTACTAAGGACTCTTATTTATCATTAAAACATAAAAATATTAAAAACTGTTTAATGTTGAATGAAATTATGCCACTTCGGGAATTCAGACACTATAACCAGTTTAATGACGTAGCAGATACAGTATCTACAGTGTCCCTTTAAATACGACAGAATAAAACGATATATATTTCCCTTAACAAATTACGTGTGCATGCCTGCACCATACTCTGCTCTCTTATGAGTCATCATCATGTTAAATAATGCGTATATTTGCAGATGTCTGTATTATGATTTCTAGATTTATGAACATATCCTGTATAACTGTTAAATCAGAACTGTTTCAGCTTTTGGAAAGAAATAGATTTTTTTAAAGGAACATTGTAGCGTTAGGAGTACATCCTTGTATTCTTAGTGCTACAGTCCTTCTGCCCCTTATCATTTTGCCCCCCTTCCCTCTGTACAAAAAATAAAGAAAGAAAGAAAGTACTCACCTTTTCTCCAGCAACGAGTCTCCCTAAGCATGGCCGCAACCTCCTTCAGGTTCGCTTTCCTGGAGGCGTGCCTCATTGAGGAACATTGGGAAACGTAGGAGCATGCGCGGTGCTTGAAGCGATGCGCCTACGATTCCTTCATAGAAAATTATTGTATACAAGTAAGATTATCGGCTCTCATACCCAGAGGGTTTGGAGGAGTTACTTGAAGCCATGTTTCAAGAAGATGAAATTGTCCAAGTGCCTACAGTGTCCCTTAAAAAGATTTTGAATAACCTCAATCTCATCAATGCTCTCCTATGGGAGCTTCCAAGTTACCTGACCAAGTTTTAATCGGTCAGTGCTGGAAGGCTCTATGCATCTTGTCCAGGGGTAGGCAATGCAGTGAACATCTACCATAATGCTTTCAACAGCATAATTCTGGCAAAGCATCAAGGGAGTTTTGTAGTTCACAAAATATGGGGAGCTGAATGTTGCTCATCTCTGATCTAGTCTTTGAATGTCCTATAAAGGGATATGGGAATATACAATATATGGAACATAGCCAACTGTAGCATCTGTATCTATTGCAGTTATCAAGCAACCAGAATTCACAGCCAGCACAATCATCAAGGGGGCTGTGCTCAGCAGCAGAAGAAGAGCTCACAGATGGCAAATCTGTTTCAGTGTTACATAAACAAATTGTCAATGTACTAATTCTTTCTAAAGGAATGCAAGGGTTATCATGATTATATTTTCAATAATCAATAAAAAAAAAAAAAATAATAACACAGATTTTTTTTAATTTACATTACATATTTCCCATTAAATGAGGGAGAGTAAATGCCATAGAAGGTCAGTTACAATATACAGATTAAAGGAACACTATAAGGTCAGGAACACAACCATGTATTCCTGACCCTATAGTGCAAAACACACCATTTAGATGGCTTGACCCCCACTTAGCCCCCTTAAAAGCAATTAAAACTTACCTTATTTCCAGCGCCACGCGGGTCTGCCGGCGCTGGCTCCGCTCCCTTCGTATCATCATCGGATTTGCTGATTTTGGGGAAAAGCATTGGATTGGATAAAATCGGTAAGTGAGCGGGGCCAACACCGTTTTGGCCAATCAGCACCTTCTCATAGAGATGCATTGAATCAATGCATCTCTATGAGGAAAATTCAGCATCCCCATGCAGAGCGTGGGGGACGCTGAACTGCAGTGCTGCCTACTGTGCAGCACTGAGCTAGGAAGCACCTCCAGTGGCCATCTGAGGAGTGGCCACTTGGAGGTGTCCCCTAGTGGCAATGTAAACACTGCCTTTTCTCTGAAAAAGCAGTGTTTGCATAGAAATGCTTGCATATAATGAATATACTCACCAGAACAACTACATTAAGCTATAGTTATTCTGGCTAAAAATCAAGCTAGAAATGTGCATAGTTTTTTTTTTTATAATTTTGAGAATAATTATACATTTTATTTCATATATTTGTGCTGATTTTATTTTTCTCTAAGCACTATCAATTTAAGGATTTTCTCACAAGTGACATTTGTTTAACAACCTTTTTTTGATGAGTCATGTAGATTTAGAAATACTGATCCCTGCTTAATAAAAGCTACTGTTTAACTTATGTACATAGGAATATTCAAGGGACACTATAGACAGCAGAACTACTACAGCTTAACGTAGTAGTTCTGGTGTCTATAGCATGTCTCTGCAGGCTTTTTAACCCCTTAAGGATGGCGGCCGTGCTATGCCATCCTTAGCGAACCGTCTCTAAACGCTGGCGGGCGGCATAGCACGTCCCCACCGTCCAGCGTACTTACCCGGTCGCCGGCGATCCCACGACGGCGATCGTGGTATGGGGACTCACCTGTAAGCCCAGGGAGTCCCCCTCCGTCGGTTTTGGCCCCCCTGGGCCATGTGATCGTGAGGTCTAGCATAGCCTGTAAAGACAGGTACTCCCCCTGCTGTCTGTAAAAAAAATAAATAAATGTTAAAAACAGTGTAAAATTACATTATATATACTTAAATTATATATATTTATTATATATATGATATAAGTATATATATACACATATACATACATATCCATAAATACACATACACTGTCTAACTGTATTTTAATAATATATATATAATTTTATATATATATATATATTAATATCAAAGTACACGTAGAATGATATTGATTAAATATATATATATATATATATATATATATATATAATTACCATTATGTATATATTTATATATAATATAAAATAAATAAATATGTAAACACGTAAAAAAATAAAAATAAAAAATAATACAAAATACATTTTAAAAAAATATATATGTGTAATTTCATTCAAACTGTATTTTAAAATTAATATATATATATATATATATATATTGATATCAAAATATACGTAGAACGAAAAAATATATATATATGTAGGTAGTGATCAGCACATAAAGTTTATTAATTATCCATAAAAAATAAGATCGACGTTTCAGTCCGAGCAGGGACTTTCATGCCTGATCCTGATGAAAGTGCCTGCTGGGACTGAAACGTCGATCTTATTTTTTATGGATAATTAATAAACTTTATGTTTTAAATCTTCAAAGTCCGAGAGTGCTGATCACTATCTACATATATTTCAATTTTCCTGGATTTCAAGCACCCGGGAAACATTCTACCAATCGTGAGTGCAAGGACTTTCTATATTTTGCTATATATATCTATATACATAAGTATATACGTATATATCACTATATATATACTTATATATAAATAAAAATAATTTTAAAAAAATATATATATATAATAATTCTACATATATATTTATGTAATAATTTTACATAATTAGGTCACTTTATTAATTACAATTTGCGGGACCAGCCTGACAACCCAGGGAATTAAATTTGCTAGCACTATATTTAACCCTATAACTTTCCAAGACACCATAAAACCTGTACACGGGGGGTACTGTTTTACACGGAAGACTTCGCTGAACACAAATATTAGTGTTTCAAAACAGTAAAATGTATTATATATTGCGAGGACCTTGCGATTACATGGACGGCATAACCGTCCAAGACATTGCCAGCAGGGGGAGTGCCTGTAATGACAGGTACTCCCCGTGCTGTCTAAAAATAAAATAATAAATGTTAAAAACAGTTTAAAATTACATTATATACTTAGATCGTATATATATTTATTATATATATGATCTAAGTATATATACACACATATATACACATGCATATACACTGTGTAAGTGTATTTTAATATTAATATATACATGGCACTTACACTGACAATATAATTGTTGTGATACGTTTTACTGTTTTGAAACACTAATATTTGTGTTCAGCAAGGTCTCCCGTGTATAACAGTACCCCCCATGTACAGGTTTTATGGTGTTTTCAAAAGTTACAGAGTCAAATATAAGGCTTGCATTTCAGTTTTTTCACATTAAAATTCGCCAGGTTGGTTATGTTGCCTTTGCGACCCTACGGTAGCCCAGGAATGAAAATTACCCCCATGATGGCATACCATTTGCAATAGTAGACAACCCAAGGTATTGAAAATGGGGTATGTTCAGTCTTTTTTAGTAGCCACTTAGTCATAAACACTGGCCAAAATTGGCGTTCAAATTAATTTTTTGCATTTTCAAATATTAACACTAACTTTGGCCAGTGTTGTTTTATTAATATACCAAAATATTTGATGTTAAATGAAAGCTCTGTTTCCCCTGAATAAAATGATATAAAATAAGTGTGGGTGCATTTAATATGAAAGAGGTGAATTATGGTTGGACAGACATATAGCGCAAATGCCAGGTTTTGTTTACATTTTGATCACAACTTGTACATTTGGCTGCGGTCTTAAGGAGTTAAGGAGTTAATCTAAACACTACCTGTAGCAGAGATGCAATATTACCCAGGTTATCTCTGCTTATAATCCAAGTGTGACTCAGGAAGAAGTAAATAGTAAATCCACAGGCAAGGCTTCCAGCAGGTAAAATACAGCAATATCCCAACAGCAATCCCAATAACTGGACGACACACAGTTTCAGGAGCAGAACTGAAAGCTTTTAATCCACAGTCTCCTTATAAAGCATGCTCCCATGCAAGGGAGGGATTTACAGTAATTATTACAGTAGCCAATCCTGTCCTGGTAACCTCCCACACATCTCCTCCCCTCAGCCAGCATCATAATCCCCTTATCCAGCACACCAATTCCCCCCGTTTCTGGATGTACCCCTAAACGTAGGGGTACCTCTTTAAATCCTACATCCCCGGATACCCCTGATCTGGGTGAACAACATATCCAAAAATCACCCAGATCAGACCAGGGGTTCGGGAAATGTATGGAGGGAATAAAATGACCGACCGCACTAACTGAGATAGCCGAATCCGGTTCCATGTGAATGGGCCCTGCGGTCGGTCCTGGCATAAGGGAACAAAATACACGAAAGCCTCTAGCTATAGAGGCTAGGGAGGGTTCGCCTGAATCCCCTCGTTCGGTATTTTCTATCTACCGAACGAGGGGCCGTTCGGTAGTTTGGAACCGAACGGACCAGGGCTGTGGAGGTCTCAGCGGTGTTCGCCTACTCGAGTGTCCGATTTTAGTTCCAGACACTCGACGGCAAAACACCGCTGTTCGGGAGTTTTAAAATGGCGGCCACCCCCGAGAACAAAGGACGGCTACTTACTATTCAATTACCCGTTCGCAACAATGTTGCAACGGGTAATTGAGGACACACTTCACACAGGGGAGGTCTGGTCGTTCGGTATTTTCATTCGAATAAACTAAGGGAATGAAACTACCGAACAATCAGAGGAATACAATTCTTTTTAACACACATAAAACACAGCAGATACCCGAATGCAGTTATGTACAGTATATTTGTAGGATCGCCTGGTGCCATCCGCTACACTGCTCCCCCTTGCCCACAAGCCGGCATACACAGTCTGATCCAACACGGATCGGCTTGGGGATGTCCGGGGAGGCTCACGGATCATTTCTCTAGGTCAGTTTGTCGTGACAACCCGTCAGCGTTTCCATTCTGTTTACCCGGGCGGTACTGGATATTAAAGTCAAAGGGCTGCAGCGCCAGACTCCAGCGCAGCAGCCGGGCATTGTCCCCAGCCACCCGGTTTAGCCATACTAACGGGTTGTGATCCGTGAGCAGGGAAAAAGCTTGTCCGTACAAATATGGCTGTAATTTCTTCAGGGCCCACACCACAGCCAGGCATTCCTTCTCGATGGCGGCGTAGCTTACTTCTCGAGGTAACAGTTTCCGGCTGATGTAAGCCACGGGATGTTCTCCGCCATCGGCCCCGACTTGGCTCAGTACTGCTCCCAATCCAAACATAGAAGCGTCTGTGTGGACAAGAAAACGTTTAGTTGGATTGGGAGCTGCCAAGACAGGGGCATTGGTCAATGCATCTTTCAACAACTGAAATGCCTGTTCACACTCCGGGGTCCAGGTTACTTGGCGGGGTAGGTTTTTACGGGTTAAGTCGGTGAGAGGTTTGGCCAGGGCACTATAATTCGGGACAAATTTCCGGTAGTACCCGGCCGTTCCTAGGAACGCTAATACCTGCGTCTTAGTCCTAGGGGTAGGCCATTGAGCTACAGCCTCTACTTTGGCTGGTTCCGGCTTCTGCTTGCCGCATCCTACCCGATGACCTAGGTATTGTACTTCAGCCATGCCTATGCTGCATTTGGCTGGTTTCAGCGTTAAACCAGCGGCCCTAATCCTGTCTAGGACCGCTCCTATATGGGTCAAGTGTTCCTGCCAGGTATTGCTGAAAATGGCAATATCATCGAGGTAGGCGCAGGTATAATCTTGGAACCCATCCAGGAGGCGGTCCACCATCCGCTGAAAAGTAGCCGGGGCGTTTTTCATCCCAAACGGCATGACCTTAAATTGGTACAAGCCGAATGGGGTGACAAAGGCCGACTTAGGGATGGCGTCTTGCGCCAAGGGTATTTGCCAATACCCTTTACACAAGTCAATCGTGGTGAGATAGTGCCCCCTCGCCATCCGATCCAGGAGTTCGTCTATCCTGGGCATGGGGTAGGCGTCAGATACCGTCTTCTCATTCAATCTCTGGTAGTCTACACAAAACCGGGTCGTGCCGTCCCGCTTTGGTACTAGTACTACCGGAGATGCCCAGGGGCTGTCGGAGGGCTCAATCACCCCCAGCTGGAGCATCTCATCGATCTCCTTGCGCATGTTCCCCCCCCGGATGCGGTACGGGGTCTGACGCATGGGAAGTTGCCCTGGGGTGTCTACTCTGTGAGTGGCCAGAGGAGTGTAACCAGGTACATTACAGAAGATATCCTGCTTCTCCCTCAACAGCTGTTGTACCTCGCTCTGCTCCTGTGGGCTCAACCGGTCCCCCAGGGTGACTTCCCCTAAGTCCCCGGATAACTGACCCTCTCCCAGCAGATCCGGGAGAGGCAAACTGTCAAACTCCTCGGAGTTAGGCGCACATATAGCAGTCACTTCCTCAGAGCGCTCCTGGTAGGGCTTCATCATGTTCACATGGAGCATGCGTCGCCCCCCAGTACCAACGCACGAGCCGATTATATAAGTGGTGTCACACCGTTGTTCTACCACCCTATAAGGGCCCTGCCAGGCGGCCTGCAGCTTATCGTGTCGGACAGGTTTTAAAATCAACACCTTCTGCCCGACCTGAAAGCTACGGTCCCTGGCGCCCCGATCATACCATGTGCGTTGGCGTGTCTGAGCCGCCTGCAAATTCTCGCGTACCGTCTGAGTTAAGGCCTCAAGGCGGTCTCGGAATGCCAACACGTATGGTATGATGGGGGTACCGTCAGTGCTCCGTTCTCCCTCCCAATGCTCTCTGATTAAGTCTAAAGGCCCTCGTACCCTGCGGCCAAACAATAGTTCAAATTGGGAAAACCCAGTGGATTCCTGCGGCACCTCCCTATAAGCAAAAAGGAGGTGGGGCAGGAACTTCTCCCAGTCCTTGTGGGTCTCTGCGAAGGTTCGGAGCATTTGTTTCAATGTACCGTTGAAACGTTCGCAGAGCCCATTCGTCTGGGGGTGGTAAGGGGAACTAATGACCGGCTTAACGTCACAAAACTTCCAGAGGCGCTGCGTGACTTCGGCGGTGAATTGTGTGCCCTGATCGGAGACAATCTCCCTGGGGAGTCCCACCCGGGAGAATATCTTCATCAAGGCTTCGGCTACTGTCTGAGCCTGTATATTCGTCAGGGCCACCGCCTCTGGATATCTAGTGGCATAGTCTACTACTGTCAGGATAAATCTTTTACCTGACGGGCTCGCTTTGTTGAGAGGTCCTATTAGGTCAACTGCTACCCTGCTAAAGGGTTCCTCAATTATGGGAAGGGGATGTAACTTAGCCTTGCGCCGGTCCCCCCTTTTCCCCACCCTTTGACAGGTATCGCACATGTTGCAATACCTGCGCACCTCCTGGCTAATTCCCGGCCAAAAGAAGCTTTGGGTTAACCTGTATCGGGTCCTGCTGACCCCTAAATGTCCAGATAGCGGAATGTCATGTGCTATCCGTAGTAACTCCGCCCGGTACCGCTGAGGTACCACTAACTGCCTCATCACAATCGGGTCTGACCCGGATACCTTCTTATCCGTCTCCCGATATAACAGCTGTTTGTCCCAAATAAACCTTTCGCCCTCCCCCCCAGGTGTGTCTGCTGTCACCTTGTCCCTATACACCTGCAAGGTGGGGTCAGTCACTACCTCAGCTGCAAATTCATTAGGAGGGGCCCAGGGAACACAGTCAAGGGAAGGGGAAGGATCTCTTACCTGAACCTCCGGGAGTGTGTTATAGTCCTGGGTGCGAGCCTGTTGTCGAGTAACCACAGGGTGAGCTTCTCCTGTGGTGGGTGTCTGGGGCTCAAAAGCAAATGTGAGCCTCCCCAGATCGTTCCCCAATAAAACCTCCGCCGGTAACTGCGGCATCAACCCCACCTCCACATGTCCTGCCCCCGCTCCCCAATGCAAATGTACCCTTGCTGTAGGTAGCCGGTATACTGCTCCCCCGGCTACCCTGACGGCCACAGTCTTATTTAGTTTAGCCTGGTCTGAGACCAGGTGACTTTTTACCAGGGTGATGGTGGCTCCTGAGTCACGTAGCCCCTGAACCGCTTTACCCTCCAGATACACGGTCTGTCTGTGATGCTGGCGGTTGTCAGCATTAGCCTGGACTGGATCCGCCTCGTGCAGTACCTCCCACTGTTCTACCGTTGTAATGGGAACCGCTGAGCCATACGGTGTGGCCACGATGTCCTGGTAGTGATGGGCTGCGGCTGTTCTCGGTGGTGGTGGTGGACCGGGTCGGATCCAGGTGGAACGGTCCCGCAGCTGGGGGCATTCCCTTTTATAATGTCCCCATTTCTGGCAGTGATGGCAAGGGCCCAACGTGGGCTGGCGGAAACGTGGCTGTGCAGCGGGTGGTGGTGGCAGTGGTCTTGGTAGAGCTGGCGCGTAGTTGTTTCCCCCAAAGGTTTTAAAAGGTACTTTTGGAGCTGCAGGTTTTTGCTGCCTGCGTGCATCCAGGTATTCGTCTGCCTTCCTGGCTGCTTCGGTAAGGGAGGTAGGGTTTCTGTCTCTTACCCACTCCTGTACCTCGCTGGTTACTCCTTCATAAAATTGCTCCATCAGTACCATTTGCAATACATCCTCCATAGACCATGCCTTGCTCGCTTGCACCCACCCCAAGACTGCTCGTTGTAGTCTGCATGCCCACTCAGCATGTGAGTCTTTCTCCACCTTCTTTAAATCCCTGAATCTCCGCCGGTATGCTTCTGGTTTTATAGCATACCTGGCCAATATAATTTCTTTCACTTTATTGTAATTCCGTATTTCTTCATTAGGTACAGTACGGTATGCCTCAGCTGCCCTCCCAGTTAACCTCCCTGCCAAAATAGGTACCCAGTCCTCTGCGCTGATTCTATGCAGTGCACACAGTCTCTCAAAATCTTGCAGGAAAGCGTCTATATCTTCCTCTGCCTCCACATAGGTTTTAAAAGCCTGGTATGGTATTTTAGGCTTACCTTCTTGTGGCATATTTACTGCAGAGCTGCGTTCTGGGGCCGCTGTTTGATTCCTCAGTATAAATTCCTGGACCTCCGTCATCGTTTTTGAAACAATCTCTGTTGGAGGGTGTTCCCCATAGAAAGATAGCTGAAATTGTACCTGCCTCTGGAACTCCCTTTGTTCCGGTGTTTCTCCCGAATTCCCCTGTTCGGGAACCGAATCGCCGTCCATTCGGTACTCCGCCATCAGTTCAGTAATGAGTACCGCTTTTGTCTTATTGCTGGCTTGTATACCCCTTGCCTCCAGAAGGTCTTTTAGCGTGGAGCGTTTTAGTGTGGCAAAATCAATCTCCATCCGTACTCCATTTAGGCTTGTTCCTCTGTGAGTCTGGATCCCACTGCTGCCACCAATGTAGCAGAGATGCAATATTACCCAGGTTATCTCTGCTTATAATCTAAGTGTGACTCAGGAACAAGTAAATAGTAAATCCACAGGCAAGGCTTCCAGCAGGTAAAATACAGCAATATCCCAACAGCAATCCCAATAACTGGACGACACACAGTTTCAGGAGCAGAACTGAAAGCTTTTAATCCACAGTCTCCTTATAAAGCATGCTCCCATGCAAGGGAGGGATTTACAGTAATTATTACAGTAGCCAATCCTGTCCTGGTAACCTCCCACACATCTCCTCCCCTCAGCCAGCATCATAATCCCCTTATCCAGCACACCAATTCCCCCCGTTTCTGGATGTACCCCTAAACGTAGGGGTGCCTCTTTAAATCCTACATCCCCGGATACCCCTGATCTGGGTGAACAACATATCCAAAAATCACCCAGATCAGACCAGGGGTTCGGGAAATGTATGGAGGGAATAAAATGACCGACCGCACTAACTGAGATAGCCGAATACGGTTCCATGTGAATGGGCCCTGCGGTCGGTCCTGGCATAAGGGAATAAAATACACGAAAGCCTCTAGCTATAGAGGCTAGGGAGGGTTCGCCTGAATCCCCTCGTTCGGTATTTTCTATTTACCGAACGAGGGGCCGTTCGGTAGTTTGGAACCGAACGGACCAGGTTTGTGGAGGTCTCAGCGGTGTTCGCCTGCTCGAGTGTCCGATTTTAGTTCCAGACACTCGACGGCAAAACACCGCTGTTCGGGAGTTTTAAAATGGCGTTCGTTTGTCGAATGGCGGCCACCCACGAGAACAAAGGACGGCTACTTACTATTCAATTACCCGTTCGCAACAATGTTGCAACAGGTAATTGAGGACACACTTCACACAGGGGAGGTCTGGTCGTTCGGTATTTTCATTCGAATAAACTAAGGGAATGAAACTACCGAACAATCAGAGAAATACAATTCTTTTTAACATACATAAAACACAGCAGATACCCGAATGCAGTTATGTACAGTATATTTGTAGGATCGCCTGGTGCCATCCGCTACACTACCTTTTCAGAAAAAGGAAGTGTTTACATTATTGTCTAGGAAGTACCTCTAGTGGCTCATCAGACGGCCACTAGAGGTGTTTCCTAGTCCAGTGTTGCACAACGTGCAGCACTGGCATACGGGCTGAACACTTCTCATAGAAATGCACTGATTCAATGCATCTCTAAGAGGAGATGCTGATTGGTGAAGTACAGTGTTTTGCCACACATGAGCAAAAGCCTCCCAATGCTTTCAGTGGGTTGGCTGAGATATACTCACACACTGAACATTCCTGTGCATTATATTGATGAGGTGATCTGTAATACACTCACAAACTGCACGTTTCTGTCAGTTAAATTGCTGTAGAGCTTGTGATACACTCACACGCTGCACTTTCTTATGCATTGCATTGCTGAGGTGATCTGTGATGCACTTGCACGTCGCACATTACTGTGAATTGTATTGCTGTGGAGCTCTTTTAGAAATTCCCTGTGAGAGGAAGATCATCACACATTGTGGTGATTATTCTGTTAGTATGACAAACAAGTTAACTTATTTTGTTGTTACAACTGTTCTTTATTTATTTGTTTACTGCATGTGAATTTTGTTGATGTCTTTTGTAAACTGACACTTTACAATAAATGTTGCACTTTATTTTCTGAGAAATATATATGCATACAAGTTTATAATTTTATTTTATTGGGGGAGCGTAGGGGGGTGGAGAGGAGGAGAAGGGTGGCTGTGGATCTTGGGTGAGTTTTCACACTTTTTTTTCCCCAGGACTTGACCTCTGAGTGAGATCACTACTTCATCTACAGATGAAGATGGGAAAGAGAACCAGCGTTTTGAGCAATATTCAACCCAACAACCAGCATTCGACAAGTTTACTTTAGAGATGATTGTGATGAACCATCAGCTGGATATAGCCTCAAGTACATGCTTGTTAGTAACAATTGTATGTTCTATTACCCTGCAAAGTATGTTTGACAGAACTCTGCCACAAAACATACAGTCTTCTTGGCTTCCATGGTGTCATGATAGCTTTCCTTGAAAGTGATGTCTCTTCTGTGTTCTGATGCACACCCACTCATCCCTAGCTTCCTGGTGCTCCATTATGACATCATATATGACACAGAACCCATCAATTGGTCTCCTTTTATAATGTCAGTCTATGTAGTGCTTTTTCATGATAGATACACACGTATGACATCATGGTCTTCTGGAACCAATCACAACACAATATAGGTTATATATACTTCCTGGTTGTCCATGTTTCCTAGCCCTGTCATGGTTCTTGTTACCTGAGAGTGCATTTATACTGTGTATTGGATTTACTGTTTTCTGACCTCGGTTTGTTTGACCATTTTTGCTATCTTTTATCTCAACCCTGGCCCAACAATCGATTCTGTGTATCTGTTATCCTATCTCTGGCTGTTTACAGAAAAGTAATTTATCTGTCTTAGGCACTAGCCCAGCCACTTTAAGGATTGGAACGTGTTTCTTTACGGTTTCCTTTAGGTTTGTGTTTTAGGGTATTTCCATGACACATGGACATTTTATGCTACTCCACCAGACATCCAGCTGATCCCAAGACACAAATATCTTTCTTATTTGGACCCTAGATCAACAATGGGATGTCACATTAAAAGGACACTATAGTCACCAGAACAACTACAGCTTTTTAAATTTGTTCTGGTGAGTAGAATTATTACCTTCAGGCTTTTTGCTGTAAACACTGTCTTTTCAGAGAAAAGCAGTGTTTACATTACAGCCTAGTGGTAACTTCACTGGCCACTCCTCCGATGGCTGTTGGAGATCCTTCCTGGGTCATGGCTGCCTAAAATGCATCCAAACATTCACTATGTCCTCCCTCTGCATGCAGACACTAAACTTTCTTCATAGAGATTCATTGATTCAATTCATCTCTATGAGGAGATGCTGATTGGCCAGGGATGTGTTTGAATCATGCTGGCTCTGCCCCTGATCTGCCTCTTTGTCAGTCTCAGACAATCCTATGTGGAAGCACTGTGATTGGATCAGGCCACCACTTCTGATGATGTCAGCAGACTGCTTGTTTTTCTGAGTCTAACAGCATGCAGAGTTACAGCTTCAGGCATGAATACAGTAAGATTTTGCTATAATTATGGATGCATGAGGGGCCCAGGGTGGCTAGATGGTGGTGTTAACACTATAGGGTCAGGAATACATGTGTGTGTTCCTGACCCTATAGTAATCCTTTAAACGCTCATGTTAATGGATTGCACCTTATTATTTATGTATGTATGCATTTCTTTCATTGTTAGCACAACATTAGAACCACTGACAGGTGAAGTTAAAGGGACACTCCAGGCAGCTAAGCAAGTTAAGCTTAAATTTAAGCTAATAAGCTGAAATACCGCTGGTTAGTTTCTTTTCTTACAATTCTGTGTAGTTTTCCTGTAGTGCTGTAAAATGTTTTGCTGATTTCAGCAGCGTAACCCAGCCTCCTTAGCCCCCACCCCCCCCCTCACATTTCAACATGTTCCTGATTTTTATCTAGTGTAAGGAATGCTCACAGCCAGTGGCGTACACATGACCCATGGGGCCCCGGTGCAAAAATTGATCCGTGGGCCCCCCCCCCGCGCTTACTCGGCGCGGGTCGGGGTTTCAACACATGGTGGCGGGCACCTGGTCGCAGGGGTTGCAAGGCTGCGACCCCGCGACCGCGGTATGCACACACACTTAAAGGACCACTACAGACATCCAGATCACATCAGCTCAATGAAGTGGTCTGGGTGCCAGGTCCCTCTAGTTTTAACCCTGCAGCTGAAAACATAGCCGTTTCAGAGAAACGGCTATGTTTCACTGAGGGTTAATCCAGCCTCTGGTGGCTGTCTCATTGACAGCTGCTAGAGGAGCTTCCGCGATTCTCACTGTGAAAATCACAGTGAGAAGACACTGAACGTCCATAGGAAAGCATTGAGTAATGCTTTCCTATGGGCGGTTTAAATGCGCACGCGCCTCTTGCCGCGCATGTGCATTTTGGAGCTGAGTGGCGGACACTGGGGAGTCCGACGCTGGAGAAAGGTAAATGCTGAAGACACACACACTCTCACGAACAGACGCATACACACTAGCTAACAGACACACACATTTACTGACAGAGACACACTCAGCGACAGACATACATACACACTCACTTACAAAACATACACTTTCACTGACAAACACACACTCACTAACAGACATCAAACACACTCAGTAACAGACACACACAGTAACACACTCACTAGCAGACACACACCCAATAACAGACACATTCACTGACACACACACTAACACACGCACTAACACAAACAAACACTGACACACTAACACACACACACACATACACTAACACACACACACTAACACACATACATTAACACACACATACACTAACACACACACACTCTAACACACACACACACTAACACACACACACACACTAACACACACACACTAACACACACACACACTAACACACACACACACTAACACACACACACTCTAACACACACACACACATTTTTTTTTTCAAATGTAATCCCCCCAGCCTCCCTACCTTTTGGAGTGCTCGGGGGATCCCCTGCCTGGGGTCCAGTGGTGCTGCTGGGCTCCTGGGCAGCAGGTCACTGGGTGGGCGGGCTGGCCGGCGCGCGAGGGAGCACTTTCCCCTGTGTGCTTCCTCTTCAGCTCCCTCACGCGCCGCGTAGGGATGCCGGCGCCGGAAGATAACGTCATCTTCCGGCTCCGGCATCAGTGCGGTGCGCGAGTGAACTGAAGAGGAAGCACTGAGTGCTCCCTCGCGCTCCTGCCTGCCCGACCGGCCACCCGCCCGGTGACAGCAGGGCCAGCCTCGGGGGGCCCTGGGGTGGTCAGCTCCTGGGCCCCCCAGGAGAAGAGGCTGGCCCTGTGGGTACATACCGGGTCGCAGGGGCGGCCGGCCCCCCTGGTGGGCCGGGCCCGGTCACAGCCGCGACCCCTGCGACCCTGGTATGTACACCACTGCTCACAGCACAGACTGCACTGCAGAGAAATGTTTACAGCCCATATGAGCTCCTCTCCCTCCCTCCCTGTAATGCAAGTAATGCATTCTCCTCCAGCCCCTGTCAGCCAACCTCCCTACCCAGTGTTAATCCCTTCCCTGCCAGCCAACCTCCCTACCCGGTGTTTATCCCTCCCCTGCCATTGCCTGTCAGCCAACCTCACTACCCAGTTGTAAGGTCCAAATGATCAATAGGCCTGATTAACCCCTTTAGTGACCAGACCACTTTTCAATTTTCTTATCGTTAAGGACAACGGCTGTTTTTACATTTCTGCAGTGTTTGTGTTGAGCTGTAACTTTCCTCTTACTCATTTACTATACCCACACATATTATATACCGTTTTTCTTGCCATTAAATGGTCTTTATAAAGATACCATTATTTTCATCATATAATTTACTATAAAACAAAATGATAAAATATGATGAAAAAATTTAAAATAACACCTTTTCTAACTTTGATCCCCAAAATCTGTTACGCATCTACAACCGCCAAACAACACCCATGCTAAATAGTTTCTAAATTTTGTCCTTAGTTTAGAAATACCCAATGTTAACATGTTCTTAGCTTTTTTTGGGAAAGTTATAGGGCAATAAGTACAAGTAGCACTTTGCTATTTCCAAACCCTTATTTTTCAAAATGAACGCAAGTTACATTGTAACACTGATATTTGTCAGGAATCCCCAAATAACCCTTCACATGTATATATTTTTTAAAACAAAACAACCTAAGGTATTAAACTTGGGGTATTTTGACTTTCATGCTCTTTTCATGCAAAAATTTTACCACCAATCTATGGCAAAAAAAATAAAATCAATTGGTGATTTTTTTCGACACACATTGCAATTTAAGAATACGTGTACTGAGAACTTTAAGGGTTACTGCCAAAAAACACCCCAATATGTGTTTAGCAACATCTCCCGAGTACAGTGATACCACCCATGTACAGGTGTGTTGGGTTCTTTGTGGGCTAAAAGATCTCATTTGGAGGGTGCGTTTCAGTTTTTCAACCTGGAATTTTCACAGCTGGTCATCATGCACCCATGTTCTATTTGGAACATTTTTGAAGCCGGCGAATGTAATTTACCCCCATCACACCATATATTTTTGAAAAGTATAAACCCTATTTAACACTTTCTGTGCAATAATTCTACTACATGTCTTCGTCAAACTTTTGGGTAGTCATTTATTTGTGTTATTTTTCTCTCACATTGTACTCTAGGCATGGATTCTCGGTTCCTGTTATGTGTTACTGACAAAGAACACCCCAATATGTGTTCAGCAACATCTCCCAAGTACAACAGTACCCCCAATGTACGTATGGGTTTTTGCAAAGTTACAGGGGTCAACAGTAGGGCTTTCCCCTTTTCCATGTTCGCACTTTGAAATTTGCCAGATTGTTTTGCTGGGCCTTCAGGGGTTAAAATACAAGATACTTATGCTTTGAAAGAGCTAAACTTGAATTTTCATAAATGTAACAAGACCCTCAGTAAGCCAGGGCAATGGCTACTTGTGAATGTGTCCTCAGACTGTCCCCAATGCAGCAGCCTTCCCCTGCTGCGGTATGCTGGATTGCTAACACTATCCCCAGTCCATTCGTGCAAATTTGCATTTAAACTGACTTCAATGGACATAATGGAGAACTGTACAAAAGCACAAATTTTGTCCCGAACCGCCGACCACCCAGGTTAGGAGGGTGCCTCTCATTTACCTCCCAGCTTCACAAGGCACCCTCCAAAACCACGAATACTCCATTGCTCTCTTTGTTCTACCTGGTGGTCGGCGTTCATTTGCCGAACATGTGGCGGCGGCCATTTTATATAGTCGAACGCACTCAGCTAAAACTTCCAGCCTCTGCGTTTGGCTAAATTCATACGAACACAATGCTCTTTTCCTGGTTTAAACTCCCGAACAAGCCATTTTCAATGAGACCAAGCACGAAGCAATCCGTTCAGGGAAAAAAATGACTTTTCGTCGAATGAAAATAGCGGTCGGTCCAAAGAGACTTTTTTGTATCTCAGGAACTACCGAACGGATTTTCACGAATTTTGGATATGTTTTTCCCAAAGTTGTTCTGTGCAAAAAAAAGTTTTATTCCAGTATCTCATAAACTCTCAAAGTTATAAAAATGTATAAAAATTTTAACTTTTCAGCTTGGAGATAATTAAGTAGATACAGTTAATTGACTCATTTATCTCCTAAGCAGAGGGGAGGAATTTACTGTAACTGCTGGGTGTAACCTTGTATGTGATTGGTTTCTGTAACTGCCTTGTCGGTGCCACACAAGGTCCAGTGGGTGTTACCAAACCTGTAAGATCCTGCATAAAAGCAGCAATAAAGGCTCATTGGAGTCAGTTCTTCTTCACCCTTCAAAACGTTGCTGTGTCTCATTATTGAAAGGGAATTTGCAGCATGATCACTAGCTCTTTTCAGACCTCTGCCTCTCTACTGCTCCAGGGATCCAGCTGATGGGACTTCGCCTCCTCACTTCAGCCAAGAACCTGGCCCGGAGAAAGGACGTCCCCAATGGCAAATACCCCTCTCCACTCTGGGTAGCCGTTACAATAAACATCCAAAACTTGCTTTTGTGGTTGGAGACTTTGATACTCAGTTTAAACTATGTCTCAACCACATCCTTGCAGATATAGAAAACAATATGCTTTCATTTGCAATGTCTAAGTTTTTTCAGCATATTTACTAAACTGTTATTCGTACTGACAATGGAAAAGTATCCAACCGCATGTCTGCATTACGCCCCTAACACAGGGAAAGATATGGCAGCAGGATGAACTATGCTATGAAGGTAGGCCGGCAGAGCTGGAAAACACAGATCATATACCAGCCAATGTACAGTACTTGTCATGGAGTTGGAAGAAAGTACTTTTTTTTTCATAGAAAGCAGCACTTTTATTACTGGGAGCCAGAAACTTACCCAGACAAGCAGAGAAGTTTTCTTCTGTCAGATCCACAAATCTAATAGAAGTGACAATGCACTAGGTTCCTGCTTTCAGTAAGCATTGGAAGGTCAAATGCTCACACTCGCAGTTTCTGCACTCAAGTTTCTCAATGAGGTATTAAAAAGGCTGCAGACAGCAGGTCTGCCACTTCAGCAATTTGCATTTTCATATACCTGCAAAATATGTTTTCATTGGGGGTATATCTACTAATCAATTAAAAAAATGTTTTAATGGATTCCTTTAATTTAAAGGGACACTGTAGGCACTGTATCTGCTTCATCTAATTAATCTGGTTATAGTGTCTGGAGTCATGTCATGGAAAAATGATATACACAGGCAATGACACTAACAAAAGGTACAAAAATGGCTTTACTTATGTTAATAAACTTGTACTCTTCCCATTAATAATTATAGTTCTACAACGGTCCCTTTCCCCTGGGAGATGACTATCTGGAGAGGCTGGAGAGAAGTAAGAACATAATTCTCAATCTGCCCTTTTACTTTGCTTTTGGAATTCTTTATATTAATTTTTCACCATAGAAAAGAGACATTTGCATTGGCTACTTTTCTAGGGCTTTCATTGGCTCGCAAGATTTGTTAGGGGATGATGTAGGGATGTCATCTACTCTTATACAGTACATGTTCAGTTTCATCCAGGAGGTTTTGAAGCTTGGTCACCATATGGGATCAGTGATCACTGGGCTGCACTGAGCTCATAGACTGATGTATCAAGCCTTGTTATTATCAAGAGACTCTTGCAGTTCTATCGAGCCTCATACTGAATGGAGTAAAACTATCCAGTAGTGTATGGGGTCAATTGGACTGCAAAACCTGTACATCGTTTTACTATTTAATAATGTCCACCTTTTTCAAACTAGATTCCAAAAATAAGTTTCCTGCACTCTGTCAAATACCGAGCACATTTAAATAACTAGAGGTCACTCCAGAGTGTAAGCTCACCTGCCATGTCAAGGCGAAACCTCATAGGTGAGTCCTACACTTACAAGTTACCTTGCTGCTTTCAGTTAAAAGGCACAATCTCTAATGAGACCTAAAGGGGTATTTTTCTAAACCCCTACACATTTATTAACCCCTAACAGAAAACACATGGGGTTGGCATCAGTACTGTAACATGGCTATCTAATACAAAAGCAATTAGAATAATTGTTAGTGTAGGATTCGTCTAAGAGGTTTGCCTTGACGTGGCATATGAGCATACACTTTAGTGGCCATTGGAGTGTGTAAGGGATCCTTTATACTTCGGCTGAGTATATTCTTAGTCCCGCAGAGTGAAAGTGTGATAAAGCCATTGTATTACCCTTTATCAGCCAAGACTCGATGAAGGGTAAGCAGACTGATTTATTATAGCCAAGTTGCCTGGTTATATACACAAACCCCCAGCATAGGGTCTCCAGCAAAAACATAGGAAAGCCCGCCCAAGTGTCTCTTTATCTGGGAGATAAGTGAGTTTGCTTTTGCTTAAACTAATTATCTCCCAGTCACTCGAGGTACAATACAAAACATAAAACACCCCAAAATACACACAAGATCGATAGGAACCGCCACAAGTATATTATCCTCGGATAGCCCGGATCTGAGCACCCAAGTTGTCTAAATAGCCCTCAGATCCACGGTGGTTAGCCGAATTGCCACTTGGGTAAAGTTTTGACTGACGGCACACGTGGTTGTTGCCCAAAATAGATCCAGAGGAAAGGAGGTAGCGGCTGGTCATTTTTCGGATCCTATACGAATATAAACAAAGGCTCCCCCTGGTAGACATGTGTAAATTCAGACGAATTTCGGCAGTCCGGACATTCGGATGCTTCCGAATGTCCAAATTGCTGAATTTCCGAATTTTGGAAGTGCCGAGCCGAACCAAACTGAATTGCCGAAGTGCCGTACCTTGCCAAATTGCTACAGATTTCAGAAAAGTGGCAAAACAAGAGAGAGAGGGAAAATTACGTGAATGATGACAGGAATCTAACCCTACCCCTAGCCCTACACCTAACCCTACCCCTAACTCTAAGTCCCGAATTGCCGAAGTCACGAATTTTGGAAGTGCCAAACTGAACCGCCGAATTGCAGAAGTCCAGAATTTCGGAAGTGCCGAACCGAAGTGCCGAATTGTCGAAGTCCTGAATTGCCGAAGTTATGAATTTCGGAAGTGCCGAACCGAACCAAATGTTTTGTCCATGCACATCCCTACCCCCTTGCTCATAGGGAGCAAATGTTCACTGTCCACCCCACCTACCCCATCCTGTGGCCAGTGGGTGGGAGTGATATAATAAAATATGGGAGAACTTACTTGTCCCCAACAAGAGTTCAATCTGTGGGTCCCAAAAAAAAAGATGAATGATGGTTAGGGGACAGCCATGATGATTTTTTTCACAGATGAACTGAGAAGTTACCAATATAGGGGAAAAAAGGAGGAGCAGTAAAAAAAAATCTTTATTTAGATATTTAATAAATATATAAATATAGATTTTTACTGTACTTTCTTTTTCTGTCTGATGGTTACACACTTGATCTGTGAATCAAATAGCATGAAAATATACCTTTCAGTGTCGTGCATAATATATACATTAGTATATAATAATATTAATATTAGTACAGTGATTGGACAATTTCCACACCCTTTTCGTCTGTCCCAATCATTTTTCATGAAATGATTGCATGGATGATATTCACCCAAACCAAACTGCCACACAGGCGAATCCTGACTCGACCAAAGACTATTTTATTTTATTTTTTTCGGACAACATTCATTCAGCCAGACAGATTTATTCACGTGCACAACTCTATTAATTCATTTTCTGTACTATTGGTTGAATGGGATGAGCTTCACCCAATGGTGAAGCTGCCAAGGAAAGTTGGCAGGAAAGGAACATGACAATAAGCAATGTCTACATATCCTTCTTTATTTCAGATTTATTTTGGCTCTAGTTGCACTACACTTTCCCTAAAGTTAATCTGGTTTATGACGTTACCAAACAGTTAGTGGTTTAGTTAGTTAAAGGTACAGTACCATTATAAATGCAAACCTGTATTTCTAACATTAAAGTGTACTCTTATGTACTCCAGGACCCCCACCTTTATTCCCCTGGCACACCGGTCTCCACACGGCCACTGCTTCTCACCTGGGAAGCATTGGAGGCTAGTGCACATGCACAGAAAACATTGCACTGCGCAATTCAGTATTGCCTCATAGGGATGCATTGACTCAATTCATCTCTAGGGGGAGCAGCAATTGATTGTAGGACCGCGTCAGGAAGCCTTAGTGAGAGCAACTAGAGGTGACTTTAGGGACAAATATAAACACTGCCTTTTCTCAGAAGGGACTACAGGGACAGACTCTAAGCACCAGAACCCAGACATCCTAACTCTCCCGCGTGTTCCAGGAGTCTCCCGCATTTAAATTGCAGCTCCCGGGCGCCCGCGAAGTCTATATAATATGCCGGAAATCTAGCCTTTTTTAAATAAAAAATGATTTCCGGGATTAATGTAATAGCAGGGAGCACCTCCCCCCTCCTGCTCTGCGTAGGAGCGTTGGGTGTCACATGACTACCCGGCACTCATTCTGATAGAGCGCGCGGAACTTCAAGGAGCCCCCCTTTCCTGCCCTGACAGGGCGCGCGGGCTTTGTGTAGGAGGCAGCTGTCTACTGCTTGTGAAGCAAGGAGGAGGTGAGAGACATGGATGGGGAAGAGACATGGCAGCGGAGAAATGGGGGGATAGACATAGATGGGAGGGAGTGAGATATGGGGTAAAGACAATGTATGGGAGGGAGTGAGATATGGGGGATAGAAATGGATGGGAGGTAGTGAGATATGGGGGATAGTCATGGATGGGAGTGAGATATGGGGGATAGTCATGGATGGGAGGGAGTGAGATATGGGGGATAGTCTTGGATGGGAGGGAGTGAGATATGGGGGATAGTCATAGATGGGAGGAAGTGAGATATGGGGGATAGACATGGATGGGAGGGAGTGAGATATGGGGGATAGTCATGGATGGGAGGGAGTGAGATAAGGGGGATAGACATGGATGGGAGGGGTGAGATATGGGTGATAGTCATGCATGGGAGGGAGTGTGATATGGGGGATAGTCATGGATGGGAGGGAGTGAGATATGGGTGATAGTCATGGATGGGAGGGAGTCTGATATGGGGGATAGTCATGGATGGGAGTGAGTGAGATATGGGGGATGGACATGCATGGGATGCAGTGAGATATGGGGGAGATATATGGATGGGGTGAGAGATATGGATGGGATGGAGGGAGACATGGGGGAGAAACATGGATGGGAGTGAGGGAGACATGTTTGAGAGACATGGATGGGAGGGAGGAAGACATGGATGGAGGAGAGACATGGATGGGAGGGAGGAAGACATGGGGAGAGATATGGATGGGAGGGAGAGAGACATGGATGGGGGAGATATAGTGGAGATACATGGATGGGATGGAAATAGACATGGATGGGAGAGGGAGGGACATGGAGAGAGACACATGGATGGAAGGGGGAGATAGACATGGAAGTGGGGAAGGATACATGGAGGAGAGGGGTGGGAGAGACATGGGAGGCAGGGATACATGGATGGGAGGCTCTGGACTCGTCCCTGCCACGTCAGCCACTCCAGGTAGACAATGGGCTCTGGAGAAACCAAGTGACAGACATAGTGAGAGAATGACACAGTGCGTGTCCAGATTTTTCAAAGAGAGACCAATTAGGACGCACGCTCTTTCACTCTCTCACTATGTCTGTAAAGTCTGCTGTAAAGGATCCTGCTATTCGTGCAGCGCTGATCCTTGTAGCTTCTCTGGAAATCCAGCTGAAGTAAAGTGATGATAGCTCCCAATCCCCCAACCATGAGTCGAGACTTCATGAAGGGGTAAAACGATCTGATTTAATGGGGGTTCCCTGCCCAGTATTTATGCAGGTCTCCCATCTGGTGGACACTCCCCTAGGGGACCAGATGGAAGACTGGGACAAAAGAATTACAGTAGCCAATCGCAGTGGCTCCAACATAAGCACTCCCCTTTGCATAGATAAATCCCTCCTCTCTATCCTGGAGATAATTAACTTAAGTTAGTAAAAGCAACCTTAATTATCTCCAGGTAGAGAAAAACATGTCTTTTTATATATTCCCAAAACAGCATTAAAATCTATAACTTATATTTTACTGAACATAAACTTTAAGTCCCACATAACCCCAGAGAGCTTGGATCTGAGCGCACATTATAGTCGAATAGCGCTCAGATCCCACGAACACATCGTCGAATGAAGTTTAGATTTCACCAGTTGTTCGCGTGTTTGTATCCGAGAAAGAGTTCCATAACTGTAGCTATCTGGGGACGGTCTATTTCGTATCGCATAAAAGTCCCGAACGGTAAAATGTTCCCGGCATTCGTGTGTTTCCAGTCGTATGAACGGGGACCTTGGTAGGCACCAGCGGTGTTCAGCGGAATAAGTGTCCGAAAAGAGTTCCAGGGCATCGCCGCCATTTACCGCTGAGTGTTCGACAATTTAAAATGGTGACCGCCACGTGTTCGGCAGACGAACGTGGACCACCAAGCTGTTCCCCAATTACTCTGTGGTTAACCGCAAGGTCTGGCCGGTTAATGAGCGCCACACAACCTCCATGGGATGTCGGGTGATTCGGCAGTTTGTTCAATTTATTTGCATTTGCACAAAATCACCACACACGCATAAATAACCGAAAGGCTGTTTCTCATAGTCTGTTTAACACGGGATTTCGTTACATCTGCCTACCGAGTAGTTTGTGAAGCTGTCTCCCTGAAATTTGGTGACCACCTCTCTGAAATGATTTTTGGCATGTTGGGATCTCTGAGAACCACTACATTAAAGGAATAGGTTTTTTTTTCTAAATATTTATAGATATACCCTTCCTGCATGCTTTTTTTGGGTATATAGAAAAAACTGTTTGCAAAAGCTGCATACCTGCTGCCTCATTGAGAATTAATGAACCATGAGGGCACACTATGAGGAACTACCCATGTAGTACAACTCATTGAGAAAGAGGGAAGGCAGGGGCGCTGTAGCACACCACAACACGGGGCGGCGGCGGCCGGGACACCTGACACTTCTATTAGTTCTGCAGAGCTAACAGAAATGTAAGGAAATCTCCCCAGCTGTCTGAGTGACTGACAGAGAGGTATTTCTCCCCCAGTTACAAAAGTGCTAATTTCTATTAAAATCGAACTGAGGCAATGTTATGGGAAGAGCCTAATGCGCTCATATCACACAAGCGCGCATTAGGCCACCGGTTCCGATGACGTCAGAGTAGGTGGCGCAGCTCCGAATAGGCGCTGGAATAGAGTTAGTAAATAAAGGATTTTTAACACTTTATGCGACCAGAGGGCACTTTAGTATTAGCAATAGAGATTTGTATTCCTAACACTATAGAATCCTAGATTCCCATTGAATACACATTACTGTGAGTATTACTGCTGTGCAGCACTCAGACAGGACAGCATGGAGCTCCTAGAAAAGAGGGGCTCAGGGATGTAAGCCCTAACTAGTGACAGGAACTGGGACACTTGGAGGGCAGTCAGTGTCTCACTGATGAAGAGGTGAGGGACCAGTGCGCGCGGCCGCTGTGTTCTCGAGCACGGGCGCGCGCCCAGCGATGTGAGCGATCCCCGCGCGCCCCCTCCCTCCCTCGCTCGCTCGCTCGCTCTCCAGTCCGCTCGCTCCCGCGCTCTCCCTGCCCTCCCGCAGGAATCCCCTCTCCCACCTATTACGCGCGTTACCAGGGGCAGCGGCAGCAGCATCCGGGTCCTGAGCGGCGGATCAGAGCCAGCTCCCCCCCCTCCCGCCGGGATACCGAGAGACTCGCCCCGGATCATGGAGGATGGACACCTGATGATGCCAGCAGCTCGCAGCGCCCGATAGAGCGGAGAGCAGCCGGAGAGCAGGCGGAGAGCAGGCGGAGGCCGTGTACCTGCATGGAGGGAGGCGGGCAGCGCTGACACCCGGGCACCATGCATCTCCACCAGGTGCTCACCGGAGCCGTCAACCCCGGGGACAACTGCTACTCGGTGGGCAGTGTCCGAGACACCCCGTTCACGGTAAGCGGACACTGGGATACCCGGGCAGGCTGGGGACGGTCACCCTCCGTCAGCCCAATTACACAGCACTTACTGGGAAACACCATTACATTCAGCACTACATCTCCCATGATGCTTTGCCAGTGTCATGGCTGTAAGAGTATTATGGGAGATGCAGTCCACAGCATCAGGAGTGCTGAAGGCAGCCTACCTCTCTGCTCTATTGCATTGTACAGGGGTTACCTCAATACCACCGCACTCAGAGGGTAACGCCATTCCAGTGGGCATGAAAGGGTTAACCCAGCACTCAGAGGGTAACGCCATTCCAGTGGGCATGAAAGGGTTAACCCAGCACTCAGAGGGTAACGCCATTCCAGTGGGCATGAAAGGGTTAACCCAGCACTCAGAGGGTAACGCCATTCCAGTGGGCATGAAAGGGTTAACCCAGCACTCAGGGGGTAACTCCATTCCAGTGGGCATGAAAGGGTTAACCCAGCACTCAGAGGGTAACTCCATTCCAGTGGGCATGAAAGGGTTAACCAGGACTCAGAGGGTAACTCCATTCCAGTGGGCATGAAAGGGTTAACCAGGACTCAGAGGGTAACTCCATTCCAGTGGGCATGAAAGGGTTAACCCAGCACTCAGAGGGTAACTCTGTTCCAGTGTTCATGAAAGGGTTAACCAAGTCCCACAGCGCATAAACTCAATGGCACAGCACAGTATTCAGAGAGTTAGATGGATAGTGTATATTAAGAGGATAATTGCACAATATTTCCTGATAATGTTTGGTGTTTATTTTTTTTGGTAGCTGTCCTATGTCCCAAGGTTTGATCTTACAATTGTACACGTATCTCTTTAAATTAACCCTTCTTATTACAGCTCCTTGCTGGGTGCATGATGCAGCAGCCAGCGCCATATCTTCACTCTAATCATTGAACACAAGAGCTTTTTTTTTTTTGTTTTTTTTTTATTCTTCCAACAAGGTTGTGTGTCCTCTATTATGGCTGTGACGTGCTGCTTTTAAGGTTGTCCTGTTGGAGGCTAGATGTAGCAATGAAAGGGTGCTGGGTTTGCTCAGTCATGGGGAGCGAATAGCAGGAGATGGGGGGTAGGGCATGGTGATCAAAACTGCAGAGGCATTGTAAAGATAGAAGGTGCTGTGACCAGGTTGAAAGAACCGTAGGACTGCAATTTGTGTCTGTGTATGGGATCAGGTTTCCTAACCAGTGACCTCAGTAACAAATGGCAGCATTGTAAATGCAGAAAGTGTTAACCCTACCTTCATGCAGTTTGTAATTTACTTTGGACTGGAGTAAACCCAGCAGCATGGACATTGATCCTTTAGGTATTTTTTTTCTGAGACCTGTAGAGCAGCTTGTGGTGGAAGTTTACCACTGATATGGTAAAACAATTAATGGGATCAAGATAAGACTTTGCATTATGCTCAGGGTCAGCTCGTTGCAATACTTTTGTGTGAACTGATAAGGAGTATAGATGGCATATTTAACAGGGTTACTAACTTGCTGCTTCTACCCAGCAGACTTGTCACTTCATTAGCTCAGCAAGGGACCTGTACTGCAGCATTATACGGTTGTATTATATAGTATTGTGTGTTTGTATCCACACTGCAGTCAGAATGTTAGATTATTGCAGTAATGGTGTTCACTGAAGCAGTCCATTTGCTAAATTCTTAACTCTTCAATCTGGCAGTCCAATATTTAAATATGAGCAACATGTAGTGGCAGTCTACTTTGTAACCTTGGGATTAATCAAGAACATGTTTGTATTGAATGGGGCACCCTTCTAAAGAGTCCATGGGCATTGTAAATGACTGCACAAGTGCTTCATGGCTCTCTGTCCTTTGAGATATTTGGAGAGTTTGGTTTAGGAATTAAAAGGTTGATGGCATTGTTCAAGACTTGTATTACTGTACATTGCTTCTGCCCTCTGTTCAGATGTGGAATGTGTGGTGTGATTTCTACCGCTTGGACCAATCTTTGATGTACTGCAGTGCAGCACACAGCGAAGCACATGTAACTTTTGTAGGTGTACAAGGATGCCATTGTTATTCAGTTGTGTCTGTGATTTAATTTAAATTAAAATAATGGTGTTTTGGAGTTTCAGTTTTTTTAAATAAAATGACATTGCAATGGTTATATTTACAGTTGGTAAATAATACAAAATAAAAATTTACAAGCAATACAGTTGCGCTAAATAAAAAAGCTTAGTGAATTTTTGCCAGAGTTGTGTAATTATATATCTGTAGAACTTATTGTCTGGTTATCACTTCCCCCTGCAGTGTCACCATTCAACACTGCTCATTGCAGTCAGAGTTAATGCTCTAAAATGGAGATATCTAGCTTATTATTATGGAGGCCACTATCCTATACGATTATTGGCTGGCTAGCCTACCTAAGATTCCTGTGTTTAATGTATAATGCAATTAAACTTTTTTTTTTTTCCCCTATGTGTTTTTTTTTGTTTTGTTTTGTTTTTTCTCTCTTATCAGATGGCTTGGGCCATAGAATACCCAAGTGGGGCACTTTCAACCCGCAAACTATTAATTAAACAAGGTTGTTCTAAAACTTTATGCAGTATATTCTTTTTTTTATTTAGAGAGTGAAAACATAATTTAAAGAGACTTCAACATTCAAAAATGAGCCAGGTTTAATTTGCACACAGATATTGTCATCTGTACATTACCTTAACCATATTGCGTTATCTAGATTTTCATTTTTGCCACTTTAGGGTTGCAGATTTACTTTTGGTCATAGTATGGAAATGCCTCTCTTGGCATGCATTGCACATTGTCCTATGTAAAAAAAAAAAAATAAAAAAAACATTCAGGAACAGATTGCAACGCATGACAAGTTTTGCACATGCGTCATCCAGTAGAGTAATTGCAAATCAGAATTGACAGAGGTACATAAAATTAAAATGTCCATAATATATTATCTTAGCCCTTATTTATTTTAGAGTTCTTAAATTCTGCAGCTCTGAATACAGTAGACTACTACCATACATTTTTCCTGGCAAACTTACATTCTGAATGTTCTCTGCTTACCACAATGGTCTGCTTAGCACACACACACTAATAAAAAAAAAAAGATTACCACTACATAGGTGTAAATCACAAGTCTGATCCATTCTCCATGTGTACTCTTTGTGCTTCGGAAGTGTCACTTAAAGGGACACTATAGGCACCCAGACCACTTCCACTCATTGGAGTGGTCTGTGTGCAGTGTCCCTATTGCACTTAGTGCTGCAACGTTAAACATTTCAGTTCCAGAGAAACTGCAATGTTTACATTGCTGCACCAAGTCTGTCTACAGTGGTTATCTACCAGACAGCCACTGGAGGCGCTTTCTGCATCCAAAGGGACCTATGGTTCGGTAACTGACTTGTGGAGGATTTGGCGGGTAAAGTCCTTGTAAGGACTAGAGCTCCCAGGACTGTGTGTCGTCCAGTCCCTGGGAGGGAATAGAGCTAGTCCCCTATCCTGTTCCAGGATGGAGAGGCTCCAGGAGGACCCCAGTCAAGCCACGGCGACTGGGGCAGAAGCTAAGGTTTTCCCTAGTTCCAGCTAGGAAGCAGTCCTTGGCAGAGTTACCCTCAGCGGAGCTCCACTACATATAGTATCGCTTTAACTTCTCACCATTCTTGGCACCTGAAAAGGATATGAAAGTTGTGATCATATTAAACATTAGTGATATTTTAATGTGCCATAGAACAGAATACTTGGTCTTTTCTTTAAAGTTAACACATCAGAATCCTTTACCATAAGCCCACTAACACAGGCACTCAAGCCACAAAGACCACAACAATCTAAATATATAGATAGATTATTTTTATTGTTTGAAAAGTATTATAGCAGACTCCCATCTACAATGTCACACAAATGTTCTAGGAATGCGGTAGTATTTTTGTGAACCTGACTGCAGAATTATTTATATAACCTTGGTTGGGCATAAACACTGCTGTTATTGGGTTCCAACAGACTAATGCAAACAAGACACTCAAATTTCATTCACTTCCTTGGTGTTTGTCTCTCGTCAATCCCTCCCCCCCCCAAAAACAAGTTCATATTTTGAAACAAATAAGCAGTGGTTTTATTTATTTGCACAGTTATAGCTGCGTTATACATTTAGAATATTTTTTGTAAAACTTAAAATTCTAACACAATCAAAACATAACACGAGATAATTGGGACTAACTTGTGGAGCTAGCATTTTGACAAAATGGAGCCATGATCAGATCTATTCCACGTTTGATAATTTCTCACCAGCTCCCACTCTTTATGGGAACATATATCATGTTTGCTCAATGTGTGATTGGGGTCTGTGGTATCTCATTACACATGCCCAAGACCATGTATGGATGGTGCTGAAGAGGAATGTGATGGTGGCAAAGAGATATGCATTCAGTATGTGTATATATAGATATATCTTCTACCCCTCTATTGGTGCCTACATGTAAGATGTCATGTTATATGGAGGATGGTTATTGCAGAAAACACAAAGACCCTACACGTGACAATGCTACTTTAATGGATAGCTACAGCAATTAATAACATTTAACTAGTGCTGCTCACAGTTCTTCCTCTTCCTAGATTACATGATGAATTACTCAGAAGCAAAACTGTGTTGTGTTGAAACAGAAATGACCACATCTCTTTAGGCCACACTCATAGAATACATGTGTAAGATGCTGCATACGAAGCAAAAGATAACAAGCATCCTGTTCACAAAAACGTATTGTCTGTGACAATGAGGGGGCACAGAAGGTTAAAGCACGTCTTAAAACTTTGTGGATGAGGATATGGCCTTTCAAGATGGATAGATACACTGATCAGCCACAACATCAAAACCACTGACATGTAAAGGAAATTACATTAATTATAATTTTACAATGGCTCCTGTCAAGCTGTAGGATATATTTGGCAGCAAGTGAACAGTAATTTCTTGCATTTCATGTGTTGGAAACATGATAAATGGTAGTGATGGCTAGATGAGTGGGTCATAGCACCTCCAAAATAGCAAGTCCTGTGGAGTGTTCCCAGTATGCAGTGTGTGATGGAACACCTTGACTGAAGGCCATCCCTGACCTCCGATTGGTGCAAATTGAAATTTGAATCCACCGGTCAAAACAAAGTGATTCTGTGGAGCTATTTTGGGGTATGTACAGAGCCTCAAGCCCAGACTTTGTACAACGATTTCTTGGGCTCTGTACATCAGATAGCTCTGCTATATGCAGGTAACATAGCTGGGGCCAGGAGCTATTTGGGGATGTATGGCATGTGGGGATGCGTTACTGTATTGTGTATTTTTGTGGTTTGGTGTGTTCTGCTTTTTGTGGTTTTGGTGTGTTCTGCTTCCTGTTTCTGGAAATGTCAGGGCGGGCAATGTCAGGGCGGGCTTATGTTTTCATGTTACTTTGAATGGAGACCCCCAGCTGGGGGTCTGTGCATGTATACTGTGTATCTTGCCTGAAATAAACCGTTCTATTTCACCCTTCACTAAGTCTCGACTAGTGTTTGGGTAATACCACTATTGCCCTCATGCAAGCAACTATAATCACTGGCTAGCCGCTCTAATCACTCTAAGGCTGGGCACAACGAGGAAGGGGCGACCACAGGTGACAGTAACCCATCCTCAAGAGGGTATACCACGACACAGTGGTTAGTACTAACTACCAAAAGTAGTACAAGGAAGGAGAACCGGTGAACTGGAGTCAAGGTCATGGATCATTGATGCACAAACAGCCCGTCTGGTCTGATGACACAGAAAAAATACTGTAGCTTAAATTTTAAATTGCTGAAAAACATAATGCTGGCCGTGATAGAAAGGTATCAAAATACACAGTGCATTGCAGTTTGTTACGTATTGGACTACGTAGCCGCAGACTGGTCCAAGTGCCTATGATGACCTCTGAAAGCTCTTTCAATGGGTACACGAGTGTTAGAAATGGAGCAATGGAAGAAGGTTGCTAAGTGTGTAGAATCTTTTAGATCAGGTGGATGGCCAGGTGACATGTGCATCATTTACCTGGGGAAGAAATGTCAGCAGGATGCTCTATGGGAAGAAGGCAGGCTGCCAGAAGCAGAACATTGTTCTTCTTGGAAACATTGGGTCCTGGTATTCATGTGGATGTTACTTTGACAAATTCCATCTACCTAGTAATTGTTGCAGGCGACTTACACTTCATGGCAGTGTTGTTTCCTGATGGCATTGACCTCTTTTTGAGTGATAATGCACACTGCAAAAAATTGCTCATGGATGGTTTGAGGAACATGACAGAGTTCAAGGTGTTGCCTTTGCCTCCAAATTCCTCAAATCTCAATTAGATTAAGCATCTAATGTCTTGGTGCCAGATACCACAGGACACGTTCAGGGGTCTTGCAGAGTTCATATCTGGTGGTTTTAATGTTGTGGCTGATCAGTGTATACAGAGGAAGACTAGCTAGATGACTCTGAGAGGATAATACCGTTAATTATGAGCACACATAATCAAATAAGTCTTTAAGCTGTATTTGGATAGATTTTTTATTTTTATTTTTTTATAGTTTTTGCAGGAAATGCGATAAGAGGTGGAAAGGTTCTTGCTTGTAGGGTTGTATTTACTAATATGTGCCATATTAATAGGGAGATATGGAAAAATGAAAATTAATTGTACACTTGTTGGCCGTAACTGGAGATAGCTTGGAGATCTTGGTCAGCTGCAGCCACAATTTTCCCATAGGCCAGGAGATGTTTTGGACTGTATGCCCTGTGATGCTTATCTGGGTTTTCAAGGAAAATGGCTTCCAAGCCTAAGATTATCCATGGCTGTACAAAGTGTGCCAGTTGCCCTCGGATGAGCATTAGAGCATTAAAGGCAACCCTTCTCACCATATCTGCTCTTGGCCATTGGTCTATAATTTGTTCACTGGTTTCCATTCTGAATCATATTGTCAAGGTGGAAGCATTTGAAGTGTACATAGGTATAAATTTGTTTCCCCTGAATGATTGATAATTCACTATCACGATTCTTGAAACTACAAGAAAAGGCCAGGAGGTAAAAAGAAAAAGAAAAAATTCACAACCCAACCCTACCCAGCAAATGTTTCCATATATCTGTATTGAAGTAATGGGTCTGCACTGGCTCAAACTAAAAGTACAGAATGATGATACTGTTTATTACATGTAACACTTGTATAGACAGTGGGCACTGTAATATGAAGCTTATAGTACCAGAAAAAAAATTCTTAACACAAATATCCATAAATAATGAAGACCACAATACTATAATATGGACTGTTCTCAAATTGTTTAGCTCAAAGTCTATCTTCCAGCGGCACCAGGTCTCTCTGCCCCTCTGTTCTTAAATATTGTCAAAATCCGGAAACAGCAAGGCTGTTTTATATGTACCGTATGTACTCGAGTATAAGTCGACCCGAATAGAAGTCGAGACCCCTAATTTTACCCCAAAAAACTGGGAAAACTTATTGACTCGAGTATAAGACTAGGGTGGGAAATGCAGCAGCTACTGGTAAATTTCAAAATAAAATTATATCCCCCAAAAATATTAATTGAATTTATTGTGTGTGTTTGTATGTATGAATGCGGTGTGTGTGTGTGTGTGTGATGCAGAGCCTTGTTGGGGGGGGTGGGCATTTTTATTATTTTTTAAAAATTATTATTATTTAAATATTTTTTTGTTATATTATTAATATTTATTTTTTTAAATATTATTAATTTTATTTTATTATTTTAATTATTAATATTTTTGTTAGCTGGCCAGGGAGGGGGGCTCTCATTCCCTGGTGGTCCAGTGTATGGGCTGTGCAGTGGGGGAGCTGGCAGAGAGCTGTAACTTACTGTAACGGCACCCCCAGGCATAAAAGGGTTAAACCGCCGTTTAGTAGATCTTCCCTTCCAGAGATGCAGGCACAGCTACTGTAGAACACCAAACTCCCGAAACGCAAATAAGGGAATGCTCCAAACTCCCGAACGGCATACCATGTAACACTCCAAACTCACGAACTGGAACCATACAAATCGCTGCTAGCAGACGAATAGGAAAAGCATCCAAGCGGCTTACACTCCTAGCAATCAGTCTCTATCAGCATTCAGTAAATCCCCCCCAAAGACGAGACAAGGCTCTGTGTTGACGGTCAAGCAGTGGTCTGTTTAATGAGGGCTACCTGCCCAGTATTTATGCAGGTCTCCCACCTGGTGGACACTCCCCTAGGGGACCAAATGGGAGACTGTGACAAAAGACAGACAAGTAGACAAATAGGACACACAGTCACATTATATTCCCACAATGCATCCTGGCTTCCCTCCCCTCTGCCTTGGAGATAATTGAGAAGTAATTCAATTATCTCCCAAGACACAGGCAAATCGCCATTATGCACATGGGGATACTAAAACAGGAATTACTATTAAAACAGTATGACACAAGTTACAATAAAACTATACATTTAACATGTCCCCAGATAGCTCAGGTGTGAGCGCACATTATTAAGTGAATGGCGCTCAGACCACATGAATACAGTTTAATCGCCATGGAGCCAAAGTCTTTACACAGTCAGTTCTCATGCGAATGGGCTCCATGGGATTCCTATCTGGGGTATAACATAGTCAAGTAAAACTTCCGAACACCGGGCCGTTCGTGCACTTTCACCGAACAAGAAGGGAGGTCGGCGGCTTCAGCTGTGTTCGCGCAAAACTGTGTCCGTTTTTAGTTCCATGAATTAAGCGTCGAACACCGCTGTGTGATCGCGTGTTTAAAATGGCCGCGACCTCGTGTTCTAGATACGAATGGCGGCCACCCAGCATTCGTCAATTAAGCTGCGGTTAACCGCAGCTTCAGGGAGGCTAATTGCCGGCACACTCCAGCTCCCAGGTGGTCCAGTCATTCGTGCGGTTGTTCGGTAGATTGAATCTACCGAACACCTGGCAGAAATCACGAATAAGTCTTTTCTGCAGGGGAAACAAAGTCTTTTAACATGGGGGCCATAATCCAAAGGCAGCAGGTGAGCAACCAGTCTTCTCCAATGCAATGTGGCGAGATTGGTCTCGTCACACTTACCTTTCCTGCAGCTCCTGTCAGCTCCCTTCTCTTCCGGTCAGCTACCCTGTAAGTCTCGCGGTGTGACCCGTAGCAAAGCTCTGACCCCGCGGCTCTCGTGAGACTTACAGTGGAGCTGACCGGAACGGAGGAGAAGGGAGCTGACAGGAGCTGCAGGAAAGGTAAGTTACAGATCGCTGCCAGCCTCCAACAGGACCACCGGGTTTGTAATGAGCCCGGCGGTCCTGGTCTGTATTATGGCAATATAAATTGCCATAATACAGACCTTGACTCGAGTATAAGCCAAGTGGGGGTTTTTCAGCACAAAAAATGTGCTGAACAACATGTCTTATACTCGAGTATATACGATACTTTTTTTTAAGCCAGTTTTTTGAATGGGAAGTCATTGATAAATACCGCTGCATGATGCTGCAAGAGCCTTTTGAGAAAACAGAGGGGCAAAGAGATACTGCACTGGAACACAGACTTTGGGGTTAAACAGTTAGAGAACGGTTTAATCCCAAAAGGGTGCCACGGACCTCCTGGCACCACAACTTAATTTCTATATGGTTGTTATGGTGCCTGTGGCAGACCGCCTAGCACCCTGACTTGGTGCCTCCGCCAATCAATGCTTCCTAGTGCTCCTAGTACTCCAAGCACTGCACTAGACACTATAACCACCGCAAACCCTGCCGCCAGTGTTACAGCTTGGTTCGACCCTCACTGTCCTCTCCCAATCCAGATAGTGTAGCAGGATAGCTCTTACAAGAGCTAGTTATTATAATCCAAGGGAGTATAGTGAATATAGTTGTTCCCTCCAAACATCAGATGAGACTATGTTGAGGGTAAGCAGGAACTGTTTAATGGCAGCCACAGCTGGCCTTATATGCAGGTCTCCATGCAAGGGGTTTCTGATTACATATTCCAGGGCATTCCCCACTAGACCTGAGAGTAGACTACAGCAAAAACATACACATGATTACTTGGATCTCAGGTCCAGGACACTCCCACACAAAGCAAGATAATCTCTCCCCTGTGCCTGGGAGATAGAGTCAGGAGCTGTATTAAACTTACATTTTAACAACCTTCCTAAAGTACCACCAAAGCACATGGAAACCCCACAAAAGTCACATCCCCTGATAGCCGTGATCTGGGGGACCAACATATCCAAAAATCACCCAGGTCGATTCAGGGGTCATAATTTGACCGACCGCACACGAGGTTCCTGCCCAAAAGAGTTCCATGAAATTGAGGCTGTGCGGTCGGTCTCTTTCGCGAGTTTACAATACAATAGAAATACGAATGCAACCAGTTCATATAAACACTTAATATGTGTCTCTTGTTCGGGAGTGTGTTTCCACCGAACGCCGCTCTTCTCAAGTGAATCCAGCTGAACTTACGAAGAGATGGAAGTTGCAGTGGTGTTCGTGCCGTCGAGTTTCCGATTATAGTTCCATGCACTCGGCGACCAAACTCCGCTGTATGTGTTCGCAGCTAAAGATGGCCGCCGCCAAGAGTTCGTTCATACGAATAGCGGCCACCCAGCTGACCTTTTAGAATGTTACAGTTAGAGCTTGTTAACAAGGTTAATAGGGTTAACAAGCGACACACACCACTTCCAGGTGGTCCAACTGTTCAGTAGTTGGTTCGTCATACGAACAGCATAAGTATAATCCGTTCGGTAAATCCTATATACCGAACCAGACAAGGGGAAAGGCACGAACAAAGCCTTACCATAGTCCTGAACCAAAGTCCAACACATGGGCCATAGTCCTGAGGTAAGAGGCTGACCAGCAGGTTCATCCAAGAACATGTGACGAGGTTCAGTTCGTCGCAGTGCCCAAACTGTTTTATTAAGCCACGCAGTTTCTTCTTTCTCCCATATACCAAAAGAAGCAACTTTGTAAACACAATTCCTGTATTTTAAAAGCATAGAGAAAGGCAGAATATTATTTTGATGTGTGCTTATTCCTTTTTTTTTTTAAACCATAAATTGAGCTTGTCCTTTTAGTTCATGCTTGCCTTACTGTTACCAACCAACCACATTGGTTTGGATTTGCATGAACCTTTATCGTTCCTCCCTGTTAATTTAATTCCACCCTTTTGATTGAAGCTAATATGTCCTTGGATCTACGGAAGGAGGCGTAAACAGGAGATAAGCGGAGGTCAATAGATTAGATAATTACAGGAAACACCAAATATATAAGGAAGGAGTTTGTTGAAGGAGCATTAGTCCATGTAAAAAACTAATCTGTAATTATTTTTCAAAAATAAACATATGTAACAGACAATCTCTCAAATCAAATGAAAGAGACAGAAATCGGTTCCATCATTGTCTCTGTAGGAACACTTTTTTAAAACCTTTTATTGTACATCATTTGAAGAAAACTTGTCAGAAACTGGAATTAATGAAAAGCACAGAACACTGAACTGGTGACCTCAACACCAATTAAATTATGTGAATAGAGTGATACCACTTATGAATGTGAACTTATATGAAAACAGAGTAACAACAATACAGAGAAGTTAGATAGCTGGAATCTAGTGACAGCTGGTGATATAATACTGCACTAGTAGATTTGGTAACACTATAATCCTCTCCTAACACTTAGCTTTCATAGTAAATGCCTTTTTAATCTTTTCTATTTTGTCATGGTAATATTAGGAAAAATGACATTATTAAATTAATGTACTCTTACCAATGTTATGACTGTCACATGTAATTATTACAATATGTGTGTGTTGATTTTTTTTTTTTTTTTAACTAAATTGTGAATTGTTTGTAGTTTCCAGGGGAATTGCAATTTTAAGACAATTATATCTAAGCTGGAAAACCTAGCTCAGTTCAGATAGTTTGCTTAAAATTCTCTAGTTAGTAAATAATTGTATGAGCCCTTCATTTTGAGTTTTTTTCTTTCTCATTGTATGTGATTGCTCATTTATATAACAGGGCTTGATAAATTTGTTTGGAATCTAGGAGCCAGCTGAAAAAAGTTTGGATCTAGGTTTTTCAATGACAAAAATATAATTCTAAAAGGGACACTATAGTCACTAGAACCACTTCAGCTTATTGTAGGTGTACTGGTGTCTATAGCCTGTGCCTGCATGCTTTTCAACGTAAACACATTGCTGCCTAGTAGCACCTCTAGTGACAGTCACTCAGACGGCCTCTGGAGGTGCGTCCTGGGTCGATACTTAACTGTGTGCAGCACCTATGTTCAGCATCTCCACACTCCGCATGGAGACGCTTAATGCTCCTCAATCCATCTATATGAGGAAATGCTTATTGGCACAGCATGGCGTTTTGCCACACATGTGCAATAGTCTCCCAGCTGTGGTGAGACTGGCACGGTGTGGGAAAAAGGTGAGTAAAAACACCTTTTCAGTGTGATTGGAGGGAGGAGCGAGTCACTTAAACAGATACACACTGAGAGATTTGATACACAATGACAGACGCACACACAGATACTGCAACACTTGCACACATTTTCTCACACATGCAAATATATATATTTTTAAATTTTAATGTGTCCACCTAGCCTCCCTATCTTTGGGAGAGGTGGAGTGGATCGGCTTTCCCTGAAGTCCAATGGGGCTGCTGTCATCTCCCTGCTCTGCTCCATAGAGTGCTGTGTAGTGATACCAGGGCCGGAGTGATGTTATATTCTGGATCCTGGCATTATTGGAGGGCGCACAAAGGAGCAGAGGAGGAACAGTACAGCTCCTTTGCCGCCCCTGCTCTCTGAGCTGACAGCCTATGCTTTCCCTGAGCAGGCCAGCCACTTACCTCTCTCACAAACTAAGGCACCAGGACAAAATATCTAGTCGTCATGGAGACCTAGCACCTGGGATTTGTCGAGCCTTGATTTAGGTCATGGCAAGTAAGATTTTTATTAGATTTCTTTAATCTTCTAAGGTTTTATGTAGTATTTTATTGTCATCTTAATATGAAAGTTCTCATGTTTGCACTTGTATTTCTTCCGTAATATCAAAGCAAAAAAAAGCATTATCTTGGTGCCAGAGCTATTGTCCCTGTGAAGCCATGGGTTTGTCAAAACAGTAAAAAATGTTTTAACAAAAGCAAGGGGAACCGCAATCAAATCCATTTTTGCCCCATAACAGGAACTGTGAGCTGTAGCGTGTATGGTGTTGGTTAGTGATCCTTAAATACTAGTAAATATATTGATGATGTATGTTCATTATACCTGTTTGTACGGTGTGTGTCTGTCATGATCATGTAAACTACCTATATATATATGTTACTGGATCATGCTTCTAATCTATAGAGCATGTTCCTCGAAACCAGTGCTTGCATTGTGTTCTCACATACGTTTGATGCCTATTTGTTAGTAATAGTTTGGGGAGTCATACCGTATCATATACTGTATCTATATATGTTGTACATTATTTTGTTACTGTACTGGTGAAATAATTTTCCCAACCTGAAGCAGGCCTCTCAGTCGATGATGGGTCCATATTAAGAAGCAGCAGACATTTACCGTGTTTACAATCTAGCCTACCATCTGGCTGCTCTCTGTAATCACAGATTTACATATTCTGGTCATCTGCATAAACACATTGTACTTTGCTTTATCAGAATGCATTGCTGTTATCTGACAGCTTTATATGAATTATCATATTAGAGATACTATTATACTATAGTTCTTCATGCTCTAGATCATTATATGGGCATCCCCCATTTTTAAATTAAGTCTCTTCTTACAGTCTTTCAGATAATTCTCCATATTATGGTTACCCCTGTTGGACTCTAGACCAGTGGTTCTGAACTCCGTACTCAAGGTACACCAACCTTGTGGGGTCTGAGCTTCCGTCTCTTTTGGGGATGCTTTGGGAGGGAATCCCTTTTGGCTCTCTGCCCAGTTGGGCATATTGGATGTAGTCATTTCACAGTTCTGTTCCAATGAGGATACTGATTAATTAAATAGAACCTCCCTTAAGGTTAAGTGAATAGTTTTCAAATCTAATGTAAAGAAAAAGGAAAACAGCACTGTAAACAGAATATCTTTTACATACAAATAATGTAGATAAGCTTTTCTCCATACCCTGAAAAACAGAGATGAAGCACAGGAAACCATTTTGAGTTACTGAGTTGGTAAATTGAAAAAAAAAAAAAAGTACCGTCTCTGACTCCTACTAAATATACTGTATATGCCGCCGTATTATTATTATTATTTTATTTATATAGCGCCATCAGATTCTGTAGCGCTATACAAAGGGTGGACTAACAGACATTTAATTGTAACCAGACAACTCGACGTACAGGAACAGAGAGGTGGAGGGCCCTGTTCAATAAGCTTTCATGCTAGAGGGAGTGGGGTATAGTGACACTAAGGGTAAAAGTAGGGGTCTGAAGTAAGTTGTTAGAAAAATATACGCTGAGGGCCTAGTAGGTAATTTTTGACAGTTGCAGGAGAGGAGTCATGGAGGGTGGAGGATAAAAACCTGCTAACAGTTTAATTGATATGCTTTCTTGAAGAAGTGAGTTTTCAATGATTTTTTGTATGAGTGGAGACTGGGTGAAATTCTTATGGAGGAAGGAAGGGAGTTCCACAGAAGAGGTGCAGCCCTGGAAAAGTCTTGGAGGCGAGCATTAGAGGTGGGTGTATGGACAGAGGATATACGTAGGGCTTTGGCAGAGCGTAGGGGCCTCGACGGGACATACTTGTGTATTAGGGAGGCTAGGTAGGTTGGAGCAGCATTATGTAGGGACTTGTAAGCAAGCACCAGAATTTTAAATTGAGCCCTATATCTAACTGGGAGCCAATGCAGGGGCTGACAGATCGGGGAGGTGTGGGAGATGCGAGCGAACAGGAAAATGAGTCGTATGATTCGTGCCGAAGTTAGACAGCAGAAGTCAACAAATAATCCCTTTGATATGTAATCATAAATGTTTCTTTACGTACTGTATCCTATCCTGAGAACATAAGGTTATTTTATTATTCAATTAATAAGATGATTAGAGTTTAAACGTAAACGAACAAAACATTAGTGTGTAGTTTACTTTGTGTGATGATAGATGGCGCATATGTGCGTGATCTTGCGTACTTCTCCAGTCAGCTGTGTTTAAATGCAAATGATATAGAATCGCAAGCCCTAATACAATCTGCTAGTTCTCCTGAAATTTTTGGGTAAAGAGTTAAAGGACCACTCTAGGCACCCAGACCACTTCAGTTAATGAAGTGGTCTGGATGCCAGGTCCTTCTAGGGTTAACCCATTTTTTAATAAACATAGCACCCAGACCACTTCATCTTAATGAAGTGGTCTGGATGCCAGGTCCTTCTAGGGTTAACCCATTTTTTAATAAACATAGCAGTTTCAGAGAAACTGCTATGTTTATGAATGGGTTAAGCCTTTCCCTATTTCCTCTAGTGGCTGTCTCATTGACAGCCACTAGAGGCGCTTGCGTGCTTCTCACTGTGATTTTCACAGTGAGAGCACGCCAGCGTCCATAGGAAAGCATTGTAAATGCTTTCCTATGCGACCGGCTGAATGCGCGCGCATTCACCTGACTGGGAGGAGAGAAGGAGGATCGGAGGAGGAGAGCTCTCCGCCCAGCGCTGGAAAAAGGTACGTTTTTTTTTTACCCCTTTCCCCCTTCCAGAGCCGGGCGGGAGGGGGTCCCTGAGGGTGAAGGCACCCTCAGGGCACTATAGTGCCAGGAAAACAAGTATGTTTTCCTGGCACTATAGTGGTCCTTTAATAATGACTTCTAAGTGTACCTAACTAGTAATGGTAAGCACGCTAGCAATACTATTTCTTTATGAAAGAAGTTGGAAGTGATAAAGAGGTATTAGAAGTGTGAAAGCACTGCATGTGTTAATAAAGCATTAGGCCAAGGCTTTATTTTTATCTCAGTCATGAATCAAAAACTTTATATTTTGCAAAATAGTATTTCAAGATTTTATTTTTTTTTTAACTTTATTTTGGTTGTGCACGATATTACAGATGCCTGATGCCTGAATTGCCACATCCTCATAGGCAGATACATCTGTCAAACAGAGTATAACATACATGTGTCAAAGTAGATATCAGCACATTTTTCATTTTATTTTTTTTTAAATAAAGAAATAACAGTATACATATCTAGTAAAGGAGTAGATATGGTGGGTACAAACATATTTAGAACGTGCCACCCTCGGCGTCTCCCTGGGTATATGTGGAACATATCTTACAAATTGTAACGTAACATGACAATGGCCGTTTGATCTAGCTAATATGGGATGTGTGAATATAAGAAGTAATAGCTCTTTATGTCAAGCAGAAAACAAAAGATGAAAACCTGTCTCAATATATTCAGCTAGCTGTGGTGGGGCTTATGTCAAGAAGCTTGTTACGTCAGTCAGCCTATACCAGCTATTGGAATACCACAGTCCCAGTGAGCATTGATTCCCAGTATTCTGGCTGCAGACATCAGCTGTGAATTTTGGGTCCTCTGGAGCTGCCTCCTCTGTTTTTCAGCTCTCCATGGATCTCTCATGCTTGCAGGTGTTGGCCTGGTCACTACACTCTTTGCAGCGTGCTCATGTGGCCTTCGCTTCTGTTGGTGCACATTTCCTACTCGGAGAGTTGCTGGTCGGCTACGGATGCTGCGAGGCAGGCTTCTAGGCTCTCTGACATCTCGCAGGGCAGGCATAAACCGCATGTAAACTTTTTCCAGAATGCTTTGAATATATTGTCCAGGCGGGCGCCATGTTGACAATAATAAATAAGAAGAATGAGACAGCGCTAGATAACTATTGGGCAGCAACCTTAAAAAGGGAAATCCCTCAAACCCTTTAAGACAAGATAAATAAAAACAATAAAAAAGGCTGCGCACATAAGATAAAGTCCAATTAAAAGAAAAAAGTCCAACTGGTTTATCCTTACAGGTGTCCTTGGTTGATGAGGTCTTCTACTTTTGTAGTGGTTTCACTTATTATGAAAGATAAAAAGAGAAAAAAAAGGGGACAACCAATGGTGTAGTATGTAAAATTCAGATATAGACGTAAAAATAATAGTATAAAACTCACCAGCTCTGGAATGAAGCGCGTACAGCGGTTTAATCCCCGCTTATGGGATATAAGGCAGGTTCCTCTCCGTGAATGGTATCCAATTCTCGGGATAAAACAAACAGCCAATAGTGCTCACTGTATGGCAATATTAGTAAAATAATAAAAGAAATGTACTTACAAAATAAGAGCAGACCCACTGCTCTATGATGACAGCTTGGGTGGATTGATCCCCACCTGAGGATTTCTTTGGGTACAGGAAACTTCCAGGAATTTTTAAGGTTTCTTGTAAAACCAGTAAAAAATAAGTAAAATAACAATAAAAGGCCAGGGTAAAAAAGAAAGGTATGTGTCTATAAAAAAGATAATTGGCACAAACAAATGACCAAAAATACTTTAATATATATAAAAAACACAATATTCAAATATCCATAACGCGTTTCGTCACAAAAGGACTTTTTCAAATGGAATAACATGTTTTACCTGGCACATAGATGTTATATAAGAACATAATTAATTGAATTTTGGTGCCAAAACTTGGTCCATCCAATCAAAAATAAAAACATATTTAAAACTTTAAAATACATAAATAACTTAATCGAAGCATTAATGCCGAAAACCATGTGACCACCTTCTACTGCTTTAAATCACTGTTTTGCACCTTCGTTTTAATTAATAAACCCCCGAAATCACACTAGACTAACATAAAATAATAAAATGTTCATGTTTAGGTTATTTTCGAAGTGGCCGTCGCTCGCGGCAAAATTTAACTACATTTCCCATGTAGCATTGCGGCTAAACTTCCGAAATGCTGAAGTGCCGCCGGTCATGTGACTATTTTTAAATGTCTAAATTCATACTTTCCCACCCTCGTTTTAGATTCACATATATTAGAATCATGCTGTAACATTATGAACTATGCTTCGATTAAGTTATTTATGTATTTTAAAGTTTTAAATATGTTTTTATTTTTGCTGTTAATTTTGTGTTTTCATTTTGAGTTTTGGTTAACTTTATGTTTTTGTTAATCTTTTAGTTGCCTGCCTCTATCTAAACACACTTTACGATAAAGTGAGGCAGTCCAGGGGTTAAACCGGCTGTTAGCAAGTTCCATTATAGCCTGCTAGCATGTTATATTTTCTAATCAGTATAAAAAAAGCCTAGCATAGTCTAAATAACTCTTGCTAACAAAATCTTGATTATTTAATCTCTACATAAGTTTACGCAAAAGTTCAGCATGTTTCTTATCTTTATGCATGTTTACTATAATATAAAATTGTGCACGTTCATTCTACTACCCCAAGTTTAAAGCTTGTTATGATGCCAGAGGATTGCCGTTGGGATACCTCAGGCTTATATGTACCTATCTTATGCACTGCAAGAATATAAAATAAAATGGTGGAGGTAGAGCAATGTTCTTCATCTTGTGGGTTTAAAGGGACACTATAGTCACGAAAACAACTTTAGCTTAATGAAGCTGTTTTAGTGTATAGATCATGCTACTGCAGTCTCACTGCTCAATTCCCTGCTATTTAGGAATTAGTGCACTTTTGTTTCTGTGCATGCAGCCCTACACACAACTCTCCCAGCATGGCCTGCATAATATATTTTTAAAAAACTTGTACAGTCAGTGTAAAAAAAAAAAAAAAGTTTTGTTTTCAATCAGAAGTTAACTTGTTCCTAATTTTATCTCCTGCTCTGTAAATTGAACTTTAATCACAAACTGGAAGCTTCTGCAAGGTCCAACAAGCTTTTAACAAGGCTGGAGATGAGACATTCTAAATTAAACATAAGTTGCAATAAAGAACGTTTAAAGGCACACTATAGGGTCAGGAACACAAACCTGTATTCCTGACCTTATAGTGTTAAAACCACCATTTAGCCCCCCTGGTATCCCCTTTTACCTAAATATAGCAAAATCTTACCTGTATTCCTGTCTGCTGCTAGCTCTGCCTGCTGGGCTGACGTCATCAGAAGTGTTGATCTGAGCCAATCACAATGTCTCCTATAGGAAAGCATATGATTGGCTGAGAATGTAAAGGAGGCAGAACAGGGGTAGAACCAGCACAAGCCACACACAGTCCTGGCCAATCAGCACCTCCTCATATAGATGCATTGAATAAATGCATCTCTATGAGGACAGTTTAGTGTCTCCATGCAGAGGATTGAGACACTGTGCAGCACTGCCCCAAGAAGCACTTTTAGTAGCCATATGAGGAGTGGCCAGTTAAGATATCCCTAGTCTGTAATGTAAACACTGCATTTTCTCTGAAAGAAAGTGTTTACTGAAAAAGGCCAGAAGGAAATGATTATACTCACCAGAGTAAATACAATAAGCTGCTGTTCTCGTGACTATAATGTCCCTTTAAACATTAGATGACACTTTGCAGGAAGTGTTTAGGAAGGCTGTGCAAGTCACATGCAGGAAGGTTGGACTAGGGCTGCATGAACAAAGTAATTTAACTCCTGAATGGCTGAAAGTTGAGCAGCTATACAGCAGCGGAATAATCTACATACCAAAACTCTTCATGAAAGGGACATTCCACAAACCATATACAAAATAAATAAAAATCACTGTTTAGTAGATATGCGCCAAATGAAAACTTGCACACATTTAATAGTGCGGATATATCTAAAAGCAGCTTGCAAAACCTGCAGTTCTCTTGTCTATTGCCTTTGCAAATCCTCCCCTTCTAACCCTGCCCAGACACTTTCTGTGGCTGTCCAATCACAGACTTCCCAATGCAGTTCAAAGAGAAGTAATTGCAAGGTAGGTGCTCTTGGCAGTTGCTGTTTCTTGGCTTTAGCTCATCTGAGCTAACCAAACCAGGAAGTAAAAGGACCAGTAGTCTGATCGACTGCCAGGGGTGTGTAACCAGGTTATTATTTAAAAGTGTACATTTCTATTGTAAAATTCACTTTTAAAAAAATGAAAATAATAGTACACACTCATCACACAGCTTTTCAGCAAGATAAGAAGCACTAGGGGTCTGGAGTAACCTTTTTAGCTAAAGTTTTTTTTGGTGATTTTAGTGTCCCTTTAAGTTCTATTTGGACCTTATATTCTGCTTTTTTTTTTATTTTTATTTTTATTTTTTTTATTTTTTTTTATTCTCTCCTCAACTGGCGGTGCTCCAATTTTATTTAGGAGTCTATGGCATTTATTTTTATAATAAGTGTCATATTATAAATTACTTTTAGAGCACCTATTCATAACTACAGTTTTTAGTGTTAGCTGCAATTTTAGATTGCTGTTGTGTTTTTGTTACTATTGGCATGTTATTGCCTTCCTTGTTTTTTATGTTTATTATATTCTACTACTTGATAACCTTGTCTAACATTTTCTCACCCTGTTGAAACTTATTCACTGCTACTTCAATTAAAAGATTATCTATGTGAGGTTAGTTAGTTTGTTAGTTATGTGAGGTTAGTTTTTTTTTAGTAGGGGGTGCCAAACAGAATCACAACATTGCTTACAGGAGAATCAACAGTTTATAAAATAAATACAATGCAAAATACAAACACGCAAAAGCTCACTGTTCACATTGATTGCTGTGCTGCTATAGGAAATATAGATGTATTAGTCAGATATAATAGTGATTGCTCCAGCCTTGCCAAGAGGAATTTGGATCCAAGAACAAGATATACTTGTCACCCCTTTTTTGATCCTTTTTAGTTTGGATATTCTGACACAGGTTTATTAGTAGATGTTAAGAATCAAGAGAATCCTGTCACGGGTCATTCACGGGTAAAAAAACCCCCCCAAAAAACAAGTGACAGACACTTGATGTAATAAGATCTTTATACGGTCTTGCAGTACTTATACGTTCCTTTATGTGGATTGCACAACTGTTAGTTATGCTACAAGAACATTGCCATCATGGGGACAAAAAGAGCCTATGGTACATCTGATCATCTGTGCAGATCAGTTATCTTCAAGTGTTTGTGGATATTCCATAGACATGATAAAATGTGTTTAACAAAGAAGTGGTAGGGCAAAAGGCATAGGTGCGTGCGTTCATATGTAACACGCATATTACTTTCCTAGGAGGTGGTTCTATGAGACTTTTGTACTCTGTAAAGATTTAAGTTTGAATCTACTATCCCCTATTACAGTCCTAGAGATGCTTGGCCAATATTTATCACAGTTACCCAACAAGAGTTGATTATAGGCGAGATGTAATTCTAAAGCATCTACTCCTGAAGGAATTTCTGTAAGTGGCTGTTCACTTAATAGTAACTGTGTTCCCTGAGGCATTGAGACAATAATAATAATAATTTGTAAATGTACTCAACTGTCTTTACGACAATGCATTTTTATATTAAAAAGAGGACACACTCTTAACGTATAAAGCACTTCAGCAAACTAAAGTGCTTTTAAATGTTTGGAGTGTTTAATATAACATTTTCTATTCTAGCATTAATTGTCTTCCTGGGAGGTACATTAAGTCAATAAGTTTGACAGGTATGTAGTTGACAAGCTTGTTGTGCATATACATTTTTTCATGTTGCACTTGAACAATAATGCAAAAAGACAGCGAGGAGATGAGTCACTTTTACAGATTAATGTTTCCATATGTTAATCCACCAAAACAAGCTAAATATATATATATATATATTGCTGACAATGTCTTTGGGATTTACTAGTTATCGATTAACCTATGTACAGTATCTTAAAAGCCAAATATTTTTTTATTTTTCAATTTTTCTTGTGTAAAGTTTATATACTTTCGAGTGAAATTTACAATGATAAAGTGCATATTTTGTTCACCAGATAGATAATGAAATTCAAATAGTAATATTAGGCGCATAAATGACTCGTTAAGAAAAAAATGATTAAAAGTAAAAGCATATAATAATGCCGAAAAAAAACACAAGTGAAAGAAATATAAAAATGTACATAAAAAATTTACTTTAATAAGAAAGACACTAACATTGGATACCTCAATGGTAATGAGCCACCTGTGGAGGGCAGGAAGAACTCGTCCAAGCTTAGAGAAAATAATTTATATTAAAATGTTGTTCTAATAGAAGTTCTTGTAGGGGACCAGCTTCTGGGAAGGTATGGAGAGTAGTAATATTTACCAATGCTAGGTTTAAATATAATACACATAAAGAATTTCAGCTCTTATAATATGCAAACCAAACACCCCAGATCTTATTGTATTTTGTAATATTGCAATCACTATAATAAATAGCTTTTTCCATTACTCCTTGATTTTTCAAATTTTTATATATATAATACATACAAGGTAATAGGTGGAGCTGCGTATTACCTCCACCTATTACCTTGTATGTATTATATTGTTTGTTTAGTGGTGTAAGGGGTACCACTTTATAGGTGTATTTAGAGCTTACTTTCTAACACTGTGTACTATATTGTTTTATATTGAGATATATATATATATATATATATATATATATTTTAAATTCTTTATTTTTATTGTGCAACGATTGACATGCTTGTGATGCCCTGACGGCAGCGATAGTCATAATAGGAAACATACATTAAGATACTGTGTCATGGCATATGAGTAAACTGCACTTTTTTATTGGTATAATAAGGCAGGCTTAACTTCGGATCTAAATATAAGATCTGATTGATTACAAGTGTATAGAAAAGTAAAGTATTGCTTGGAGCATGGTATATGCTAGGTAGGAGCTAGGTAAAGTTAGGACAAACATAATATAACATACCAGAAGTAACACTGGAGGTTTTGTGCCACTGGTCTTCGTCTTCAATTTTATGTGTATGAGAGTGGGGATATGGGACTCCCTGCATTACATCCTTGACTAACTGTACCTCTATGCTGTGTGGGATTCAAAAATAAAACAAGCTAAGGCAATTTAAGGCAACACAATGCGATGGAGCATGATAATTGCACTGGGTGCCTGCTCAGCCAGGTGTTGTGACTATCACATTAGGCATTAGTAAATTGACATGTGGCATTGTGACAATACAGCACTAATTTTTATTTGTAGGCTAGGTACGTATGTCTTAAGTGAGTTCAGCTGAGTAATTGTTAGTAGGAGTACAGAGACATTGCTAGCATTTAACTTGCTATATGAGAACAGGCTTAACTGCTTGGAGTGGCTACTTTAGGGGAGAGTTATAGCAGATTAGTTTAGCAGGAGTACGGTGGGGGATAGAAACCGCTGGGGTCTCCCAGACAGCGGGTAACATTCAACAGCTCAAGGACACAGTCCAAGACATCTATGTCCTACAGCCCTCAAGACTTTACTGTGCAATCTCAGCCCACACCAACCCGACAGTGGAGAGGTGAGAGTCCCGAAGTCCCCAGCAAGGTTCCCCTCTCACCCCAGACCTTGTGACATGTATTGTAGGCTATCAGAGTCTATCAAAACCAGTTCAGAGGCCCATGTGCAGGTCCCCCTGCTCCGGGATGTCCTGCCGCCACGTGTTTGGTCTCTGGGGAGTGTGGTTGACATTTGGAGACAGGGTTTTGCCTTTCTAGTGTGTGGGATGACTGTGGTGAGCCCCGGACTTTGTGGGATCTGGGTAGGTACCCGCTGGGTGGGCTCTTCGTCTCGTCGGCTGCTCCGAAATGGGGGCAGTGGATGTTCTCCGCTGCTTGCTTGCCCAGAGGGAAGGAGCGTCCGGAGTCATAGTCTCTGCCTGCTTCCCTCTATCTCGCAGTTTCTGCCAGAATGCACGGAATAAATCATCCATCCGCTCCTCGAGCGTCCCCTCTGAGCTTCGTGTTGAGCAGTCCAGCATGGCCGCTGCCATTTTGGCCTTGGAGTCAGAGCTGCACGCAGGCCTCAGATGCGGGTAAGTTGGTTGGCACTTCTCATAGCTTGGGGGCTTAGCCTGTTCGCTTGTGCTGGGATAACCTCCACCGACTGGAGGGAGGATACGGGATTCCCAGCCACCGCCGCTTTTGGGATAGCTGGCAGTGAGGTTGGCTGCTGCTCTCATGCTCGCCACCGCTGGTAGGCCGCAAGTCGTATATGCGTTTTCGTTGCTTGGCTGCGTGTGGGAACTCCGCTGGGTGTAACTCCAGTGTTCGCCAACATCCTCCTGCAGTCAAATTCTCTGTGGTGAGTTTTTAAAAGTCGATTTGTAAGCATTTTAACAGATTCTCATAAGGAGCTATCTCTTTGTGCGACCAGTTAGCTCGGCAGCCGGGCCCGGCTCCCCTATATAAGTTTTAATTATATTATATATATTGACTTTAATGGAAGGAACAATGGAATGATGTTCAAACTTATGTTCCAGTTTTATTATTTAATTTTTAATGTTATTGTGAAGCAAAACATTGCAGAAGTATTAATTGTTTTTTTTTTTTTTTGTTTTTTTTTTTACAATAAAGATATTTAAAGTGTTTAGACCTGGGGGTGTATGATGACTCGTAGAGTAAAGCTTTTGTATTCGTGCAAGGTTATTTACTAGAGTGAATTTTAAATTCAAGGCAAATAAAGGCCAAACTGGACTAATTATCTCCTTTAGCTATGCTTTCGGTACAGCTACTTAACCTGGAATTCACTGTTTATTCTTTGTTTAGTAACTAGCTCTGTGTGTGATGATATCATGTGGGTAAGATGGTTACATAGAAAGGGGAAAGCAATAAAACAGATCATTATAGCTAACTTGTTATGTAATTTACCCTGATGGTTTGGAAGTGCAGAATACATTTATTTGTTTGTTACTTAAAAGAATGCTTGGCCTAAAACATACGTTATTTTTATTTCCCTGCGGTTACATACTAAAAACATCTATACTCTTGAATGTAGATTTTGTTGAGACATCTGTTGTTCTTGTCCATTACCAGAGTAGTCTTCTCTGCTCCAAAGGAATGTATTCATGTTGTGCCCATTCTAAATTTAATGTAAAATGTCCTCCCACCTCCCCCCCCTCCATCTCTGCTGCATTGAATGGCCTGTGTAACACATGCAGTCCTGTGCTCCCAAGTGTTCGTTCTTGCCCCTCAAGCAGTTGTCTCTGAACCGCTGCAGCCATGTCATCTTGCTCTCCAGAGTGCTGAAATATGCTCAATGTTGCAGAAAGGAAATTTAGCAATATTGTAGACACTGCTTGGTACACAAGAGGGCTTTACAGTTTTTGGCTGGATTAAATTGTTTAATTCACTTTAATCCCATTTTGGTCATTTATTGAAGATAAATGACAATTTCTGTCATGCTGCTTTTTTTTTGCACAAACTAATGAGATTTTTCACTCCCCTTGAGATCCTTTCAGTTTAGCTGTAATTGTATATGTATGTCAAATTAGAGCACTACGTGTGATTTATTCTGTTTGTGTAGAATAAAAAACAGGAATGATATTTTCTTTCCATTTTATATGCAAATGCAACATTCAGATTTAACAGGGAGTTTTTGTTTTTAAATAAAAATACAGCACCACCTGTTTTTTCCCTCCCACTCTCTGCATAGCATATGCTCTCAAGAGACATCTGTATAATGAGGTGTCGCACATAAGGTTGTAGGCTTGTCACCCCCTTTTGTCTCCAAACCCTCATTGAGGATAGTTGTTTCTACCAATTTGGAATATTTTGTGCAGTTTATGCTAGACGCACGAGAAGGACTGTTTGTAAAATGGTTTGTGTAGGGTTTGGTTTTTCAACGTCACAAATACAATTATTAAAAAGACCCTATAGTCACCAGAACCACTACGGTTTAATGCAGTTGTTCTGGTGTCTATATCCTGTCCCTGCAGCTTTTCAGTGTAAACACTGCCTTTTCAAATTAAAAGGCGTTTTTTACATTCCTGTCTAGAAGCAACTCTAGTGACAGTCATTCAGACGGCAAATAGAGGTGTTCCTGGGTCAGTGCTGCAGTATGAAGCACCTACGTTAAAGTTCCCCATCCGTATGCATTAGTTCAATGCATCTCCATGAGCAGAAGTTAATTAGCGCAGCGTGGTATTTTGCAGTAAATTGGGAAGCATTGGATTATGTGAAATTGTCAAGATTGATGATCTCAGCCATGGACAGACACACTCACTGACAGAGACTCACACAGACAGACACACACTCACTGACAGAGACTCACACAGTCAGACACACACTCACTGACAGAGACTCACACAGTCAGACACACACTCACACAGTCAGACACACACTCACTGACAGAGACTCACACAGTCAGACACACACTCACTGACAGAGACTCACAGTCAGACACACACTCACTGATAGAGACACACAGTCAGACACACACTCACTGATGAGACACACAGTCAAACACACACTCACTGATAGACACACAGTCAAACACACACTCACTGATAGAGACACACAGTCAGACACACACTCACTGATAGAGACACACAGTCAGACACACACTCACTGATAGAGACACACAGTCAGACACACACTCACTGATAGAGACACAGTCAGACACACACTCACTGATAGAGACACACAGTCACACACACTTACTGATAGAGACACACAGTCACACACACATTTACTGATAGAGACACACAGTCACACACACATTTACTGATAGAGACACACAGTCAGACACACACTCACTGATGAGACACACAGTCAGACACACACTCACTGATAGAGACACACAGTCAGACACACACTCACTGATAGACACACAGTCAGACACACACTCACTGATAGAGACACACAGTCAGACACACACTCACTGATAGAGACACACAGTCACACACACTCACTGATAGAGACACACAGTCAGACACACACTCACTGATAGAGACACACAGTCAAACACACACTCACTGATAGAGACACACAGTCAGACACACACTCGCTGACAGACACACACACAGTCAGACACACACTCGCTGACAGACACACACCGTCAGACACACACTCACTGACTGAGAGACACACACAGTCAGACACACTCACTGATTGAGAGACACACAGTCAGACACACTCACTGACAGAGACACACACCGTCAGACACACACTCACTGACAGAGACACACACCGTCAGACACACACTCACTGACAGAGACACACACCGTCAGACACACACTCACTTACTGAGACACACACACAGTCAGACACACTCACTGACTGAGACACACACACAGTCGGACACACTCACTGACTGAGACACACACACAGTCAGACACACTCACTGACTGAGACACACAGTCAGACACACTCACACACAGTCAGACACACTCACTGACTGAGACACACACACACACAGTCAGACACACTGACTGAGACACACACACACACACACACACACAGTCAGACTCACTCACTGACTGAGGCACACACACACAGTCAGACACACTCACTGACTGAGACACACACACAGTCAGACACACTCACTGACTGAGACACACAGTCAGACACACTCACACACAGTCAGACACACTCACTGACTGAGACACACACACACAGTCAGACACACTCACTGACTGAGACACACAGTCAGACACACTCACTGACTGAGACACACTCACTGACTGAGACACACTCACTGACTGAGACACACTCACTGACTGAGACACACTCACTGACTGAGACACACACACTCACTGACTGAGTATACACACACACAGTCAGACCTCACCACTGACTGAGACACACACACACACACACAGTCAGACACACTGACTGAGACACACACACACACACACACACACAGTCAGACTCACTCACTGACTGAGGCACACACACACAGTCAGACACACTCACTGACTGAGACACACACACAGTCAGACACACTCACTGACTGAGACACACAGTCAGACACACTCACACACAGTCAGACACACTCACTGACTGAGACACACACACACAGTCAGACACACTCACTGACTGAGACACACAGTCAGACACACTCACTGACTGAGACACACTCACTGACTGAGACACACTCACTGACTGAGACACACTCACTGACTGAGACACACTCACTGACTGAGACACACACACAGTCAGACACACTGACTGAGACACACACTGAGAGACACACACACAGTCAGACACACTCACTCACTGACTGAGAGACACACACACAGTCAGACACACTCACTCACTGACTGAGAGACACACACACAGTCAGACACACTCACTCACTGACTGAGAGACACACACACAGTCAGACACACTCACTCACTGAGAGACACACACACAGTCAGACACACTCACTCACTGACTGAGAGACACACACACAGTCAGACACACTCACTCACTGACTGAGAGACACACACACAGTCAGACACACTCACTCACTGACTGAGAGACACACACACAGTCAGACACACTCACTCACTGACTGAGAGACACACACACAGTCACACACTCACTGACTGAGAGACACACACACAGTCAGACACACTCACTCACTGACTGAGAGACACGCACACAGTCAGACACACTCACTCACTGACTGAGACACACACACACAGTCAGACACACTCACTGACTGAGAGACACACACAGTCAGACACTGGTTTCACATACTGGTACTGCAACACTCACAAATTATTTGTTTTATTTACTTGTGTCCACCCAGCCTCCCAACCTTTGCTTTCCCTTGGGACCAGTGGGGTGGTGTTTAGTGATGCGGGGGCCAGAGTTACATCATATTCCAGCTCCCGGCATAAAGGGAGGGAGCTGAGAAGGGATATGGCAGCTCTCTCGCCGCCTCCGCTATTAGCCGCGGACCTGGCACCTGGAATTTGTCAAGCCCTGGGTTTGTTTATGTTCAAATACACTTAAATGGTGATGACATAAATCTGTTGAAGAGAAACCTGTATAAATGCAGTGTTTTAAAAAAAATAAAAAAATTTGAAGAATTGCATAATATAAAAAAAGGAGGAATATTGAGAGGTGTTAAGAAAAGGATATGTGTATGCATATGTTTGTATATGGGATGGAATCAACAGAGAGAAAGGAGAGGAATATTTGGAAAGGTTTCTAGCTTTTTTATACTTTTCATTGAACACTGACTGATCCTCTTGAACCAATGTAAATATAAGCCATTTCTCTACCTAACAGAATTCAGCATTGCCAAAAAGTCATGTTTTACACACACACACACAGATGGTGGATGCGTGTGCTTGATGTTTTGTCTCCTTAAATAATATTGGTAAATAAAGTTAATAAATATACACCTTTGTTCTTAGTCACTTTGACTGTGTGGTGTTTAACCCTTATTTATTTTTTATTTTCTATAGGCTTATGGATCAGGATGTGACATTGTCATTCTAGATAATGATTTCGAGTGTGTCCAGATAATTCCTGGCGCTAAACATGGAAACATCCAGGTTAGCTGTGTGGAGTGCTCCCAACGACAAGGCCGGGTAAGATCTAAACTTTATTCTTTCCAGCACTTTGCAGTTTTCAGAGTCTTGGACAAATGCTGAAACATACCAGAAGGTATTCCATACACCATAAACTAGTGTTCTATTGCCTCTCAGATCTCCTCCCCTGTAATAGCAGGTCATATGGGAAGTACATCCTTTACTTTTACAGCTACTCACCTGGTATAGTCATGTATTCCTGTTCCTACTAAACCATACATCATTTAGTGGTTATGCTATACCCAGCTAGCACTGCGTCTTCCCATTAACATGTGGTTGACTGTTATTTCTGTTTGTGGCCTCAGCCATCAATGAGATCTGTGGTTATCAAGCACACACCTCCACTTAATTGCAACTACACCACCAATCAGACGACTCCTAAAAAGCTACCTGAATGAAAGTGTAAATTATAGGACTATCTGTGTATCTTCCATTCTCCATCATTCCCTTCCTTCCTTATTACAGTTTTCAGTTAGGCCTCCTCAAGCTCTGGTACTCCATTGACTTCACTGTGTTTGGCGTAAATCTGTGGTCACCGTTAATCAGACCCCACCCTTCTAATTTTCAAAAAAACATTTTTGTAGTGTTTTTTTATGTACTTATTTGCTCATTGCTGTTTCATAGTGATTTCTAAATAGTAATGCTCTCCTTGATGACACAATATAAATTACACATTAGTAGAGTTTAATCTTTTTTTTTTTTTTTTCTTCTTGTGAGTCGTTCCCATGTGTGGTTTGTGTATTGTGATCCTTCAGTGTGCAAGGAGGGCACACAATTAACCAAACATTAAAAAGACCATACTTGGGGAATTGCCCCACATGCTATCTGTGTTTAGGTTGGTTATGTTGTAAGCTTGTGTGCAGCTTGTTCCAGAGATGTGGGTCCAGCTGATATTTAACAGTACATACCAAGTTTGGTGTTGGTTTATAAAATAAAAGCCAGGGCATAACATTTCCGCCTGGCCATTGAGGAGTGTAAGCTCAGCCCTGGCGATTTGAAATTGAGTGTTCTATGGACACTTGTTGTGGCAAGTAACTTTCTAACTGCCTAGTAGTGTAGGACTTGAAATTTTGAGCCCTGTAAAAACAAAAGATATCGATCAAACCAGTGCTAATTCTAGGTCAAGTACCAAATTTGCATAAATCTGCTTAGATCAGTTTCTGCTGATAGAACTAATATTTTGCAGTTCACAGATACTGTGGTGATTAGACTGATTTATTCCATGCACTGTTCTTTAAATAGTAAACACATAGATTCATTCAATGCACTGTTCTTTAAATAGTAAACATGTTGTCTATTTTATTTTCTCTAGATTGCGGCATCATATGGAAATACAGTCTGCATTTTTGAACCACTCAGTACTATAAATGCTCACAAGAGAAACAGTGTAAGTATCTTCACTTGCATAAAAAAATGAATTGATGAAAGTCTCACATATTAATGAGTTATTTATTAAGGAATGTCACATCCCTGCTATGCACAAATTGGTTTTAATTTTGTTAAGTTGGATAGCTATAGGGAAATCCTTCTAATTGTCAACGTCACTCATGGCAAGTATGTCAGGTTCTTATTATTTTAGGTAGTTACATTCTTTTTCAAATACTCTCTGAGACACTGAACTCTCATCATAGATAGGCATTGGTTCATGCATCTCTATGAGGAGATGCTGATTGGCCAGCTGGACATTTGGCCCTGCCCTGACCCGCCTCCTTGGCAATCTCAGCCAATCTAATGCTTTCCTATGGGAAAGCTTTGTGATTGGCTGAGATTATCAATCCTGATGTCCGCCAATGAGGGTGTATCAGGTGCATAGTCAAATGCAGGTGCTGGAAATAAGGTGATTTTCACCATATTTGGTAGGGGCAGGGGGCTACATATTGTTTTTAACACCATAGCCTCAGAAATTTTTTTGTGTTCCTGACCCTATAGTGTTCCTTTAACCTAATGCCCCTTTTTAAAAAAAAAAAAAAATAAGCCAGATAAGGTGCAGTGCAATAAAGCTACCTGTGTTCAGACCATTCAACTACCTGTAGGTAACTTGACTCTTGCCTGACTTGCATTATCAATCAAGTTACACATCAAGGGTAGCCATTTAGCATTTGCATGTTGTAGCTTGGATCTGAAATCCCCCAAGATTAAGCTGGTAATACATTTAAAAAAAATGTTTGTTATGCAAAACAGAAGATCCTTAGAATTACAATTATGTATATAGCACCTGCCTATGCTGAAGCACTGTACAATAGGAAACAAGACAAAATTTTATTTCTAATAAAACATGTATGATGTACAGGAACTGTAGGTGAGTAAGATCCTGCCCAAACCAGTTTACCATCTAAACTGGTATATAAACATGCCTATAAATCAGACCTCCTGAAACTTGTCCTATAATGTGCTTCTATCTCTATAGAAGTAACATATGGAAAAAATTTACTTAAAAAGCAATCCTAATGAGTGACTGATAATCCAAGTGTTGGCCCTTTGCACGTTGAGAGATCCCTACAATATGTCACTGGCAAAAGTTACGTTTGACCAAACGTAAGTGTGAGGTGTAGTGCTGCAGTTGATGATCTAAATAATCAGGGAATGCACGTGCACTACAACATATTAAGGATTCTAAAACATAATTTGCAGTTCAAATAATAGACAGATTTTTATATATTTTTGTGTTAAGTGAAGCTGTTCAGGATATGTTGCTTGCATGGTTTGTTTAGATTTACGCTTCTTAACATACTTTTTTTGTACCTTGTCTGGTTACCAATAGTTTACCTCTCTATCTGTTCCCATTTTGTTTGACATTTAAACACAGTTCAGAAAAAAAGTGTAGTGCTATTGTATTGTATTGATTGTAATACTGGTTTATTTTTAGCTGTCCGGTTCTTGTGAGCAAGTCTTCGCAGTAGATTGATGTGCACTACAGATGGTTAGACCCAGGCTGTGTAGGTGCTTGCCGACCTGGTTTTTACTTGGCACAGTTTCTCGGTTATTAAATATACGTATGTAGAAGATGCAGCCTATAAAATTCTGATTTAGTTCATTCACTGTATGCCAACATGTAGTAAATTAAAAACTAAATGACAAAATTTGACCTAAAATAGACAAGTTAGAAAAATTCTCCAACTCTCCTGTATCCACAGCTTTGACTGTCTTGGCATTATTATTGCAGTTGGTGTTCAGTTCACTGCAGTTCATTGTTTAGTGAAAAAATCCAAGCCCTAATATCTGCCCCTGAATGTCAGAAAATATCCAGTAGTCTCTATTTACCAACTGAATAGCATGGATCAGCAGCAGTGTGTTAAAATGTAATTCACATTTCCTACTATTCCCTGTGAGAAATCACATATTTAACACCTTCCCCGTCACAGAGCACACATCCAACTCTTCATCGCTAGAAATAGACAGGCAGACCAGAGATTAACTCCTTAGTCCTTACTTAATCTTCAAAGCAGCAATTAATCTGTTCCCTGTCAGTAAAGCACATAGTTCTCCTATCCGTGATCTTTTTTTCACTAACTATACGTGGGGGGAAAAAAATTAACGGACCATTCCAACCACCATAACCACTGCAGCTCACTGTAGTGTTTATGGTGCAAGTAGTGCCCTGGTGTTACCCTACCCCCATATTGTACAGAGTCAAATTGATTTAGATTGGAACTTCTCACCCGAGGATCACTGGTTGACCCTCCCTACTTCCTATGGAGTGGCGTCGGTTCTTGCATTGCATGACTTAGCTCAGGAGGGTGAATGGATGCTCCTAGCACCATAATCACTACAGTGTGCTGTAGTGGTTATGGTGCTTGCAGTGCTCATTTTACTAATTTCTTGTCAATGACTTACAGAGCATTTATAATGCCTTTAGTAGTGTCTTGAAAATGCACAACTTTAATATAAAAATAAGACTTTTCCATGCCTTCCATTGCTTGCTTCTTATGTATTCATCTTTCTGGATTTGCAAGTCATTTTGCTTGACCTCTTGTTTTTTCTTACTTGAGAAGCATTGTTTAATGAAAATATTTTTTCTTTTAGCAACTAACATTTCAGTGGGTGAGAACAGGACAATTTTTCCTTAATTCTGTGACGTACAACCTGGCATGGGATCCCCAAGGTAAATACATTGTTTCCCTGTTTATACTTCAGTAATGTGCGTTATTCTACCACAGTTTTAATGAACAAATGTTACCTTGATTTCATATTCTGACCACTTGTTCTCATTGTGATCTGGAGTAACAAAGTTATTTAATTTTGTTCAGATTTTGAGATTAGAAATGGGTACATAATCTAAATGATGAAATAAAGGAGCTGTGTGTGTGTGTGTGTGTGTGTATATATATGTGTGTGTATATGTGTGTATATATATATATATGTATATATATATATATATGTATATATATATATATTTTATTTTTTATTTTTTTTAATTTTATTTTAATAATAATAAATCTTGCCTGAATTACACTGCATGACTCCTCGCAGCACAAGATCCTCCTGCAGTTAAGTCATCAATTCTGATGGCTTTTGTCCAGTCTGATGCAATGTGTTGAGGACACATTGAGTGTACACAGTAGTTGCCACAATCTAACAATCCAGTCTATGAGAAGCAATGAATCCAATGCTTCTCTACAATATGTATTAGCTGTGTTTGGTATTGTCATGTGGTGTGTGAAAATCAAGGATGTAAAGTAGAACAGACTAGTGGCTGGCTGTCAACTACTAGATGTATGTTTTCAATCAAATGTAAGCAATGCATTTTCATAGAAATGGCAATGCATTGTCTGACAAAAAAAGAGCCACTATGTACCAAAACCACTACATTAAAGAACACTTTATGGTTGAATGTAAACACATTTATTTTTAACCTTAGTGTTCCTTTATTGCTTTAGATTATAGGCACTTCTTTAAAAATTAAAAATTGCAAGAAATAAAAGGCCATTAAATATAACTGTAATCCAGTGCCAGGACAGTCTGTGCTCTGCAGCTGCTCGGTCTCCTCTCAAATCATCACCATTGGTAATCTGGGTCCAATCATGATGTGTGTGAAGGACGTGGCAAAACAAGCAGTCAGTCTGACAGCCACTCCAGGCATGTTCCTCCTTTAACCCCTTAAGGACCAAACTTCTGGAATAAAAGGGAATCATGACATGTCACACATGTCATGTGTCCTTAAGGGGTTAAAAGCAGCATTGCTGTTTCTCAGAATCGGCACTATTTTACATCACCAGAGAAAAGCAGCACCATCTTTGCTTAGTGCCCCTTTAAGATGTAGTATTTTTGGTGATTAGTGTCCCTTTGAAGCAGAGTCTTAATAAGATAAGAGAATTAAAATGGTTTTGCTACAGTAACTAATGCAAATAAGAGATGCAGTCTGTTCATTAAGTGCTGGGACCCACCCTGCCAGACTCTTGCTCAGTAATTTATTTAGCAGTTTTGCTAATGTCTGTGCATCTCCCTGATATACACTTGATCAGGCCTGCATATATACTTGCATATTACAAATATATATGTATTGTGTGTGTCTAATGCACAAACACATATTATACAAAAAAAAAAAACAACAAAAAATATTGTGCTCTAGAGCAGTTTGTTTTGTTCTAGGGTCTGTCTGCCTCTCTCTGTATATTTATAATCTATCTCTTAAATCTTGTGATCTTCTTTATGCTTCAGAGCATTAAGCTGGTACTCTATAGAATACAATCATAAAAATCAACTTTTCATACTGCTTCATTTAAAATAAAATTTACATGTTGTTGCGTCTCTGGTTTTGTTTTTGTTTTTTGGTGGGGTTTTATTTGAAAGAAGTGTTGCAATTCTAACTGAATTTAAAACTGAATTTCACCCAAATTTGACCGTTAACTATAACTGTTTTAAGGACACTCCAACGCCCAAAAATCACTGTATAGAAATATATCTCAGATGAAAACATGTATACATTTAATTATACATTTTTTTTTTTCCATTGGGGTAAAACTGTCCCCTTGCGGCCGTCACCATATTTCTTGCGCTGCTCCTCTTGAAGCGCCAGGAGCCAACGTCACTGCTGTGTAGTGCAGTAGTAATCAATGTGTCAGGTCTGGAAACTGAATATAGTTATGAAGAGATATGAGAATAATATCCCTAAAATTGTGTCAGTAAAGTCAAATATACTGTGTACAATAAGTTATCGTACAATCTAAACATTGTCAAAACCTGTCTCAAAATATTGATATTAAATAAATAAGTAAATAAGTCTTAATGATTATCCAAGCTATAAAATATGCTTTGTTGATAGAATAAGTTATAATTCTATACGAAAGCAATCTGTAAAGTGAATGCTCAATAACTTTAAATATTATATTGGAAATAACTCTATATCAGTGTTCCATATTCTAGACAGGATGGTGGGGTGCAGAACTGAAACCTATTACAGAATTAAGGAGACACTAATGTATTCCCATTTTTTTTTTTGCTTACCAGCCTCCCCTGAAGAAAAAGAATGTTAGTGTTTCAAAACTCTGCTAATTATTTTTTTACTCCACATAAAAACTGGTTCCAGAGACGGTATCAGACAAAGAATAGTAGTAAACACCTTTGTAAAGGATTGTCTGCAATTTGTAATTTATATAGCATCCTTTACAGGTAACAGGCTGTTGACAGCCACTGATTACTTGCAGTTGTGGGCTCCACCTTCCAGCGATATTCTAGAAGAGGATGAAGATGAAATTGACAGCCATGTCATGCAGGATAATGTTCAGCCTTCCTTGAATGACTGGAACTGTATCTGGCAATGCAAGTAAGTTGAGAACAAAAAGACACGTGTTGCAGGCAATGTGAGTGTGCTCTAACACATCAACTTCTTACCATTTCCTGTTTGACATAATGTGTAGATGAGTTAAAGCCGTTTAGATTTGTTTGCAATGCACAATATCTGTTCTGTCTTTATCTGTCCTCTGGGATTTCAGGCCAATTTTTAACACATAATCAAACATGGTGCCATTGATTTATTATTGGCATTTATGTAGCATAAACATGTTCCACCGAGCTTTAGAATTATAAAAAGGGGACACTTGGCATAAAAAATGACACTATCCAACATGATCTCAAATTTCCTTGCCCCTTTTGTGTTTTAAGTGCTACAAGTCAAAAACACAAATGTTTTGGCTAATAATATAGCTTTTATCCAGATAGCATCATTAGTGTACAAATGCACATGATCTGCACATGTTAAATCACATGATACAATCTTATTTAGGATTTCAAAATGCAAGTGCATGTAAATGGCTAATTCAAAAAGGCTTCTCTGCTTCAAAAATATTTATGTTTAGTGCTTTGCCTCTTCAGTTCACTGTAGCTGAACTGTTTTTGTAGACTGGGGTGTCCTTTTAAAGAATGTTTGGAATTATTTATCAGAGCTGGATGTTTGTCCTGGACTAAAATATTTTCATAATAAAAAATCGTGGACTCCTCCCTGTAGGTCAGAAATTGAGGTGGATGGTAGTTGGCAATGGTTTACAAAATAAAGGAATTTCACAATTTCTTTAAATGTGTAAATTTCATACATAAAAACTGAATTATTTGTTGGTTAAATATTTTTGCTTTCCTCTAATTGTATTTAAAAGCACTCACACTTTATTTATTAATTACTTTTTCATTTTCTGAAAAATAGCTAGCCAAAGAGATGAGCAATACATTTTTTTATTTCAACAGGACTGCTGTTTCTGTACATTTGATGAAATGGTCCCCAGATGGTGAATATTTTGCAACAGCAGGGAAGGTAAGGCTTCACGAATAAAAAATTATGTTTTAATTAAACTGTAAAACTACACAATAATACTAGATCTCTAACAATATAGATCTATTTAATCTTTTTATTAGTGATATTGCAGAAGGTCTTGATGGTAAGGTATGTCTTTTTGCTGATGATACTAAGATTTGCAACAGGGTTGATGTTTCAGAAGGGATAAGACAAATGGCAAATGATTTAGGTAAATTAGAAAAATGGTCAGAATTGTGGCAACTGACATTTAATGTGGATAAGTGCAAGATAATGCATCTTGGACGTAAAAACCCAAGGGCAGAGTACAGAATATTTGATTGAGTCCTAACCTCAACATATGACGAAAGGGATTTAGGGGTGATTATTTCTGATGACTTAAAGGTAGGCAGACAATGTAATAGAGCAGCAGGAAATGCTAGCAGAATGCTTGGTTATATAGGGAGGGGTATTGGCAGTAGAAAGAGGGAAGTGCTCATGCCATTGTACAGAGTGAGGTCATTGTGAGACCTCACTTGTATTGTACGCAGTACTGGAGACTGTATCTCCAGAAGGATATTGATACTATAGAGAGAGTTCAGAGAAGGGCTACTAAACTGGTTCATGGATTGCAGGATAAAACTTAGCAGGAAAGATGAGACAACACAGTAAAGGATGAGACTATATTTAAAAAAAGAAAAACTACCACAACATGAGGATATCTTAAATTAGAGGGGCAAAGGTTTAAAAATAATTTCAGGAAGTGTTCATTTACAGAGAGTGTAGTGGATGCATGGAATTTCCTTCCAGCTGAAGTGGTAGAGGTTAACACAGTGAGGGAGTTTAAGCATGTATGGGATAAGCATAAGGCTATCCTAGACTTAAGATAAGGCCAGGGACTAATTAAATGTATTTTGAAAATTGGGCAGGCTAGATGGGCCGAATGGTTCTTATCTGCCATCACATTCTATTTATCCTCTCAATAAGACTTAAATATAAATGGCGCAGGCTGATCTCCTGTCAGAAGCAATTGGTAAAGGGTAGAGATGCCACGGTATACCAGTCCAGCATGAGAGCATATCTTCTCCAGTGTCTTTGGCGGCCTATGTAGGTTCTGCTGGTGTGAGATCGAATTAAAGAAGTGTTTAAGCTAATGATATTTGAAGGTCTCGAGGATCGACATTGGGTCTGTGAGGCCACTGTTAAAGGACCACTATAGGCACCCAGACTTCTTCAGCTCAAAGGTTAATTAAACATTTATTCACCACGGTACGGGGCCCTAGTCACCTAAGCGGTGACTAGGGCTCTATAGCATTAGGAATACATTTGTATTCCAAACGCTATAGTGTTCCTTTAATTTGCACCCTTGAAGTTGGGGCTGTGTACAGCATCTGAACCAGTTACAGATGCTCTCAGCAAATCCCATTTTATGTAGGGTCATGTGCATGAACAAAAAATCTTCCCAATCAAAAGCTTTAATCACATTGATAGCGAGAAGAAAACCAGAGGGCGATCGTATCCTGTTATCGTTTGACTCCTTACTGGGTATAAATCTGCTCTAATCAGGATGCATCAGTGAAGGTAGCACTGCCTTCATATGTGACGCTAGTATCTTTGCCATGAGCTTAATATAGCAATTAAACAGGGTCATTGGCTCATAAATGCTGCAAGATTCATGGTCTTGGCCTTCTTTCGGCAGCACTGTTATGAATGCGGCCAGGTAGTCATTGTCCAGTCTACCTTGTAGCAGCACGGCATTGTATAAAGCTAGTAAGCGTGGTAGCACAACCTCTCCAAAAACTTTATAGTATTTAAGTGTGAACCCATCTGAGACTGCCCTCCCTGTTTTAGATATCTTAATCGCCTCCCACACTTCGTCCAAAGATATCTCTGCTTTCAGAAGGAAAGCTGCTTGTTATGTGATTCAAGAAGTATTCATCAATCTTTGCACTATATAATTACGGTTGGTCTATAGACTTTGTGTTTGATGTTATACAAAAACGTATAGTATATGTGGAATGAAGTGGGTATATATCTTGGGAAGGAGGACACAGCCCTTATTGTGGGTATGAAACCTGTTTTGCTGTTTTACTCCGCATCTGAGCTAACAATCTGCCACATTTATTTGAATGCTCGTAGAACAGGCGCTATGTTTTCTGCAATGAAAGGTAGTGGGGTTTTTTTGGGGGGGGGGGAGGGGTAAAAGTAGATCATGATAATGGGGTTCGGACAGTGTCTACTTGTGCCAGGTTTTATGTATTGTGATCCTGTTCTGGACCTTCTTGCACTGTGTACATATTGAGATTGACGTCGTCCAGCAATAATACTTTTGTGGGCTTTCCAGACTGTCACTGGGGAGTTTCCGTGTGTATCGTTTTCCGTAAAGTAGTGAGTGAGGGTGTATTAAAACTTGGAATAACCTCCTGATCCAACAAAACTGACACATAAAGCCTCCAAATTTGCTCATAGGGTCTAAATTAACAGGAGTACATCCATAAAATTGACCACAGGCTTCACAGTGCAGGGTGAAAACTCATATATGCTTTTATGGTAATCCAACAAAACTAAAACACGGCGTTTCGGCCATGTAATATATATATTTATAGTTTCATAAAGATTTGTTTATCCATCTATACGCATGCATTGAATTCAGTCTCTGTTGTGACATTCTGTAATTTTATGGCAAGACAGGAGGCTTCATATTTGCTTTACTTTCTTTACTGTAACTCCCAGCAGCAAAGAAACAGTTAACAGTAAGTAAAAAAATTTAACCAATCAGAGTGTACAATAGATTATGTCCAGTCATCAGGCTCCTCCCAATTCCTCTTTCTTTGCTGCTTAGCCTCCCAGGTGAGTCTATTCCAATTATAGTCTAGTTTTAATAGTCTTATATTGATTTATTATATACTTATTTTTTTTGACATTATGTGTAAACTTAATTGTTCCTTTAACAATATTTTATTTCAGACCATTTTCCCTTTAAATGGTCTGCTAGTTTCATTTCTATGCCCTCTGTTTAATTCCCAAACGGTCTGTTTGTGTGCTGCCTTCTGCCTCAGAACTTCAGAGGCACTTTGTATACTCTGTCCATGCAGCCAGAAGCCGAGAGCTGATCGGCTTCTGGCCAGTTGCCAACCTCGGCAATATCGCCGCCTGTGGGAACAATCCCGGCCCCTTACCTGTCTCCATAGCGACGACTCTTTCCACCCGCGGCCATTTCTCAGCGGGCTTTTTTCGCGCTCTTTTTTCTCCATTACACCGGAACGTCTGGACGGCTACTGATCACATCGTCTCTCCAGCGCCTCTATTGGTACTTTCAGGTAAGTACATTAAAAAAAAAAATTCTGACAGAAAGTTAACAATTGAACTGTTAACCAGTATTATTAAAGTGTTCCTACTTTGTTTTATTGCAGATTGCTGCTAAACCCTTGCACAAGAACCTTTTGTCTCATTGCTGAGGGTGACCCCCTCAATATTAATTTAATAATTGCCTCATTAAAGAGGGTGACCCCCTCTGTTATACAGTTTCTGCCTCATATAAAGGGTGACCCCCTTTTTACTGTCTCCTGAGGGTGACCCCCTCATTACGTAATATTAATAAGGTTATACCGTTTCCGCTGTAATACTGTGGGTGACCCCCACGCTTAAGTAACACTTAGAGTTTTTTATATACACGTTTTGTGTTTTGAACAAGTCCACTGCCTTAGAGTTCAAAAAAAAAAATAAAAAAAAATAATTCTCTCTATAAAAATGTCTGATTTACCTGAACCACCAGTCTCTGCGGAGCTCAAAACTTGGCTGTATAACACCATCGCAGACTCCATTCCCAAAGCTTTGGCAGCGTTTCAAGAACATTCAAAGTCTGCCCGAAGAGCTCCTGTCGTTCACCTCTCAGACTCTGAAGAGTCAAAAGGTTCAGACCATGACGAATGTCCCCGCAAACGCCCTTGGAAGGGCAATAGTGCTAGCGCCGGTAAAGGCAAGACACCAGCAAAAGCACCTAGATTATCCCTTTCTGGTACTCTGGATGATACCCCCAATTATAACTTTGACCCGTTAGAGGGTTCAACTTCCAACCTGCAACTTCAGGTACTGGATGAATACTCTGCAGGGTATTCGGACGAGGACCTTCCCTCACATGAACCCCACCAAAATGAGCTCCTAACCTCTGACCCTAACCAAAACATATCTGAGGATATTTTACTAGATACCTCTGGCCGCCCCCTGTTCGACCCTAGGTATATCAAACACCCACGCTCTGCAGAGTGGAGCCCCCCAGACCACATAGCTAAGTTCTGTAGGATGTGGCTCCGTAAACCTTTGGAAAAAGAGGTCAGAGCTAAATTAAGGGCAGAATGCCCACGACCTGTAATCCCAGACAAGGTGGCGGTTACCCCAGAATTTGATCCCTTACTCGTCACTTTTCTGACAGGAAAAGACCCCCGTAAGGGTTTGGAACAAGGCCTGAAGGCCACGCAAGATAAAATGATGGATGTGGCGGGACCGCTTATCCAGATTTTCACTATTGCAGATGAGGCTTTGGCAGGTGGCACTCTAGACGCACATATGGTGCGAGAATGGGCACAGAGGGCATTATGCGTACTAGGCAACGCGAATGTTGCTATGTCAACCGAAAGGCGGAAAGCCGCCTTATATAAGATCGACTCAAAGCTTGCCGAATTAGGCACTAAAGAGCTTGGCCCTGAGGCACAAGGTATGCTTTTTGGAGACAAATTTATTAAATAATTAAGTAAACACGTGGCTGTGTTTACTACGCTTACAAAAGCACAATCTTCATTACGCAAGGTATTTAGGTCCCAACGTTTTTCTGGGAGAGCCAGCCATTACAGAGGCCGGACGGCTGGCAGAGCTGCCTCTACAGGCTATAGGCCTCGACCTTCCGAACATTGGAACTCGGGCAATACCCGTTTCTACCACAAGCAGTTCTTCCCCTCTCGTGGAGCCATTAGAGGACGTGGATCTGCTTCCCTCCGCGGTCGCACTCCTAAAGGTAAGGGACTCTCATTCTTCTCATGTACCTATTGCAGGCCGATTAATACATTTTTCCCAACAGTGGTACCAACTCACGCAGGATCTGTGGATCCTTCAGACTGTCTCCGGCTTCCACCTAGACTTTACAGAGGATCCAATTCAGGTATCCTTGCCTACCCCTCTCAAAATGTCTCAAATAGACGACATGGCCCTTCAAGCTGAACTCGACGACCTAGTCAACAAGGGTGCCATCGAACGGGCCCTCACCCAACGAGGTTTCGTGAGCAATATGTTTTTGGTCAATAAAAGTCGTGAGAATTCCGACCAGTCATCAATCTGAGAGAACTGAACAAATTAATCAGATACAGACACTTCAAGATGGAAGGCATCCACCTATTACGGGACCTCCTCTGCGAGGGAGATTGGTTTTCCCGTTTCGACCTCAAAGATGCATACCTTACGATACCAATCACGCCAGAACATCGCACTTTCCTCCAATTCAGTTGGGACAAGACACTATGGCAGTTCACCTGCCTCCCCTTCGGACTGTGCTCCGCACCTTGGTGTTTCACCAAACTAATGAAACCGGTGATGGCACTCCTCCGTTCACAAGGAATTCGGTCCATCATATGCTTGGACGATATCCTCCTTATGGCACAAGACAAAGAGACTCTACATCTCCATACGGACATGACTTCGGCCCTTCTCCAGAATTTGGGTTTCATCATCAACCTCCAAAAATCATCTCTGACCCCATCTCAGACGATACAGTTTCTGGGATTCCAGATAGATTCGATTCAGGCAGTCCTGCAACTGCCTGTTACGAAAATCAAATCCATAAAAAAGGACATCCGGAGATTACTAACAACGCCTTATCTCCGACTCAGGGATTTAGCCCGCACAATCGGATTACTCTCCGCCTCAATCCAGGCAATATTCCCAGCCCCGCTACACTACTGGGCGATGCAACGTTTGAGAACACACTACTTACATCGCTCACCATCTTACGACCAACAGATCTTCCTCACAGACGAAGTCCAACTAGAACTCCACTGGTGGAACCTGGAACGGAAGGGCTATCTTCGGCCGGCAACCCGACTTCATTCTGGAATCGGATGCCAGCCTCCTCGGATGGGGTGCCACCTGCTCGGAAGGTTCTACCGGAGGCCTCTGGTCCCCATCAGAACAGGCACTACATATCAATTGCCTTGAACTGATCGCTGGTTCTTTAGTGATCCGTAGTTTTGCCAAGGAGGCCTACAACTGCAGCCTCATCCTGAGGATGGACAACATCTCAGCAGTACAATATGTGAACCGCCTAGGTGGCCCGCGATCAAAGATGCTATCAGATCTGACGAAGGAATTGTACCAATTCTGCCTGGACAGGAATATCTCCCTTCGTGCGGAATATCTCCCGGGCTCCGACAATCTCGTCGCAGATTGGTTCTCACGCCACTGGAGGGATTCCAGCGATTGGCAACTGGATCCACAAATTTTTCATCATCTACAGACCCTGAGAGGACCATTCAACCTGGACCTATTTGCATCTCGCCTGAATCGTCAGACGGACACATTCTTCAGCTGGCTCCCAGACCCAGCGTGCCTGGCAGTGGACGCCTTTCTTCAACCGTGGCCAACATCCAGAGCGTATGCCTTTCCCCCATTCTCCATGATTCCACGCACGATCCAATACCTCAGAACACAGGGCGTCACCGTAACCCCACTGTGGCGAACTCAACCATGGTTCCCGTATCTCCTGGAGATGTCAGTGGACTACCCCCTACTCCTACCCATCTCATACAATCTCCTCAGGGACCCCTCAGGCAATTTCCATCCACTAGCACTACAAGGCCACCTTCGGTTAGTGGCCTGGACCATTTCAGGGGATCCTGGAATGTCTCAGGCCTTTCGACTACTATGGGACTCTTGGGCCCCGGGCACAAGACGCTCTTATCTCTCAGCGTGGCAATGCTGGAATAGCTGGTGCTTGGAGAGGGACGCTGATCCCTTTTCAACTTCTCTGATCAACATTATGAATTTCCTGGCGTCACTTTTCGAACAGGGTAAGTCCTATCGGTCAATTAACGTTGTCCGTTCAGCCATCTCGGCAGCCCATAGCCTGGTTGACAACTTCGCGGTTGGTAAACACCTCTCCATATGTAGACTTCTGCGAGGCATGCGCCTCGCGAGACCCCCGGCACCCAAATATCAATTTTGGGATGTTACTATGGTATTATCATTTTTGGAGACGTGGCCTCCTAATGGAGAACTCCCTCTTCGACAACTGTCGGCCAAACTGGCACTACTGCTCTGTTTGGTATTGTTTAGAAGAGTCTCAGACATCAGAGCGTTTAATGTCCATGCGGTGGACTTTACCCCTGAGGGAGTACACTTCTCCATTACCCGACGCACCAAAACCAATTCATCTACAGTAAGCTACCCTTATTTTCAGGACAAACCCATGCTCTGCGTAGCTAGTTGCGTCAGACACTACATCCTCCACACCAAGGATCTTTGACCACGCATGGGACCCCTACTGATGTCCTACGTTCGACCTCACAAGCCAGTGTCATGTCCCACGGTTGCTTGTTGGATCAAATGGCTTCTAGTCCTAGCTGGTATCGACCCATGTTTTGGTGCTCACTCAGTCAGAGGCACGGCCGCCTTGTCTGCATTTACATCTGGGGGCTCCCTAACGGAGATTCTCTAACCTTTTATTTTAGACAACTCCCTCATGTATCTAATGCTATCATATCATCGCTTTAAAACAGCAAATATGAAGCCTCCTGTCTTGCCATAAAATTTGGGATTATTCTAACCTTAGTGACCGAATAATCTAAATTTTATTAAAGACAGGAGGCGAATATTTTCCCACCCGCTAATACACACACCCATCCCAACTAGGTAAGTATTCCACAACACCTCTATTGACTAAACCAATGTTTCATAACCTACGCCTCAGGCCTCTCCTACAACTACCTTTACGGATACTACACTCACTACCTCATAATTTAAGACTTGTCAGAATAGGACTGTACAACTTGTTGGAAACATATCAGATAACGTAATTAGGTATTGTTTTTCCTTTACCTAAGAAACCATACTTTCACGACCCCTCTCGCTCTCCTTTTTCCTAGTGTGAGAACCCTTCACTACATCTCGAGGAATTACCTATGTTCCCACATCGTTTACATGGTTGACTACAGTTGAGACCTTTATTGTTCCACCGTTTACATGGTTGACTCTGCAGCGGTCGGCTGCATCAAGAAAGAGGAATTGGGAGGAGCCTGATGACTGGACATAATCTATTGTACACTCTGGTTAAATTTTTTTACTTACTGTTAACTGTTTCTTTGCTGCTGGGAGTTACAGTAAAGAAAGTAAAGCAAATATTCGCCTCCTGTCTTTAATAAAATTTAGATTATTCGGTCACTAAAGTTAGAATAATCCCGAATTTTTGTAAATTCATACAAAAAACCTTTATAAAATGACATGTTTATTGATTAATTAATGACTTGATACTTTTATCAAGAACTTGCGATTGTGGGAATCTACAACCTGACTCTAATCAAAATTAAATTTAGTGCAGATGTATTTGTACGAGTAGTCAGTGTTTTTAAATCTTTGCCCATGTTTTATTTTAGGAATCCCTTGTGACCTTCACACTGCAGTGTATTCATGATTGATGTCCTGTAGGCACCACTTTCAAAAACATTTGGAAACCTTTTACTGCAACATAGGAATGTAATGTCTAGCATACCCCCTACAGTATGCCCTGCATTGGTTAAAGGATCTGCATTTTGTTTTCCTTTATCCTGCAAAGTCATGTTGCAGTATACACGATTATCTACCATAGACAGATGGTATCGTTTGAAGACTTCCAGCTTGAAGGCGTTTGCTGCCTCCGCTTCGTATGACAATTAGTTTCCATTTTCGTCATGGGTGTGACTCATCTCAGATTGTCTGATTCCTGTTGTGTTTTGACCTTGGGAATTACCCTGCTGCTGTTTTATCTATCTCAGGGTTGTTGTACATATTAAATTATTCTTTGCTGCAAAAAGCTACTGGGGTTAAAAAAGGAAAATGCAAAATGGCATTTTTTTTTTTATTTGATACAGTTTTAGTCTGTTCTCCGTATAACAGACTGATGTCTGAGATGTTTGATCTATGTTTTTTAGTAGCAATAGTCTCTTCCTGGTAGTGTGATGTTTTAGTATTTTATGTAAATTGATTTCTTTCCGGGTGCAGCTATTCTTTCTGTATGTTAGACTAGCAAAATAAGATATTTACTCTTTTGTACTGAAAAAACAGGGCATTTGAGAGGGTCACGTTTAAAGTGATTATATGAATAAAAATTATGTAGGGGGGTGGGGTGGGATTCGACCGCCATGCTGATCAAACGCATGGAATAGGAGCTCCTCACAAATCTTGTATTTTAGCCTGTATTCTTGACACCCGGCAGACATTATTCCTCTGGTGGCTGTTGATAGCATCTGGAAACGACAAGGAATCTTTCTGGGTTACTCTTGCTGTCAGTAGCTGTGGGGCTTCTAACATATCACACAGTGGCCTAGTGTGGCCCGACCGAGAGTTGCGGTCGACCTCATCGGCGGCGCTGCACTGGCCTGTTGGGTGGCAAGTCCCTTTCCCCCTCCTCTGGACCAGTGGGGGTTATCCCGGTCACTATCGCTGACTTACTGCCACCTTTGCAAGGCGCACACCCAAGACCCGATAGGCCGCACAGCAACACGCTCCTGCAATGGCGGAGGGCGCAAGGCTACCAACGCTGACGTCTGCGACATATTCACCCGGCTGCACAGGCTTTTCCACAACTATTGGCACACAGAATAAACCAGCCTGCACCACCGCATCCAAGTTCCTACCCACCTCGAGGTCCTTTGACGGCGCCCACGACTTCGAAAAAGGCGAGAGCTCCTACAAGAAAGCAGACCAAGAAGCACAACGGTGCTGCTTGGTATGATGGTGCAGTGGCCTGTCCTGCGGCTGCCTCAATATTCTCACCAAAGTTGCCTGAAAATCCACCAAGGGGAAGCACAGAGACTATGCAGTGAATACCAGAGATCACCGCAACACGTGTACCTACCTGTCAGAAGCCTCATGTCCAATCTAAAGCAGGAAATCTGGTGAAGTAGACCCCCGGCAGACTCAGAGTTCGCTCTGGCGATCTTACCTGCATAGGCACCAATCTAGTGCACATACTGATGGCAGACTCATATCTTATGTTATACTATGCTTAGTTCCTACATTGATATAACTCGCTCTTAAACCTTTCACTAAGCCTTGACAAATCTGCATGTTCACTGCATTACTCTTTCTTTACTGGTACTTCAACTTCTCAAACTCATACTGACACGTAACCAGCTTTCCTGTTTGTTATTACTTAACAAAAATATGTGCTAGGATTCTCAATGTCATTCCTATGTTATAGCTTGATATAAATGCACCTGTCTCTGCTGTTGTGGCATTGTATGAATTTTTGTTCATCTCTGCACAGCCAAAATAAAGAATTAAAAAAATAAAAATTAAAAAAATATGTAGGGTGCTCCTGGTGTACTACAAATTCTTACTAAAGAATGTTCACAAATATATTTCATCATCCTGGTAATATTTTCTGGAACACAAACATACAATTATGCACAGATTATCAGGTTTGACAATTGAAGCTAAGTTGGTCACAATGGTGATTGCAACAACTGTTAGGAGTATCCTGCTAAATGAAGTGCAACTTATGTTGAGCTCCTGACTTTAATTTAAAACGTAAAGGGACACTATAGTCCCCAAAGCAACTTTAGCCTAATGAAGCAGTATTGGTGTATAGATCATGCTCCCACATTTTTACTGCTCAAGTTAAATCACTTAATGCCCTAGTCACAAAATCCTGTGAAGTGACATCTAATGTTTATACTTCCTTTATTGCACATACTATTTAATTTAGATTTTTTTTTTTTATCTCCTGCACTGTTGATATGTTATCTTACTAGACTTGGCAGGAGCCTTGTGTGTGTGAGAATAAAGTTCAATTTACAGAGCAGGAGATATAAACTTCTAAAACAAGGTAACATCTAAATGAAAATGAAACCATTTTATTGTTTGCATGATGTGTGAATCACAGTCAGGGGAGGTGTGTCTAGGGCTATGTGCATAGAAAAAAATGATTTTGCAGTGGTATGATCTATACACAAACTGCTTCATTAAGCTAAAGTTGTTTTGGTGACTATAATATCCATTTAACTCTTCCTTGAAGTCAGATTCTTTTTGCTGTCTAACCTGTCTAACCACATTGTTGCAGAGAAGTGAAACATCATTGAGATTTAGGTGATTATGACTGTAGCATATTGTGTATAGAACAGGGAGCAATGTTGGTAGCAGTTACATAAACTAACAAGTCTTTATTAAAGGGTTTCTTCAGCCACCACGGCTACTTCTGCTTTTAGAAGTGGTCATGGAGGTAAGAATCTGTATGTTCAGCATTCCTACTTGAAATGCTGTACATCTAGGGATATTTGCACTTTTGTGCCAGGGACTAGTTGCACACCGGCACACGTGACTTGAGCAGCCTGGAACTTTTTTCCAGACTACTTAAAGTCAATTCTATGCAAAAATTATGTTGGTCATCAGCGCACAAATTGTGCTGACAAGATGTAATTAATTTCTCAATGTACTTGCAAGTTGAAGCTTCAGTGTGCCCCTCCCCCAATAGAAATATATATATATATTTTTTTTATATTCCTACCCCCTTCTTTCCCTATATATGTCTGTCCCAAAGCTCAGTCTGCCCCCTCCATTTTTTTAGAATGCATGCATGCACTCTGAGCTGCTGAAGATGTCTAATCAAATGCTTTCCTATGAGAAGCATTTGATTGGACCACAGAGAAGGAGGCTGTGATGTCAGACGTGGTGTGGAACCCAGCATCTGCGTGTATGTTTTAACATGTCTTATATAGTACCCAGTCCAATTACTGTTTATAACTATACCTAGACATTGTTGTAAATAATAAACATTAGACTTGTCCTAGATGATTTGTGACCTATCAAGTGTCCACTAGATGATTTGTGGCCTACCACTGTGAAGGAATTGTCTGGGGAAAATAGTCTGTCTCTGTTTTCCTATCACAAATCAGTTTGGTATACACTATGCGTTCCCAGTAAACATTATTTTTCATAGAAGTGAAAAGCCTTATCTCTGTGAATGGAGAAGCTTTGCAGTGCCTGGCCATAACTCATCAAGTATGGCATGTCGTTATTGACCAGAACCGCTGGGTTCCCAGGCACCCTGGTAATTCGTTATAGACTGGTGCGATACAGGAATATCACTTCTCATAGGTTAAATGCAGTGCTATCTCAAATAAAAGTTCTTAAAATGTGTCATTTCGGAAACCTTTTCTTTATATCAAAAAATACAACTTCCTTACCATTTTTAATTAATGTAAAATATGAAGCGTCATAGCTCGAAATTCATTTTTTATAATACAAGTTGCTTAATGTACAGTTTTGAACATCATGACTTCTGACGCCTTTTTTCTTTCTATCTATCAAGGCAAAAACATGTTATTTTTAGGTCAAAGTGCTATATAAGAAGCATCTACCAAAGGAATCTATAGACTGTCTCTAAACATTTAGCACTTTGCACCCAGAGCAGTACCTGTTTTGCCTTAATAAATCTCTCCCATACTTACATTTAAAATTGACGGGGCACTGTAGGCACTATAACTACTTTATCTCATTGATTTAGTTATAGTGCCTAAAGTCCCCTGGCACAATCAGTCCAACTATTTTCAAGTAGTTTACGCTACCTGGCTTCCCATAGCCCAGCCCCCACTGGAGGTGTGGCTTAGACTGATTCATACTTGCAGTAGGCACTGTGATAGGCTGACATTTTTTGATGGGGTGTTTTTTTTTTTTTATATATATAAATGTTATTTATTTTTGTATTTTAGTTCATAAAATACTATATATATATATATATATATATATATATATATATATATATATATATATACTAAAATTTATTTTTTTAAGGGGGAAAAAAACTTTTTCAAAAGCTTATTTAACAATATTAAATCAAGGCCTATATCGTGTATGTTACAAACAAAGATATATTGCATGTAAGAAAGAAAGCATTGACTTTGTATTAAATGCTTTCATGCTTGTAAGATGTATTTCCTGGATTATTTTTTGTAGAATCCGCTCGTTAGTGCGCTACATAATTGTGATTTTCTTGCTTTCTCAACAGGATGACTGCCTTCTCAAGGTCTGGTATCCTCTTACAGGATGGAAATCATCATTTTTACCCCATGAAAGTCAGTACATAAAAGGGACTCCTGAAAACACACTCTTTTCTTTTGTGTACCTAGCACATCCTAGAGCTGTAATTGGATTTTCATGGAGAAACACCAGCAAATTCATGCCACGGTAGGAAACCAGATAAAACTTCTGCTTATTAAACCCAGTATAGAAAAACATATATCAAACTATATCAAACTAGTTTTGATGAAATGTGTTTTGATATCTGGTTCTGTTTCTTGCGATAACTATTAATTTCCTAAAATGAATACTTTGTGGTGGCCAAGAATTCTATGTCTTGGTGAAATTATGGCAACATGTATCCAGATACTGGTACTGACAATAGTGCATATGACTTGACATTATTTTTAGACTGTTCTTTATAATGATCATTCAAACTGACCATCCTGTGACATGTTAGATCTCTATTATGAATCAATATCACAGCTAAGCCCAAATGTGCAGAACTTGGCTCATTGGCTGAGATCAATCAGCTGATGGCTTCAACCAATTTGCTAGCTTTGTACTGCAGAACTTAAGTTGAAATAATAGAAGTGCCTGCTTTGGAGCTTCCGGCTCTCCGTTGTCAGTGCCTGGGGGATCCCAGGCGAGCAGTCAAGCTATTCTAAAATGGTTTGACTACTTACAATGTGGGGGGTTCCAGGGCAATCCTGACACCATAACCACTACAGCGCGCTGCAGGTTTTGCCTTATCTCGACTGGGTTATATTATTTGCAAAATTTTTATATACATTTAAAAGAAAATGGAGCATCTGATGAAAATAAGTTATAAGTGATTCTCAGTGCTTTATTAAAGTATGTAAATTCAAGAGAAGTGACAGTTCCCCTGATAAAGAGCTGATAAACCTCTAAAAAAAAAATTGTTGTTTACATTTTTTTTTTTATCATCCCAAGGTATATCGTTACTGTACTCTTAGCATGCTTGTGCAGTTGTCACCAAGCATCACTCCTTTGACTTAAGTCACAAGAGTACTGAGAGTGACTCCAGATACCAACTGTACAAGTGTGCACTGGGTATAATATCCACATAGTTTGGAGCTATTTTAATCCACGTTAAGCTTTTTTGTTTAGAAATTAGTTTTCATATCTTATGGTAAGAGTTTTAATATTCTTCTGAATTAAATAAAAATATGCACTATCTGTAGTGTTTTAGGCATTTTCTCTGGTCACCATAGCCACTTCAGCTTATTGAAGTAGTTATAGTACCAAGACCCTTATTTTTCACAAATTTGTCTAACTGGCAGGTTTCATAGCTCTGCCTCCAGACTCAGAGTCCAGATGAAACGTCCCGGCTTATATATCAACTCATACCAGTGAGTTGGTATGCAGAACTGATGTTTGTGTAGACCACATGCAGAACCACCTTTAGTGAGATAGACTGTCTTTGCACTTGCTGTTATGTGGTACATCACTTACAAGTCTCTTCACATAAGCACGCTTTGTGTGCTGAAAGCTGGGAGTTGTAACACAGCTCTTGGTTTGACAAGGCTTTATAGCACCGCTAAACCCTGCTTTAAACCCCTATTCTGGCACATTTGTCAAATGTAAGGTTGCAGGGACAGCATACAGGTACCATAACCATTTCAATAAGCTGAAGTAGTTATGGTGCATGCAGTGTTCCTTTAAGAGTGATATTTGATTTTTTAAATGTCACCTAACCCTGTACACTCACTTTTTGATCTATTTTAACAGCTTACAGTGATATCTAAGACTTCATCATTCATTTTTACGCTTAGAAGTGTACTTAATTTGTGCTGATTCACATTTTTTTGTTTTTGCTTATATGACATCAAGGTCAGCCGTGGTAATAAAGTGTTGTCCAGTTTGATGAAAGCAATCTTGTGTTTTCAGGGGTTCAGTGTGCAATGTTTTACTGACATCCTGTCAGGATGGCATCTGTCGCCTCTGGGCCGAGACTCTATTGCCAGAGGATAGTTTGCTTGGCAGTCAAATAATTGAGCATAGCAGTTCCAGCAGCAGTCCAGCATATGCAGGGAAGCAGAAGGATAAGATTGAACACGCGCTTGAGGTGAGTTTCGGTATTGATAGCTACATAAATCATCATTCTTAAGTTATGTTATTTAATTGAAGATTATGCTAGCTTTAGTGTACCTATAATCTTAATTTTAGTAATGACAGGAGGCGAGTAGTTTGCATTAAACTCTCTTTACTAACTCACACAGCAGTAAAGAAAAGTGAAAACATTAACCAATCAAAATGCAATAGGAAGCATAGTATTCACAGAGATAAGGCTCCTCCCCCTCTTTCTAATGCGACATCATGAATACAGGTCCAAAGAGTCCAGAGTTCCATAACAGGCGCCAACGGGCGATTATCCAAACATGAAGGTTGAACAGGCGAAGTCGTAGTTGAGTCCGTCCTGATAATGAGCTGTAAGGCCACGGAATTACACTGAAAGAGAACGTGAAATAGGTTAGGAACCGGTCTGGAGACTGGTTGAATTAAAGGTAACAGCCCATGATTAGATACAGGGATAACATATAACTGAAAATAATGATAACAGAATACCAAGTATAAGAGAACGATCAAGGTTATCTCCAAAAAAGTGTAGAACAAGCAAACACAAACAGAGACTGAAGCATACAGAGTCAGACATACTTACGTGAGCCTTATCTCCCAAGGGAGGGATGGGCGGGAAAATACTCGCCTCCTGTCATTACTAAAATTAAGATTATAGGTACACTAAAGCTAGCATAATCTTCAATTTTACCACATGACAGGAGGCTTCATATTTTGCATTTTTAACGCTGGTGAAGGAGAGATGAGGCTGCTCCCGAGTTCGGGCGGAAGTAAAATGTCCGAAAGGTAGATTCTCGCGACCAATCCGCCGAGCGTAGGATATCTGTCAGAGAAGCACCCGCCGAGAAGGCCGAAGAAGCCGCCGCTCCACGGACGGAGTGGGCTCCGAAAGTCTCGTCCACTCCTGCCAATGATAGAATCCATCTTATCCAACTGGCGAGGGTAGTGACTGAGACTGGCACGTGTGGCCTAACATAAGATACTAACAGTTGACCCGAGGGGGAGACCCTGAGAGGGGATGTGACCTCCACATACCGACGTAGGGTAGCCACCACGCAGAGCTGTGGGTCAGACGGGAAAAACGGATAAAAGACCGACGTAGAGTCCGACTTCGTCCGACGTGAAACCCGAAAGGTAACTCCCTCTGGTGAGACCGAAAAGGCGTCGAAGTCGAAAGCGCGGACGTCCGAGACCCGGCGGAACGAGACAAGGCAGAGTAGCAGCGTTGGCTTTGCCGAGAGTTGTCGTAGGGATAGTCTGCCGTTGTCCGGCCAATCCCTTAGGAATTGTAGGACGACTTCGACGTCCCATAAGCGGGAGTATTTGGGTCGAGGGGGTCTCTGCAACCGAACGCCCCTCAGGAGTCTGCAGACCATGGGGTCTTTGCCTACAGGGATTCCCATGACCGGGTCGTGCGCCGCCGAAATCGCGGAGCGGACAACGTTGAGAGAGCGATAAGAACGGCCCGTGGAAAAAAGAAAGGAAAGAAAATTCAAAATGGCCGTCACAGGGGCAGTAAAGGGATCGATGTTCCGTTCACTGCACCAAGAGGACCAGGAAGACCAAGCTGATAGGTAACATCGCCTGGTACCTGGAGCCCATGAGTCCCATATGAGATCTCTAGCTGCCTGCGATAACTCGCTGGTTTGCCAGGCACCCCTGAAAGAGTCCAAACCACTAGGGCGAGACGGTCTTCCAGAACGAGAGGATGGGGGTTGTCTTTCGGGTCCGTGAGGAGTGTTGGGTAGGATGGTATGAGGAGCGGATCCATGAAGGACGATGCCAGGAGGTCCGGGAACCAGGGTTGGCTCTGCCATAGGGGAGCGATGAGGAGAAGAGACCCTCGTTGGGTCTTCAGGTACTGAATCGTCCTCGCTATCATGGCGAACGGGGGAAAGGCGTAAGCTCCTCTGGGCGGCCATGGTTGGAGGAATGCGTCCACTGCCATGCTCTCCGGGAGCCAGCTGAAGTAGTTGGTCGTCTGCCTGTTGGTGCGTGACGCAAACAGATCCAGGTGAAAGGGACCCCTCCTGCACGATAGACACTGGAATATCTGCGGGTCCAGTCTCCAGTCGCTGCTGTCTCGCCAGTGGCGTGAGAACCAATCTGCCGTCAGGTTCGCTTCTCCCGGGAGATACTCTGCAATGAGGGAGATGTTGCGTGGTAGGCAGAAGTCGAAGATCCCTTTCGTTATTTCCGAGAGGAGTCGGGATCGTGCCCCTCCCAGGCGGTTGATGTAGCGGACCGCAGATATGTTGTCCATCCGGAGGAGGATGCAACAGTTCGACTTGTTTCCTGCTAGGCTGCGGATCGCGAACGACCCGGCCAGGAGTTCCAGACAATTTATGTGGAGGTTGAGGTCTTGGGAACTCCAGGCACCGCCTGTTGACCTGCCTTCGCAAGTTGCGCCCCAGCCCCAGAGGCTCGCGTCCGACTCCAGGACTGTGTCGGGTGAGCTCCCCAAAATGGCACGGCCATTCCATGCCTCCATGCTGTCCAACCACCAGCTGAGTTCTTGTTTGACTTCCTCCGTTACCGGGATGGTCTGATCGTAGGAAGGGTTCCGGCGAAGGAAGGACGTCTTCAGGCGTTGCATTGCTCTGTAGTGGAGCGGTCCCGGGAAAATTGCCTGGATGGAAGCGGATAGTAGACCTACAATTCGTGCCAAGGTGCGGAGTGGAATGGAGTGGCAACGGAGGACCCGGCGTAGCTCCTTGATGGCTGTGATTTTTGACGTTGGCAGTCGCAGGGTGCTGGACGTGGAGTCTATCTCGAAGCCCAAGAATTGTATGGTCTGGGTTGGAGATATTGCCGACTTCTGGTGATTCACAACGAATCCTAGGGACGTCAGGAAATGGATGGTATATCGCGTGTGTAGAGTCAGTCTGGACTTGTCTGAGCAAAACAGTAGCAGGTCGTCCAGGTAGATAATGCAACGAATGCCTTGTGTGCGTAGATGTGCAACTACCGGCTTTAGCAGCTTGGTGAAGCACCATGGGGCTGAGCTGAGGCCGAATGGAAGGCATGTGAACTGCCACGGTAGGCCGTTCCAATGAAACCTGAGGAACTGTCGGCATGAGACGTGGACGGGTACTGACAAGTACGCGTCCTTGAGGTGAACCAGTGAACCAGTCCCCGTCTTGAAGGAGGTCTCTTAGAAGGTGGATGCCTTCCATTTTGAAATGTCGGTACATCACGTATGCGTTTAGCTGCCTTAGATTTATGACTGGTCTGAAATCTCCCGTTTTCTTTTTGACCAGGAAGATATTGCTGAAGAAACCCCCTCTGTTTGGAGCAGATTCGATCGCCCCTTTCGTTCGGAGGTCCTGCAGTTCGCTGTCGATGAGTCGGCGGTCCTCCGCTGAGCATCGTGTAGCGTGTGGGGAAAAATTCTGGCGCGGGATGTCCACGAAATCGATGATGTATCCTCGCACCGTCTGGTGGATCCAAGCGTCCGCGGAGATGGTGGTCCAGGTCTGAAAATATAGAGCGATACGACCAGCAGTACGTGGGGCAAAGGGGGGATTCAAAAGGCTGCTTACCTGTGGGGAAGCGTGCTCTGCCACGACCACGTGGTCCTCTGCCTCGGTCGGCTCCTCTGGTATAGGAGAAGGGTTGTCTGAAGCCGACTTCTGGGTAGAAGGGCTGAGGTCTGTGGGCACGGGGGCCTGTAGGCCAGAAGCGGCTGGCAGCACGGCCCCTCTGGCGGCCAGCCCGTCCAAAAACACCCCGACTGGGGTAGCCCCTGAAGACTTGCTTCATTGAAGACTGAGCTTTATTCAGGGATGTGAATATGTTAACGTGTTTAAGTTCTTTCAAGAAAGCTTCGCCAAACAACTTGCCCTGTGCCAGCGGTCCTAACTCCTTGGTGCCCAATTCCACCAGCTTACCGTCAATGCGAAGCAATGCTGCTTTACGCCTCTCAGAAGAGAGGGCAACGTTGGTGTTACCAACAAAACAGAAGCACCTGTGTGCCCATTCCCTTATATCATGAGCCCATTCTTTTACCATGCTGGTATCAAACTGGTCAGCTCATTGAAAGGCGTCATCCGCCAAATACATGATGCAGGCAAGTGGGCCAATGGAGTCCAGCAACTTGTCCTGAACTCCGTGGAATCCTTTTTCCACGCCTCTTCGGGGATCATGGCCGCCTCGAGACATGAACGTGGTCATGACCTGGTCGAATTCGGGTGTCTGAGCCACATGATCGGGGAGCGAAGGGCGAGGACATTCGGAGCGAAGGCGGTTGCGCACCGTCTTGTCCAGTGGTTTGCGGAGCCACCGGTGCATAAATTTGGAGAGGTGGTCAGGCGGAGTCCAGTCCGCCGAGCGTGGTTGTCGTATGTTACGAGGGTCAAAGAGGCGTTGTCCAGTAGGGTCGAGGATGGCCTCCCCTTCTTCCTGGGCAGATGCGAGGTCATCTGGTAGTTGGATGTCATCCAGGAACGTGCCTCTTAAGAAATCGGTATGGGAACCGGTGTCCGAGCCCCACTCGTCGTCATGTGAGTCGGAGTCTGCCGCCTTCCACTCGTCCAGTATAGCCAAGGAGTGCGAGGGGTCTTCCCCTTCATCCGAGGAGTAACCATGTTGAGGGGTGGGGGCAGGTCGGGTTGGCTTATGGCGTTTGGTAGGAGCCTTGCCTTTGCCCGGGACAACGGTCCCCTTTTCGCCCTTCCAGTGGCGTTTAATAGGCCGTGGGTCGGCTTGTGTCTGCGATTCAGAAGCCTCAGAATCGTAGTCATGGGGTGTGGCTTTAGAGGAAGACATGGTTAGATCGGCTGATGCCGTCATGACCCTGGAAAGTGCTTTCTCCATAGATGCGGAGATGGCCTCAGAGATCATGGCCTGAAAATCTGCAGGGTTTTGGGAAGGTTCCATAGTGTTTTAGGAGTAGGACCGTATAGGTAGTCTTGAGGCACAGGGTATACGTAGGGCTAGGGGTCAGGGTGTGGTGTTGCACACAGGAAATATGGTATCAGTGGTATCAATACAACCCCAGCAGGGTATGAGTGAATAATTTAACTCTGTAGGCACCCCCGCAGGGTGGACCTGTACAGGTCAGGTATGTGGTATAAGAATACCAGCTTCCCCAGCAGGGTAGGTTGGGATTTTTTACTGGGCTACACCCAGGTATGTGTATGTATAAGGATGGCACAAAATCCACCTATTACTGGGCTAAAATTGACAATACACATATATAGGTGGCACAAAATCCACCTGAAAGCAGCAGTATTAAAAGGGCCTCACCCAGTATATATGTATAGGAGAAAGTGGCACAAAATCCACCCAATATCAGTGAACTGTTAGTTGTCCACTACTGTGTGAGACTGACAGTCTTTAGGGAGGTTAGATGGGCGATACACTAACCTGCTGACCCCTGCCTGAATAGAGTGAGGCAAACTCGCGGTCGGGAGCCGAAAAACGTAGACCGCCGGTCTCCCAAGATGGCGGCCGTGACTCTCGCGAGACGCGAGATCCAATATGGCCGCCAGAGGGACGGGAAAGGGGTTTCCCGCCGTGTCGGCTAGTGAGTGCGGCTGAGAAGCCGCCAGGCGATCAGATGGTGAGGAGGGTGAGCGTTACCCTCGAGGATGAACCAACGATCCGATCTCCCATAAGGGGAGATCGGAAAAACGCTGAAAAACAAAACAATAACCCAGAAAACAGGGGTAAACATAAAATGAATAAAAACAATGTGAAAATAAAACGATAAATATGTAAACAAAAGGCAATCTAAAAAATCCTGAGGGGAGACAGGATAGGCAGAAGGACAGAAGTCCTAGGAGACAAATGGGGAAAAATACTATATATAAAGCATAAACATAATAAGAATAACAGAATGAAATATGATAAGTAAGGGAAGAGCCAAAACTCTGACCTGTCTGCTGATGGAGCAGTAAAGAAAGAGGGGGAGGAGCCTTATCTCTGTGCTTCCTATTGTATTTTGATTGGTTAATGTTTTCACTTTTCTTTACTGCTGTGTGAGTTAGTAAAGAGAGTTTAATGCAAAATATGAAGCCTCCTGTCATGTGGTAAAATTTAAACCAAGTGTTTTCTAAGTTCAAGCATACAATTTTGAACTCGCATCTCCCTGGTATTTTGTTACAAATTATGATGTTGTGCTGGATCTATTTGCAAGCTTCTAATGTTACCATACATTCTTATTAAAGCTTTCTGTTGTACAAATGGAACTAGCATGACTTTAAACAGAGCGCTTACTGCAGTTATTTTGTAACTTAGCTTGGTGTAGTGAAGCATAAGACACAGAATACGGGTGGCAATCCAGGGATGTAAATGTTTCATTGCTTAGTACCCTCTTCTAATAACCTAGCTCATCCACATTATTTGCAAAAATGTATTTTACTTTAAATTTAACGTTGGCTTTTTTTTCTTTCTTTGCTCTGATTTAGACAATTCATCATTTGAAACATTTGAGAAGGGGCCGAAGGAGATCGTCTGTCCTTGCTGCTCACACAGAATTGTTGCCCAGTCAGCCAAGCCAACATGATACTCATCGTCACATCTCTCATCACGCTAATTCCCTGTGTCACTTCCATATAGCCGCAAGCATAAATCCAAACACAGGTGATGTGCAAGCCAACCTTATTTCTTTTTTTGTGCAGTCATTGTCCTAAAGTGAGCCTGCTATCCAGAAATTGCTTGTGTGTGCTTTAAAGGCAAAAATGCATATTTTTATCATGAACACTTCAAATCAAATCAAAATAATCAATCCATGACCTGGGTTTTCACAGTACGCAAAGTACAATTTCGTTTTTCTAGCTCCACTTCTTTTTCTATACTACAGAGATATCTAACCTATTTCTGTGCAGTTTGGTGTGGGTAAGGTTGCAATCTTGAACCCAGTGATAAGGAAACATTGGAATGTTTTTTTTTTCTCACCCAACTTTCCCTTCTATGGCTTGTTTTTTCTCTAGGACAGTTATGCCTTGGGGCTGAGTATTAATGTGACGTATATGAGAAAGTCTCTTGTTAAGATCCCTAGGCAATAGAGCCACTGACAGTCTGCTTCATTGACAACAGATATATATGTAAAAAAAAAAAAAATGCTCGACTACACATGTAAACAGTCAAGCATTTGTTGGTACACTGTACTAGCAAAATAGTTAACAGTTTATCCTTAAAATGATCAAATGGACACTATCTTGGAAATGACCACACTTTTTACATTTTTATAAAGATAAAACAGAATGCAAAATACTAACATTTTCCTAAAATTGATACACTTCCACAGCAAAGTACGTCAATATGCATACACCTCCCATGTCAGGAAGAGGTTCCACCGATCTGGAGTCCCTCATTCTGCTATGTGGATCTTCTATCATAAATCCCAGTCTAGAATGTACCATTTCATACCTATACCTACACACAGACATATATTGTTAAAATGTTATTCTTATTTCTATGTCTTACTTACAATTGTCAGCGAACAAGAATTGTGTTTCACAGAAAGGAACACTCATGTTTCTGTTCACATACTTCCCAAGATCATAAGCTCAGGGCCGGATTAACATAGGGGCTGATGGAGCTGCAGCTCCAGGCCCAGGCCCATGGAATAGGCCTATTGATTTAGAAAAAGAAAAAAAAATTTTTATTTTTTTTTACATTTTTTTTTCCCACACACTACTCTTAGAGATTCCACCTGGCTTTTATTTTATTGGCACAGACAGTATTTGAGTCTGCCTGGCTGGTGCCAATATTGCAGTGATACTGGCATTACAAATGCTGGTATTTTTCTCAGTATAAACAAGAGATTACTCTGCAATACCAGCACCGGCCAGTAGGGGTCGCTGTGTGTGGAGACAGGCAGGGATAGGAAGTTCCAGCATATCCCTCCCTGCCTATCTATACTCACTGATCTGCGGGGGTGCAGCTACAGAGAGTCCAGACAGCAACTCCCACCCTGCAGAGACAGCCTACAGCTCAGGGAAGTAAGGGATGGGGGGAAAGGCTGCAAGGAGACATACACTGAGACACTAAGGGACACTGGGAGATATTATGGCAGACACTGAGACACTAAGGGACACTGGGAGACATTATGGCAGACACTGAGACACTTAGGGACATTGGGAGACATTATGACACAGACACATGGGGACACTGTGTCCCCATGTCTCCCAGCCAGTGTCCCTGGTGTCTCAGTGCCCCTAGTCTCCCAGTGACCCCTAGTCTCCCAGTGTCTCAATGTCCCCATGTCTCCTAGTTCCTACATGTCTCCCAGTGCCTCAAGTGTCTCAATGTCCCCATGTCTCCAAGCTAGTGTCCCTAGTGTATGTGGCCCTGGTGTCTCCCAGTGCCCCCATGTCTCAATGTCCCCATGTCCCCCAGCCAGTGTCTCTAGTGTCTGTGTCCCCATGTCTTCAAGTGTCCCCTGTTTTCCCAGTGTCCCCATGTGTCCCAGCCAGTGTCCCCTAGTTTCCCAGTGTCACTTGTGTCTCTGTGTCCCTAGGTCTCCCCGTGTCCCCAGGTCTCCCCGTCTTCCTAGTGTCCTAGTGACACATACATGGGGACATAGACACATGGGAATACTGGAGGACACAGGGAGACATGGGGCATTGAGACACTGTGATACATAGGGACACTGTGATATATAGGGTCACTGGGAGATCTGGGGACACAACACTAGGGGACACTGGGAGACATGGGGCACTGAGACACTGATACATAGGAATGCTGAGACCTGGGGTAATCGACACACGGGGGCACTAGGAGGAATCCATCTATACAGCATAATGAAACTAAGTAGTTTTTTGGTGATTTTACAGCATTTTCTCTTTTGTCACTTCTTGTGATTTACATCATGTGATGTCACCCATACATATTTAATTATGCAAATTAGTAAGGCCAGTATGTTTTTCCAAGAAAGGTGGCAACCCTAACTACTTTTCACATACTCTTACTTAAGTATGGAAACTTAAGAGGGATGTATGGGAACAAAACGTGTGTGGACTGGCTGACAATGAATATAGTTAAAGGGACACTATGGTCATAAGTACAACTACAGCTTATTGAATTTGTTCTGGTTAGTAGAATCATTACCTTTAGGCTTTTTGCTGTAAACACTGTCTTTTCAGAGAAAATGCAGTCTTTACATTACAGCCTAGTGATAACTTCACTGGCCACTCCTTAGATGGCTGTTAGAGATCCTCCCTGGGTCATGGCTGCCTAAAATGCATCCAAACATTCAGTGTCTCCTCCCTCTGCATGCAGACACTGAACTTCATTTATTCAATTCATCTCTATGAGGAGATGCTGATTGGCCAGGGCTGTGTTTGAATCATGCTGGCTCTGCCACGATCTGCCGTTTTGTCAGTCTCAGCCAATCCTATGGGGAAGCACTGTGATTGGATCAGACCACCACTTCTAATGATGTCAGGCTGCTTGTTTTTCTGAGTCTAACAGCATGCAGAGTTACAGATTCAGGCTTGAATACAGTAAGATTTTTACTATATTTATGGACGTGTGAGGGGCCCAGGGGGGTTAGATGGTGGTGTTAACACTATAGGGTCAGGAATTCATGTTTGTGTTCCTGACCCTATAGTGATCCTTTAAGGTAATGCTGACTTTGGTCTCTCTAACACTGTGGCATGTTCCCTTTCTTCTACACTCACTACATACAGCTTTTCTCTGTCCCAGACTATATACCAGGAGCGTCTGGCTGCTAGTAAGAAGGTAACGAGACAAGTGGACCAGCGAGTGCTAGGGGACAGTCCTTAGAAAGCATTGAGTGAGCGCATGATTAGATGCATTTATGCCAAGCTCAGGGTGCTGTCTGCATAGTATGCCCTTAGTTGGCCAGCTGCATGATTGGCAGGCAGCCTGACATGCATTCATACCAGGCTGGCCTTCTAATTCTTTGGGCAGACATATCCTCTTTTTGGGCATGTTCGCCCCTTTTGGCAGGTTACGTGATTTGTGTCAGTGGCACACCCTTTTACTGTGCCCATTGACTTCCTGCTTGACTGGACACTGCTGTTAGGGGTTATGGATTTATTTATGGAAAGATGAAAACATAAATTAGTGAGAGATTAGCCTAGGGTATGTGTTTTCTTATAGCTGCTGTTTTCTTTCTCTCCAGCACCATCTCCATCAGATACATGACGCTTGGGAGTGTTTTACTGTTTTTGGTCGATACGATTCTGTAATTAGGCCCGTCATAATTGTCAGCACCAGGCCCACTAGGCTCTTAATCTGGCCCTGCATAAGCTGCCAACCTGGAATGGGTTCCTTGTAAAGCAGCTATAGAAGCATTATACAAAGTATTATGAGATTGTATTACTATAAATTATTTTATTAGTGTGTGCATCTAAACTCTAATAAAATTATATTTACAATGATAATTAGTGATGTCCCAAACGGTTCGCCGAACGGTTCGCCGCGGACTCATCATTGAGTAAACTTTGACCCTGTACCTCACAGTCAGCAGACACATTCCAGCCAATCAGCAGCAGACCCTCCCTCCCAGACCCTCCCACCTCCTGGACAGCTCACTAAGAATGCAGCTTCAAAATGGATGCTGTCCAAGAGGTGGGAGGGTCTGCTGCTGATTGGCTGGAATGTGTCTGCTGACTGTGAGGTACAGGATCAAAGTTTACTCAATGATGAGTCCGTGGCGAACCGTTCGCGAAATCACTAATGATAATACTTCCATTTTCACTTTAATTTTCTGTGGTCCTATATTTAAGTAACACTGTCACCTTATTTAATGTGGGATGCTGCATGCCCTCATAAGCATGTTGCTCTATATGTATTATACTTAATTGTATGTTCTTTCATAGTGTTTTTCATGTAAATACATTTTGTAAAGCAGACATAAAGACTAGTGCACTTTGTCTTCTCAGTCAGTGCTCACTGTTGCATCCTTGCTAATCTCCAGAATACTCCAGGTATTTTATTGCATGCAGAAGCACATTCTTTTACACACTCATTAGTAATATTTAGTATTTTTTTCAGATGTGTGACATAACTTATGGGTGTATAGTAATGAACATACACCTAACCCGTCCTACCAGTTCCACGACTAGTGAAAGGAATGAGAGAGGTCTCATTAAACCTGTTACAAGTGGCGCATTGACTTTCCTGTGCAGTTCATGCATCAATTAGCTTAATGGGACACTATAGCCACCAAAATAACTTTAGCTTTTAGCTTAATGAAGCAGTTTTGGTGTATAGATCATGTTTCTGCAGACTCACTGCTTAATTCTCTACCAGTTAAGAGTAATCTTATTTTTACACTTCCTTTATTGCAAATTATGTTTAATTTTGAATGTCTTATCTTCTGCTCTGTTAATAGCTTGCTAGACCCTGCAGGATCCTCCTGTATGTACTTAAAGGAACACTATAGGGTCAGGAACACAAACATTTATTCCTGACCCTATGGTGTTTATCCCACCATTTAGGTGGCTTGCCCCCCACCCACTCCCCTCCTCCCCCTTTAGCCTCCTTAAAAGCAGTTAAAACTCACCTTATTTCCAGCGCCACGCAGGTCCGCTGGCGTTAACTCTGCCCCCTTGGTGACATCAGAATTGTAGATTTTTAGCCAGTCCAATGCTTTCCCCGTGGGGAAAGCATGGGATTGGCTGAAATCAGCAAGGAGCGGGGCCAACGCAGTGCATCAGTACATCAATCAATGCATCTCTATGAGGAAAATTCAGAGTCCCAATGCAGAGCGTGGAGACGTTGAACTGCCTACTATGCAGCACTGAGCCAGGAAGCACCTCCAGTGGCCATCTGAGTGGTGGCCACCTGGAGGTGTCCCTAGTGGCAATGCAAACATTGCCTTTTCTCTGAAAAGGCAGTGTTTGCATGAAAATGCCTGAAGGCAATGATTATACTCACCAGAATAACTACATTATGCTGTAGTTGTTGTGATGACTATAGTGTTTCATTAAAGTTCAATTTACATAGGAGGAAATAAAAACGTTTAAAGTAAGTTACATCTGATTGAAAGTGAAACCATTTTGTTTTCATGGAGTCTGTGTGAGTCACAGCCAGGGGAGGTGTGTCTAGGGCTGCATGGACAAAAATAAGTGATTTTAAGTCCTGAATGGCAGGCAATTGAGCAGTAGGCATGATCTATACACAAAACTGAGTCATTAGGCTAAAGTAGTTTTGGTGACTGTAGTGTCCCTTTTAATGACTTAGGGAAGCAGTGCACTGACCTTTTATTCTGGTATTCAAATAGATTTTTGTAAAGTAATGTTTACCTGTACAAAGATTTGTATATATATATATATATATATATGAACAAAAATGTTGTTTTAGAATGCATTTGTCAAAAAGAGTTTGTACACACACAGTCATTGATGGATTTTTGTTTCTGTTTTGGTTTCTTAATGTTTTCAGAAAATAAGTTTGCTTTATATGATTCTTACATTTGTATCCAAATAGATATTCCTTCTGTATTGGCTGGAACAGCTTTCAACCTAGAAGAAGGTTTTGGGGGCTTTGTCGTCCATTGGCTGAATAATAAAGAATTACATTTTACATCATCTATTGAAATATTTATTCAGCATTTGAAAACCATTGTGGAACAACAAGCTGAGAATGAAGAGGATGATGAGGATGAAGATGGATTGCTTATGAAACTTGAAAATGGTTTGTATGCAGATTTAGTTTTTTTCTTGTTTCAGATAATATTCCTGATAGTATTCAAAACTAATGAATGCTCACTGGTGTCCAGGTACTATGCTAGTTATTCATACAACATTTTCTGATGTAGAAAAAGACAATTACGACAACTTTAGTACTAGGAAGACCATTTGCTTACATATTTTTGAAAACCTATTGATCCTTCCCAAGAAGAAAGTTTAATAAATCTATTAATGTAAATCCAAAATGATTTTTTACAGTGATCCATTTTGAAAGTTGAACAGTGTGCCAGATACACCATAGAGACTGAATATTAAAGCTGAATTTATTTATTTTACCACTGGTGCTCGGATACATGTATATTCCTTACGTTTGACCAGCTCATGTCTTCTTTATTGCAAAGTACTTGTTGGAATACCTGTCTGTGTAAAGGTTTGTTTTAGAGTTGGTGTATTATATTTCATGTGTATCTGGTTCTTTATGTAGGTGAACCCGAAGGCGGTGGATCATTGTCTGGCTCACCTGAGCATGAGGAAGCAGAAAAAGATTTGAGCACTAAAGCATCTTCACCTGGTGTTACCCTGCCTCTACCCACTGTGTTATTAGACCAGAAAATTGAATCTCTCCTCTCTGAGTGGAACAGAAATGCAGATATGCTTTTTACTATCCATCCAGTGGATGGTACGTTTCTTTTGTGGCATGTTAACTACTTGGATGAGTACAATCCAGGAATCTTCAGACAAGTTCAGGTACATTTCCATACTCTGTTTTACATATGTGTCAATGTTTTCCTTATCTATCTCCGCAAATGCCCTTCTCAAGAACTAAAGATTTTACAATGTGTTACGATTTCAATCAACTGGGCTATTTCAATAGTGTTTTCTGTGTGCTGTAAATGGATGCACTACAGCCATGAACTTTTTAAACTAGTTATAAAATAACTTCCAGACATCCAAAATTCACCCTTTCCAGTCCGCTACAAATTAGTTGTCTTATACCCCTTACTACTTACAAATTATGGTCACTTAAAGGGACACTCCATTGCTAAAATACTAAGAAAATAAAAATCACTGTTTAGTAAATATACCCCAAATGAAAACATGCATGCAATTTTTATTTTGTTGTATTGAAGGGTATATCGAAAAAAAAGTCTGCAAAGGTGCAGATCTTTTGTATGTTTCTTTTGCAAGTCCTGCTGTCTTCCCCTGCGCAGACTTCCCAATTCAGCTTAATGAAAAGGCAGGTTGTTTGTGCAATTGCCTCTTGAGTTTAGATCCAATGAGCTAAACAAACAAGGAAGTAACATGATCTGTCATCTGCTTGAAATTCAGTGGGTGTAACAGGATAATATATATAAAAGTACAAAATATTTAGTTTTTAAGTGACAACAACCAATCAGATGAGGGGGTGCTAATTAAAATTAATTGGTGTTTATTTAAACAGGAAAGCCAAGGTTTGCTTAAGCCTAAACATGCCATAACACCTGATAGACCTTATACAAATTAATTCTGACAGATGAAAACAAGGCAATGCTAAAAGGGTTCATTCTAAAGTCATAAGAAGGAAGTTGTGTGCCATATATATCATATTTCAGGTATATATTTGTTAAAATTTGTGATAAAAGATTACTGTGTTATCAAAAAAAGTTAAATGTCTGAGCAACGGCATCTTTTATGACAGTACTTTAAACAAGTATGATATTGCAATCAAATTAAGTTCTAAGTAATTATTGCTACAGTAGTAAAATGCTAAAGTAGTAAAATGTGTTTGGTTTTTTAGGTGTCCTTTTCTTCTCGTATTCCTGTTGCTTTTCCTTCTGGAGATGCCAGCTCTCTTAGCAAAAATATAATGATGTATGCTTGTACTACCTCTGCAAAGGAACCTGCTTCTACAACACTGCAGACAAACGAAAAATCTATTTCAAGGGTCCCATCTGTAAATTCTTTAAGAAATGTTCCAGTTGTGGGCTCTATATCTTCCACTGTGATGATGGTATCAAAGCATATTGATGGGTCTTTGAATCAGTGGGCAGTTACATTTGCAGATAAATCTGCCTTTACCACTGTTCTTACCGTGTCTCATAAGTTCCGATACTGCGGTCATCGATTTCACCTGAATGATCTGGCTTGCCACTCCGTGTTGCCACTGCTGCTAACATCGTCTCACCACAATGTTCTTGTAACACCAGGCTCTGATAGTCCATGGGAGCTCGATAGCAGCAGCAACAAAATCACAGACCCAATGAAGAATCTGAAAGGTTTCCCAAGACAACATTTTAAGAATGCCGCAACTCAAACATTTCATGACCCAAATGCAATTTACAGTGAACTAATACTGTGGCGTGTTGATCCTATTGGACCTTTGTCCTACAGTGGGGGAGTGTCAGAACTGGCTCGAATCAACTCACTTCGAACGGCTGCCTTCTGTAATGTGGCGTGGCTTCCAACTCTTATACCTAGTTATTGTTTAGGTACGTTTTTTAAATTTAATTTGTAGTATGATTGTCTTTGTTCTCTTCTGTATGTATGCGCTTGTGTATTTTGTTGTGTGCGTACCTATATAATAAGAGTCAATTCCAACACAACAAATACCTTTATGATACTGTTAAATATATTCAGAATCAAAGATTGCGGGTAGGGTAACATACATCATAGCACTCCCAACCGGCCTATTAAAAATGGTAATCATGAAATCAATTTAACATAAAGCATATTTTTTTTACTTTGCATAACAGATGCATAATATACACCATGCTTAGAATTTTGTTTTACTAGCCATGTAAAATGTTTTTTTGTTTTTTTACTCCTGCAAGACCCAAGTTTATAATAATTTACTTCCTCAGCATATGGAGAGAATAAAACCATATTTTATTAATGGCATAAATCTTGTTGATATCCCTCAGACAAATCACAATCATGTTGTGTTGCTTAATAACTGTCCTGGTGCATACATGGGACAAAAATCTAAATTGGTCTCTCATGGTTAAATTATGTGATATTCTTGCTGCAGTTATTAATTTTTCAAGCATGTTTCCATGCCAACTTGTATTTTCTTTAGAAAAAAAACTAAAGGAGAAATTTCTGGTAACAGAAAATTAGTGCAAAGTTGTAAATCTGAGCTATTACTATGGAAACAAGTGAATCCCTGGAAACATTTAGATTGTTCTCACGATGTTTGCTAAACTTTTCAGATTTTTTTTTTTTTAATCTCACTCGCAATCAGTTGCATATAAAACTGCCTCATTACCATAGCAACATGCCCCGTGAAGAATAAAAGTTGTATTTGATCTAGTAATTAAATGAAACAATAGGGGCTAATCTATGGTTCCTTTCAATTATGTAAGACAGTGTTCCTTTATCATTTACTAGTATTGACTAAAAGCTTTTTTTGTGCTGCATCATCTTTGCAGAGGTAAAAAAAAAAAAAAAAATGAAATGTCAAAGGTCTTGTTTTGCAATAAACTCTGTTTACCTCACTGTAAAAGTGAATTTATAAATATAAAAATTTGAATTCTATTGATTAGTTTAGCGTACGCTTGCAAAATGTGTGGCTATTTGATTGGCATTATTATTTAATGATATTGTTTATAGGGGCTGTATAATAACACTAGCTTTCAATGCATTTCCAAAACTAGCTTAACTTTTGTTTTCTTGGTGTTGAATTCCTTTGTGTGCATATTTAACATGTTCTTCATTAATTCATTTGTCATTAGCTGTCTAATTTGGTAACTGCATTGTTGTTGCAGGTACCTACTGTAACTCTGCTAGTGCCTGCTTTGTAGCCTCTGATGGGTCAAGTTTGAGATTGTATCAAGCAGTTGTTGATGCACGAAAGCTGCTTGATGAGCTGTCTGATCCCGAATCTTCTGTAAGTAATGCTGACAGCTGTGTTTATGTAAAAAAGATTTATGTATAAACCTGTATGTTAATAATATATATACACAATGCATAGAGCCATCACTACACTCCATATTTTAAACACGCTATATTGTTCCTAAAGCTTAAAAATTATGTTTAAAATTATGGTCAGTAAATTCAGATCCTGAGCGTTCGGTCAGTGTCCCAATGGACTTTTTTACATTTATTACATACCTAAATGTTCTGCTCTCCGTGCAGTTGGAGAGTATTACACTCTGGGCAGAGGCTACTCTGAATCTTACTCCGTTTTCTTTAGTGTTTTTGCTTAATTTATTCTGATATTCCTTTATATCACCGGTATGTCATCAACGTATCAGCCCTATCTGAGGCAAATAAAAATGTGCTTTCCGCATTGGCCATGTGAGCCTATCATGGTTGCCTTTACCAACACCCTTGCCTCTTATTTATTTTCATCTACATCTATTTTTTGTTTCAGAAACTTATTGGTGAAGTGTTCAACATAGTCAGCCAGCAATCCACAGCACGACCTGGGTGTATTATTGAACTTGATGCAATAACAGACAAGGTATGTGAAATTTTATGCTACACATAAAAAATGCAATGTGATCTAATTTGATTCCATTCTATATGGTCCCAGTTGGAAGGTTCATGTGAACAGATTGTTTTCCTTTACTCCTCCTACTCCTTGTGTATGACTATATATATATATATATATATATATATATATATATATATATATAGTGTGTGTGTATATATATTTGAGCAACAGAAAACTATATATTTGCAAATTCTTCTTTATTTGCACTTTTCAGTATGTATGTATATATATATATATATACTGAAAAGTGCAAATAAAGAAGAATTTGCAAATATATAGTTTTCTGTTGCTCAAATCTCAACAGTAAAACCTACCATACGGAACTTTCATTTCTATAAAGAAAATTGAGAAAATACAAACGAAAAGTAGATCAGTTGAATACCATAAATACATGTAGGGTAAGCAAAAATGAACAGTCAAATTGGAATGTGTTGTTGACTGACTTAAGTTTCCACAAATTTTATATATCCACTATTTAGGAAACAATGTAGTTTGAGCCTATACAAGCCATTGTCCATGCCCACTGATTTGATATAAACCAGGTTGCCCAAGGCATGCAGTTTATGCAGAATGGTGTCCATAGATGTACTGACGGTCTGGAGAAAGTCTTGTTGGACCACAAGGGGCAGTAGTACTGTCCGTTTCTCTGTCATGTAGGACAATTGGAGACCTCTGCAGATTTTAGCTATTTTAGCTGCACATTAACTGATATGCTGGTGTTACCCTCTGTTTCAAGTTAATTGGACTTTTTATGTTTTACCTTAATGTCCTAGTGTGGTTCAAGCACACAGCTGCTTCACGTCTTTCAAGAGGATTTTATTTTGGGATACAAGCCACATAAAGAGGAAGTGAAAGCTAAAGAAGCTGAAGTTTTCTTCCAACCATCGCAAGGTACTGATTGCTGCTAAAATACCACCCGACTGGGAAAACAATAGAACAAGCCAGCAGGTGTCTCAGGATATGCTACCTAAATCTGTGATTCATTTTTTTTTTTTTTTAAATGAGGCAATTATAATTATAATGTTGAACCAATGGCTCTTACCTTTATACCATCCCCATGTACAGTGCTATTTTTTATTTTATTTATTTATTGTAAATAAGTAGAGATTGTGTATTTATGTCTTAATCCCTAGAATTAAGTATATATTGAGCAACCAAGGCATCTGCTACTAATTAGATTGTTTGATGCTTAACCATGGTATTGTTCTGCAGTGTACTCATGTAATTAACTGGGGATGGTATGATTATTTAGCTAGCGATGTTTACTTTGTAAAGATACATTTATTTTATAAAGAGGCATATACTTCAGTACTGACATTTCATAAAGTTTAAAAATAATATCAGGAAGTATTACTTTACTGAGTGGGTAGTGGATGCATGGAGTAGCCTTCCAGCTGAAGTGGTAGAGGTTAACACAGTAAAGGAGTTTAAGCATGCGTGGGATAGGCATAAGGCTATCCTAACTATAAGATAAGGCTAGGGACTAATGAAAGTATTCAGAAAATTGGGCAGACTAGATGGGCCGAATGGTTCTTATCTGCAACATTCTATGTTTCTATGTTACTTAACAGACATGTAAATTGAAAAAGAAAATCCAGCGCACTCGCTTATCTACTAAACAGTCATTTTAATGCTGAACAATTTTCAGTTTTATTAAAAACACCTAATCTAGGCAAAAAAATATAATGGGGGTTTAGTTACAGTATATGATCATACATTGCATAAGCCTTCCACAACGTCAATGTACCCCATCCTGCCAAAGATGGGGTACATTGACGTTGTGGCAGGCTTATGCAATGTATGATCATATACTGTAACTAAACCCCCATTATATTTTTTTGCCTAGATTAGGTGTTTTTAATAAAACTGAAAATTGTTCAGCATTAAAATGACTGTTTAGTAGATAAGCGAGTGCGCTGGATTTTCTTTTTCACTGTACTTATTGGCCCCCAGCAGCACCCTAATTTAGCATGTGTAGGTGAGTGCAGCCCAACCCTTATTTTCTCAGACATGTAAATTGGTCACATGTTATACAGCTCCCAGTTGCTTGAAGCATTTAATGTCCTCTCCTAAATGGAAGTATTTGAGTCTTGTATCACTTTGACACAGCTTTTAAGATCAACGTTTTATATAATGAAACAGAAAATATAATATTTTGTTTGCGCCTTTTTTTTTTTTAAGTAAAAATAAAAATTTTCAATATTTTCAAATAAAGTTTATTTTGTTTACTCTCTAAAAAGAATAACGCAGCAGATTGGCAGTTTCATCTAAACTGCGTTTTTTTTAGTGTCCCACATTTTAGTTTTATCTAATAAAGCTGTCTATGATGAAGGGAAAAAAACATGGCTACTACATTTAATTATTTCTCATCCATAATACAGCAACTCACAATGCCCATCACTTAGCTCCACCTTGGTCATTATGAGATATGGTGGGAGCTCATATACAATGCAGCCACCAGTTAAACCTGTTTTTGTATTTCTACTCCATTACTCCAAATTGGTCTGATACTAAAAAAAATCTCCAGTTATTTAAATGTGCATAGGGATTTGGAATTGTGCTCAAGTAACTTTTTTCCTCTGGTTTATTTCCTGCTTCAACCTTCAGAACAGTTTAATTGGGGTTAACAATGTTGTTACATTGGCATTGCTATTTAAAGCTGTACTTATGTTTCTTTGTTTTTAACAGGTTATCGGCCACCTCCCTTTTCAGAGAAATTCTTCCTAGTAGTAATAGAAAAAGATATTAAAAACCGGTCTGTTCTGAATATGTGGCATCTTCATTTGAAATCTGTCCAAGCATTTGTAGGTAAGCATCAGCTAGAAATTGGTTTCAACCAGTTAAAGGGACTCTCCAGTTCCAGGAAAACAATCCGTTTTCCTGGCACTGCAGGTCCCCTCCACCTCCCAATCACCGGTTGCTGAAGGGGTGAAAACCCCTTCAGTCACTTACCTGAATGTCCCTTAGCGGTGGTTTCGGGTCGCCGCCGGTGCGCATTAGAGCTCTCCATAGGAAAGGTTTTCTGTGCTATGGACCAGGAAGTGCCCTCTAGTGGCTGTCTAGTAGACTGGCACTAGAGGTGGAGTTAACCCTGCAAGGTAGTTATTGCAGTTTATAAAAAAACTGCAATAATTACACTTGCAGAGTTAAGGGTAGTGGGAGTTGGCACCCAGACCACTCCAATGGGCAGAAGTGGTCTGGATGCCTGGAGTGTCCCTTTAATTTCGATCTGAACTGAAACGTTTTTGTAATAAATGGGGAATTGTGGTAAAACTGCATCACAGACTTACAGCCAAGAATTAGATGTATTAGTGAAATTCTTCAATAAAGCTTATTTTTCAGTATTGCTTTTTTGGCCCAAATTTTGCACATTTTATTGTTTATTGAATAAGCTTTTCAGTACTGACATTTCATCAAGTTCACAAGCTTGAGCAGAGAGTAACATTTTGATAAATGACAAATAAACTGTGACCTGTGTTATAACCTATGATCTAGCAGCTCCATTCATCAAAGGAGAAAAAAACTTTCTTAAAGTATCGCTTTAACATTAGGAATAGAAAAATGTATTCCTTTTCTTACAGTATTATAGTAGCTAGATAGAATTCATAAAATCAAGCATTTTCCTTTCCATTCTTCCCTTGACACACCAGCCTCTCCTCAACCACTGCTCTTCCCCTGACTAGATCGTCATTTCTGATAATCTGAGCCAATCCAATGCTTCAACATAGGGAATCAATGGAGGCTAGTGTTCATTTATGAGAATTACCACACTGCTCCAATCAGCATCAACACATAGAGGTGCATTGACTCACAAATCTCTATAGGAAGTGTTTGGCATCTTGACGCTGAGCATAACTGTCCTGCAGAATTTGCAGGAAATACTTATATTGGCAGCCACTAGTGGTGGCATTAGACTTCAGTTTAATTTTTGTCTTTTCTCAGAAAATTTGTGTTGAGACTCCTTAGAATATAATACACATTTTCCCAGTGTTCTCCACTACAAAAATAAAAATAGCATGCAATGCTTTTTTGTTTCATTAATTATACCAAAGGTTAATTAGAGGGACACTAGTGACCATAAACATTTCATCTCTTCAAATTGGTTATAGTGCCTGGAGTCCCCAGGCGCTGTCCCTCCATTTAGTGTTCTTTGAGCAGGTTAACACTAAATAAGTGTCCCTGACCACCCAGAGTCTGGCCCCTTCTGGGGGTGTGGCTAAGACAGAGATCATACACTTCCTTGTAGTCATACCCATTCCTACGTCAGTTGCACCTCTGATAGGCTAAAAGCAGTCAGCTGACACTCTTAGCCAATCACAGCTGCCCAATTCTGCACAGACTAATACTTCCTCATTATACAAAGCTGCACAGAGAGGGACTCTCATTTAACATTAAAGCATAAAAACATAAAAAACTGTTTGATACTGAATGAAATGACGGTACCAAGGGACTCCAGACACTATAACCAGTTTAATGAATCGAAGCAGACACAATACTTAGTGTCCCTTTAATGAAATATTAAACCTCTTTTTTTATTTTTATTTGCTTGCCGAAATTTTGCAGTCTGTACAGTGTTTTCCCAAATGTTCAGTTATCCTTTTCTCCATTTTCCTCATCTGTCATCATTATTGCTTTATTATTGTTTCCATATACGTCATAATGACCTTATTATTCCTCCTTTGTATTGAACCAACCATTTCTATCCCCTGCTGAATAATAAATTTTACTTCTCTATTCTGCATTATTTGTTTTTCCATCACATTTAGTTTTTTTCACAAATGTATTTATTTTTTCACAGACTCTCTAATCCTACTTTTAATCTTTTCTTTCATTCATTATCCTTGCCAACACCCCTATATTCTTTGTGTGCATTATTCTCTTTGTCACTACATCCATATTATTATCCATGTTTGCTCCAACCACCTTTTTGTTAATTTAGTGCTTTATGTGTCTTGAGTATTTCTTTAAAGTGAAGGAAAGTTGTCTATACCAACATAGACACATAATACCTTCTAGTGTAGGCTATAATCAACATGGGCATATACAATCCTCCTGGGTGCCAGAGGTTACTCAAGTCAGTTGCCATCAAGCTGAAATCAGAGGTTAGAGCTGGTATATTAAGACTGTAAAATTGAATGCCCACTCACATGCTCACTGCAGTTGTCTATTTTGCGGTTTTGGTTCAATTCAACAATAAAATATATACACATATTTTCTTTAAATAGGAAACCTTCTACATCTAATGTATGTAACTGGATAGTTCTGTTCGTATAAAATATTTTTTATTTATATGTATATTCTCAGAAGAAGTTAGAAATAGTTGCCTTTTTTATGTTCTCTCTTAGCTAAACCTGCCGAAGAGAGGACATCAGAAAACTTTCTTAATGTTCCTGGGCAACCAACTGCCGAATCATCACCTGATGCCACTCCCACCACAAGCCCCATGACGCGCTCTGCATCAATTGCTAATCTTCAGACTGCAAGCAAGCTGATACTGAGCTCCAAGCTTGTGTATAGTTATGCATTGGATATTCCTGATGGAGTAGAAGTAATAAGAGCAACACCATCTGCAGGCAAGTTTATAATGCAAGGCTATTATCTTTTATTTTTTTTACAACCACCATGATATTGATCATTGATAAAAAGTTGTGTATGGCTTAGGATTTATGTGATTTGAATGTTTTATTGTACTTTTTAGACTAAAAGATTACACTTTTTAACACCCTATTCCTTTTTCCATACAGGCCATCTTAGTTCATCTTCAATTTACCCAGTGTGCCTTGCACCGTACCTTTTAGTTACAGCTTGTTCAGATAACAAAGTGCGATTCTGGAGGTGTAGCGTGCAGACATTTGAAGAATACGGGAGCGGTGAAGAGCAACACAGCTATTGCTGGACAGAATGGTCTCTAATGAATGATGGTTACGATGAAAGTACTAGCTCTGTAGTTGTGGCAGGGAGACCTGTTGGAGTAAGCTGCTCTTACACAGGAAGACTTGCCGTAGCCTACAAGCAACCGCTACAGCAAAATGGCTGTGTCTCCAAAGAATTTTCTATGCACGTTTGTCTCTTTGAATGTGAATCCACTGGTGGATCAGAATGGGTCTTGGAGCAAACTATCCATCTGGATGACTTAATTAGAGTTGGGAGCATGCTCGATCCTCGTGTCAGTGTTGACAGCAACCTGTTTGTATATAGTAAATCAGATGTATTTCTAAACAAAGACAAGCATTTGATGCCCAATATCAAACATTTAGTACATTTAGACTGGGTATCAAAAGAAGACGGTTCACATATACTTACCGTTGGAGTTGGTTCCAATATTTTTATGTATGGTCGACTCTCTGGTATTGTTACGGATCAAACTAACAGTAAAGATGGAATTGCTGTCATTACATTACCACTAGGTGGTAGTATAAAGCAAGGAATAAAATCTAAATGGGTTTTGCTTAGATCAATCGATCTGGTGTCCTCTGTAGATGGCACCCCTTCATTACCTGTGTCTCTTTCTTGGGTGAGGGATGGAATATTGGTAGTGGGAATGGACTGTGAAATGCATGTTTATGCACAGTGGAAACACAGTTTTAAGTGTGTTGAACAGAAGAGCTTATTAATTGAAGACAAAGCAGTCCAGCCTCAAACCGATTCTTTTCAAGCACAGGTGATCTCCAAAAAAACCAGTGTGATTGATGGAGCTGCTATTGTAGATGATGTATTTGGAAGCCCAACTGTAATACAGGATGGCGGCCTTTTTGAGGCTGCCCATGTCCTCTCACCGACCCTTCCACAGTATCACCCAACTCAACTTCTTGAACTCATGGACTTGGGAAAAGTTAGAAGGGCAAAAGCTATCCTTTCACACTTGGTGAAATGTATCGCAGGAGAAGTGGCAATTGTAAAAGACTTGGATACTGGAGATGAAGCTGCCCCTAAACGCCACCTTTCACGGACTATTAGTGTAAGTGGCAGCACGGCAAAAGACATGATCATTACTGGGAAAGATGGAACCCGCGAATACACAGAGATAGATTCCATTCCTCCATTACCACTCTATGCCCTGCTTTCAGCAGATCAAGACGTTGCGTATTCCGCTACAGAGGAAAGTACAAAGAGGACACACCCCTCAAAACGCAGCTTCGACAATAAAGGAGATCAGTATTCTGATTTATTCCAGGTACAAGGCGTGACAACAGATGACTTCATTAGTTTTGAAACCGAAAAAAGAGAAAGCAAATCCAAAGTTATTAACCTTTCCCAATATGGCCCTACTTACTTTGGCCGTGAGCATGCCAGCGTGCTTTCAAGTCACTTAATGCACTCTAGTTTGCCAGGGCTGACACGGCTGGAGCAGATGTTTCTCGTTGCCTTAGCAGACACAGTCGCCACCACAAGCACAGAACTTGGGGAAAGTGGAAATAACTACGGGGGTAAGTCGGTTACAGTTCATTCCAAATTTTATAAACAATCATAGTAGAACGAAGATTCGTTTTAAAGTATAGTTGCTGCCTAAGAGATTTAAATACATTATAATTGTAATTTTTAAAGTTGAAATTCTTGGTGATGGCACTACTTGCTGCTCAGTCCTGATGTTAAAGGAACAATATGACATTAGGAATACACACCTGAATTCCTAATGTTGTTTTATGTCTGTCCCTAGTTATATATAGTTTCCATCCCCCAACCCCATTTTTTTCAGTTAAAATTAATAAAGTTAATAGTTTACTTGCCTTTGCAACATCAAGAAAAAGGTATGGCCTTCTACGGCGATGGTGCAATGTAATGCGCCTCGTAGGGTGCTCGCATCCTTTGCTTCTCATAGGAAAGCACTGAATAACCAGGGCTCCCCATTTCTGTACCTTCTGAAGCTGATAATGCAGAATTTACAATTCTACATTACACACATAAATTCTCTTCTTTAAAACTTGTTCACCAAAAGTGTCAATTACAGGTGCAATCTCTAGATAAAAATGTTATTGTGAATAGTCAATAATAAATAATCATTTAATATACTTTTACATACACTAGATGGCAACACTAAAGCCCACAGACATCTAAATGTATGGTACTGAAATTTAAAACTCTTGCAGTATACTGTGGCTTAAGAATGTTTGTGAATCTTTCTAAATTCTATGTATCACTCTAACAGTCATACCTAAAATGCATCTTATATTTCCTTCTCTAACAAAGTAAATGGGCACATACAATCTTGATGCTTGTCCTTCATGACTCAGGGTTTATTTTAATACACTGTTGATCCACACTACACTGCATTTGGAAATAAATAGCCTAACCGTTTAGTGAATGGTGTTTAAGGTTTTTTGTTTTTTTTGTATCACCCTTTTTAACGAAAATTCATTCAGATAAGTTAATTTGCGCCATAAAAGCCTTTCCCCATAATAAAAATCTGCTTAAAAATCAGAATTCATACTTAAATGCATAAAATATCAGTTATCGCCTGATGTGTTAGTTCTGAAGTGACATTTGCTTTGTGATACCTAATTATACAAATGAATGACTTGTATGTGTTTTCATTTTTAAACAAACAGCATGTTTAAACATGTCACAAGGATGACTTAAATATCTAATTTAAATCAATTAATTTAAGAGCAACACTAAAATCATACTTGCCTACATATAACACTGCATTTAATTGTGCAAGATAATATTTTTTTTTTGTAAAAGGTAGTGCAATGCAAATAATTTTATTTTTTTATATATATATAAATAGTTCCACTCCTAAACTATGTGTGATCCTGGTTTTAATTTCTGAAGGTTTTAGACCATTTTTTTCTGGGGATTTACACCATAATAATAAAATATATACTGTAAATCAGGGCTTGATACATTTATTTTGAATCTAGGAGCCAGCTAAAAAAGTTAGGAGCCAGTTTTTTTCCCCCCAACCACAAAAATACAATTCTTCAAGGAACACTACAGTTACCAGAACCACTACAGCTTAATGTAGTTGTTAAGGTGTCTATAGCCTGTGCCTATACATTGCTGCCTAGTAACACCTCTAGTTGCTGTTACTTGAACAGCCACTAAATTGTCTCCTATCTCAGTACTGCACAATGTGCAGCAACTACATTCAGCGTCTCCCCACTCTGCACGGAGGTGCTGAACGTTTGTCTTAGCATTGATTTCATGCATCTCTATGAGGAGATGCTGATTGGTGCCTCATTTTGCAGCGCATGCTCAATAACTTCCCAATGCTTTAATATGGGAAAGCATTGGATTGGCTGAGATAATCAGGATTGCTAATCTCTGTTATGAAGGCAGGCCAGTCGCGGCGAGACCAGCACCGCATTGGAAAAAAGGCCAGTAAAACACAGTTCCCATCCGATCAAAAGGGGGCTGGTGACCTAAACATACATGTTCACTGACAGACACGCACACACAGACATATTTGCATGCACACAAATCAAACAAACAAAAAGTATACTGCCCCTCAAAGAATCGGTAACCTTTAAGTATGGTAACACATTAATAAAAGTATATTCACACTCTTATATTTGTAATGCCAAGTATCTAAAAAAAAATAAAAAATAAAAATACAGGAAACAGTAAAGTAGATTTTAACAATATACTAAAATATAATTATGTAACCGAGATACTCACACACTTTGTAGAGCTAGTGATAGCTCTGCTGTTTTCAGCATGGACGGTATAATCCCCGTCTGAGGATATAATGCAACACTGATGGTATTGCTCCATGTTGAGACAAAAAGTGGAGATATCCAATGGTACAAGATAACAAACCGTAATGTAGATTAAAAGGTAGGTATCCTGCTTACATTTTCCAGAGCGTGGACCTGCTCTGAAAGTGGCAAAAAATTATGGGGGTTTAGTTACAGTATATGATCATACATTGCATAAGCCTACCACAATGTCAGTGTACCCCATTATTGGCAGGTCCTACTCTAGCTGCCTAGTGCCTGCTCTTAAGAGATTAATCCACTTACTTGGTACTCTCTGCATGTGAAGGCTAAATAGGGCCCTTGAATAAGGCAACTGTGACAGGGAGGGGTGCAAAACCAAGGACTTGACCTTTCCTTATGCAATGTGTGATCATATACTGTAAATAAGCTGACATACTTTTTTGCCTAGGTGAGGTGTTTTTAAATAAAACTATTACATTCTGTGATACTTGAAATCTGTTTGGCACATGAGCGAGTGCGCTGAATTGTGTATTTTGTATGTATAAATTGGCTCCAGCAGCACCCTATAATGTATGTGTGTGTGAGTGCGCCCGCGCGCACGCACACACACACGCGCGAATTGGGCAGCAACAAGTGACAGTGGAGCTTGCTGCGACTGATGGGAGTGGCTGCCCTCTCCCCTCCTGTATCTCTGTGCAGCTCTCTACCTAGTGGCAGGAGTGAAGCGAACTGTAATTACTTCCTCCCAGCGCTTAGGTCGCGCAGAGGAATGGGTGAGTGGGCGGGCGGCTGGGTCTGTGAATTGGCCACCTTGTAATTCTCCTGTACGGCTCAGGGAGGAAGAAATTACAGTTCCCTTTTCGCTTCCTCCTGGCGCGCAGAGAGCTGCACAGGGATGGAGGGAACGGGCTGACAAATACAAACCCTGCTGTAAATAAAATATAACACAAAAAAAAAATCTATTGAGTGTTTTTTTGTTTTGTTTTTTTTATTGCAGGCTTCTCGGCTTTTATTGTTCAGTTATATTAAACTTTATTGTTGTTTTTTAAAAAAAAAAAACATGATTGATCTTTTGAAACCTATTTTTTATTTTTCATACCTAATTTTTTTTATTTAGGAGGGGACAATCTGGATGAGTGTGGCTTACGATGTTTACTCGCTATGCGTTTACATACTTGTCTTTTGACATCACTGCCACCATTGTATCGACTTCAGTTACTCCATCAAGGTAATAGTTTGCTTGATTTTTATTTTATTTTCTCATGTTTTGTTTTGTGTTCTTTCTGTTTAATTTCATTGGTAAAATATTTATTTACTACACATTAAAATAGTTATATTGTACCAATGAAAAAAAAAATACATATATGCAAATATGTTTAGCTTGTGCTTCACTGGTTTCTTTGTGTTACAGTTTAAACCTTATATTCTAAAAAAAAATATTCTAAATAAAACCTCCGTACTGCATGGTTTTGTGTTTTCTCTTGTTCATGCTAATTGGACTTTTTATATGGTTGTCTAGAAACATATATTTTTGCATGTGCTTCTTTTTACATATTAATACTTTTATTCTAAGTATGTCCATGTATTCAGGAATAATGAGGGGATGTACTTTTGGCTCCTGTGCTTTGGATATGTGGCAGCTTGGTCTTCCTTTACCAGAGTCTCTTCTTTCTGGTGGTGTAGTTGGATTGCAGAAAGGGGTGCGGGGAGACAACGCCTGTAGAATTGTTCTCAGATCCAGTGATATATAGAATGAACAAAGAAACTTAATATAGTGTAGTATATTAAAATCTTGGTGAAGTATAGATAACAGAAATGCACTTACAATTTTCTGGAGTTTATGTTCAGCTCCAGATTGATGCGCATGGACGGAACAATCCCCGTCTGTGGATATAATGGTAGATCCAGGTACTTCTTGGTGAGTTTTTTGTTCTCAGGCTGTGAATTGTTGTACCACTGGTCGGCAGTCAGATGTCCTCAGTATACAGGGAAGATAAAAACAGACTATAGTGCTCTCTGTATGTAATGAGCTGATTTAAAGAAAAAAAAGGAATAAAATATACTCACAAACAGAGAGCAAATACAGGTATTGCTCAATCCTATAAGGCTTGGGTGGTATGATCCCCACCGAGGATGTTCCTGTGAGAATCTTCAGGATAAAAGTCCAGGATAAAACATATCTATTTTTTCAAAGATAGGTCTAGAGTCTCCAAAGCAGTATAAAACAATAAGCTTTATTTGGAGATAATAAAAGGTATAACATTGATAACACTAATTTTATACCTTTTATTATCTCCAAATAAAGCTTATTGTTTTATACTGCTTTGGAGACTCTAGACCTATCTTGGAAAAAATAGATATTTTTTTTATCCTGGAATTCTATCCTGAAGATTCTCACAGGAACATCCTCAGTGGGGATCAAACCACCCAAGCCTCATAGGATTGAGCAATACCTGTATTTGCTCTCTGTTTGTGAGTATATTTTATCTATTTTTTTTTTATTTTTTTTTATTAAATCAGCTCATTACATACAGAGAGCACTATAGTCTGTTTTTATCTTCCCTGTATACTGAGGACATCTGACTGCCGACCAGTGGTACAACAATTCACAGCCTGAGAACAAAAAACTCACCAAGAAGTACCTGGATCTACCATTATATCCACAGACGGGGATTGTTCCATTCATGCGCATCAATCTGGAGCTGAACATAAGCTCCAGAAAATTGTAAGTGCATTTCTGTTATCTATACTTCACCAAGATTTTAATGTACTACACTATATTAAGTTTCTTTGTTCATTCTATATATCACTGGATCTGAGAACAATTCTACAGGCGTTGTCTCCCCGCGCCCCTGATGTCCATGTAATGTTCTTCATTAAGAATTTTGTTAAAGTGACACTCTAAACCCCTAAAGCTATTTAGCTTTTGGAAGTGCTTTATGTGTGAAGAGTGTGTTCTCCTTTTTTATTTTAATAGAAATTTACAGTTTTATAAATTCACCTTGTTGCTCTCCCTTGGTTGTCAATCAGGCAATTGGTCCGGTTACTTCCTGGTTTGGTTAGCTCAATGGAACTAAACTCAAGTGGCAGTAACTGCTCATAGCACATTGCATTGAGCTACATTTGAAAGTCTGTAATTGGACAGCCACAGAAAGTCTGAAAGGGGTTAGTTGGGCAATGACTTGCAAAATCTTCAGACAAGAAATCTGTTTTTAGATATACTACCAGTGATAAAATGCACAATTAAATGCATATATGTTTTCATAAAGGTATATCTACTAAACAGTGATGTTTATATATATATAGATATATATATATATATATATATATTTTTTTTTTTTTTTCATATTTGTTTTTGGGCAGTGGAGCGTCCCTTTAATAACCACTATGTTAATAAATGCAGTTAAATAACTGTTATTTTATGTATTTCTTATATGCACACAAGGAAAGTTATCATGGCTTGAGACTGCATACATGTACTAACCAGTGTTTATTTTTAGGGTTGTCTACATGTCACTTTGCTTGGGCATTTCACTCAGAGGCTGAAGAGGAATTAATCAATATGATCCCTGCTATTCAAAGGGGTGACCCTCAGTGGTCTGAACTCAGGGCAATGGGATTAGGTTGGTGGGTCAGAAATATTAACACCCTCCGGAGATGCATTGAAAAGGTACTTTAAATTAAAACAATGTCAATGAATTCAGATTGTTACTGCTGTTCTAAATATTTAAACATGTAAAACTTGTGTACCAGCAACCATTTACACAAAACATCTTATTTTCTAGATAATTTACTGATTGCTGATTGATTTTATTTCATAAATAGGTTGCAAAAGCAGCTTTCCAGAGGAACAATGACCCATTAGATGCAGCAATTTTCTATCTTGCAATGAAAAAGAAAGCTGTCCTTTGGGGTTTATTCAGGTAAAAAAAAAACTCTTATTGGATCCTCTATCCTTAAATTTGGTTGTTTGGATTGGTGTTTTTAACCCTTTTTATACTTGATTATCTAAATAGCATTAGACGCCTTTGCTGTGCATATTGCAGACTATTTTGAATATAATGATATACATTCAACTGGCGAGAACACCATGTTTGGTGCAAACCCAGTGCTGTGCTTTAAATAAGATACATCCCCTCTTTGCAAAGTGTACAAGTAGAGATCACATTTTAAAGCTTGGTTAAATGTGGGTATTTTAGTTGTATAATCTACAAACTAAAATCATAGAACGTTACCATTTTTAATAACCAGCTCTTAAACTATTAAAAACCGTGTTTACGAGTAAATAACCTCTCTAAAAATCTTTCTTATTTACAAAGACTCACCGTTTGAGTGTGCATACAGCAATCGATTATTAAATGTTTATATGTGACAATTAGGGTTGTTATGCAATATCCTTTTTCTTCTTGCCGATAAATTTTGGTGATCTAATAATGAGAAAATTACACGAAGAGTGCTAAACACTGGCTTAAAGGGAAACTGGTTTTCCTGGCACTATAGCTTCCCTGTGTGTCAAGGCCCCCTCTCGCTGCACTGAAGTCACATACCTGGGGCTGCTGGCGGTGGAGACCTAATGCACATGTGCACCAATGGCCGTGCGCATTAGACCTCCCCATAGGGAAGCATTGTTCAATGCTTTCCTATGCGGATTCCGGCAACGCTCGACGTCCTCATGCAGAGCGTGGGGACTTCGAACGTCATTTAAAACACCAGTCCTGCTCTAAAAACACAGAAGCACCATCTAGCGGCTGTCTGACAGACAGCAACTAGAGGTTGAATTAGCCCTGTAATCAAAACACTCCGGTTTCTCCAATACCGCAATGTTTTGACTTACAGGGCTTAAGGGGAGAGAGGCAAGGCACCCAGACCACTTCAATGGGCAGAAGTGGTCGGTGTGCCTAGTGTCCCTTTAATAATTCCCAAACTAACTGGTTTAATAGTGTTTTTATTGTTTGCAGCTTATATTCCGTGTGCATCTGTCTGACCTACACAACACAACTGAATGCAAAATATGTTCTAAAATATTTGAGAATTTACTTAAATCAAGGGAAAGTTTTGATTTACTCATTACAACTTTTCATTTATAAACCAAAAAGTAGTCTGTGCTTGTGCAATGGTTCTTTTCACTGCCTACATATCTCATTAGAAAAACTATAATAAACTCTCTTACTAAGAATATGAAATGAAAATAATTTTCTGCAGATCCCAGCATGATGAAAAAATGACTCAGTTCTTTAGCCATAACTTTAAGGAGGATCGGTGGCGGAAAGCAGCCCTAAAGAACGCGTTCTCATTGCTTGGAAAGCAGCGCTTTGAGCAGTCTGCCGCTTTCTTCCTCTTGGCTGGATCACTCAAAGATGCTATTGAGGTACATATATACCAAAAAAAACACACAGCAGCTATACAGCATGTTGTTATGTGTTAACAAAGTTTTAATCATACTATTCTTTACTGTAGGTTTGTCTGGAAAAAATGGAGGACATCCAATTGGCAATGATTATTGCACGGCTATATGAATCAGATTTTGACAAATCGTCAACGTACGAGTCTCTTTTATATGAACGAGTACTGGGTTGCAATAAAGATGGCTCAGGTTTTTGCTGCACAAAACTTCATCCTGATCCCTTTTTAAGAAGCATTGCATACTGGATAATGAAAGACTACACTAAGGCACTGGACACTTTACTTGAACAAACCCCAAAAGAAGAGGATGACAATCCAGGTGGGTGAATAGAGCTCTCTAGCAGTATATATGTATTCTCCATATTTCTCTGTCCATTCAATACCTCGAGTTGTTTACAGAGACCATTATTCCTTTTGGCATTAGTATTGTTTTCGTACATTAAAGGGACACTATAGTCACCTGAACAACTTCAGATTAATGAGGTTGTTCAGGTGAGAACTATAGCTCCCTGCAGCCTTTCTCTGAGAAAATACAGTGTTTACATTGAAGGCTAGGAACACCTCCAGTTGCAGTCACTCAGAGTGAACCAGAGGGACTTCGGAGTTGATGGAGGCATAATATGCCTCCATCTACTCAGATCTGCTGTGCACGAGCATCCTGTGATTCAGTATCTCCGCCCTCTGCATGCAGACACTGAACTTTCCTCATAGAGATTCATTGATTCAATTCATCTCTATGAGGAGATGCTGATTGGCCAGGGCTGTGTTTTGAATCATGCTGGCTCTTCCCCTGATCTGCCTCCTTGTCAGTCTCAGCCAATCCTATGGGGAAGCACTGTGATTAGATCAGGCTATCACATGTCAGCAGACTGCTTGTTTTTCCTGAGTCTAACAGCATGCAGATTTACAACTTCTGGCTTGAATACAGTAAGACTTTTATATATTTATGAAGGCATGAGGGGCCCAGGGGGGCTAGATGGTCATGTTAACAATATAAGGTCAGGAATACATGTAGTTGCACTGGTGACTATAGTGTCCCTTTAAATCGTGACCACATATGTTCACTTAGGATTGATACACATTGCAACTCTTATACATTGTCACCAGATATGTATAAACTGCCAAGTGTTGCTGGTTTTTTTGTCTGTATGTTTTTTTGTTTGTTTTTTAATAAATGTTTAATTGTATGTGTCTTAATAATGTCAGTACATCCTACATATGCTATATTCCCAGCATTGATTTCTAATTTAGAAAAATCTTTTATTTACAAAACATTTTGTAATCAAAATTTTACTTCAGATAAATTAGCATTTTGAAAATCCATAACCAATAATACTTTGTCAATACTCTTAATGATTTCGGCTGATGTTTTTTCCTTTAATTAGAAAGCTCAATACCTGTGAACATAAATAATGCTTTGTAATGCACAAGCAGACTTTTAACGAGCATGGGAAGCATGAGATGTCCTGGACATAAAACTGGCCAAAAGACCAAATAAGATTTAAAGATTAAGAAGAGATTAAAAATGGGCAGTCTATCTAGGGTAAATGTCTATCGCTCAACAAATTCATTATTGGCACAGTTAAGTCAATGTGAGAAAGTTCTGAAAAAAAAATAGTAAAAAATAACTTCCATCGCAAATGCTGTATTTTTTTCAGCTATAAATTCAACGTTTTTTTGACCACATGGATAGTTTTGGCACCAAAACAGTGTCCGTTTAATGAAGCAGTCTTGGTGTATAGATCATGCCTCTGCAATCTCACTGCTCAATTCTCTGCCATTTAGGTGTTTTATGCAGCTCTAGTCACACTTCCCGTAAAGAGACATCTAGTGTATAAACTTTATTGCACTGTCGGTTTCATTTAGAATTTCCCAAGTCCTGCTCTGTTAATAGTAAAATCTGATTAAAAATTACTTCTTTTTTTTTTTTATTCTTCATATAGGCTGTTTGAGTCATAGCTAGGGGAGGTGTAATTAGGGCTGCATAAGCAGACACAAAAGTGATTTAACCCTTAGCAGAGAACTGGGCAATGCGATTGCAGGGGCATGATCTATACCCAAAACTGCTTCATTAAGCTACAGTTGTTTTGATGCCTATAGTTTCCTTTTAACACGTGCATTTTGTTCAATCTGTAAATATTGTAATGTGCTGTTATTTCTATGCAGATAGAAAGTAACATTTCTGTGATTGTGTTCTCATTTACACTGCATAAATGTGACTGAAGCTGTCTATTTCTTTTTGTTTGTTTTTTAGTACTTATCAAGTCATGCAATCCCGTGGTATTTAGTTTTTACAACTACCTGCGAACACACCCTCTGCTTATTCGCAGGCATTTCAGTACTCCAGAGGCCACACTGGCTACTCTAGGCTTGAAGACTGAAAGAAATTATGTAGATGAAATAAATCTGATTGAAAGGAAATTATTTTTCACCACTGCAAATGCCCACTTTAAGGTTGGCTGCCCAGTTCTTGCCCTTGAAGTTCTTTCCAAGATCCCAAAGTTGACAACTGCTATACCTAATACAGAGGACCTGAGCTTGAGTCCTGCTGGGCAGAACAGTCTAAAATCAATATCCAAACATGACCATTTGGGAGAGGGAAATGATTTAGAAAGGATCACTCCAACTCTAACTTTTCAAAAATCTTCAAATTACAAAGACTCTGTATCAAATTTTGATTGGGGTTTGCCAAGCTTGAAAATTGAAGATGAGCCCCTTCAGCTTGACTGGGGAGAAGATAAAGGAAGTGAAGAGGACGAGGAGGAGGAGGGTGGTCTTGTATTAAAAAGTCTAGATTTAGTGCAAGCTGATCAAAGTAAACAAGAATCCAGTCCCGAAACACAGTCTGTTGAAACTGTTAAACCAACTGGAAATGAAGTTGATGTGATTGCCGAACAGCTTAAATTTAGAGCCTGTTTAAAGATTCTCATGACTGAACTAAGAACTTTAGCAACAGGACATGAAGTTGATGGAGGAAAATTGAGATTTCAGCTGTACAACTGGTTAGAAAAGGAGATTGCTGCAATGCACAAAATATTCAACAATGAAACCGACATCAAAGACTATGCAACTGAAACACACTCATCGAGTGACATTTTAGACGGGCAAGAATTAGTGGACAAAACTGACATTGGGTCCTATGAGCGTCACCAAATAGAGCGCCGCAGGTTGCAAGCTAAGCGTGAGCACGCAGAGAGACGGAAATGGTGGTTGCAGAAGAATCAGGCTCTTTTAAGGGTGTTTCTAAGTTACTGCAGTTTACATGGAGCTCAGGGAGGCGGCTTGGCCTCTGTGCGGATGGAACTCAAATTTCTCTTGCAAGAGTCTCAACAGGTAATGTGTTGAGAGAGAGAGTGAGTGTGTGTGTGTCTGTGTGTCTCCCATTTATTTTACTATCTACAGGAAAGGTATGTCCAAACTTGACCTGACAGCTGTTTCTCAGAATTCTATATAAGCAACATCTGTGGGGGTAAAATTCAGCCCCCATCCTAAACTAATTTAGACTGATGATTATAATTCTCTCCACACACATGGTGTTATTTGCTGAAAATGTGGACAATTATCCAATTCCTTATAATTCCTTACAATTTCCTTGTCAATTCTCTACAATATACATCGTGTGTTTCACATATAGAAACAATGATGAGGTCTCGGGTGCATGTAACATGTATTGCATGTAATATTTCTTTTGTCTTCCTGTTTTAACAATTTGCTGCAGTCTGCCCTAGATTTTCCTAGAGTGATGGTTATAAAATACTACATTTAATCCACCATTGCCCTAGTTGGCCATAATACTGATTTGCCCCGTTCCTGATAATTAAGAAGTGATTTTTATAACCCAACACTTGCGTGACCCAGAATGACTCACCATCACAAAGAACACCTTAGTAAAAGTGCATGTCTAATATGTTATTGAGCCCATGATGTCTTGTGATAATGAGCTCAGCTTCACGTTTTGTCAAAATAGCCATTCTTTCTACCACAATACAGATGTAAGAGCAACTACCCTGCAGAGCATAATGATATATTCTAATAAGTATTCTCTGGCCGTGAAGTGTTGTCTGACCTCACAAGTACATTAGTAGCACTGATTATGAAGCCTTGAACAGGATTTCTGTATGTAGTCACGGTGTGAAGTAGCTGCACTTGAGAAAGTTGAAGGCTGAGTGGAAAGTATGTTGCAGATTGGCTCCCAATCACGCAATATTATACCATCTCTAACTGTAGAATCATGACAGAGGTATATGTGTCTAATAGCATCCTTGCTACAATGAACCATACAATGGGAGTGTGATAGGTATATTTGTCATTAAGTAGCCAAATTAAATAATGGTTTTAACCCAGGGCTTAAAATTTCAAGCCTTATGCTGATAGCCAGGCTTTAGAAGTAACTATCACTGCAAGCCTAGAGGGTCCATGGCACACTCACCAGGGGGGAAATTCCTACTCACCAGAGCTACATTTTCATTCACCAATAGTGGAAAGTTAAATTTTTAGCCTTCCTTTAACCTATCAATTATTATTTTTTTTTTAAAATAATATGTGTATCTGTTTAATTATTTCCCTTGTTTATATACCCATATATTATACGGATGTTATTATTTTTGGCCCATTATATCTCTACTTGCAGCTATATTTGTTAATATTATTATGATATGATATATTTACCCTGCTAATATATATTATAAAACATCTATATAATATTTTTAAGTAAACGAAAACTATATTAATTTGTATTACTAAATTAGAATCCTGGTATATTGATTGAACAATGAACTCCTTGTTGGTGTTTTGCAGTGTGTGATATCAAATTTCCTGTTATACTGCTAATATATTATGTTAGAAAACCCTCGTCTCATTGTGGTTTTAAATATATGTGGGCAATTCACAGTATCATTATCAGTAAGCATCGTTGGTCTTTGTCAGTGGGATACTAGGGCATTTTGTAATTTGTCACTTGTTTAGTATTACATAGAAAAGAGTTATACGCAATGATTGCACAAGTGATAATACTACTAAATGTCAAACATGCATGCGGTTCACCAATGTGAGTTTCTATACTCATGAAAGACCAAGCGCTTGTATGTGTTCTTTTGTGACTGAACTTAAAATTAAATTAAATTATATTGTAAATAGGGAAACTGACAAATCCCTGTATTTTTCTCTCTTTTTATGTCTAGGAAACAACAGTAAAGCAGCTTCAGTCACCCCTTCCACTGCCTACAACCTTACCCTTGCTATCGGCAAGCATCGCAGTGACCAAAACTGTGATCGCTAACCCCGTTCTCTATCTTAATAACCACATCCATGATATTCTCTACACTATTGTACAAATGAGAAATCCTCCCGATCCTGACAACCAAAATTCAAAGGTAATTCACATGTCAAAAAAACATCATGTAGGGGGAAAGTGAAAATTAGTATAATGCCATGTAAAGCACATTCTCTCTTCGTAAAATGGTTTCTAATTGTTTTAGTAATCATGCTAATATAATCTTTATTATTATTGCCATTTATATAGTGCAAACAGATTCCGTAGCGCTTTACAATATTATGAGAGGAGGGATTTAGCTACAAGAAAACTAACAGGAACGATAGGATGAAGAGGACCCTGCTCAAACGAGCTTACATTCTATAGAAGGTGGGGTATAGGTCACATTAGGACAGGAAATAGCAATCAAAATAGGTGGGAGTGAAGCAGAGCTCGAGGAGAGAGTAAAGTGGTGCCCTTTAGGAGAGAGCAAGAGAGAGGTATGTGAGGTAGAGGTTACTCTGGGAGGCCATAAGCTTTCCTAAAGAGAGGGGTTTTCAGGCACTTCTTAAATGATTGAAGACTAGGGGAGAGTCTGATGGTGGTAGGCAGGCTTTTCAATAGAAAGGGAGCCGCCCGCGAAAAGTCCTGCAAGCATGAGTTGGCCGTATGTGTGTGAGCAGCGGACAGGAAAAGGTCACGGGCAGAGCGGAGAGACCGAGAAGGAGCATAGCTATGGATCCATGCAGAGATATAAGAGGGGCTAGAATTGTTCAGTGCTTTATATGTATGGGTTAGCACTTTGAGTTAGTATATATGGGGTGATGGACCGCTATTTTCTTGACCTGTTCATTAAGGGCTATATATGTTGAAGTTAAGGCTAAGGTTTGTGTTATGGTAGTGTGGTGCTAAGGGTTGAAGGTAGTAAATGTGTTAGGGTATTGTAGAGGTTAAAGGGATACTCTAGGCTCTGTTACCATTTCATCTCATTGAAGTGGTTATAGTGTCAGGTTTTCCTTGTCGTCTTCCTTCTATGCAGCCTTAAATCTTTTTTTTTTAATGGTTTAATGCTAAATAAGAATCTCCAATAGTTTGAATTAAAGAATAAAGCATTAATTTGAGTTGAAATGGGCAGTGATGATTGGCTGCGAAGGTCAGCTAACCTCATTCAGCCTATCACTGCTGCCCATTGCCGGTATGGCCAAGATAGAGCGCAATCTCTGGCTTAGCGATATTTAAAGTTGGGCTGGCAAATTTAGTGTTAAATTTACGTTAGTCGGTGTTAAACTGTTTGATTTATAGCACTGACTGGAGGGACAAAGCCAAGGGACTCCAGGCACTTGAACCAATTTAATGCGATGGAATGGTTACAGTGCTAAGAGTGTACCTTTAAATGTTTGTGTTCGTGGAGTGTATGGGTTAAGGGTAGTTTTTCTATTAGGGAGCATATAGTTGTTCCAATGTTGCCCAAGAGTAGTAGAGGTAACAGTCCCAGGTTGCACTTATTTTGACTGATGCCATTAAAATAGTGACCTATGCTACTCATGAATGTAGCTCCTATTGATCTCTGGCAAACCAGGACATGTATGTCAAAGCTCACCCAAAGATTTGGGATTCCCAAACTGGAAGGAGATGATCTGCATTTTATATGCCTTCCAATTTGGAGAATGCACATATGTATCACCATTTATACTGCATTTTGCAAAATCATTACAATAGCAGGCAGATCATGTAATGTCTATAATGTATTTGCTGTGCATTTCATTATATGATTTTTACAAAAATGTATTTATACTAACATTCTGTGTATTACTATTTAAGGTCTACACCCTTCACTTGTTGGCAGCATCCCTCTCTGCTTCAATATACCAAGCACTGTGTGACAGTCACAGCTACAGGTAACACATAACCTCTCTGCTTTGTCTCTACACTCTTTGCTTTTATCTGCACTGGCATGCTTTGTATATTCCTGTCTAAATTTTACTCTGTTAGGACCAATAAACCTATTTAACAAACATATTGTTAACTTGTATAGATCAGACATGTTGTGCCCTTTAAATGATGAATGACTTATACAAGTTTGCTGCACAGCTGGGAGACACGCAGGTGCAAATAGGGAGAAACTGTTCTCCGCTATAGGCTCATGATCAAGGAATAATTTTCAAAGGTTTACTAAGAACAGTTTTATTTTCAAAATGCCTTTAATCCATTAAATTAAAATGCAAAGCTCATCCCTCAGATAAGAGGGCTTCTGTTTAGTGCACTTGAAGACTTGACCTTCATGAAAGCATTTATGATCTAAAATACCCTCCTTTAATCTTTTGTCTGCTCTGGCATTTCAGTAAAATAAATTAGTGATTTCTCTTGGCCCAACTTATATGAAGGTTGCATTGAAGAGTTTTTTAAACAGAGGGTATTATTTGCCAGAAATAAGTTTCCTTTCAAATTGCATTTATTCGCTAAAAGCAATTTTTTCTTGCGACCATTCAGTTTTGGAAAAATACATTTATTTCAAACGTTGACATTTACTGTTTAGAATGTAAAGTTGGCATGTTTCATGAAAGATTGAGTTTTATAACAGTCCATAGAAAATGGTTCTGTATGTGGAAGTACTATTTTTTAGAAATAGTTCAGCAGTTTTCCAAATAAGTCAATACAATATTTCTAATGTACTTTCTTTATTTCCGGGACCACATGATTTCTCAGCACACTCCCAATCTCCTTAATCCGGCTAGCACCTAATTATTTACCTTATTGAAATCTTTTTAACTTCCTATAAGGTAGTTTGCGGTCCATTAATAATATCTTAACTACACAGTAGATAATTATGGCTGAGCTCATAGCACATGAGATTGCATGTTCCTTACATATTTTGCACTTTTTTCCCCCCCTTTTTATTTTTCTTTGGAAATATATTATATCTATAAATCTTTTAATGATCTCGTTATTCCCCATATTTAGCTGTACAAAAACTAATGGTATATGACAGGAAAATACCGTAGTAAGTAGAACAAGTGATTTTCATGTTGGGATTTTGTAATTGTTTACATTTCCTTTATCAAGTGCATCAGTTTTAATTCCTCAGTATCAAAGGTAACAGACATGCTCAACCAACAAATTCTTGACAAATTTAGGCTAGATTGACATTGCTAATATGGTACTGCAATTTCTGCACAAGCAATATGGCAGATGATGTGCCAACCTGCAGTTGCCCAGGCGATCTTTGCTTTGTATCTAACCACTGAAACTATTTGAAACAGAGGATGTTGCATGCATCTTCTGGGCCCTTCTACACCCAGCTGTAGTAGTTAGGATGTTTAATGTCCCCCTTTCTAATGAGTCGGATGAAGTCGTTCTCACATGCATAATAGAAAAACGAAATGCTTTGTATGACATGTTCCAAAAAAAAAGGAGGAATTTTGCAATTGATCTCCTGAGATGGTTATCCAAGTAAGGACTCTTGTTCTTGTAGTTGTCAGACTGAGGCAAATCAGTTTACGGGAATGGTTTACCAGGGGCTCCTGCTGAGCGAAAGACGGAGATTAAGAACAGAAAGTATTGAAGAACATGCTACCCCAAACTCATCTCCTGCTTCATGGCCAGGTAAGATTGCATTTGACAATTGTTTCTTACACCATTTTGTGGGGTCCACTTTTCCTTAAAAAAAAATAAAAAAATAGGATTTTTTTTGGGGGGTGGGGGGAAAGGTGCACCATGTTTAGATTTTCTTAAAACCCAAGATGGTTGAAATGTATTTGTTTTCCTTTACAGGTGTCAGCTCTTTAATAAACCTGCTCACTACCGCCCAAGATGAAGATCAGCCCAAGCTAAATGTTTTGCTGTGTGAAGCTGTTGTAGCTGTATATGTGAGCCTTTTGGTACATGCCCTCGCCACAGACTCCAGCACTGAGCTGTTTAGACTTGCGGCTCATCCACTGAACAATCGAATGTGGGCAGCTGTTTTTGGGGGCGGTGTTAAGCTTGTTGTGAAACCAAGAAAGCCACCCGAGACTGTTCCAGGTACAATACTGATTTCTATATTTTACTTTTTTATTTTTATCTTACAACCGGTAGGGTTTCCAACTGTTGTGAAACTTTATACTAGAGTACTGATAAATGTGATTTCATATAATACCAACAATTTCCTTAATGTGAAATACGTTAACTACGGAAAAATACCTAGTGGAATCTTTGAAAAGCTTTTGTGAATAAGGAAATGGGTCCATTTTCACTTGTTATTGAGCTCCAGAAATATGGTGCTGCTCTGGGAATGACTTCTATGCTAGAGAAGGAAGATTGTACTGACAAAGGGATAAAAGCTCCAGGTCATGTAAATAAGCGTTGTATCGAATCATAGGACACTGATCTGTGAAAGGTATGGTTGTTTGTTACTTAGAATTTGGGCAGAGTTCAATATAATTGCAAGCTGTTTTCTTGATTGTTTCTGGTAAATATTGTATTACACGAAGAGGAGAGTGGATATGAATAGAAGGAAGACTATTGGATATATTGCAGACCGCTTTCTGGTAATTATAGGGCATCAATAGGGCACTGGGTAACAAAGGACATGGGAGAAATAAACAAAGGAAATGGAAATGTGTGTTGTTGGCAAAAAACTTATATACAAAAACAGATATAGAAAGCATATAACTGATCAAAGATTGATCTTCATAAGACTTTAGCAGATTTTGAAAAAGATTGTGCAAAACTGTCACAAAAAGCTAAGTTAGATAGCCATTAACCCAAACTCTGCTTTCAATCTGTTGTCTACAATCTGCTGATGCTTGAACAATTAAGTGTGTCTGTAATCGTGATCTTCAGGTTTCAGACTTGACATCACGTGAAATATTGGACAAACGTAATCCTAACTATCAAGTACACTACTTTCTTTACACGTTCCAAATTTGTGTATTTCATCCAGGCAGAAAGAAAAGTTTTGATGAGCATAAAACACAGCATGCTCTGTCTAATGAGGAGCAACCAGCACCAGAAACTGTTGTACATGAGAGAAAAGGAAGCACTGCTCTCACTGACATTAGACATGAGTCTCAAACATGTGGTGAGAAACCAGCGTGATATTTGCAGTGCTTACAATCTGCTTTATATTCTCTCAGCAGCGCTGTCCTATTGATTGCATGCTGTAAATTGAGTCCAAGTGAGGTGTGAAAATGGTGGCACAGAATGTCACCTTGCTCAGTAGGGGTTTGTTTAATTGCTTGTCTCTTAATTGATTTTGCTTTTTTTCCTGCATACAAAGTAAAATACAAATATATATATATTAATGCTTATTCACATCTTCCCTCAGCAATACCTGCCTTGTCGGATGAAATAGATAAACATCGACGGAGGTTCAATATGAGAATGCTGGTCCCAGGGAGACCGGTGAAGGATGTCTCTGTCCCACCACCTGTTCCAGTTGAAAGACCAACGTACAAGGAGAAATTCATTCCTCCAGAGTTGAGCATGTGGGACTATTTTGTTGCCAAGGTATGTATTGTACATAATTAGAATTTATTGAACAGTCATTTATTTTTTTTTATTTTTTTTGGTCTTTGACATGTGCTTTTCTCATGGAGTGAAGGAACTTGACTTGAATGAGTATGCTGGTTGCTAGTTTGGTGCTAGTGTGATGCTTATTGACTCGATGGCACCCAGGAGATCTGAAGTTACAGGTGGTCTGTTTATTCAACAGCGGGACTATAACAATATATAAATGCATAGTCCTGTAGACAAGCATAACGTAATAAGATGTTATGGTTACTGAGTGTAGGTTTACCTGATGTGGAGGTTATATACTGACTCAAGTACAGACTCCATACCACAAGTGAAGTTGGATCCATGTTCCCTTGCTTGGCAGTCTGTGCTTGCATTTTGAATCTTCGTCTTGACATAAATGCTTTCAGCAGCAAAGTACTATCAAACTCACATGAATTAATCATAAAGCCATTTATGATATCCATTCCTCTGGGTGACGCTCCAGAGGGACAAGGTTGACAGGAGAAAATATAAGAGTTGTAGCTAAACTTTAAAGTGTATTTTGACACGTATGAGAAATTAAAAAAAGATAAAGAAACTTTTAAAATATACAGGTAGTATTAGACTTTTTAAGTAATTCTATATTGGCCAGGGTCTTTTATTGTTTTGTGTGTGTGTGTGTGTATACCTCTTTAAATTGAAGTGAGATTGTAATGCACAGCATCACAAGTTTAAATAAAAATCGGGTTAACACAGTATATCATTGTCTACATCCATTCAACAGACAAAATATCTGAAGGTTATACTTTTCCTTTCTCTTTGCCTCAGTTTTTATCCATCAGACAGAACCATGACATTTTACAGGGAACAACGTAAAGTTGAGTGAAATGATCTCCCATTCCCAGACTCAATTCTGTATAAACTATATTACACAGTTTACCGTTTAATAAAAGATGATATGCTGTGAAAACGTTCTCCTGAAAGAGTTACTTTATATTGTTTCATTTTGTTTTGTTTTTTTATAAGTCCTAATAAAGAAAAAAAAATTGAAGTACATTGGACAGTAAGACATGGTTAAAACTAAATGTAAACCTCTAATTAAAATTTCAAGATGTGACAGTGAAGCTTTTACTTGTGCATATTGCCATTTTATAAAAGGTGTGATAGAATCTTATTATTTCTACATGATTCTACACTACAAGGGTAAAGTGGGAAAAAAACCTCACTAAATCACTAGCCAAAAGGAAAACTGGCATCAATTCTGATAATTATTGAATATAAAAGATTAAATGTCATATAATCTACTGATGTACTTTGAAATGAATACATATATATATATATATATATATATATATATATATATATATATATATAAATAAATAACTTTTAATGAATCACCTGGCTTATGTTAGGTGGGGATGGCCATCTTTATCCCTCTTTGCTCACAAGCATCATGGATCTGCAAAGACCATCCACAATTTGAAGGGTTGAAACATTCAAAAGTACATTTTTAGGATGCACAGTGCTTGTATATGATGTTCGGTTTCGTGACATCTCTCATTACCTACATGGTTTTAGGACAGATAAAATGTTTCTGTTGAAAGAGATCTTAAAAAAGGCTGCCCCCGTAGAGCAAATGTAAGCTTGAGATTCATTGAAAAGAGGCATTTACTTAAATATCTGTATAACAAAGTAGTGAAATATTTTATTTTAAACTGTAGTAAAAGTTACCTGTTTTCTTAAAATTTTCTGTGATGCATAATTTGCAATGCAAATATCTTCTTTAATAACAAAATACTTTATGTTGCAGCCATTTCTTCCTCTGTCTGATAGCGGCCTTATCTACGACTCGGATGAAAGTGTTCCAAGTGACGATGATGAAGATGAGGATGCTTTTCTATCAGACATTCAGATACAGGAGCACATAGATTCTAGTTCCTATAGGTAAGCAAAAAAAGAAGTAAGGTTATGCATTTGTTTTTTTTGTTTTTTTTAAACTTATTTACGAAATCTTACATTTCTATAATTTTTCTTAATCAAATCATCACACCTTACAAAGTATTAAGAGTGCTGGATTCTTTGTCACAAGTAACTCACTCTTTATTTCTATTATGTTTGCAGTTGGACTTTAATTCGTTTGGCAATGGTGAAACTTGCTGTCCATAACTTAAAGAGCTTCTTTCCTATAGCTGGTCTGGAGATTGCAGGTGAATAATTTCTGTAAAGTGTGTTTTTACTAGTTTAAATACTAGTCTTATTTAAAGCAGAACTATAAAATGTCTCTATGCTTCCCTTATGCATATAAAAATATGAACATTTTTCACACTACCACCTTATGGAAAAGTTGTCCAAATTATGACAAAATGAATTGCCATTGGGGAAGTAGGAACTTTTATCTGTGAGAATAAGGATGAATCCTAGGGGCAAGTCTCATCTTTGTGCCTTCCCTGACCTACTCCAAACTTTCAGGGTTTTTTTTTTTTCTTTTTCTGGAAGTGCATACCCATCTGAGTAATGCTCTTATTTTCCCTTTTCTCCTTCATTATCAAAATCTCTCCTTACACTTCCTTTTTCCCTCAACCTCCCTACAACCTCCACATTAACCCCTCTATGCTGCATTCCCCCCTTCTTTCATCTCATGCCCTGCACTCTTTTCTCTATTCTCTCCATCCGTCTCCCACTCAATCTCATCCCAGAGTCCATCCATATAAAACCCGCTCACACCTTCTGTATCTATATCTCCTCCTGCCTCTAGCAGCTGGGATGTCTCTCCCAACTCAGGGCCCGTCATCTCCTCCACTTACATTCACTCAACCAGAAACCACACAAACCTCATCCCAAAACCATGCAGTATATCCCCATCTACCAATATTCATTGTGCACTCTGGAACGCCTGCTCCATCTGCAGCAATATAAAATCAACAGCCATACACGACCTCTTCATCCCAAATTCGTTCACACTTCTTGCACTCACTGAGACCTGGCTATCCCCTCTAAAACTGCTACTATGTTATGGTGGGCTACAATTCTCCTATACACCTAGACCAAACAACTGTAAAGGAGGCGGTGTAGGCATCCTTCTCTCCCCTCAATATACCTTTCAATCTATCTTCCCTGTCTATGCCCTATCCTTTACTTCCTTTGAAGTTCACACTGTCTGTCTATTTAAACCCACTCCTTTAAGTATTGCCATCATTTATCACCCCCCGGTCATCCTAGGCTATTCATTGAACACTTCCTCTCCTCTACCACTCATTCCCTCATTCTTGGGGACTTTAATATCCCAATCAACATACCTAACTGCCCTGATGCCTCTCGTCTGCTCTCTATAACCTCCTCCGTTGGACTCACACAGTGGTCTAGTTCATTAACTCGTAGAGCAGGAAACACTCTCTTGACCTCATCTTCACTAATCTCTCCAATGTTCCATTTCCTCTATCTAACCACCATCTGCTGTCTATTGACATCTGCATACCCCGTACCAAAAGTACACCACCCTCACTTACAGAAACCTCCATTGTCTTGACCTACAGTAATTCTCTGTCTTGACCTACAAGAAGTCTCCTTTCATCCATCTTAAATCTCACCTGCCCTCACACTGCAACCTCACTCTACAACTTTACTTTCTCCTCTCAACTAGACATCATGGCACCTCCTACACTTAAACGCACTAAGCGCCCCCAATTACAACCATGGCACACCAAGCTGACCAAATACCAAAAATGTTCCAGAACTGCGTCTGACTTCCTCCACTATAAATTTATGCTGCGCTTCTAGAGTCTGTCTTTTTCCTCTTCAAAAAATAAATTTAATACACTCATAACCACACTCTACCGCAAGCCCAAACGACTGTTTTATGCTTTTAACTCTGTGCTGTGTCGTACCGCCTCTTCCTACCAACTTGACCGCCACAAACTTTGCAACTCACTTCACTGAGAAGATTTCTACAATCAGGGAAGAGATCTCTCATCATCCACTACCAACTCGTCCCCTAACCACACTCCCTCAGCTGTCCTATGTTTGCACCCGCTACAGAAGAAGAGGTTTCTGCTCTGCTCCATTCCTCCCGCCCCACCACCTGTTCCCTCGATCTTATTCCCTCGTATCTCACTTTGTCTCCTACTCTTGCTCTGCCTCTCACTAAGATTTTCAATCTCTCCCTCTCCTCTGGCACATTTCCTCTACCGCTCAAACATGCAACCGTAATACCGATTCTGTAAAAAGCCCAATCTTGACCCTAATTCCCCTCCAAGATCCTTGAGAGAGTTGTGTATGCGAGATCCAACTCTCTGCTTGACCCTATTCTATCTGTATTCCGCGCTAGTCACTCTGTGACCAAAGTATCCAATGATATTATCACTGCAAAATCCCATTGCCACTACTCTATCCTAATTCTCCTCAACCTTTCTGCTGCTTTTGACACTGTTGATCATCAACCGCTTCTTCTCATTCTCCATAATCTCGGTCTACGAGATACCACTCTCTCCTGGTGCTCTTCCTACCTCTCCCAGCGCTCATTTAGTGTTTCTTTCTTTGGCTCTGCCTCTTCTCCCCAATGCCTCTCTGTTGGTGTTCCCCAAGGGTCTGCCCTTTGTCCTCTATTGTTCTCAATCTACACTGACTCCCTTGGTAAACTCATCAGTTACTTCGGCTTCCAGTATCATTTCTGTGGGTATGACACTCATATGTATCTGTCCTCCCCTGATTTCTCACCACCCCTCTTGACTCGTGTCTCTGAATGCCTCTCTGATATTTCGAACTGGATGGCTGCTCATTTCCTTAAACTGAACCTATCCAAAACAGAACTTCTGGTCTTCACTCCCTCAAGTGTTGCTACTCCCTTGTCTGTGTCCCTCCAAGTCAATGGCGCTACCATCCGCTCTACCTCTAAGACTCGCTGCCTAGGTGCTCTCTTTGATTCTGACCTCTCCTTCACCCCTCATGTTCAATCACTCGCCAAAACCTGCCGCTTCCATCTCAAAAATATTGCGCGCATCCGACCCTGCGCGTATCCGACGCTTGATACGGCAAAGGTGCATGTCCATGCTGCCGTCCTCTTTTGCCTTGACTACTGTAATCCTCTTAGTGGTCTTTCGTGTTCCCACTTTGCCCCGTTACAGTCTATAATGAATGCGGCGGCGAGGCTCATCTTCCTGTCCACTCGCACATCCCATGCCCTCCCCCTTTGTCAGTCCCTACATTGGCTTCCTGTAAGATATAGGACTCATTTTAAGATCCTAATACTTGCTTACAAATCTCTACACGATGCTGCTCCAACCTGCTTAACCTCACTAATACACAAATATGTCCCATCTAGGCCCCTACGCTCTGCTGGAGACCTACGTCTAACCTCTGTTCGTCCTCCTACCTCTGATGCTCACCTTAAAGACTTCTCTAGGGCTGCACAGTTCCTATAGAACGCCCTTCCCCTCTCTGTTAGACTTTCACCCAACCTCCACGTCTTCAGACATTTTTTTTTTTTTTACATTTACTTCTTTAGGAAAGCATATCAATTAAACGGTGAACAGCTTTCCCTCCCAGCACCCTGATTCCTCTCCTGAAACTGTCATCAAAACAAAACACTAAGCCCTCAATGAACACTATCCTAGCAACCTACTTTTCTACCCTACCTTTACCTTTTGTGTCACATTATCCCACTCCCTCTAACATGCACGCTCATTGAGCAGTGCCTTCAATCCCTCTGTTCCTATGTGTCCAACTCATCTGGTTTCAAATAACTGTTAGTCAACCCATTGTACAGCGCTACAGAACTTGTTGGCGCTTTATAAATAATAATAATAAGTGTAAGCTGCAGAAAAAGTTTGAGTTTTAACCATGAGACCAAGCCTGGGGGCTCCTGGCAATAGCCAATGTATCTGTCTAAATCTGGTATATGTAGGTGTGATAAAACAGAAGTATGAACTTTTGTAAACAGTTTGACAGATCACGATCTGTCCATATAAAGGGACTCCTGGCACCATAATCACTAAATCACACTGTAGTAGTTATTGTGCTTATAATGTCCAAGTTCAGTGCCAATTGTAAGTCATTACTTGCAGAATCCATTTACTTACATCAGGGTATGTTTATTTAGATCTTCCTGTTACTTCTCCATTGGGTATTGCGGTTGTCAAAAACCTAGAGAACTGGGAGCAGATTCTTCATGAAAGAATGGACCAATTTGAAGGCCCACCGCCCAACTATATTAACACATATCCCAGTGAGCTAGCTGCTGGAGCAGGGCCAGCTATTCTGCGTCACAAGGCAATGCTGGACCCAGAAAACACACCATTCAAGTAAGATAAAGCTCTTTTTTTCTGGCTATTTAATGTTTTAAAATGTAGCTAAAGTATGTTGTGTTAAATAGCTATAACATGTAAATGTATTATCTAATGACATTAAGCCATAGCCTATATCTCCAATTCTTTTATAATGGGGCTAAGACTATTCTTATAAAAAAAAATTACTTTCAATAAAGTAAAGCCTTTAAAGAGGTTGCTCACCTTGACACATAAGGCTTTCAGAGGTGACTTGGTCAAAGCCAGCCAGACGTCACAAGTGGTTCAAGCCCATTTCCCTGTGAGTAGATAAAGTAACCTGGAAATTGGGGATTGACAACAGTCCAGTTAAGTGGTGGACATTATTACTATTCTTACAGCGTATTTCTCAGTTATACATAGGGTGGCTCAGGTTTGTTTATATTTTTTTATTGTAGGTCCAAAGATTACTCTGCACTCCCTGTTAAAAGGCTCTGGCATTACCTAGTCAAACAGGAAATGTTACAGGAGTCCTTCATAAGATACATCTTTACCAAGAAGAGAAAGCAAAGTGAGGTAAACTTTATAAAATATAAACGTAAGCGGTTAGTCTCTCCAGACTATCTAAGATTAATGCAGTTTCAATTTTGCTAAATTTATACTATTGCATACAGTGTGCTATTTATCATACTTCGCATGGCATTGGGGATATTTTATCCGCAAAGTGACATCTCTATACGTTAGAGACATGTTTATGCATCACTTTTTTAAAATCACCGGAAAAGTAAACTGGAACGTCAAGACTTCATTACATGTTTAACCCCTTAAGGACACATGACATGTGTGACATGTCATGATTCCCTTTTATTCCAGAAGTTTGGTCTTTAAGGAGTTAAAAGGGTGCTATCATGAAAAAATTGTAATGGAATAGTTTAACACTTTTTTTTTAATTTAAAAAAAAATAAATGTATTATATACTATACAACTTGCTTCCTTGCCCATCATGTTGTCTTCCCACTGCTAAAAACGCCAGTTTGAGCTCACTGTGTAACTTTATTCTCCAGTGAGTTCACTTTAGTTGATGGATTGTTTGTACGCAACTTATCTCTGTAGAATTATTCTTGTTTAGACTTATGCCCCCTGTAATCAGTGTATATATATATTTTAATTAAATATAGCTTTTTTCAGCAGGGTGAAAATGAGTGCTTTAAACAAGTGTTTTACCATTAATTTAGTCAATTTACTTGAATAATAATTTTTTCATCATAATGCCCATTTTATTGCGTCCAATCTTCATGTAAATTACATTGCAATTTAAAGTCACAAATGCCTTTAAAATGAATTAATAAAAATGGTAAACATTCAAAAAGAAGCATACAGCAAAGGAAATGTCAGTGTGAGTAGGATGTTTCCACTGTATTGTTTTTATGTTTGTTTACCGTTTAGGTCCATTTTTTTATATTTTTATTATTATTTATGTGAGTTGCTATAAACATGCATTTAATTTGGTCAACAAAATATCCGTAGAGCATTTTTCATGCCAACAGATTTGTTTACCAGTAACAATCAGGAATGTCTCATTTCTTGTTTTTCTTGTGCATGTTGTTTTGTGTTTGTGGCTGTGTGATGTCATGTAGTCTGTAGAAGACAGTGCGGAGCGTGTCAAAGTAAACTCCATAGCAGATCTTCAGAAAAATAAGGTAGTATGTCTTACATAGGCTTGTCCTCTAGCAACTTCTTTCACTTTCACTGGTATCAGCATATCCTGGATAATTAGTAACTTTACCATAGTTCTGTACTTGTCCAAAAACAAACTTCAGCTTTTTCATTGGACTACATCTCCCACAAACCTGTAGCAGCTACAAACAGAACAAATGTTGCTGATTGTGGTTTATGGGATATAAAATCCTCTATAGTCATCTTTTTATTACTCATGCTGTTCACTTTAAAAGTCCTTCTTCTAAATTCCCTGGACTGGGTTGTGAGATGTATTCATCTAATCCAACCACATACAAAAATGTATGTGTGCTCTTTAATTTAATAGCAGACCGAATTTCTTTTCTAGTCTTTATAAAAGCATTTGCTACCTTTATTTGCTATTTTAATGGACATTGAAGTGAATTAAAGAGCTACGAGGAGTAGTACATAATGTTGTCATCAAGATTTAGTTGTACCTGACAACAGCAATAATAAAAATAGTAGTTTATCTTTGTCCTAAATTCACTTCCTTCTCTATATACTAACATTATTTAATTTCATTTTTTTCCCTCCTGACGCTAACTTTCTTCCTGTCCGCTTACAGAAAATGTTCTGTGCAAATTTTGTATCCATCTATACTTTTTTTTAGAATCTCTTTGAGTGGATAGAAGCCATTCTATTAATTAATATCCACAATTTGCTGGAACAAGTGAACAACTATTGCATGCAACTTAAATGTTTTCTGCATTCTCTTTCAATAATGAAAATGTTTCCAGTCAATTTGTATCCTTAAAATCTACAATATTTTGCAGGTTGAAGCTGATCTGGGTTACCCCGGAGGAAAAGCAAAGGTTATTCACAAGGAATCTGATATTATAATGGCTTTCGCTGTGAACAAGGTAATACTATTTAAATTAAAGGACCACTATAGTGTTATTAAGTCCCCCCTCCCGCTGGGCTGAAAGGGTTAAAACCCCTTCAGCTACTTACCTTGATCCATCGCCGGGCTCTCTCGGCGCTGATAAACTCTCCTCCCCATGCTACGTCAGCTCTGAATGCGCATGTGCGGCCAGAGCCTCACGCGCATTCAAACCGCCCATAGGAAAGCATTACTCGATGCTTTCCTATGGATGTCAGCATCATCTCAGTGTGATTTTTCACACTGAGAATCGTGGAATCGGCCTCTAGTGGCTGTCAGGTAGACAGCCACTAGAGGCTGGATTAACCCTCAATGAAAACATAGCAGTTTCTCTGGAACTGCCATGTTTTCAGCTGCAGGGTTAAAACCAGGGGGACCTGGCACCCAGACCACTTCATTGAGGTGAAGGGTGCCTATAGTGGTCTTTTAAGCATTTAAGCCTCCGTTCATACCATATTATTGTTCTAAGCCTTTATTGCTTAATATATTCTAGGCAAATAACAATGAAATTGTCCTGGCCTCAACACATGATGTGCAAGAACTTGATGTTTCATGTCTCTTGAATGCTCAGCCCTACATATGGATTGGTGAAGAGTATGACAGAGAATCGAAAAGGTTAGTTCAACCCTATACAAACATAGCAGTGTTCTATATCCAATCTAGCAATGGTCTGGATTGAATAAGTTTTCCAAATGATTCAATACTGTTTATTTATCTACAGAAGTCACAATTAAAGTCTATGGGAATTTTTGTAGATACATTATTTGTAAATGTGTTTTTTGTTTTTTTTCATTAAATCATTTGGAAAGCTATTAATCAAGGCCAATGTTGGCTTATTTTTTATTTCATTTATTTTACTGAAACGTTTTATTGTTTTTAAATAAATATAGTAGACTACGGTGGGTTTCGGAGTTATAATAAAGAGCACCCTAACATTCATGCTGTGGTAATAAGAAAACAAAATTATCAACAAATAAAACCATATTCACACTATATATCAATGCTGAGCCAGGTCCTTGAACTTCTTCAAGTCTTTTAAATGAGAAACTCTTCATCAGATTGTGAAAGTTTTCATGGTCCGCCATTACTTTTTTGGTTGAGGACCTCTCTTGATTCTTCAAATTTGTTAATAACAGCTAGAATACCACATCTCAAATTATCTGGTTGTATTCTAATAAAGTAACTGAGGAATAGTTATATATAAAGGCATTATACCATTGCTAAAACAACAAATCTAATAGTGGCCTAAGACTTTTGTAAAGCACTGTGTATACTTTTAATGTATGAATAATTAATGGAAGGGCTGCAGATTGTGCAGGAATTAAAGAATGAATTTCTATTTTTTAGTTCCAATATACAAATTATACAGTGTGATGAAATGCTGTGTGTTGCTGAAATCTGCTATAATGCTATGATGAGTAATTACTGTTTGTCTGTAGTTCCGATGACCTGGATTTTAGGGGATCGACCTCTGCCATTCCACAGTCAAGTGTGGCATCCTTTAACATAAGTCAGATGCAGTCATCTTCATCCATGCCTTGGCTGGGTAGTGGTCAGACAAGCACTGGAGCTGGAGTGGTATGTGCCCTTTCCAACGTTATGAATATGTATAACTTGAGCCAAGAAGGACTGGCATGATACGATATAATGTACATATATTTCAAGATATTTAATAAGGTGTAAGATGGGGGAAATGTGTGTGGATTTAAAAAAATAACAATAATAATTTTAACCAATAGGTACAACGATAGAACATTTGGAGAAAGACATATAGCTGCAATTTAATGGGTACCTGTTTTTCTAGAGTAAATTTAATATGACACAGGGTGTAACTTTCCAACTGATGGACTAGAGACTAATACATTAGAAAGGTTCTGGGAACTAGAAATAGACCATGCTGTTCTAAAACCGGAAACAAAAAAAAGAATAAAGCTGTGTTATTGTACAAAATAGGCAGACTAAATGCATCCTTTGACTTTTATTAGTCATCAGAATACGTTTACATCTCTTTCTCTAAAATAACATATTTGGTTCAAAACTGATAAACAGTAGGGCTTATAGTGCTGTGTAGTATACTGCTGTCATGGTTCTCACTGACTGATATGGTCTGCCTGTCTGGAGACTGATATGAACAGAACTCAAATTAATAAAACTTAGACTTTTGTGCACCTACTCTTTCTTATGTACGAATACTTAATTTTGCAAATTTTTTTTATTTTTGTTCTTCCTTAAAGCTCATTAAGCGTAATCTCAATAACGTGAAAAGAATGGCTTCACACCCTGTTCATCAGTGCTGTAAGTAACAGTCTCATGTACTTGTTGAGCCTCCGTGATATTTTGAGAGTAAAATTATGGCATCATGTTCTTATCTTGGTTTCCCTTAGATCTTACGGGGGCTCAGGATGGCAGCGTTCGTATGTTTGAATGGAGTCGGCCCCAACAGCTTCTATGCTTTCGGCAAGCTGGAAATGCTCGGGTTACAAGATTGTATTTTAACTCCCAAGGCAATAAGGTTTGTCTCATCAGACAGTTAGTGTAATGTCTTGCTGTTGCATTCACTAAACCCAAAAGTTAGTAAATACAAGGTTTCATTTAAATGCCACTTAACATCACTTGACATCATCAATGCATTATTCTCTGTAATGCACCATTTTGACTATGTACAGTGAAGGGGCTCCTAATCTCAGGACGGTGGGTTCTACAAAGTGCAGGAAACATTCAGTGAAAGGTCCTGGTATATGGTGACATAATGTCATCACACTGTTGCTCCACATTTAATTGAAAACATTTGAGCTGTAAATCTCCTTTTTCTCATGATCACAGGAGTTAGATTGGGTTCTGGTCACTTGTGAGGGTAGGCTAAACTTACTATCATGCTTTGTTAACTGGCAAGTCTTTCTATAAGAAAATGGATAGACTGTGGCCATAAAGGATGCACATACTCAATAACAGTACTTCAATAAAATGTGGCATTATTATTGGTATTGAGGGGCTAATGTGCACCATCACACTTCCAACCTAAACTGTTTACACAAGACTGGATGGATTCATGGATTTTTGTTTGACACATTTAATTCTACAAACTACATTTGTAAGCAGAAATTGAGATTTGACGGATTGTATTTCAATCTTCTGCTGTTTTAGTGCATCTGTGCCCACTGTAGCTTCAGTTCTTTGGCTGAAAGTAGTGAAAATCAATATGGTAATCTGTCTGCTATAGTAGCCCATCCACTTCAAGGTTCAGTGTGCTCCTCTGCCTAGCACTGTTGTAGTGTAGTTATTTATTTTACTGTCCCATTCCTACCAGCTTGAACACATTTTTTCTAACCTTGTATTCTCTGTAAACTCCAGAGACTGTTGTATGCTAATATCCAAGGAGATCAGTAGGCTCTGATGTGCTTACATCACATCTGTCACCAACAATCATTTCATGCTGAAAATTGTTTGTATCACATTTCTTCCCCCAATTTGATGATTAAGTTTCCATGTGATTAACTGATTAACAGATTATGGGGTCAATATACGAAAAATCTGTTGAAAATTATCTAGCTAATTTAACGGACATGGCCAAATTAGTTCAGGTGTGGCTTGACTTGCACATTGAAGAGTGGAAGTGCTAGCATTTCTTAAATAGCTCCTCTTGATTTTGGGGCGGTCAGAGAGACACATAGGTGCAATCTATGGCTCCCAAAAAATTGAAAACCCCTCTTCACCATATGCCAGCGTTCAGTAAATAAGGTAAAGATAATGGACATCTGACAGAGATGACTAAGGTCAGTGAGTAAAGGAGAAGGTGGACGAAGTTATTCCACTCCTAACACCCTCAGTCTTCTGGGAACTGCCAAGTGCATGGAAATGTAGGCAACTTAACATCCACACAATACCAGTTACTGCCCTATTACTCTGGGACAATGGCTCAAAGTCATCCTTAAGAATGTCATACAATCTCAAGAGACTTGTATGGGTTAAACAAATTCTCTCCTCTAATTCAACATCTCTCACGGATTCCAATAACCTCTCTGGCATATGATGATAGGGTGCCTGTGTCTCCTTAGTGTTATGCGTGGCTAGCCAGCCCGAACATGCTGTCCTGGATGCCACTGAGGCTCCTGAATGAAATGGCAAAACTGATTTCTGTTTAGTGGGTATTGCTGATCTCAACGAGTGACGTGCGTGTTTCATTTACACAAGTTTGTAGTTTTTGTTTCATGTGTTTATGTGCAGTAATTGTGACACCCATTTTCATGCATTACAAAACAGCCTGTCTGTCTGATAACTATTACTGATTCATCAGAGAATGTAGATGTATTGTGCTGCTTAATTCTTTTTTTTTTTTTATGCGAGGCAAATAATTTACATGATGTTCTTACTATTCCTTACAATTGTTTGAGAGTGAATGTTATGTACAATTATAATTTGTTTTAGTGTGGTGTTGCCGATGGGGAAGGATTTCTAAGCATTTGGCAAGTAAACCAAACCACCTCCAGTCCAAAACCTTACCTGGTGAGTTACTTTTTTAAAATTTAGTAAATAAGTGTTATAAACTGCTAGTCCTGGCTGGATTTTGTATGATTTCTTTAAATTCTTATACAATTTATGCATTAACAAAACAGGTTCTCATTCGCTATTTCTCAATAGAGAAATATTTCAGCCAGTAAGTGGTTTCCCTCCCCTCCAGAGTGTAAGAAGCACTGAAGCATTTTGCTTGCTACCTCATGTATGCGAGGCATATGAATTTGTACACATACGCTTATTTGCAGTTTTTCCCTGGAAAAATACTCACATTTTATCATTATATATGTCTTCTATTTATGTTGGCTAGCTGTTGCATATTGGTGCAAGTTTTTTTTGTTTTTTGATTTTTATCTGGCCACATGCATTTTTAAAGGGTAAGTTATCTTACCTTAAAGGACCACTATAGTGCCAGGAAAAGAAACTCGGTTTCCTGGCACTATAGTGCCCTGAGGGTGCCCACACCTTCATGGCCCCCCTCCCGCCAGGCTGAAGTTGGAGTAGAGGTTAAACACTTACCTTTCTCCAGTGCTGGACTCCCAAGGCGCTGGGGACTCTCCTCCTCCTTTTGGACGTCATCGGTCATCGGCAAGAGCCGCGCGCGCATTCAGTCAGTCCATAGGAAAGCATTCTCAATGCTTTCCTATGGACGGTGGCGTCTTCTCACTGTGACTCAATGAGACAGCCACTAGACAGCCACTAGAGGCTGGATTAACCCTAAAGTAAACATAGCAGTTTCTCTGAAACTGCTATGTTTACACCAGAAAGGGTTATCCCTAGAGGGACCTGGCACCCAGACCACTTCATTAAGCTGGAGTGATCTGGGTGCTTATAGTGGTCCTTTAATGCTGTTGTCAAGATGTGTGAAATTCTTCTTTTGAACCATTTCTATTGAAGTGCTCCCTCTAAGCACTTTTTGTGAGCATTGCTGAAACCATTATATAAAGGGAAGGCAAGGTTTGGGAAAGCTTTTTTTCCTTTAACAATTTATTTTGGTTTTCTCACCAAAACAAGCTTGAAAGGAACACTATCGTATTAAAGTTACGAGGCTCAGCGATTTTTATTTTTTTTATTTAAACATTTTTTTTTATTTGGGGAGTTTTGTATTGCATTGCTGATTTTATTGAACTTAACTTTGAATCGTACAGCTGGTCCGGAGTACAGGATAAGATTATAAATCAAAAGGACATATGGTAAAAACACTGCCAATCAATCACATTCCTTTCTTACATCTCTCACGCAGCAGCCAGTAAAGAACAATTTGTTGTCAATGTGTTAATTCTTGCTACAGCTTTGCCGAACTGGTGATCAGCCTCATCTTCTGCTTTAATGTTCACTTAAGCCCAACCTGGTTTCCTTCATTGTCATAGAAGCGGTGGCAGGCCCTTGTCATTACAAACTGCTCTGGTACATTTATAATAGAGTGGGCTTGCTTGATGGTAATTTTTCTGTTTACTGCTGCATCCAAAATGATAACCGGATTAAACCTGTTAGTTATAATTGCTTCGAATGTATATGTATTCGCATCAAAGCTTTTTATATTTAAATCATAATTATGGATTTTCTCCAAACCTTGAAATTGCACAGCTTCTATTTTAATGTTCCATTTGCGTATATTGTGAAAATAATTTGCCTTTCAGTAAAAGTCTAAGCAATCAGGTGATTCTGAATGTTTTCTGCAAACCCACTGATGTACAATTTATTCCTTCTGATTGCAAAGTTTTACATGAAATAAGCTGCATTAAGCAGCAAAACTTCTGTAACAAATCAGCCTGCATAAGGATTTGTAAAAGTAATATGTTAGAACTTTGGAAATAGAGGAAATTCATCTTTATTTTTATATTTGATTTAGTTTGTTAACCAGTGTTTATCGTTTAGTGCTTTATTACGTGCTACGCTTCTTGCTATGATGACGTCATACTATGACGATGATTGCTTTAGAGGTGTTATTTCAATTGTGTTATTTAGCTTGGAAATGGAGGAACCCCATTGGCACGATATAATTTGAGAAAGTTCCAGTAATCCAGTCTGTTTTGTAACTTTGCTATTTCATATCAAACGCAAATGAGTTACACTGTAGCATGCATATCCATGTGTTGCATTTTATCGCAGCTATCTTAACTGGAAAGTTCCATTTTTAATCTAATGCTTTTGGCTGCTGCAGACAAAGAAAAATAAGTTAATGTTGTTTAGAAATTAAAATTAACAAAAAAAAAATATACCATTGTGAGTACCTTTGCTCTATTAGTGGCTGGAGATTTGTCCAGCAGGTTGAATGCTTTTGGAATATTTTAGTTATCTTAAATCATTTTCCTGGCACTATAGTGCCCTGAGGGTGCCCCCACCCTCAGGGTCCCCCTCCCGCCCGGCTCCTGAAAGGGGAAAAGAGGTAAAACATACCTTTTTCCAGCGCTGGGCGGGGAGCTCTCCTCCTCCGTTCCTCCCCGTCGGCTGAATGCGCACGTGCGGCAAGAGCTGCGCGCGCATTCAGCCGGTCGCATAGGAAAGCATTATCAATGCTTTCCTATGGACGCTGCGTGCTCTCACTGATTTTCACAGTGAGAATCACGCAAGCGCCTCTAGCGGCTGTCAATGAGACAGCCACTAGAGGATTTGGGGGAAGGCTTAACCCATTCATAAACATAGCAGTTTCTCCGAAACTGCTATGTTTATAAATAAAATGGGTTAACCCTAGCTGGACCTGGCACCCAGACCACTTCATTAAGCTGAAGTGGTCTGGGTGCCTAGAGTGGTCCTTTAATTATCTTATTTGTTTAGTTCAAAACATCACGCGAAACAGAGCAGAGTATTTTGTTTATGATCAGAACATTTAATATATTTCACACATTAAGACTTTAAGACATGTATATACGCTAAAGAAATTGACCTCCTTCAAAAGTATGTCACTGAGATAAAAGAAAAGTGAAATTAAGGAGTGCTGGGTCCTATTTTGTCCCTTTAGTAGAGACTACTACTCATACTATATGATATGAGCGAAGTTCAGAGCTGTTTAGTTCTCTGTCCCAGAAATGCTCTATTTCCACCTTAAGAATATGGTCTAACATTCCTCCCTATAGACCCAAATGGCCAGGTGTGTGTACAGATATGAGCTATATGCACTTAAATTCGTGTTTGACTAGTTTCCAGCTTATTTCACAGTTCAGAGAATACACCTAGATATGTGTCATTAGCTAGACCTTTTCTAGCCATTCAGGCTACTCACTTGCTTGAAAAGATACGTATTCTTCTCTGCTTAATGCTGGAGTTGCAAGCTGAAGCTTACTGGCAATTGATGGTATTGTATGTTGAATCCTGGATAAGTTTATTATGTTTGTGTTATTTGCAGCATAAATTTTAAATATTAATCTTTAAATAAGAGCACTTGATAACACATTAAGTAAAAATGCTGAGGATGCTTATTAGTAGGGTTGTCACTATCTCTTTCCATAAAGATCAAAGGATGTAAATAAGCAACATATTTATCATTTAAGGTGCTGCAAGATTGTTTAATGTTTGTACAGCCAAGCTGTCATTTAGCTTTTTTTTCAATGCTTATTTGAATTCCGTTTTTCTTATTGGTCTAGAGTTGGCAGTGTCACACTAAAACTACCGGTGACTTTGCCTTCATTACCTCGTCAAGCTTGGTCGCTACAGCTGGACAGTCCAATGATAACAGGTAGACAACATGACTAAAATTAGATTGAGCTGATATTAATATAAAATGGGCTCTTATTGTTTAACAGAGGACTTGTTCATATATTAGGGCAATTCCCAGCTTCCACTGTGCCAACACTCCCTCCAGTATTTGCAAATCCAAATGTAAATTGTTACAATAAGAATCTTTACTGAATCTCTTAATGTGCAGTGGTTTATGCCCAATATCTACCATGTAAATCATTGTTACACGTAAAAAAAATTAATCCCGACAGACTCTGCGTCATTCTTGCGTTACTGAGAATCTACTAATGGGTTGTTGTGAAGGATTATATATATTATTTTTTTAGCATTAGCCAAATTGCAAACATACATGTAATGGCTGGGAAAGGGAAGCACTCATTTAACCTTGCATATGTTGATTGGAATGCTGCTGAAATAACCAAATAGTATAGGCAAAGGAATCACAGCAACACTACAGATTTTTTAAAAGTTGCATGAAGCTACCTATCTCATATGACAAAGTTCATCACATTATTTAACTATACATGTTTTATGGCTTACTTATTTGCAAATTATATGTATTTATTTTCTTTTTAGAAATGTGTGCCTGTGGGATACGCTGATATCATCCAGTAACAGTCTCGTTCATGGTAAGCTGCCTGCTTTTATATAAATCTCAATAAAAATTTCAAAAGCGCATATTGTGTTGATGTGAACATTCGATTATCATAACATGCAGACCTCAGGAAGTACTAGAATACTTGCATACAGGTGCAGTATGTTACATATTCACTTTTCATTATTTACAGCAGAGCAGACTTAAATAGTTGTACACAGTTGTTAGATATTTATTGGGATAACCTCAAATAGAAGGTTTTGTATATATACGAGAAGAGTTGTGTGTTTAATAGCAAATGTGTGGGTTTAACTATTACGCTTACCTTGGAAAAATATTATTTTATCCCCATTTTTTTTATAAGCCGAGGAATAAATTTGTTAGCTGGTCACTAATTGCATCTTTTTTTTCCAAAGTGTCCAAATGTTGTGTGAGTGATTGGGATATTCACCATTCACATTCTAGAAATTGTGTGAGTAACCTAAATTGTGATCCACTTAACTCATTGAGAAAGAGGTGCTGCAATTTAACCTAGAACAATAACATGTTACCAAGCCATAAATTCGAATGTTAAAGAAGTGACTAATACATTGCACAGTAACCGTTTTTGACAGTCTTATTTACACTAATGTGTTTCTGTTCTGTTTGATCTAGCTTTCAATTGCCATGAAAATGGTGCCACAGTCCTGCAGTATGCACCGAAGCAGCAGCTCTTGATCACTGGTGGCAGAAAAGGAAGTATTTGCATCTTTGACATAAGACAGAGACAGACCCTTCACACGTTCCAGGCTCACGATTCAGCCGTAAAGGCCTTGGCTCTAGACGCATCTGAAGATTATTTTGTTACTGGCTCAGCTGAAGGTAACATGAAGGTAAGGCACAATATGCATCTAACAACATATTCAAATATAAGTAGCTAACATTTAGGGGGAAAAAGTTATTAAAAGTTGGGTTTTCCATACGCTGTTGAACTTCATTTCCTAGGCTTCTGGGAAGCTGTAGAACACCCCTGCTATTTGTGAATAAATTCAGAATTGCGATCATTAGACAGCAGAAATGTAAATTGATTTGTTTGTTTTGATTTCTAATTTAGGTATGGAAGCTGACAGGACACGGTTTAATTCATTCGTTTAAAAACGAGCATGCAAAGCAGTCCATATTTCGGAATATTGGTGCTGGTGTCATGCAGATTGAAGTAGGCGAAAACAAGCGCATCTTCTCCTGTGGAGCAGATGGTACTCTGAAGATGAGGATGTTGCCCGCTGCCTTCAAGATGCAGTCGTGCATTTTCGATATTCTTTAAAGATTTATATTTTGGAACATTTTCTGCTTCCAAACATTGATCTGCTGCTGCATAATGCGTAGTGAAGAAATAGTCTTTCTCTACAGTTGACAGAGTTAGAGGGTGTTCTAGAATGATGTAATGAGGATAATGGATGAGGATTTTTTTTAAAGCTAGATTACTGTTGTTGAATGGGTGTGGATATGCATGTGTGTTACTTTAAGAAGGCATATGCAGAGGCCAGTAAAGGAGAGGGTGATGGTCACGGCTGCTTTCTCTTATAGTGTCCATACAGACTGAACCTTTTCAATGATGGCTAGAATTTAAGGATCACTGTTACTACTCAAGATGTTTTATTACATAGTTTAAAGCTGGTCAAACTATCTACTTTACTATACGGAGAATGGTCAATGAGGCATGGACATTGGTGCTAACAATGATGTTTTAGTGGTTTGACAGTTTACAGGCATGTGTCATTTGTTCCCTATTATGTGAAAGGAAACCATCCATATGTTGATCCTAAGAGCACTACAGAGCCATGCACCAAGTAATTGGGGGAATGATGCTAATCTTTCAATGATTAGTCATTCAGAGGACTGTTGCGATTATTGATTGTTGAATCAGGAGGTGTGATATTCTTTTAATGGTTTACAGATTATAGACACTTTCGCTTCCAGTTTTGACACTTGTGTTCTTTAAAAAGAAAAAAAAGCATGTCTGTATTTTACTTGTACAAAATTAATAATGCATTTGTGTACTGTCACTTTAAACTACCAAACCAAGAACTTTTGCAACCAAAATGTATCCAAACGGAGAATCTCTAATCCCTCTGTTGTTTTTGGATAGTGATTTTTCTTGGTGGCTATGTTTTTTTTGTTTTGATTTTATTTTATTTTTATTTTTTTAATTTATTTTTTTTAAGTAGTTTTGTTTTTATTTAGTATGACCTTGTAATTTGCACAACATTTAATTGCAGTGTTTACGTTGTACTGTTCATTGCACATTACCTCGCATTCATTTGACTATTCTCAAGTTACATCATTTCATGAATTTAAACTTAGAAATCTTGAGTGTTGTGAGCGCAGGCCCAACTTACCTGCAGTCATGTTTATGTTTTTAAATGCATTTTTGAGATATTTTGTGTGCATAATTTATTTTAGCCTCCCCTACCTAATGCCTATTCGTCACTGAAAAAATGACGGACAAGAATCTATATGAAGATAGTTAAGTAGACTCTAAAGCAACACATTTTAATATGAATGTCAGGCTTTTTGTGGCCAGATAGTAAATAGTTGAAACCAGATACAATTAAATTTAAAAAAGCATATGTATAAACTATGCAGAGTTCAATATTGTTTGCTTGTAATATACTAGGAAGTGTTGTCATTTTTGATGTACCGTTGTAAACAAAGACACTCTTAATAAGCTATTAAAACTCATGTCTGTGTAATTGTCATCCATCAAGTTGTCTCATTTTCAATGCAAAATTCAGTGTGTGTGTTGTAATGTAAATTATAATTTCATGCACATTTATCTTGTAACTTTACCTTCTCTAAAGATGTTTTAAAAGTATAAAGGTATGTATAGAGAAGAGCGAGTCATTTGTCAGACCTTTGTAAAATGAATAAAGCCCTTTTATTTCACGGAAACCATGCCTGTCTTGTTTATGTCCGTTTTGTATGAGAACTTGACAGTACTAATATAATCTAAAACATTCACTACAAACATAGTGGGAGAGATCTGTGAAAGTGTTGGGATCTGAAAAATGGTGCGAAGTACTAAATGTAGAGCAATCACCACGAAAACCAGTAAACATTTGAGACACTTCCTGTTTATATTTCCTACAGTTTATTCAAAGTGAACTATTGAAAATGTAATCGGTGAAAATAGTTTTTGGAAAGGTTTTTTTTTTTGTTTTTTTTTGTGTGTGTGTTTTTCATAGTCTCAATTTAGGCAGATGACAGTATATCCAATAAGCTGTCAGATATAGGTTTGTATCAATACCATCAAAAGAAAAGAGAAAGAAGTGTAAAAAAAAAAAAAAAAAAAGAGGATGGGAATCTTTGGTCCAGGGGGAACTTAAATCTATGAGGAAAAGTAAGATTCAGAAGACATCGGGCATCATTGTGATAAGCACTTTTAGGCCATGGGGCTCTAGGTCTTACAGTATTCATTTTAGCTGTTAAGTCATTTATTAAATTTGCATTCTCTAATTCTGTGAAGGACTAAATGAATTGGAATATATATATAATAAAATATATATATATATATATATTTTTCTTTTATTATTTTATTATATTTTTTTATAACTGAAAGCAACCAGCTAACTTTGCAACTGTGATAAAATGAAGACTGTATTTGCTTAGTGGGTTTTATGAGATATATGGTTATGCAAATAATTTTGAAAACACAGGGACCTTTAACTGTAAGATGTCAGTGCAGGTCATTGAATGGAAAAATATGAAGTGCAGGAATGCAGATAAGCATGATTTACCAGTACTATTTCCAATGGCAGATAGGTACATAAAAAAAAAAAGATAAAATTATATAAATGGTATTTTGGAATATTTTTTCTGGACCACTTTTGGACATCTTCACAAGGCAAAAATTGCAACTAGCCAGTATGTGTTTCATCCAACAAAGTGCATTACAAATTAAGAGTAAAATTATCCCTGAATATAAATGCTTCAAAACTCCGGCATCTGTAACACGCAATCTCAATATTCTTGGAGATCAGGACGTGGGCAACAGAGAATATGACTGTGTCTGTTACTTGAGAAATTTTTTTGTGTGTCTGTGTATTACTCAGTGGGTTATATTTTTGTAATAAAGTTCCTTTATTGTAGTTACTGTATTCAGTCATGCTAAATATATATCGTCCACTGGAATTATTTTGTCAATATATGCAACATTTTCCTAATTTAAATGTGCTACAGTGCTAGTCAGAAATCCCTGAAAACATGCATCCATCTACCTAAATCATTATTCATTTATAATTGCATATATCGTATATGTATACAAACTTATTTATAATTGCGCTGTATATGTCTCATATTTTATGCGCTTCCCAGCACATACTTGAAATCTCGATTTATTTATCCTTCCTGTTAAAACATGTTAGAATAAATCAGTTATTTCTTGTTTAAAGGATAACTCTTGCCCCATAAAACTTCATCTCAGTGTTGACTTTTATTTTGACCTTCAATGTGAATTCCAACTCAATTTCAAATGTAATTCTCAGTTTAGTGAATAACTCCCAACAGTTACTAAACTAGATAATGTTTGACACAGAGCGGTAGTGTAACCTTGGAACTCTAATAGCAGTAAACATTGGAAAATAATAAAATCTACATGGCCATACCTTTTTTTGGAAGTCTTGTGAATAATCTACACGTCAGAGTTGTATTGTAAATCATTTCAGCCCAGTTGGAAGCAATATCGGTCCCTAGTTTTCTATATTGAATACCACTTGTGCGATAGACCTACCTTTCCAATGCAAATGTCTGGCATTTTTTTAAAGGATTGAAGACAACCAATGTACACTTTGACTTTTTGATGTGATTTTTTTTTATATTTTTTTACATTGATAAATATTTTTAAGGGAACGTCAATAGAAACCCACTTGCCAAAATCAAACTATAGAAATATGATTTTGATTTAGTACAAGAATTTACAGGTATAAACATGGCACTTTGATACAAGAAGATTACTTTATACTAGACAATAAATAGCTCATTATTATACATTCAATTTACTTAAAGGGGCAAGTAAAGAAAACCCTTTTTTTTTTTTTTTGTCACTCTGAAAGTCACTTAACACTAGATAAGAATCTACAAAAACTATTTTTCATAACTGCAGAAAGTAAAAACTCCCTTTCATACTAGTATAATGCCTGATGATCTGCGTGTGCCAAACATGACTTCTAAATGTTCATCATTCATTCTCTCGAAAGTTAATGTGATATACTATTAATTTATGGCAGACTTGGCAGTAGTTATGAAGAACAGGGTATACTTTTCAGCTTCCTGATTTAAAAAAAAAAAAAAACAACCACCACAAAAACACTTGAACCCTTAAAGCATTGCTTTTTGGTTTGGTGTTCTTCAGAAGAGTACACTGTTTGTACTGTCAAATATATGAAACCTCATTATTCACTTGAATGCACAAAATGCAGAGTGGTTTATGGGAAATGTACATTTGACCAGATTCAAACAAGATCTCTCACTTGCTTTTTGGAAGATAGAAAATTAATTAGTTAAATTGGACTTTTATTTTGTCTTTTATTTATTTTTATTTTTTTGAGGAAAAATTGATCTTGTTTTTTGCTCTGTCGGATTCATAGTTGTTGCCATGGTGTCTGGAGTATCCCCCTTAAATTTTACAACAGTTTTCTGTGTTTAGCAAAACAGTATTCACATTTATTTCTGTTCTAATGTTAAATGTTTTAGCAAACATTTTTCTTAGCTTGTGAATGTTGTAGACATGTCAGAAAACAGCACATTTTGTTTTATCTACTCAATATAAAAAGGTTTTCATGTTTACTGCCCTTTTAAGCAGATTTGGTAGGTCATCGGTTTGTAATTGAAAATGTACAATATTTTATGTTTTAGACATAAAGTTCACAGGATACAACAATAAATTTCCTTCTTCCCATGCATACAAATGCTTATCTTTAGCATTATAGGAAAGCATAGACAGAACTGATGTTGATGACCTCATGTCAAAGCTAGCTTCTACTTGTTTACCTTTTAAGAGGTCAAACGCAAATGTCACCCGTAAATCTTTTGTATCAGTAACATAAAGAATTCCACATATAATAAATGCATTTCCTGCTTTTGTTTTTGGGTATGTTGTGTTAATGTGTTGGGTGATGGAGAATGTTTTTTCATCCAAGTGAGCTACCATTATGGTTTTGTCCGCTTCAGAGGAGTAGATGATCCAAAGATCTTTTTCATCTGCTGCTACATGGAAGTAGGACTTTGAGTTTGAAAATAGGTAGCTACGATTGTGATAAGCTGCATTCTTAATGCTCAGCACTTGAAAAGATTCTGTTTCAAGTTCATACCTAGGGTAAAAAAAATGAAAATTCTAAATAAATGAAAGCGTAGATTACACAGTAATAGCTGATACCTTTTAGACTTTTTACTATGAGAAGGCTGGCAAGGAAGCAGGGGAGCAATGCTCCCTACAAAGAATAATTAAGAAGCCATATGGCCCAGGCAGGTTGCCAGTTTGGGACATCCAGTGCCCCATCTAACCTTTTGGCACAAGGCGACCATCTAAAGTCACCTTATAGTCAATCATGCTCGAAATCCTATGTCTGGAATATAGGGTTTGTTGCTTGCATACTTGAAGAACCATTATTCTGCTGACTCAAAGCAACTGGAGATATGTTGGGATGCCTGTTAGCAGAGTACCGCATGTCTGGGACGCAAGGCAGGATTTGTGCAAGGGTGATGACCCATAATCGCAGGTCTCTTTTGGGCTATACTGTCCCACTGGGATGTTTCCAGAGTGACTGCAGTAAGTGAGTAAGAGCAATAAAAACCCTGCATAACTAACTGTAAGACACGGAATGCCGCTTCAAATAGAAACATAGAATGTGATGGCAGATAAGAACCATTCGGGCCATCTAGTCTGCCCAATTTTCTAAATACTTTCATTAGTCCCTGAGTCACCCTCATTAATTATTGAATCAGCATGTAATCACTAGACACACCAACAGACCAGGTTTTGAACTTCTCCCCATTGTAATAGAATTAAGAAATGACTAAATCCTGGAATGTTGGTGGGCATTGAAGGCTGGGTTGGGAAGTTCTGTTATAGGGAGCTATTGCTTTAGGTTTGATGAAAAATTAGCACTGACATTCTGTGGTTGACTGGACTGTACCTCTCTTCATAGAAAGCAATCGTGTCAATACTGGGAAAAGGTGTCTAATAAATCTGAATGACTGAACTTTTAATAAATGGGATCAACTCCTCTCCTTTTAATCTAATGAGCACCCCAACCTGTTCACCAAACGTCAATGTCTTCAGCATAGAGAGCCAAATGGCTTTAGTCCTCAACTAGTCATAATATAATGCCTTGCATAAGCATTCTGCCTCTTGGACATTTATACATTTTATGATAGGGCTACAACCTGGAATTAAAATGGATGTTATTGAGGTTTTATCATTTTCAAACCTTGAAGTTGCAAAATAATTTTATTGTGATATAATTATCTTTAATGAACAGTTTGTTGGTTGCAAATTTGTTCACCCCGTTGCTACGGCACACCAAAATATGTTCTGTGATTACCAATTGCATTCAGAAATAATATAATTAATTAAATGGAGTGTCACATGTCAAAATAAATACATCGCTGGGGGAGGAGCGTGGACAGAGCTGAGCCAGCGCCCAGGGACATTAGCACTAGACCCAGGTAAGTGACAGAAGAGTATCTGGAACTTCCATTCTCTCTTGACAGAATGTCCAAACTTGGCCAATGTTGGGCATCCCTAGTTTAATCTAAAATATTCTCCTTGTATATCTGTCAGGAAAGCAGTGAGAGATTAATTGATGTCCCACTCACAACAGACACAAGTACATTTCATATTAACAGATGTTTTTGTCAGTAAACACATCTGTGTACCATATCAAATATACTTTTGTAAAGTAATTATATCCTGAAGACTCTACCAGAGAGACTTACCCTGTACAAGTATAATTAATATGCAATATCATACCTTATATTAACCCCTTAATAGGGGAGGGGGAGGCCTTGGCAAGGGGCAAGCTATAGTGCCAGGAAAACAAGTCTGTTTTCCTGGCACTATAGTTTCCCTTTAATCAATAAAACATAAAAAATGGGAAAGGTTGTAAAGTTTTTAAAATGGTTAAATAACTTTACTATTGATTTTGTTTGCTAGGTAAATAGCGGAGTTTGAGCATTTTTACAATCCAGCTGCTTTGGTATAGAATGTACGATTCTTGGTTTAGTTAACACCCCATGAATTTGTACGATACATTTTACCTTACCTGGTGTGAACACTCACTGGCTGTTATGCATGTCGAGAAAAGTTTTTAAAAAATCGTCATGGAAACCAATAGAATGTTGAGTTATCCATTTTTCGAACTATATCCCAAATCACTCTTTATATATAACCTCCTATTATTAAGCTGTAAACATTTTCAGCATTTTTCTAAACCTGGGTCCATGTCCCATCTGTTCCAGTTCTAAAAGAAGTTACAAAGCTTTTAACAAGAGCAGCCAATCCGGTTAAGTGCATCCTGGAATATAGTGTCTTATCAGGAAAAGATAGAGAATATATGTTTTTTTTTTTTTTGTTTTTTTTTTTAATTTTATTTTATTAGTACAATATGTGAAGTGATAGATGGTTAATGCTCTGCTTATTACTGAATTTTCCACTTTATGCAACCCACTCATCTTCCCACTCATATCTACCTTAATGATAAGCTTCTAAATATGTAAAAGTATTGTGTAAGCTTCAATTATATGTAATTATGTGTAGTATTTGTGACAGAAAAAAAAATCAAATATTACATTTCACATGGCGTTTATAATATTGTACATTTGAAGTTAATTATATTTTTATCACGTAAATGTTATAATTAAAACAGTTTGGGCAACTCATTTTCATCCTGTTTTTTTTTTTTTTCAGTAAAAAAATAATAATAATTACCTAACAATTGTATCAGATCCTCCTTTGTGGTAATATAGTGATTTATTATAAACTATATGTCCGCATCCATGATAGAACCAACGCAGTTTAATGGACTTGTAATTATCATTCAGAAGCTCTGTCAAATTTTCATATTGTTTCAGAATAAGACCTGTTGAGAGATACATAGCAAATAGTTCATTCAAAAGCTGAAATGGGAGAAAAAAAATCCCAAATGAAGCATATAAAATGGAACATTGATATTTAATAAACTTAAATCCTGGTTGGAAAAACCTTGTGACTAATTGTTGGTGTTTATTCACTGCAAATCGGTGAGAATTGAGAAGGAGATTGCATGTTTTAGGGCAAATAAAGCTGGAGTTTGTCTTTTGGAATTCCATTATCGTTAAACCATTAAAAAATGTTGTATCAGAAAAGAAATCTCTTTTATAATGTATTTTTCAGCTTTCATTGTTTAATCAAGTGACGTGACCTTGTATATAGCTGCTAGCTGTCTAGGCATAATGATTTGGTAAGGATTATAGAAAGGTATGATATTGCATATTAATTTATACTTGTACAGGGTAAGTCTCTCTGGTAGAGTCTTCAGGATATAATTGCTTTACAAAAGTATATTTGATATGGTACACAGATGTGTTTACTGACAAATACATCTGTTAATATGAAATGTACTTGTGTCTGTTGTGAGTGGGACATCAATTAATCTCTCACTGCTTTCCTGACAGATATACAAGGAGAATATTTTAGATTAACCTAGGGATGCCCAACGTTGGCCAAGTTTGGACATTCTGTCAAGAGAGAATGGAAGTTTCAGATACTCTACTAGTTGAGCATCCAGCTGAAGTAGAATGTGGTCATGCAGGTGACAATGACCTAATTTACAGTTCGCCAGTAGATTACTGGTTTTTCTGGAACTGAATGTTCTGACATACCGTCTGGCATTTATCAAAGCCATCACATCCCAAACTTCACAAACCTTTTTTTTTTTTTTCTTGCCAGAAATGTACATTTTCAAATGTGATTGCATTAAAACTGTTTATAAACCATGATTTAATAATTTATAATGCAAATGTAATGTAAGGTAAGACGACAGAACAATATAGGTTAAAGAGAAAAAAATTGAGCCTATGGTTTTTTTTTTTTTTTTTTTAATTATAGGTTTGAGGGGGTTATTGATCACAGCTTGATGGTTACAGAGAGCCAAGTGTATTGATCTAGCTAGTCAGTGAAAGGTGTATATAGACTACTGCAGTGGTGTTGATGTGAGAAGTACCCTGGACCTGTTCCCTGCTAACGGGACAAACTGTTTTGCAATATTCTGCCCTCTTACCTTGGTCTCTCTCAGGTGATCTGGCTTCTTCAGAGCTACCAAAGCTGTATGCCAATCCCATAGGTCATTCATTGGCTGATAATGACAGATGGGTGGTCTCAGCCAATTAATGACTTTTTGTGCATTGCAATATTCACAGAATTGGCAGCATCCTTAAATATCTTTGTATGTGAAGCATTTCATACTCAAACTGTACACACACATAGTCCAAGCAGCATGATTACTTCAAGTAATTCCCTCGCATCTCATCTGTACTCTGTCTTCTTCTCTTTCTCCACCTCTCACTAAAATTCTCAATCTCTCTCTCTCCTCTGGTATATTTCCATTACCCTTCAAACATGCAACTGTAACCCCAATTCTAAAGAAGCCCAATCTTGACCCTATCTCCCCATCCAACTATCGTCCTATCTCGCTACTGCCTTTTGCATCCAAGATCCTTGAAACAATTGTGTATGTGAGATTGACAGACTTCCTCGAGTCCAACTCTGCTAGACCCGCTTCAGTCTGGTTTCCGCGCTAAGCACTCTGTGGAAACTGCACTGACCAAAGTATCCAATGATCTACTCGCTGCAAAATCTCGTGGTCACTACTCTATCCTAATTCTCCTTGCCCTGTCTGCGGCTTTTGACACTGTTGATCATCAACAGCTTCTTCTCATCCTCCGCAATATTGGTCTACAAGATATTGCTCTCTCCTGGTGCTCCTCCTACCTCTCCCAGCGCTCTTTCAGTGTTTCTTTCTCCGGCTCTGCTTCTTCTCCCCAACTCCTCTCTGTTGGTGTCCCCCAAGGTTCAGTCCTTGGTCCCCTATTGTTCTCCATCTATACTGCCTCCCTTGGTAAACTCATTAGCTCCTTTGGTTTCCAATATCATTTCTATGCAGATGACACGCAAATCTACCTGTCCTCTCCTGATCTCTCCCCGTCCCTCTTGGCTAGTGTCTCTGACTGCCTCTCTGCTGTTTCTAACTGGATGGCTGCCCACTTCCTTAAACTAAACTTGACCAAAACTGAAATTCTGGTCTTTCCTCCCTCAAGTGTTGTTACTCCTGTGTCTGTCTCCCTCCAAGTCAACAGTGCTACCATCAGCTCCACCACGCAGGCTCGCTGCCTAGGTGTTCTTTTTGACTCCGACCTCTCCTTCAAGCCTCATGTTCAATCTATCGCCAAATCCTGTAATTTCCATCTCAAAAATATTGCGCGCATCCGCCCCTACTTAACGCCAGATGCTACTAAGGTGTTGGTCCATTCCACTGTCCTTTCTCGCCTTGACTACTGTAATCCGCTTCTCAGTGGTCTTACGTGCTCCCAACTTGCGCCGTTACAGTCCATAATGAATGCGGCGGCGAGGCTCATCTTCCTGTCCGCCCGCATCTCCCATGCCTCACCCTTTTGTTAGTCCCTACATTGGCTTCCTATAAAATATAGAGCTCAATTTAAAATTCTGGTTCTTGCTTTCAAATCTCTACATAATGCTGCTTCCACCTATCTATCCTCCCTTATACACAAGTATGTCCCATCTAGGTCTTACGATCTGCTGAAGACTTACGTCTATCTTCTGTCCGTACTCCCACCTCTGATGCTCGCCTTCAAGATTTCTCAAGGGCTGCACCATTCCTGTCGAACTCGCTTCCCTTCTCTGTTAGATGCTCAACCAGTCTCCACTCCTTCAAAAAAATCGTTAAAAACCCACTTCTTCATAAAAGCGTATCAATTAAACTGTTAATAGCTCCTGACTGATTCCTCTTCTGCAACTGTCACTAGTCTAATAATATCCTTACCTTTTTGTGTCATTTTACCCCACTCCCCCTAGCATGTAAGCTCATTGAGCAGGGCCCTCAACCCCTCTGTTCCTGTGTGTCCAACTTGTCTGGTTACAACTACATGTCTGTTCGTCCACCCATTGTAAAGCGCTGCGGAATTTGACGACGCTCCTTAAATATCATAATAATAATAATAATAAGTAACCCTGCTACATTACATTACTAGAAAAACAAATGTTGCATGGTTTATTGTGAAATCGAACAACTCAAAGACCTCAGCTATGAATCTGTAATCAATACTATTAAGAAATGCACACAAACATATTCTTATTATTATTGTGTAGGGACACTGTTTGCCTTTCCTTAAGGTGTTTATTCTGCTCATGCCACACAGTTAGGACTATGTTGTGTATTGTTTATATGTATTAAAAGCATGAACAAGTCCTTTGAGTGTTGAAACCACTACGTTTTCAATGGTAAGGTTCTGATAACTTCTCTTCGACTGAGTTGTGATCGCCAAAACTTGTGATCTTAACAAAACAAAAGAGTACAATCTTATTGATCCAATAATGCTAAAAGTGATAGTTTCATAACAATGGGATGTTTATTTCTCACTAACAACTGTTACCATGATGATATGTATAAGATATGAAATTGTGATTTCTCCACAAAACTCCAGAAAGCACATCTCTAGATAGGCTCTAAGCTATTCAACAGACAACATCTTAATGTTTTTAACTTAGATTACTATGCAAATGTCTGTTTTACACCACTTCATTATCTCATAAGAAAACGTCAGAATATCTCAATCTATTGGGCTATAAATTCAACAGCACGTTACCTGAAAAATGCCCGGCAATCCAAATCCTATCATCACTCCTGTTTGAAGAGTCCATCATCCATGCTCCAAATGTATCTTTCACTTTGGCAATGTGAGTTGGATTATCTATTGCTTTTATAGTGCAGTCTAGAAGTGAAGAGAACTTATGTCAACTCAACATGTATCTTCTCAAATATCTTAGACATGCATCAGTCGGTATTTTTACCTCCTTGTTTCAAAGGCTGTGCGTTGTTTTTCTCATTTGATTTTCCAACCATGGTGTCATCATTTGCTACTGTACACAGCTCACCTAAAATGTGGTAAAAATCATTTGTAAATAAAATTATTTGTTGACCAAATCAATAATGACCTAGTTAGCATGGTATGACTATTGAGCATTTGTTGCCATCTATACCATATACAAATACTTTAAAATGTCTAACAAATTTAAAAATGGCCATTTGATGTTTTTAACCATAAGTTAATTTGGCGAGTTTAAATAGAGGTTGCGTTGTGGTAAATAAAGGCCTAGAGCAATATTTAGGAGGTCCTGGTGACTTTTTATTTTGCTTGCGGTAATGCCTGGAGATTTAGAAAATTCAATTTTAAACCAGTACATGATGCCCAGGATTGTAGACTCAAGAATATCTGTTAATTCAGGGTTGGTAGTACTTGCTATGTAATGGTCAAACACCCTCCTTTTAAATAATGCTTGTTTATTGAATTTAACCTTTATTTGAGATTTAATACCCCGTAAAACAGTATTGTGTAAGCTGTATTTGTTTAGTGAACTATAGGTTATAGTGAATATCAAGGTAGGAAATGTTTAATAGGTGGCTCTAATTTTTCCATATATTAGAAAATGATTAATAAATAGATTATTATATATTATTATAATCATAAGAAATGTGCACCAGCCCTATCCCATGTGTTTTCTGCACAAATATTTAGATATTAGGATGCCGGGAAATGATTGTACCATTATAAGCCTATTATACTTACAAATGTAAAAATATATTATAGAATATATGCCAGGGTAATATTTATTTTTTAATTTAATTTCTGTTTCATTCATAGAGAACACAATTACTCATTTATACTTTTACTTTGCCTTTATATATATATATATATATATATATATATATATATATTATTTTTTTATTATTTTTTATTGCTTTTTATTTTATTTTAGATTTATTTTCACAATTTTATTCACTGGTATAAGTCTTGTTATGGTTAGCTGTACTCTGAGCAATGCAATGAAAAAAATAAAAAAAATGGTTTCTTTTAAGACGTTATCTGTTTGAGTGGAAGAGTCAAGGACAGTGACAGCAGCCTAACATCAATGATCTGTGTGTATTTGGGTTTAGGGAGTGTATCTTGATATCGTTCATATAAACATATACACAGTAGTAATAGTAACCCTTTGTTTGCCTACTTTGTTATATTTTGCAACAAAAACTGAGAATATGAGATCTCTGTGAAGGGGCAAAAGCTTAGAGAAACTCAATCAGTGTTCATTTTGTCAACTAACAATTTTAGTCAAATTTAGTTGACTAAAATTTTTTAGATTTAGTTGACTAAAACTAAAACAATTCAGATGACTAAAATATGATTAAAACTAAAATGGCTTTTTAGTCAAAAGACTATGACTAAAACTAAATTGCCGCCAAAATTAACACTGCAGAGAGGGACAGGGAAAGGGGCTAAAGAGACTACTGGAGATTTATTCGACTAAAATCTATTGGAAAACTAAAACAATTCAGATGACTAAAATACGACTAAAACTAAAATGACTTTTAAGTCAAAAGACTATGGCTAAAACTAAACTGAAATTTGCCGCCAAAATTAACACAAAACTCAATAGCTTGCCCTTCAGGAAGTCGTCGCTCTCAACTCAACATGGTTGCTTACTTGTGCCATTACAAAGGGAACCTATACCATTTGCATATCAGACTGATTCCACCCATAAGGGCACTCCAGAACCGAAATGCCAGAAAGATCCCTTGCATGAGAGATACAGCAAACCCAGAGGTTCGTTACAGCCTCCTTTAGGCCTTCTCAGCAAGGACACCCTTCTAAGCACTGTGAGCATGAGGTCTACATCTATATTACTGTTTTAGCTTAGTGAGAACCCAAGCAAATGCATTGCAACAAAAACGTAGAATATGAGAACTCTGAAAACTTGCCATCATTTCAGTTCTGGTCTGTGAGCAAAAGCTGTTTTGAGACCTGAGCAGAGATTTACCAAAGGGCAAGCTACTGAGTTTCTCTAAGCTTTTCTCAATTCTCAGAGTTCTCATATTCTCTGTTTTATGTTTTATTTTAAGAACCAGGTTATTCTATATGTCCGATAATTTTAATTAGCATTTTTGAATGATATAAGTTTATAACTGATAAAGGTGTGGACACTAAGATGTGATATATCTATATATATCTATGGCACTGGCTTGATTATACCAGGACATACTTGAAAACGAGAGAAATCTCAATGTATCTTTCCTGGTAAAATATTTTATAAATAAATAAAACATACTTTGAATTGTGCTAATAATTAAACAGTAGACAGTTCAATTTTTAAGAAATCCTAAAAAAGGATATACTAATAAAATCTAATCCTGTCATATGTATTCAATAAAGGAGGTGAAAATTCACACATATCACACAATCTGTCTGTTCTTTCTACAGTTCTACAGTTACATCTTTGTTTCTGTAATACATGGGATTTTCAGAATCTCAGAAACCGCTGTGTCCGCCCGTCTGTTGCCTCAAAAACCATAACGAAGCTGTCTGCTGACAAATTTCAAATATAAATTGCTGAAGGTACACTAGGACACCCTGTTTTTACCCCATTACATTATTTAGGTATATAAGTAAATTAGCTGGTAATGTGGAGGTTAAGAGATTGAAGAGCATTTGGTAATTTTTGTATAAACGTATAATTGCTGTATTTGTCTCATATACTTTGTAATCTCTTTCCGTCTCATTAGAGATTGTGATTGTCTCATTAGATTGTGATTTAGCTGAAAGCAGCACAGTGAATTGTTGAGGTGTTTTAGTGAAAGCTAAAGTTTACAGTTTGAATTTCCATATTTCAGTCTAACAGTACAAGTGCGGGTTTGAGTAATTTAGTATTATAAGAGGGGATAGTTTATGGTGTTGTGGATTTTGAATCTTTTGCAAGATTCCACTGTTACATCTATACAACCTAGACTTTTCAGAGGTGCTTCACTTTTACCATCTAGGACCTCAGGAAGGTGAAAACACTTCAGAAGGGGCCCGAACCCATGTCCAGTGCCTTATCGTTTGGACCCCTGGGGCAAACATCTTTTTATCTTATCATTGTTCATGTTACGGACACACATATACTAAAATAATAGTTTATAATAAAAATTAAATATGCACAAAATGAACAAGTTACTTACCAGTGCATTTATTTGGGTCCTGCGGGGTCTTTTGTTGCAACTTTGCTTTTTTTCTTCCTACAGGTACTTCAGGTCCCGGCGGACCAGGGGGGCCTGGTGGACCAGGGGGACCCATCTCTCCTTTCATACCTAGAATACACGGTGACTCGTTTATAAAGCAACAGGATATATAGCAATCTGTTTTCATGCTGCTAACTTGGCAAGAATTATGGCTAACACTTGTTTTAGAGCAGCCACATTTAGATATTTTTGATCTCCACCTTCTACATTTACCCCTAAGGAAATAAACATGTCAGCCTTTTCCGTTTAGGTCTCCATGCTGCCATCTCTAATCTATCTCTAAATAGGAGTATAGATTCAGTGTGAATTGAGGGTTGGAAATGTCAACTCCATAATCCAACAGCTCAAAGACCTCAGCTATGAATCTGTAATCAATACTATTAAGGAATGCACATATTATTATTTATATAGCGGCAACAAATTCTGCAGTCCTGTACAATGGGTGGACTAACAGACATGTATTTGTAACCAGACAAGTTTGACGCATAGGAACAGAGGGGTTGAGGGCCCTGCTCAATGAGCTTACATGCGAGAGGGAGTGGGGTAAAGTGGCACAAAAGGTAAGGGTAGGGTAGAAAAGTAGGTTGCTAGAATAGTATTCACTGAAGGCTTAGTGTTTTGTTTTGAGGACAGTTAATTTTTTTTACAAATTCTTTATTTTTGGTATTTTTTGTTTTTTTTCGAGAGAAGAGTTACATAATGAAAAGGGACTTTAAGGTTAAAAGTGATAGTTATACACATGAGTGGGAACATTGTACAACAGATTGTACTGGTGTTTACATACAGGTGAGCAAATTAAGACTGTACAACACTGGAAACTGGGGAACTTTGCAACTGTGAAAGTAGTACATTGGTTCTCCATAGCTCAGCGAAGTTGGGTAGGCATATTATATGTCAGAGAACAAATGTATTTTCCAGATTTCCACCCATCTCAATAGTCAGGTCTGTTAACTCAGGGGAGGGGTAGGTATCTGTGACGAAACGCCATCACTGAGTGCCATGCCTACATATGGGCCCTGTAAAAAACATGTGAAAAGGCTTGGTTTGTGTGATTTTCCTGGTTTCTTTTTGGGATTCCTATATGTGGGATGTATATTTAATAGTTTATGTTTTGTGATCTGTAACTCTAGTGCCTGGAGGATAATTGGGTTAAGCAAATGTCTCTTTTGGATATAATATTGAATCACGGGTCTCCTGTTTCTGGAAGTCTTGATTATTACCATATCAAAAGACTTCCTATCTTAGAGGCAAGCAAGACATATGGCAGATATGAGCTCACTTTCCAGGACACTGCTGTGTGACTTCCCATACCCTACAGAATAGCTTTGCTGGAGTCCAAGCTTCAAAGAGGAACTGGGGTTGTAAGCTAGGACATTCCATGCAATCAATTAACCCCATTTCAGACTCAGAGGATCATGGGAGGGATGACCATGTAATGTTGTGTTGGAAACCCAGTGGGGCTATGCATAAATGCTGTGTGTTTTAATGAAGATTGTCAGAAAGTTGTACCTCCAGAACAAGGTGTTGTCCAGTTACAGGGGGAGGGGGGGATGGGTTAACCCTGGGCTAGCTTGTCGCAGCTGGTGGAAGTTGCAGCGGGGAAAGTCCTTGTTCCCCTGTACCAGCTTGGATGTGGTCCCTGTAACAAAGGTAACCGGTTGGGTTGCCAGAGGGGTCCATTACAAGTGGTGGCAAGTAATGGGATGGCTTCCTAGCCATGGGGAAACCCACCTATGGGCAGTGGGGATATGGAGGGCCTGTACCGTCGGATAGTATCCCACTTCGACGAAAGGCTTCAGCAGAGGTTACAGGATGTTTGAGCATACCAGAATGGAGGATGGCGCTCCGGACCAATCTCTAGAAGGAAGACCTCGATGAAACACGACCATTCCCGGTGCGAGGAACTTCCGGTCACCGACCAGCGCCATTGGGAGCAACTAGAGCTGCGGATGCCGTACCTGGGAGACCAGCCCTTAGAGGAATGGGTGATAGAACTGGAGAGGCTGGTCGAGATCGAAGTGCAGTTGGATGAATCTTACCAGGCCCTGAAGTGGCATGCATGGTTGAACTGGCCTGAGGGCATTGAGGGAGAGAACTACGATGGCCCTGGTCTGCTGTGGGAGGCTTTTGAGGATATGGCGTTCGGAGACCCAGATGGTTCCTGCTTCTGGCACATCCAAAGAGCATCGAGAAGGCAGCTTCGACCTTACCAAGATAGCAGAGCTGCAGCCAGACCTGACTTTCCTGGCTACCTTGGAGTGGGAACTTGAGCGAGACTATGTTTGCCTGTATAGCTGGTCGAGTTTCGTCCGGCAGTGTGAGGTCCAGGAGTGTTCCGTCCTTCCTCCAAAGCAGCAGTGTGAGGTCCAGGGAACAGAAACAACCGGTCTCATTCCCCAGCAGCAGTGTGAAGTCCAGGGAACGGAGACAATCAGTCTTTTTCCCCAGCGGCAGTGTGAGTTATCGGGAGAGATAATCACTGGTACTGCTGGTGTAGTGGATGAGACTTCCATCACCAGTTGGGTTTCCCGACTCTTCCTGAGGCTGACCCCAGCAACCTGCTATGGTCTGGACAGCGGGTAGCAGGCGAAGCTTCGGCCGCCGCTACTCCTTCCTTAAGGATGCATCCGAGCAGAGCGCAGCCAACCTCTGCTCTCCCCTTCCCCTGGTTCCCGACCCTGGCTGTCTTGCAGGGTCTGGAACATGACTTGATGTGGAGGTGCGGGCCTCCGGGCAGAGGGAAGGCAGCCTCTGCTCACCCATGGTACACAAGCGGGGTCCTGGCAGCCGTGCAGGGTCCCAGAAACGAATAAGGTCAGAGGTGCGGGCCTGAGGGCAGTTAGACTCTGCTCAAACCTGATAATCTGGAAATTAATAATACCCCTGGTTCCAGAGCGAGGCCCTGGCAGCCGTCCAGAAGCCCAGAAACAAAACGAATTAGCCTAGGCAGGGCCCTGGGGGGGAGAAAGGGTTAATCCCTGGGCCAGCTTGTAACAGCTGCGGGAAGATGCAGCGGGGAAAGTCCTTGTAAGGACTGAGAGCTAGTTCCCCTATCGGTTCCCCTGTTCCAGCTAGGAAGCGGTCCCTGTAATGGAGGTAACCGGTCATGTTGCCTGAGGGGTCTGTTGCAGTATCTATCTCTACAGACCCATGGGTAGAGGTTGTGTTTTTGGCCCCTTTTATGTGAGAGGTGAATGGTGAGTTATCGTGGTCGTCCATAGTCACCTGTGTGTTCATGATTGGGTATCAATTGCCAATGCCAGTAGAACGAAGGGGAGAGGAAGAGGGGGTTAGGGAAAAAAGGGAAGGGGGCAATGAAGAAGGCTTCCCTGGTGACCTGCCCATGTTACTGTTCCGCAAAGAGTCTTACTATGTGAGGAGTGGGAATTCAAATAGCCAAATGTCCCATATTTTATTGAAGTGTTTTGTGATGTCGTGAACAAGTGCAGAAAGCCTCTCCATTTTTTTAGTATCATTTACTTTACGTTTCACTGTTTCTATAGAGAGAACGTCCTTATTTTTATCTTTATTTTAAGCGTAAAATGTTTTAATTATTTATTTTAATGAAAATGGTTTCATTCTGATTCTGTACGGTTCTGTGTATTTTATTATAACCAATAAACAGATACAATATTCATAAAAAAAATTAAAAAAAAGTTTTTGGTAAATTTATCCCACCTTCAATAATTACATCATTGGATGGATCTCCCTTGTCTCCTTTATCTCCCTTTTCACCCGTCATGCCTGCCATGCCATCTTTGCCAGGGGGACCAAATTCACCAGAGTCTCCCTTTTCTCCCCTCTCTCCTGGTTCTCCCTTTATTCCTGGATCTCCTGTACAATAGAGATTTTAAAGATCACATATGGGGCAATTTGTTAAAAAACAAACAAAAAAACTATATATTCAAATACTAAAATTGTAAATGGACATGGACAAACACCCTAAAATTATTTGGCATGAGACATTTTTCTAGATATATACCCACCTATAATGAGTGTAAGTTTAGGCGTAGATCTATTTTTTACTTGAACAGTTTGGCTTGGTATGTAAGAGAAAATATCTCCGTAATATCCCTAGAACTAGCAGTGCTAATCTACTTTAATAATGCTTTCTACATATTGGGAAAGGAGGAATTATTTTGCTGAAATTTAGCAAATAAATAAAATAAAGATAATAATAGACCAGATGACTAATTTCGAGCATTGTAACTTTTTCCTTATTCATGATCAGTAGTGCGCTTCTGTACCCTAACAAAGAAATAAGCATAACTTATTGGATGATTCCCCCATAATATACAATGAAAATGATTGCTATTGCAATCCCTATTTTTGGCAGTACAAATACAGTACTCATTTAACTAAAGAACATTTTTCATTAGTTTGGACCATTCAGGTTTTGTAGTCGGGCAAAAATAAACGTGGATCTAAACAGCTATTCTTCTACCACTGAGTGTTTGGAAACATCAGCTGCATGAAAATTTGTATTTTCGTGTATCATTCTTGCGATTTTGATATAGACCCGATCATTTTGGACATTTTGTTGCTATGGGAGCCTGGTACTAGTGTATGTTTCAAACAAAATTATTGTATATAAACATTTATTCCTAATGCTATCATGTCTCCTCAATATTTGGACAAGAGCCTTCCACCCAACATATAAAAAAAAGGAATAATGGTTTTTACTTCTCTTTTTTCCTGCGCTCAGACTCACTCAGTGCTGCCTCTAGCTCCTCTTCCAGCAATATCATATGGCAGGTGTTGTTTCATTGCCTTGAGACAAGAAGTACATGTGCAGCGACTGACGCAAGCATCCAATCAAATGCTTTGAACATTACAAAACCCGAGTCAATCTCAGTAATGAGTGCAGAAGCACCTACGGTAGCTGTCAGGAAGACTAGAGGTGTGTTTAGCCATGCATTCAAACCATTGACGTACCTACTAAATGCACATTATGCTTCTATCTAAGACTGTATCCATAATCTTGTAATATAATACTTAAATGTATATAAACAAGTCTAATATATATAAGACTTGTGGTGTTTTGTGTGTGGTTGATCTATAGCAGGGATAGGCAACCTTCTGCACTCCAAATATTGTGGACAACATGCTCTTACACCCATAATGCTGGCAAAGCATCATGGAAGGTGTAGTCCAAAACATCTGGAGTGCCGAAGGTTGCCTATGACTGATCTTTAGTGTATGAAAGAATATCTTTTTAAGGGGTTAAACATGATTCTGATGAATTTTCTATGGATTTGTAATATATTACCCATTTTTCCTCTCCTTCCTTTCTCTCCTTGGTCTCCTTTCAGCCCTGGTATACCAGGCAAGCCATCTGAGCCGTTATACCCTGGTAATCCATCAATCCCATCGATCCCAGGAAGCCCTATATAAATATATGAAATAAAAATATGAATACTTATGTAAAGCTGCAATCACGTCTACAGAAGATTAACTACCAGACAATGTTCTTTTCATTTTATGGAATTATGGAATCTGGTGACCCAAGAGAGTTATTAGGTACTTTGATAAATATCTCAATTAGAATTAATGTATATTCCAAAAAGGATTTTTTTTCTCCCAATGTATTTTTCTCCCTGTTCAAAACTCTTTAAATTTTCTTTAAAAAAAATGTTTTAAAGCTTTTGGCAGAGTAATCCTGCCACCTTAGCCACAGCTTCCCTTTTTTTAAGAATGTCTTCCTTAATGGAAGGTAAACAGTAACAGTGTGTCTAAGCCAATAAAAGATTGGTGTGAGCTGACCTGCCGACAGGGTTGACTAAACCCCCTTTTTCCCCACATCCAAAATGTCCTCTTCTTATATGTCTTTCAATGACTAAGGGAAATGTGGTAGATAATAAGAGGACATTGATTTGCTGTGGGGCAGAGTGATGTCAGTAGTTCAGTTTAAACAAATCTCTCATTTGTTGAGACCCAGAGTATGTCTAATAACGATGTTACTTTAGGGGATATAGCTAAGAGTTTCGGGTTACACTGCAGAAAACCGTAAATACTTTTTTTTAGGAAGAGATTTGAATGTAGGAGAAAAATACAGCATGAACATGAGGCCAAAATCTATCAAATACACTTGTTATGTTGGTGCCCAGAGTGTTCCTGGAGCTTCTGGCAAAGTTCTTGGCCAAATGTCAAAACAGAGTTAATTGTAGCTAGTCATGATAGACCAGCAATGGGATCCTTGAGTCAAATGTTATATGACATTATATAGTGCAGCTAGTCCTAAAGCAGTGATGACTAACCCTGACACTCAGATGTCCGTGAGCTATATTTCCCAAAATGCATATCTAACTTGAAGCAAAAATTGTTTATGGGATATGTAGATCACAAACAACTTGGTACTAAAATTAGCCATTTTTTAGGAAGGCTAAAAATTACAAGAAAATCTATTCCAGATCTGTGTACATTATATCATTATATATGTTCCACAGATCACCAATATATAAGGAGCAACCATATTTATATTAAATAATGTAAATAGTCTGACGTCAATTGTTTCCAGGTTAATGTCATAGTAGAAGTTAAGATTAAAGTTATGATGGGAATTGATAGGTCTTAATAAAATAACCGGCACTCTGTGGAGAAGGTGACCCCCCCTCAGGGCTCTTGATGCTCACAGCGGGCAACTCTGGACGATATCATCTGAGCAACTTACCTATCCTGAGACCCGGCTTGGGATCCTACCAATCGACATTGAGGACTTTGTGCAGAGATCATCTAAATGGCAAAGCGGTTCCCGAGGTAATCAGGCTGCAAGCTTGTATGGTCCCATGAAGCCCCGATAGCTGCGGATCACTACGAAGTCTCTGCACATATCCTGTGTCCTGCCAGTGATGGGAGTTGGCTGCTCTCTGCATGAGGACTGGGGTTGCCTCCTCTCTGACTCCTGAGTAGTAATTATCAGGGTCACGTTCACCTTTCCACTGGAATGAGAGTCTCTGTTCGGGGGCCCAGGGTTCTTTATTCACTGTGGCATGTTTTCCTCAGTTTTTATGCAAACACTAGTCATGCCACTTTGCTTAGCATACTTGCCTTTGTCACCAAACCTACTTTAACTTTGATTTGCTTTTTTGTTTTCATTTCCTTTTCTCATGCCTGCTGTCAGGAAGCAAAGTGCACGTATTATCTCTCAGTTGATTCCCTATTGACAGGTATCATACCTTGTCGTAAGCGCCTACAACCGGTCTGTTCAGCCCCGTACATGCATGTCCTACTTTCTGTCATTTAACTACCTGTCACTGACAGTATAGATTGCACAGTATCTGATCCAGTAGAAGTACCCTGACGGATAAGCGAGACTAGCCTGAAAAAACCTGTTAATTACTGTTTTTATTAAGTTCAATAGCTCTGTTAAATATAACTAAACAAAATGAACATTATTACTATAACAAAAAATGTGCAGTCCAATCTTATGCCATGACAATGTGTTGATTTAACATGCCTGCAGAGGTCTGATTTTGCTGTTGTGGCAATACATGTCAGCTTGTACTTTCGTATATGCACCAAAATTAAAGAATTACAAAAAAAAAAAAAAAGATTGCAGGAAACATAATTTAGACCACATTTACAAATGGAATCTGTGTGGAAATTGTAATGAATGTTGAAATAAAATTAGGTTTACAAGACTTAAATAATAGAATTTCATACCTGGAGGTCCAGGTGGTCCTGTAAAGAAAAAAAAATATTATTAATCTCTTTATTTATTGGTAACCATTATAGGAAAGAATAAATGCTGTTTTTGTTTAAGATTTTTTTCCCTGGTAATAAGGGATTGCGAAATATATGAAAATTTGATTTCTACCTTCCTTCACCTGGCCAATTAAGGATGGACAATAAAGAGATGTATACTTCGTGCTATGCAAAACGTTGATGTGGGCACTCTAGTGAGACATCTTAATGAAGTAATTTTGGGCCATAGATACTGCCTCTCCAATCTTTTAAATTAAAACAGTGCATTTTTAAACAACATTATTTACATTTTGTTAACGGCTCTGGACTGAAACAGATTCTCTAGAGCAGGCACAGGCAACCTTCGGCACTCGAGATGTTTTGGACTACACCTCCCATGATGCTTTGCCAGCATTATGGGTGTAATAGCATTATGGTGGATGTAGTCCACAACATCTGGAGTGCCAAAGGTTGCCAAACCCTGCTCTAGAGGCTCTGAAATGTGTGCATCTAATGCTTCTCTATCGGAAGAGACACTGGATTGGTGGTTTGTGGAGATTGCTACACATGCTCCATGTGTCCTCAGTGTTGCTCTATGAGAAGCATCTAACTGGATAAAAGTTATCTATTTTCATGACACAATGGAGGAGCATAGGGCTGCAGCAGGGAGACATTACTGGAGCTGGAATTAATGTAAATACAGGGGATAGTATTTTTGTTTTTAAACGCAACACGTCTAATAAAGAAAAAGTGTGTTATTTTAAGGCATTTAATTCACATTACATTACAGAAGTAGCAGCATATTTATGCATTAATGAGATAAAACTACTGTTAAATACTCCAGTATTCATAGCACACATCAAATATATACTCTGGTTCTTCCAGGAAACAAGGATTTTGTAGCTCATCTTTTCTCAAAGAGTGCAGTAAACCTTAAGCGGAATTTTTTGATTTAATTTTGTATGCTTGTAACAGAATAAAAGTAGGACACGCAGTAAACATTTAGACATACCTGTTAGACAAATTCCTTTTGTAGTGTTGCACAAATCTAGCATAACCCGAACCTAAACAGACAGTTGGAGAAAGGATGTGATTCTTGGAATTAATGAGAACAATCAAACTGATATTACATTATTTATATTAAGCCTTTAAGAAGATAAAATATATTTATGTTTTTTTCTTCCATTTAAAATGATTTAGCCTTTCTGTCTCAATTTGACATCGCAAAGAAATGTAATGCAAAAATCCATAAATAAAGGCTACCATAATTCACTAAATAGCAAGTTGTGTTGACTTTAGAACCAGTGTGCAAAATGTAGCCCAAAATAGCTAACACAAAGAAACTTACACCCCAGTCGATTTAGACATTTGTTTCCATCTTCACTATTTTGGCGTAACTTTAGAAGGTTGGTCCTTTTTTAAGTACTTCTATAATATATATATATAAATTATAAATTGTTTTAATTATGTTATACTTATGTTTGGCAACTCTGATAACATCATATTAATTCACAAAATGAGTTACTGTAGCTCATTTAATTAAAGTACCAAACAAAGAACCTGTTTGCGGCTCTAGGCCACAGCTCCAACATCCTAAAGGTCTTCTCATGCAATAAAATTAGTTCTATTATATTGTGTGATATTAACATATATACTCTCAATGCTCATCTTGGTTTTACATTTTTTTTCCTGCTTATCATGATGTGTGATAATAACAATCATTGCAAGAATAGAAAAAGAAAAGATGAAATATACGGAGAGGAAGCAAAAAGAATAGTAAAAAAAATTGTTTTCTTTTTCATTTTGCTTAATTTCTTTCAGATTTTTTTGTTTCGTTTTATTTTTTTGAATTATTTTATACTTCTAGCGGATGCCTGAAGTTCATTTACTTTTAATATTGTAATATTTCAATACAAGTTGTAAAGTCATATGTTATGCTAATTCATGTTCAAATATTACTCAAACAAAATTTAAAAAGTTCTATCGGTACATTTCCGTACAGAGATGCAATCATGACAACTTTAAACTACTTTTACAACATGCTACTGAAAGGAAAGTAATAGATAGACAGATAGATAAATAGACAGACAGAGAGCGATTCAACTCTAGATAAATATTTGTACTAAGAACCTTTGGATCAATACTTTGGCTTTGTTAAAAAGTTCAAAGATTTATATTCCTTTTAAAATTTTGTCCTGAATCTGAATGTAATACTGAAATGTTTCAGAGATTGTTTTTACCGGTAATTACATAAAAGTGATAAATAAGCCTCTGTTATTTCTTTTCAAATAGTTTTCATAAGATTTTCTAAATTTTACAGAAAAAAAAATAATGAATAGTAAAACATACTATTAGGGGAAGGAAAGGGAAGGGGAACGTAAAAAAAATAATGGGGGTGGGAAGGGGTGAAGGATATCCATCCATAATAACAATGAACATAATATTGCATTTACATATTATTGTGTATAGCATATCATAATAGCAGATGACAATTATAAATCATAGGATTCTTTAACACAATTTTCCCATTTATTCCAACTGTATTGAAGTTGCACAAATAAACTGGAATTTGTCTACATAAGACATTTCGTGCATTTTATTGTCCAAGACTAAATTTAAAATTTCTTTCAGTGATGGGGTATTAGGTGATTTCCAGTATCATGGCAGATAAGTAGCAGAAATTAGGATGTGGCCTATGATAATTCTATCTATTTTGGCAACAGACTCCAGTAATTGTTTAAATAATGTTAGGGTACTAATGGATGAGTCTACTTTCATAATCAGTCTATGTGTTACTTTCGTGTTGCACATGAGTACCTTTGTAACAGAAAATAACTAACTATTTTTTTCCATCTAAACCTTTTTTAGGGGTTCAATACAATACTAACTTTTAGATGTTTCAGGGGTTTCTTCTACAGGTAATTCTATGCTGCATAAAGGTTGCATCAAGATTATGACTATTAAGGCTTGTTTAAACTGTAACAGTAAGGGATATACAACAATAAGCAGAAGTACCCTTAGGCTGCTTTATTAAGTAGCATCAGCATTCTTACCGGGACCATGGTGTATGTCATCATCATAAGCATGTCTTGATTTTCAGCTCTGATAAAGTTGTCTTGATGTTGGTGACGATGACTCCTTTTGTTCCTGGAAACCTGTGGAGCAGTGTCTTCAGAGTTTGGCTTTTTTAACTCTGAAATTAGCTGACTAAGGTGGGAGGTTAACATATCTTCTTTTGATGGCCTCTGGTATGACTCCAGATCACTAAGTCTAGAAGAAATCTCTCTCCATTGCAACAGAATAAATAGAGTTCCACCTGCATTCAGTAGTGTAAATAATACAAACACCACTAAAACAACTTTAATCGCCAAGCTTGTCTTTTCTCTTTCAGAAGAAGCCAACAGGCTCACAACCTTCTGCGTCCCCATTTCAAAGTGTATAATAAAAAGATGGTAAAAATTAGCAAATCTCAATTCCTCCTTCTTTCATTCAAACAATCCACAAGGAATATAGTGTCTTCTACTTGGTACAAAGCACTTTTCATGGGCTGGGGCTGGATCCTGCTTTAAATGCCTGGGGATGCCGTGGGATGTTAGACAATAATTATACTTTTAGATCCTAATTAATGACGGGGAAGTGATGTCGAAGGCATGCATATAGGATATGCAAGGAGGGGCCTTATAGGAGAACTTGAGAACTCCCTAGTATTACTCCTGCAACACTGGTTCTGAGTTCAGAAGAAAGACTAATGCCTAAATTCCACATTTTTTATGACCTTGATAATATTTTGATTGTGCACGTTGCAAATACTTGCATGCCTGCTTTTACACGATCATCACACATAATCAGAAACAACTGTGACTTTTAACACAGTATCTTATTAATCACAATTGGATAATATCTAGTTAAGAGGGACAGTTGTGTGTTCAAAATAAGTGTTTGAACTTGTCTTGCGAGACTGAGATTTAAAAATGGTTAACTCAATTTTATAATTAATTTTCTGTAGTGAAATAGAACCGTAAAGCTGCAGAATTGCTTGTATAATTTTACCAAGATTTAAAACACAGATTAAACAGTAAACAATTATGGAATCATCAAAACACATTGTCTTTTATGTAAGGTGCTTTAGATGAACAGGTTTGCCTTTTAATGTGTGCCACCATCTGTTATTGTTCTTATCACACATGTTAAATGATCTGGAATAAAGGTATAAAAAAGTCTAAACATATTTTGCCCTAAGAGAAGGACTTGGCCATTTTGTCATAAAATGACCTACAATATACTACATACTACTACTTACCTCCAAACTCTGGCATCCAGAGAAGTGTGAGACTGGTGGGAGGGAGTTAAAGGAGGCAGGTCAAGTCTGCCAGAATTACTGGAACGGCGGCCTGGCGTGAAAGCACTCCAGGCTACCTGTCCATCATTCAGGCTAGCCCACCGAGTGGACACCCAGCAGACAGGACTGTTTCAGTGCTCCCTGCAGGCTCCTAGTGCCTTGAACATTGATTGCATGCTATGCTTGTTGGGTACAGTTCCCCATGTTCCCAAAAGCAGGACACCAGGGAACTAGGTCAGAACAAGGAAATAGGGACAGTTGGAAGGCATGCCATACCACAAAAGAACCCACAGGAAATTAAAGAAAAGTGTGACACTGTTGATATGTTGATGATAAGTGTATACTCTGTTTTATATCACAAAAGCAGTATTTGCACTTGATTGTATTAGTTCTTTCTAATGTGTGAGTGATTTTATTAGCTCGTGTTCTGTTTATATGTTTTTTATTTGGAGATCAAAATTTTTATTAAAAAAAAAAAAAAGGAGAAGAACCATTCTTCCAATAAGTGAAATAACAGTTACAGATGTATTAGGTTTTGGAAATCTGCATCCATATAGAGTGGTAAGTGTGTTGCCTTCCCTGTGCACTGAAAATGAGATCTTCCATGGTGGAGCCAACTCCAAGCCTGCATGTTGGTGGGCGTGTAAGGTGGTGGGTAATCTGAGATTCTTTTAAGAACTTTGTGAATTTTCCTCCAGAATGGACGGGTTTGTATGCATTCCCACCAAATATGGAGAAAGGTTCCCTTTGCTCTCTGGCACAGCCAACATTGATTGTCCTGTCTTGTGTCAGTTGTGTGTAGGAGGTGCGGTGTTTTGAACCATAGTGATAAGATTTTGTATGCTGATTTTTGACATTTACTGGAAATTGCACAGTGTAGCATAAGATCACACATGTTCTGCCATTGTGAGAGTGTAAAGAAAAGCCCCAGGGCATCCTCCCACCTTCCAAAGTAGTTAGGCAGAGGGTCTCTAGACTGGCATTGCGCCATGGCATACAAAAGTGAGATGGGATAGCTATGAGTATCTCCTTATTGTGCCCAGCTCTATAGTTTACTCAGCTCAACCTGTTGTATGGGTATCTCTGTAGTCTACACAGCTTTGTGTATTGTATAGGTATCTTTGTATTGTGCCCATTTCTTCGTATGATATCCCCATTTTCCCAGCTCTGTTAGTGGTATGGTTATCTCTGTATTCTACTCAGTTCTATGTATTTTATAGATATCTTTATATTGTTCCTAGCTTGTTTTACAGGATGAGCATCTCTGTATTATGCTCAGCTCTCTGTATTGTATGAGTATCTCTGTACTGTATAGGGAGGGGTATACAGTACAGAGATACTTAGAGATAGTTCTTGTACTCTGTCTTCTGTTGACTTATCCTTAAAACTTTGCTTGCAACTGTTTCACTATACTACAACTGATTTCTGACTATGGTAGAGTGTCGTACTACTCACTTTATACTACAAAAAATGCAGGCCTTCTGCACAGGCCTCCCTGACTCCCTTGTTACTTCTCTCCATAAATATCCTGGGATAACAGTTACTAGAAATCCAGCATACCTCTATTATCCTAATTATGTCAAGGTCTGGAATAGTTGTCGTCAGATATTACACAAGTGGAAATCATTATTTCTTTGTCTGGACGGAAAGGATAGCGTCATTTAAAATGTCCATCCTCCCAAAATTACTACACACACTGCCAATTACCCTGCCCCTTCCTACTTTAAATTGGTTCAGTCGGATCTAAACAAATTCGTTTGGGTAAGTCGGATACCTAGATAGGCCCAAAAGTTACTAAACGCTCCGAAAGTATCCAGTGGAATGGTGCTCCCCAGCTTCCAGATATACCATCAAGTGACAGTCCTAGCTACTGCCCCTTCACATTCTTAGCATGCCCTCTCCCCGATGGGTGCACACGGCAAAAACTACTTATAGCAGCTCACGATCTCCCTAATTTTCTGTGGTTACCGAAAAAATGTTGTCCCCGCATTGTAGTTTTCTCCTCATTTATGAAATTATTTTTATATATGTGTTATCAATATAGGGTCACATTGAGCAGCAATGACTGTTTGTCCTTAGCTACTTTGACTATGTCACTCTCCTACTACATCCCTAACTTTAACGCTAAACCTTGGTGTGATCACGGAGTCACAAACTTATATAACTTATTCCACCTTAACACTCTCTTGGATATAAATACAAAATAAGTCCTGCGCTCCCTCCCATCACTCCTGGGCGGGAGCATCAACCACAGTACACATCAGCCCCAATACATACAGTAAAAACCAAAGAAAAAGTTACCTGCGCTCTCTCCTAAATCCCTATGTATATTTAAACAAATTGAGGTCATTTAGTTACTCCAATGGCCATTGGAAGGAATGCCTGCCTGCAAACGTCAAGGCAGACCCCCCTAGGCAGATCCTACTCTGACCTTTCATCTTGCCTTGAGCTTCTGGCAAAGATATCTCTAATGAGATAGTGAGGGGTATTTTTTTTTATATACTCCCCTATATACTTATTAATCCTTAATAGGGAACACATGGGATGGGTGGCAGCATTGTTACAAAGCTGTGTGATACAAAAGGTGAATACAAATACAAAAAGATAAGTCCTGCACTCACTCCCATCACTCCTGGGTGGCAGCAATGACCACAGTACACATCAGCTCCAATACATACAGTAAAAACCAAAGGAAAAGTTACCTGCGCTCACTCCTAAATCCCTACGTATATTTAAACAAACGGAGGTCATTTAGTTACTCCAATGTGTACTGTGATTGTTGCTGCAGCCCAGGAGTGTTTCTTACAATGATGCCTCCCATCCCATGTGTTCCCTATTAAGGTTTAATAAGTATATAGGGGTGTATATAAAAATACCCCTCTCTGTCTTATTAGAGATATCTTTGCCAGAAGCTCAAGGAAGCAAGGTGAAAGGTCAATGTAGGACCCTCCTAGGGTGGTCTGCCCTGACGTTGGCAGGCGGACATTCCTTCCAATGGTCATTGGAGTAACTAAATGACCTCCATTTGTTTAAACATACATAGGGATTTAGGAGAGAGAGCAGGTAACTTTTTCTTTACTCTCTTGGATATAAAACTCTGGAGGCCAAGTATGCACTTACTCGTTCCTCACGCTACTCATATCTACTACTGCGATTGTTTCTGAAACAACATTATCATAGAAATGTTGCCGCTGCTACATTGACAGTCTGGGAACAGATGTGCTTTAACAAGTCCCTACCATCAACATGTAAACCGAGCTCCACGTTGTCACGACAAAGTGACCCCAAGATGCAAAATGCAACCCTAAATAGAGAAAACGTACTACCGGACCTTAAAATGGCCGGTATTAATGTGGAAAGAATAATCAAGGAATCAAACCAGAGATCAGAATAACGAAAAGGAATAGCCGAGTCAGGAAACCAGAAAACAGGATAAATGAGAAAACAAGCAGAGTCAGGATACCAGAAAGCAGAATAGTCCAAATACAAGCCAAGTCAAAAAAATACCAGAGAACACTATCAGGAAACTCAATAGCACTAGAGGGAAAAACAAGTGAACCACAATAGGGCACTGAATTAAAGCAAAATATGTTCTATATATATGGGAGCATCTTTTGCTTTAAAACAATGCCCCCAAATGTTAGGGGGTGTTGAATAATTAGAATTTTCGCTGTATAAAAGGGGCATGATTGGAGCGACCGGTGTCTGACATGACATGCAAAGGAGGAGTCAACAGCTGGAGTTCCCCCACGCAGGCGCGCGGGAGTAAGTGACACACGATTGTGACACACGTGCTATAGGTCACTTTCGCAACATATCACTTTCTCTAATACTAGCCTGACACGACACTGGGAATTGGATTTACATTGTGCAATTTCCCCTAAACAATGTGAATTCATAATTAACTTACCTAAGAAGTGGATTAAAATTATCTGCACATATTGAACAAAATTATTTAAAAAAATTATCACTGGTATATGGTGCCTAGCAAGCTGCTCAAATTGTATCCACCTACATCTGCACAATCTTAGCATTGCGGTCTTACTGAGGGCTCCACTTTACATGTGTGGGGTACCTGCACAAGTCTTCAATACTTTTGGAACACTGTTCATGAGAAGATTAGGCCCTTCTCACCTCAAACTTATCTCTTGCTAGACTTGCCTGTGGTTATACTCAAATTTAAGTTAAAACTAATAATGCACATAGCCCTGAAAGTGCAAGAGCCTGAAAATCAACCACGGCACTGATACTTTCCAAATTATTCTCGAAGGTAGAAATGCAGAGCTGCTGTGAGTAATGCCTCAAATCACTATTTTCTCCCTCAAAATTTGATCTAGAGACATGGGATCTGTGGGACACGTAAAGATTGGGTGCCTGATAAGTAATGTGATCAGTACCTACTGTACCAATGCTATCATGCTACTGTGCTCACTTTCTTGTCGGAAGCACAGAGAATGATGAGTTGGTCCTTGTTTTCTGTGTGTCCTCTATCTACTGTTGTACATGTTATATTAAATTGATATTGATGACTGACTAGCGATGATATATTTGACTTATGTGCAATGATGTTTATGTGCTGACAATTTCCATCCCCCATTTTTGTCTTTCTTAATTAATTTACAAAACTAATAAACAAACTAAGATTTAACCTCTTAAGGACTGGACTGTTTTTGCGATGTTGTACATTTGCGACCAGGCATATTTTTACACTTTTGTGGTGTTTGTGTTTGGCTGTAATTTTCCGCTTTCTCATTTACTGTTCCCATACAAATTATATATTGTTTTTTTCAGGACAAAGGGGGCTTTCTTTACATACCATTATTTATATAATCTCATGTATTTTAATTTAAAAAAAATAAAAAAATATGATGAAAAATTGAAAAAAAATACATGTTTTTGACTTTTACTTGAAAAATCTTTTACTCATCTACAAAAGCGAATGAAAAAAACTGCTAAATAGATTCAAAATTTTGTCCTGAGTTTAAAATACCTAGTGTTTACGTGCTTTTTTGCTTTTTTTTGCATGTTATAGGGCTATAGGTACAAGTAGGATATTGCGGTTTCAAAACATACATTTTAAAATTTATCAATAGTGACATTGTAACACTATTATCTGTCATAAATCTCTGAATAACACCCACATGTACATATTTTTTTTAAAGTAGACAACCCAGGGTATTCAATATGGGGTATGTCCAGTCTTTTTTAGTAGCCACTTAGTCGAAAACACTGGCCAAAGTAAGCATTCATATTTGTTTGTGTGTGAAAAAAGTAAAAAAACTAAATTGAGCGCTAATTTTGGCCAGTGTTTGTGACCAAGTGGTTACTAAAAAAGACTGGACATACCCCATTTGCAATACCTTGGGTTGTCTTCTTTTGCAAATGGTATGCCATCATGGGGGTAATTCTCATTCCTGGGCTACCATACGCTCTCAAAGGCAACGTAACCAGCCTGGCCATTTTCAATGTAAAAATATTTGACCCATATATTTGACCTTGTAACTTTCAAAAATGCTATAAAACCTGTACATGGGGGGTACTGTTTTACTCGGGAGACATCGCTGAACACAAATATTAGTGTTTAAAAACTGGAAAACGTATCACAACAATTATATCATCAGTAAAAGTGCTGTTTGTGTGTGAAAAATGCAAGAAAAGTAACTTTCACTAACAATATCATCACTGTGATATGTTTTACTGTTTTGAATCACTAATATTTGTGTTCAGCGAAGTCTCCCGAGTAAAACAGTACCCCCCATGTACAGGTTTTAGGGTGTCGTAGAACGTTACAGGGTAAAATACAGTGCTAGCAAATTAAATTCTCTGGAATTTCGGCCTGGGTTGGCAGGCAGGTCTCTCAAATTGCAATCAATAAAATTACTGAATTATGTAAAAATATTACATAAATACGTACGTAGAATTTAAATATATATGCATATTTATATATTTGAAGTCTACGTGTATATTTATATAATTATTTATGTAATTTTGTATATGGACATATGTATATTTCTTAGTATTTTTATTTATTTTTATATACATAGATATATATACAAATTCATTCTAAGTGTATTTTGATATAAATATATATATATTCATTTTAAAATACAGTTAGAATAAAATTTCATATAGCTATATAATTTTTTTAAAATTTTTTATTATTATTTTTTAAAAAAATTATTTAATTTAAATTACTTATTATTTATATTTTATAATAATATATATATACAATATATATAGTTATTATATATATTATATATATACGTGTGTAATTTAATTATAAGTGTATTTTATATTAATATAAGTACATATTAATATAAAAATACACTTAGTATGACATTATATATATATGATATATAGACATATATTATATAGATATAATATATGTCTATATATCATATTTATACATATATAATTATTTTTATTTTTTTTATTAACACTAACTTTATTTTTTTAATTGATTTTACACTAGCAGGGAGACTGCCTGTCAGCACAGACAGTCCCCCTGCAGGCAGCACTATGGACACCTATTGTGACCATGTGATCGCTGTGTTAAGCGATCACATGGCCACAGGGGTCCTAATCTGCCGTGGGGAGACTGTCTGGGCTGCAGGCAGTCTCCCCACAACCGGAGCCACGATGATTGCCGCCGGGGGAACGACGGCGATCAGGTAAGTAGCTCTGACCGTTAGGACGGTTCAGGACCGTCATCGGTCCTCAAGGCAAAAATGCCGATGACGGTCCTGAACCGTCCTCGGTCCTTAAGGGGTTAAAAAAAAATGTCCCTGTTTAAAAATCACTGTTCATCATGGAAAAGCCCTGGTACTTTTCCTAGTTACCTCTTTTAATAATATATCGAGTATACTGTAGATCGATTTTCACATTTTTGTAAATAGAATGACTGTTTTCTGAGAATAATGTCTACATTAAAGACCCTTGTTTTGTCAGCTGGTTTGGAATGCTCAGTCTTATCAGTCACTACATGACTCTAGCCAGATGACACGTAATGAATTCTGGTTCATTGCTAACATTTTTGTTGATGTCATCAGGTCAGTCAATGTGGGTTGCTGCTGAAAGAAGAAATGTCTGGGAGAACAATATGGCTATCTGACTAAATGCATGAATATGTACAACATTATTGTGACCACTCAGATTCAATCAAGATAGGCAAACAATGCTGCTATGAAGGATTTGGTACATGAGATAACAAATATGCCATTTCTTTTTTTTTTACGGCAAACAATAATTAAACAAACTATTTTCTCCCTTAATACAAGAATAAAAAAATGTATATTAACAAAATATGATATGTTTGTTATGACATTTATGATTAGTGAGAGCCCATGGGAAGATAATTTCTCCTAAGAATTCATCACTTCCTGCTAGGTCTTCTATCATGCTTCTTCCATCATTCTGCATTAAACAAAGTAATGTTATGTTAGATAGTATTTCTCTCATCTGCTTTACATTTTCTCTTTTTGCGCACTTGAAATTTTTTTTTAAATATGGCAATCACAGATTCAGAGTACTGATAGAATATTGGAGTTTCATGTTGATTTCCAATCTATGAAAAAATATATAAATTATATCCTCCATTCACATACATTTTAAAGGTGAGATGCAACATCCAAGGCTTTTGAATATTACGTTTATTTATCCCTATGTTTAGTAAATATATAATTGTGAGGTGTGAAAAATAAAATTAAATGTAGAACTTAACAAAATGTTATCATGCACCTGGGCACCTCCTTCTTAACTCGCTGTCAATTATTATTATTATTATTGTTTTATTATTTATACAGCGCCAGCAAATTCCATAGCTCTGTACAATGGGTGGACTAACAAACACGTAATTGTAACCAGACAAATGGACGCACGGGAACAGAGGTGTTGAGGGCCCTGCTCAATGAGCTTAAATGCTAGAGGGAGTGGGGGAATAGTGACACAAAGGGTATAAGTAGGGGTAATGATATAGGCTGCTAGAAAAGTAATCACTGACATTTTAGTACGTTATTTTTGACAGTTGCAGCTGAGGAGTCATGGAGGAGGGATGAAAACCCGCTAACAGTTTAAATGATATGCTTCCCTGAAAAAGTGTGTTTTCAAAGATTTTTTGAAGGAGTGGAGACTGGGTGAAAGTCTAATGGAGAAGGGAAGGGAGTTTCACAGAAGAGGTGCAGCCCTGGAGAAGTCTTGGAGGCGAGCATCAGATGTGGGAGTACAGACAGAGGATAGGAGTATTGTCCATTGTCCATTCCAACATGCAGTCAGCATAGAGGGAGCATATAGAGAAGAGGAAAAATTTAAAACATTTTCTATTTCTCCTCTTCATTTGAAATGTTAGTCCAGGCTTTACATTGTCTGAACTGGATTATAATGTTATTTTCTAAATTTTTACTATAAATGTAAAAGAAAATAGAGCATCACATGAAAAAAGCATAGCACAAATTGCAGATGGTTTTCAATGTTTTATTCAATAGTGTGAATTCCAGAGACGTGACAGTTCACCTTTCAATATTAGAATAAGGAATTATGATTATTATTATTATTATTACTGGCATTCACATAGCTTCAACACTTTACTATAAAAAAATTTAAAAGTTTTTTTGTGTGTGTTACTGTGTGTGTTAGTTTTGTGTTAGTTTGTGTGTGTCTGTTATTGAGTGTGTGTTAGTTTGTCTGTCAGTGAGAGAGTATGTTTTGTAAGTGAGTGTGTATGTGTGTCTGTCAGTGAGTGTGTATGTATGTCTGTAACTGAGTATGTCTCTGTCAGTAAATGTGTGTGTCTGTTAGCTAGTGTGTATGCGTCTGTTCGTGAGAGTGTGTGTGTGTGTTTATACCCCATTCAGCACTTACCTTTCTCCAGCGCCGGACTCCCTTGGCGCTGGGGATCCCTCCGCCCTGATCCGCCTCTCAGCTCCGCAGGAGCGGCAAGAGCTGTGCGCACATTGAAACGGCCCATAGGAAAGCATTACTCAGTGCTTTCCAATGGACGTCCAGAGTCTTCTCACTGTGATTTTCACAGTGAGAAACGCGGAAGCGCCTTTAGCGGCTGTCAGTGAGACAGCCACTAGAGGCTGGGTTAACCCTCAATATAACATAGCTGTTTCTCTTTTTATAAATCTGAATATTGTGGAATCTCATACTACCACTCTCATATTTATTGACAAATTGTAATTATTTATTATGTTCTCTCTTAAGAATCCTTCTAAATTTAAGTAATACTGTCAGCATTATAACCATTTCATCTCATTGAATTCCAGTCCATTGAAAATCCATTTTAACAATAAATAAGGATTTCTGACCACCCAAAGCCCAGTTCTCACAGGCACTTCCTTCAAGCAATACCAATTCATACCTGCAATTGGCACTGTGATAGGTTGAAAGTGCTTAACAGACATTCTCAGCCAATCACAGCCTCCCATTGCTGCTCAAGCTAATGCTTCCTTATTAGTTCAAGTAGCACAGAAGAGTTGGGCTGCTGAGGAAAGCTTGTTAACATTAAAACATTAAAAATGGTTTAACACTGAATGGAAGGACAGGACCTGGGGATTTCAGACACTATAACGATAACAATGAGATTAAGCTGCTACAGTGGTTTTAAAGTCAATTGAAGTGCTATATCTTAAGAACCAGTGGCGTACCTACCGCGGTTGCAACGGTCGCGGCCTCTGGCCACCTAATTGACCCCCCCCAGCGGGCGGCAGAGTTCCTTTCAGATGTGGCGAGGGAGCTGCATTATACATGGTAAAAATGACTGGGACATAGCAATACCAGGGTACTCTTTATATAGAAAAGATAGGGAAGGCAAGAAAGGGGCAGGGGTAGGCCTGTATGTAAAGGATAGCATAAAATCTAGCCTAATAAAAGTTAGTGAGGCGAACATAGAGTCCGTTTGGGTTACGTTAGAATTTGGTAATCACACGGTAACTCGTGTAGGTGTGATTTATAGGCCCCCAGGACAAATTGAAGAGTTAGATAATCTACTAGTTGAGGAAATAGATAAAATGACAATGAAGGGGGAAGTTATCATCATGGGTGACTTTAATCTTCCTGATGTAAATTGGAAAACAAAATTAGCTACTTGTGCCAGGAGCACAAATATTCTAAACTCCCTACTGGGATTGTCTCTAAAACAAGTTGTTGAGGAGCCAACTCGTAAAGAGGCCGTACTAGATTTAGTGTTAACAAATGGAGATTTGGTATCAGATGTTACTGTAGGTGAAAGTTTAGGATCCAGTGATCATCGGTCAGTGTGGTTTAATATAAGAACAGTGACTGAGTCACACCACACAAAAACAAAAGTTTTAGACTTTAGAAAAACAGACTTTTCTAAAATTAGAATATGTATAAAGGAGTCATTATCAGACTGGAGCAATTTAAATGGAGTCCAAGAGAAATGGGATTATTTAAAGTTCATGACTATTGACTATTGAAGGCAACGAAAATTACATTAGGCTTGTCAGTAAAAGCAAAAAATTCAAGAAACCACTGCGGTACTCCGCAGATGTGGCCAAAATAGTTAAAAACAAAAAGTTAGCATTTAGGAATTATAAAAAAAACAGAGTGAGGAAGACAAAATGATCTATAAGATTAGGCAGAAAGAGGCTAAGCAAGTTATAAGAGCTTCCAAATCACACACACAAGAAAAAATAGCACAGTCAGTAAAAAAGGGGGACAAAACTTTTTTTAGATACATAAATGAGAAAAGAAAAGTAAAACAAGGATTAGTTAGATTAAAAACAAAAGAAGGAAGGTATGTAGAAGAGGATAAAGGTCTAGCTGCAGTGGCGGCTCTAGACTTGGCGAGGCCTTAGGCGAAACTCATACATGAGGCCCCCACTAACACCATTATTGAAAAAAATAGCAGTTGATTTGTGTGTGTATAAGAAGCTGTAGATATACTGAAGGGGAAGCTTACAGCACTGGATATAGTGAGCTAGTCTTTGTATAAATCGTTGCATTGTCTATCTGTGTGTGTCTGGCAGTGAGGATCCTTGTGTATGTATGTATGTTTGTGTACTGTCTGTGGCCTTTGGCACTGAGTTTATGGCGAAGCTATGTTTTATAACAGTGTGTATAATTATTGCCTTCAGGGGGTGACAGGGTGAGTAAAGGGGTAACTGGGACAGGGTGAGTGTAAAAGAGCAGGAGGGTACCAGAGTGTATGGAGGTGGGTGCCAGAGTGTTGAGGCTTGACAATGAGAATGAAGGGAGGTGCCTGTGTGTGCGGAGAGTGGTGCCTGTGTGTTTGGAGGGGGAGAGAGTGTGTATGGAGGGGGGTGACAATTTGTATGGAGGGGTGACAGTGTGCGCCGAGTGGGGTGTCAGTGTGCGCCGAGTGGGGTGTCAGCGTGTGTGGGGAAAATGACATATTGTGAGGGGGTGACAGAGTGAGGTGACAGAGTACGGGTGGGTGACAGTGTGGGGGGGTCACAGGGTGAGTGACAGAGTAAGAGGGGGTGACAGAGTGAGAAGTGTGTGACAGTGTGAGAGGGTGAGACCTAGTGTGAGAGGGGATGACAGAGTGAGAGGAAGCGTGACATAGTGAAGGTGTGTAACAGAGTAAGAGGGGGGGTGTCAGAGTAAGAGGGGCGTGTCAGTAAGAGCGTGGGTGACATAGTGAGAGGGAGGGTGACATAGTGTGAGGGAGGGTGACACAGTGTGGCAGAATAAGAGGGGTGACATAGTGTGAGGGGGTGAAAGTGTGAGGTGGGGTGAAATAGTGTGTAGGGAGCGACAGAGTGAGGTGGCAGAGT
>OW240914.1:72805175-72815802 GCA_933207985.1 Pelobates cultripes | reverse complement strand
GGAGGGGGGAAGAAAGAAACAGGGGAGGCAGGAGGGGAAGAAAGAAACAGGGAGGGGAGGGGGGAAGAAAGAAACTGACAGGGGAGGGGGGAGAAAGAAACTAACAGGGAGGTGGGGGGGAAAGAAACTAACGGGGGGAGACATTGACAGGGAGGGGAATTGACGGGGAGAGAGAAATTGACAGGGAGGGGGGAGTGACAGGGGAGGGAGGGGGAATGAGAGTAACAAGGGAGGGGGGGGAGAAGAGAGTGACAAGGGAGGGGGGAGAGATTGACATCCATCACACACACACACACAATCACACACAATGCACCCCTTACACACAAAGACAATGAACTCCTTGCACACAGAAAAACACACAATGCATTACACACACACACGCAATGCAACCCTTACACACAATGCATCCCTTGCACACACAGAAACACACAATGCATTCCTTACACACACTCAATGCACCCCTTACAGACTCACACACTTTATCCCTTACATACACAGAAACACACCTTGCAGCCCTTACACATACAAACACAGATTCACACAATGCATTCCTTACACACAAATCAGGACATTCCCCTACACACTCCATCCCCTGTGAACAAACTCATTGGTGGAAAATGAAGGTGGACCCTGGGACCCAGACCTTGAGCTGTGTAAAGGGCCCCCAAAAAATGGAGCTGCTTCTCGTTCTCCCAGAACATTGATTTTTGTGACCACAGTTACAAACAGCCTCCTGAGATCCTGTTATACACCAGACCAGTGGAGCCAGACTGCAGCTAGAGCCCATCATCATCCTCATCTGCTTGTAAGTAGGTAATCTAGTATATTATTCGTGGCACTAATTTCTAATTTACCTCACATTAAAGAAACACTATAGTCCCCAGAACCACTGCACCTTAATGTAGTGGTCCTGGTGTCTATAGCCTGTCCCTGCAGGCCTTTTAATGTAAACACAGCGGCACTGCAGCACTAGCGTTAGTTAACATGGCAGGTCATATGGGTGGGGCATTGCGATGTCACGGGGGGGAGGAGGGGGGCGGCAAACTTTACTTTTGCCTAGGGCGGCAAAAATCCTTGCACCGGCCCTGCCTCTTCCACCTCACAAAGAGCACCACACAGGGGAAGGAGACCTAACGATCACTGAATGATTGCTTCAAGGTCTCACTGAGAAAGATGAGAGGTTGGGGGTCACTTAAAGTGTGATATGTTGCAGGTGCACTTCAACCTATTGCTGGAATATGTGAGCAATTATGTTTTCTGGCTGGGGACATTTCAGATCCTCTCAGCCAGAGCATGGCTGTTCAGCCTGACCACGGACTGCCTCGGTCCATTATTGATCTGCCCGAGTGGTCAGTCTGCCTATGATTGCATCAAAGTTACACTAGAAATACAATTTTATGACAAGACACGGAGGCTCATATTGCATATCCCTTTCTTTACTGTCCACCAATAGCAGCAAAGGATATAAACAGAATGAAAAAACAATGAACATACAGTGACATAGGCCCCTCCCTGCACATGCCCCAGTATAATAGGCAGCACTTCCCTTCCATTTCCCTCTTTCTTTGCTGCTCCAAAGATAAGTAACAGCTCACATTTTTCCTCTCATTGACTACTTGTTTATTGTGTCAGTTATGGTTGTTATTATGCTATTTATTGCCATTTATTATTGTATTGCTTCCTTATTGACAGATTCAATACTATTCTTCTATTTGATTCTATTAATAATTTTTTTTCTCCTCAGTTTATCTATTTATGTTTATTGTATGTCTGTATACACATATGGTTTTGTCTCCCAGGGTTCCAGACCTCCTGTGTGAAATATCTATCTATGCACTCTCAGTTTTGACTTCTTCTATGATTACTTCTACCTCTTATTCTTTTTCTCGCCATCTCTCCTCTCCCTGTCCTCTGGCACAATTTTGCGCTGCTTTCCCCGTTCCTTTCGGCTGTTTTGTGCATGTATCATGCCGTCCGGCTGAATTCACGAATTCAGACCATTCATTAGTTTCACTGGCATATAGCACATTCGCCTATTTGCCGCGTTCGACTAATTGATTTGTGCGTTTTACTCATTCGACTGTTTTTACATTCGCCTGTTTTTACACTCGCCTGTTTTATTCACGCGAATTCACCTATTTTACTGCACATTCGGTTCTTTTCTATTGCCGAATTCACTGGTTTTGCTGCGAATCTCGCGAGACTTGCGGCGGCCATTTTCTGACTTCCTGTCTCTCATACTACCTCGTGTGTGTCTGTGTGCCTCTGGTCTGGACCCTGGTGAGATCCCTATCATTCTTGTTCCCTATAGTTTGGGTGACTATACCTCACTGGTAGGAATTTTGAGCTGCATCCATTATGCCCAAACCCAGGATGCCTTCTAGCTCACCACCCTCTGGGGTGATAGATGCCCCTTTGCCTCTGGGAGAGACCCCTGTCATCTATGATATGCCATCTACTCTGGCAGATAGACCCACCCAACCTGAAGGTGACCAATTCTTGGCGCTACAGCGCTCGATGACAGATGCCATTATGGCAGCTATGGGGTCCATGTCTTCTACCCTTTCCCATACCATCTCCCAAGCCCTCCTGCCATGTCCTTTGGACGCGCAAATGTCAGGTTCCACGACGCCTCTTCCGCGTCCCACTATGGACCTAAGAAGGTGACCCATAAGTCCAAACACCCCTCTACCTCCAGAACTGTTATGACTGGCGTACCTACGGTCGCCCCAGAAAGCGTGTCCCACCCATGCAAAAGAGCCTTTCCGCGCCAGGCAGAACGGGCGCGGCTCTGGAAATGTGCTAGAGCACAACCTGAGAGTGACTCCGACTCAGAAATCAGGTCAGGTTAAGAGGCTATGGTTGAGTCGGATGACGACTCTGATGTTGAGACCGCTGAGCTGGGCCTTGACCTCCTTCCCTCTGCTCAGGTAGAGATGTCCGGAGGTGGCATGGGGGCGTTTCACCCCGCAATCGCGGGGTCCACCCTCTTGGATCCGTTGGGAGAACCTCTCTTCGACCCGGATGAGCTTCACCATCCGAGATCAGCGGAGTGGCTCCCAGCGGACCATGTAGCCAAGTACCTTGAAAATTGGGTACGACGCCCGCTCAGTAAAGCGGCATGGAACAAACTGAGGGCAGAGTGCCCAAGGTGCCAAATAAAGTCTGTGATACCCCCGAAGTTGATCCAAAAATGACCCAGTTCCTAACTAAGATGGGCTGGAACCCACGTAAGGGCCTAGAATCTGCCCTAAAAGCATGCTAGGATAAACACTTAGACATATTTGGTCCGCTGGCAAAACTTTTCGAACGGAGGATGCCAGAGCTGGAAACCATATGGTTGACCCCGAAGACCTCCGTGGTTGGGTCCAAAGGGCTATTTGTATCGCCGGGAGCGTAAACACCTCCCTCTCTATTGAACGGCGTAAAGCCATTTTGTTTAAAATAGATCCTAAACTGTCCAACCTTGCCCAAACAGAGGCTGGGAAGGACGCCTAAGGATTATTATTTGGTGACCCCTTCATTAAAGACCTGGGGTGCTTTGTGGGGGCATTCACGGCCCTTGACAAGGCCCAAAGCTCCATGAGACGGGTTATTCAGGGAAGGGTCTCTACCAGGGCCGGCAGATCCAGGAGCCGTCTGTCCGGCCGGTCCTACTTTCAGTCCCGTGGCTCGGGACGAGGCTCTTTTTAGCACCGCTCCAACTTCCAGGAGACAAATGCCCACTCCCTATTCTTCCCATCACGTGGACGCCCGTGGCGATCCAGAGGTTTCTGGGGTAACACCGGCTCCAGAAGACCCTATGGTAAGTTTACTCATACCTCATGTTTCTTCACATGTTTAAGTAGGGGGCAGACTCCAACATTTTTTTCCAGCCTGGGCACAGTTAACCTCCAACCCCTGGGTACTAAACACCATTCGAGGTTTCCACATAGACCTTGTGGGGAACCCTGTAACTATCCCGCCACCTCCACCGATCTGCTTCTCCATCCGGGATCGCAGGTCGATCGACGAAGAACTATCCTCGCTCCTCACCAAGAGAGCGATAGAACGGGCCCCCCTGGACTCCTAGTGGAAAAGAAGGGCGCCCAGTCATAAATCTGCGCCCACTCAATGCTATGGTCAAGTACCGCCATTTCAAGATGGAGGGAATCCATCTGTTGAGAGATTTACTCCTTCAGGGGGACTGGTTGGTAAAGCTGGATCACAAGGATGCATATCTCACCGTGCCTATAGCCGAAGCATCCCGAGATCTCCTGTGTTTCCATTGGCGGACAGGGACTTGGCGATTCACATGCCTACCCTTTGGCCTATCATCAGCACCATGGGGCTTCACAAAACTGCTATGCCCAGCCATGGCCTGGCTACGCAGTCGAGACATTCATCTAATCATATACCTAGACGATATCCTGCTCATGGCCCAAGATCACGATATACTTCTGGGCTGGCAATGAACCTGCTCTCCCGTCTGGGGTTCATTATCAACCAAGAAAAGTCGTGCCTGACTCCCGCCACTCGCATGGAATTCTTGGGATTCCTAGTGGATACGGAGATGGCCACTTTGAGCCTTCCAGGGTCCAAGACTCGTTCAATACGCAAGGAGCTCTGCAGGGCTCTCTTATGACCGCAACTCACCTTGAGGCAACTAGCGCGTCTCATCGGCCTCCTAGCAGCCTCCATTCGGGCAGTGTTCCCAGGTCCGCTCCACTACCGTGCGATGCAACACTTAAAAATAGCTCACCTGAGGGCTGGTGCATCCTACGCGGACCTGGTATCTCTAGACAAAGAGACAAAGGACGAATTGCGATGGTGGATCCTCAATCTGTTGCTTGGAACGGCAGGGCAATCTTCGGCTCCATGCCGGAGTTCACTATCGACTCAGATGCGAGCCTCCAAGACTGGGGGGCTCATTGCGCAGGTGTGGCGACAGTGGGTCGCTGGTCGGAATCAGAATCCCGACTCCACATCAATGCATTCGCGAGGGACAGAGCCCATACATGCATCCGCCTCCACATGGACAACGTATCAGCGGTGAGGTATGTCAACCACTTGGGAGGTACTCAATCTGCGGTCCTGGCCAGATTGGCGAAAGACTTTTGGGACTTTTGCTTAGACTGGGACCTGGTGGTTCAAGCGGAATACCTGCCAGGACTGCACAAAGTCCAGGCGGACTGGGGCTCACGATATCTATCGGATGCCAGCGACTGGAAATTGGACATGAACGTGTTCTCCAGTATATCGTCTCTTTGGGGACCTTTTGCGATAGACCTAATCGCCTCCCGGCTCAACACCCAGCTCTCTCGATTCTTCAGCTGGAGGCCGGATCCGGCGGCGTAGGCAGTGGACACCTTCCTGCAGGTTTGGAGCGGAGACCTCCTATATGCCTTTCCCCCATTCTCCATTATCCCTCGCGCCCTTCTACACTCTTGCAGATATCAGGCCGAACTGGTCCCCACAATCATGGTTCCCTCAACTTCTCGGGATGGCGATAGATCATCCCAGACTGTTGCCACCCTACCAGGAACTTCTTCAGGATCCGATAGGTTGTTGCCACCCTCTCCGGTTAGAGGGCTCCCTCCCGCTGCTGGCGTGGCGGATTTCAGGGGACCCTGGGAGGTCCAGGGAGTTTCGGACACTACTAGATGCCTACTGGCAGCGGCATGGGCCCCCGGCACTAGACGGGCATATGGGTCAGCTTGGCGAGCTTGGGCTGGTTGGTGCCTGGCTCGGGACATGGATCCCATTTCAGCCCCTGTAACTGCAGTCCTACAGTTCCTGACTTCCCTCTTTGAAACAGGTAAGGCATACAGAACCATCAACCTATATCGATCAGCTATCTCCTCAACACATCAGGGTTTCGATGGCTGCCCAGTGTGTGCCAACTCCTTAAAGGTTCTCGCCTCTCTCGGCCACCCAGACCGCGCTACACTGCGACCTGGGATGTATCGGTGGTGTTATCCTTCCTCGCTTCTTGGCCCACTAATTCTGCGCTCTCCCTAAGACAACTTTCAGCCAAACTGGCCTGTTTGTTTTGTCTCGGCTCCTGTAAGAGGGTCTCGGATGTCTGAGCACTGGACTTTAATGCCAGATCGTACACCCCAGAAGGAGTGACATTCAATATCAGCAGACGCACCAAAATGTCTATTAGGTCAGTATCCTATCCGAGTTTCCCCACTACACCGGCGCTGTGTCCGGTGGCTTGCCTACGCGCATATGAGGATCGCACCAAGCTACACCGTTCCGCATCCTCCCCCCAACTATTTTTATCTACCAGTCCGCCGTTTCAACCCGTAACTAGCACCACTTTGTCTCGATGGGTTAAATGGCTACTCTCTCAAGCCGGTATTGACACTGCGATTTGCGGCGCACATTCGATCAGGGGGGCCTCAGCATCTTCAATGATGGCTTCAGGCGCGCGCCTCGAGGACCTCATGAAGATGGCCGACTGGTCGCGGGAATCGTTTTTTGGGGAATTCTACTTCAGACCGGTTCCTCATACGTTCTCGGCAGTAGTCGATCAGCTTTAAACTTGCAATATGAGCCTTCGTGTCTTGTCATAAAATTGCATGATTTTGCTATTACATGACGAAAAGTCATGATTTTATTAAAGACACGGAGGCGAGTATTGTCCCACCCGTTTTATACTACGCAGGTTATAACTTGTTTGTTTCCCCCCCCCAGTTTATTTCAATATATAGGTGACACGTATCGCTTTGATTGATACGGTAAGTGGGATCTGTGTTGGAAGGGATTTGACTTTGTAACTATGTCAGTTTGGGTCTACCTGGTTACTTCTCTGTAGATATTGGTGGGGCCTTGCTCTGTCTGGCCTGGATGTCAGCCTCACGTACCGGCTTAACCCTTGGGCTCCTGTTTCTTTATGTTTTCACAGCCTAATCTACTCTGGTGGAATGTCTGGATTCAGCGTGTGAAGATCTCTCCCTGCAAATACAGTTTGGTCGGCAGGCAGCAAGTTGTGCTTCCATGTTATTTGATGTTATGATCCTCCTCTTGGGTTGAAGTTTTCCGTTTTCATTTATCTCTGGTCTATGTTGCTGTTCCTGTTTTGGACTCTGTGTATAGTGTCGCATCTTCAGAAAGAGGGAAATGGAAGGGAAGTGCTGCCTATTATACTGGGACATGTGCAGGGAGGAGCCTATGTCACTGTATGTCCATTGTTTTTTCATTCTGTTTATATCCTTTGCTTCTATTGGTGGACAGTAAAGAAATGGATATGCAATACTCACCTCCGTGTCTTGTCATAAAATTGTATTTCTAGTGTAACTTTGATGCAATCATAGGCAGACTGACCACTCGGGCAGATCAATAATGGGCCGAGGCAGTCCGTGGTCAGGCTGAACAGCCATGCTCTGGCTGAGAGGATCTGAAATGTCCCCAGCCAGAAAACATAATTGCTCACATATTCCAGCAATAGGTTGAAGTGCACCTGCAACATATCACACTTTAAGTGACCCCCAACCTCTCATCTTTCTCAGTGAGACCTTGAAGCAATCATTCAGTGATCGTTAGGTCTCCTTCCCCTGTGTGGTGCTCTTTGTGAGGTGGAAGAGGTGAGACCCAGGGTTTGGAAAGTGACCTGCCCTCTCCTGCAGAGCACTCGGAAGATAGGGAGCAGCAGCAGCCTGGCAAAAAGTAGAGGTATGCTCCTTGTAGATAGGCCCCTATGACCACCTGCACCCACTACAGCCACCATCCCTCCTTGTACCCACCTCAGCCCCTTTGCACCCACTACAGCCACTATCCCCCCTTGCACCTACCATAGGCCCTGTGCCTTCCAGCACCCACCTCAGCTTCTGTCCCTCCCTGTACCCAATTCCCCCACTAGAGCCCTTATGCCTTTCTGCACCTACTATAGCCACTATCCTAATTACACATGTACAGCCTCTATATGCCCACACACACAGCAGAGCCTCTATTATCCATACAAACACAGATACACTACACCCCCAGTATACATACAGACCTGCATACAGACATACATACATGCATACATACATACATACATACACACTTTTCGTCATGTAATAGCAAAATCATGCAATTTACGAACAGACATAATGTTGCTGCAATGCCACTTAGTAAAGGGTTATAAATGGAGCTCGAGTATGCTATAAGAAACCATAAAAACTGCAATTGCATTTGAAAATTACTAAATGACCTCACCATTTCCCTGGCAAAAGAGTCATTCTCTTGTACAAATGCAATTCTTATAGAGAACAATTAATATTATCTATGTAGGCTAGTGATTCCTCAACAATTAATCCTTTCAGATATGATGGGGTCTGTGAGTCTCCAGTATATAATTAGATAGCTGATCAACTCTTAAAAATAATAAAAACAAGAAATCCATTGGACCCCATTAAAATTACACAGGGACCTGATGAAAGCCTATGTTAATTGAACACATGACTATTAGAAATGTACGCATGCCTTTTTTGATTATTTCCCCCTCCAAAAAAAGTTTGAATAAAGAAGACTTACTTTGCTGCACTTCCTCTGCTCCACCCTCAGATCTCATCCAAACCAAGCTCCACATAGGGAAACATTGGGGGCTACTGCACATATGTAGCAATTACCATGCTGTGCCAGTCAGCATCATAGAGATGCATTATCTCAATATATATCTATGGGAAGCATTTGGTGCCTTCATGCAGAGTGCGAAGACAACAAAGGTAGGTTCTGCATTGCAGGAATGCACCAGGAAGGACTGCTATTGGCTGTCTGAGTGACAGCCACGATATGTGTCACTAGGAAGCAATGTAGGCATGTTTAACCCCCTTACTTATTGGTCCAAGGGACACCTTTGGGATTATTCACCGAGTAACAAATGTGTGTGGATCGAGCTAATTCTGGCTGAATTTCACTCATTCCTTAGAAATGAATCCTATTTAGTTGGTGACATGCATCATCTGGTCTAAAATATTTACAAAACACTGAATGTCAATCAGATTTTAACTGGATATCTGGTAAATAAATTCACTTGCTTTTTACAAGTGAATCTATTTAAATTACTCCAGATACATGGAGTACTTTTCCTTGCTGAGTCTGACATCTTTGTGACTGTTATGACCAGAGGGGATTATTTATTGTCCACTGTAAAATATTGCCAATTTAATGTGGTGTTACTCATGGTTTCATTTGTCAAAATATGGTTGACTAATGTGATTTGTGTAGTGGACACATAGCATTCTTTTTTTGTTTGGAATTAATTACTGGTATGTCTGGAGGACTTTACAGTAGGATAGGGCTATACAGTGCCCAGGGCCGGCCTTAGGGGTGTGCGAGCTGTGCGACCGCACAGGGCGCCATGGAACAGGGGGCGCCCTGTGGCCGACACAGCTCACTCATGGCCGGAGTGCAGGGGAGCTAAAAGAGGTACCTGGCTGGAGGATTAATTATTCTCCACCGGGATCTATTTAAAAAAAAAAAAAAAAATCGCGGCAGAGGGGGCGGGGTTTACCGAGCGGCGGAGGCGGGGCTTATCGAGAGGCGGAGACGGGGCTAATACCTCCCGAAGCCCCTGCTGTACAGGAAGAGGGAAAGATGCTTCCCCATCAGCCAACTGCATCCACTGGAAAGAGGTAAGTGTGTGTGTGTGACTGTTTGTCTGTTTGTGTGACTGTCTGTCTGTGTGTGTGTGTGACTGTCTGTCTGTGTGACTGCCTGCCTGTGTGCGTGTGACTGTGTGTGTGTGTGTGACTGTCTCTGTGTGTGACTGCCTGCCTTTGTGTGACTGTCTGTGTGTGTGACTGTCTGTCTGTGTGACTGCCCATGTATGTGACTGCCTGTGTGTGTGACTGTCTGTCTGTGTGACTGTCTGTCTGTGTGACTGCCAGTGTGTGTGACTGCCTGTGTGTGTGAGACTGTCTGTCTGTGTGACTGTCTGTGTGTGTGACTGTCTGTCTGTGTGTGTGACTGCCTGTGTGTGTGACTGCCTGTATGTGACTGCCTGCCTGCCTGTGTGTGTCTGTCTGTAACTATCTGTCTGTGTGTAACTGCCTGCCTGTGTGTGTGACTTTCTATCTGTGTGACTGCCTGCCTGTGTGTGTATAACTGTCTATGTGTGTGTTACTGTGTGTCTGTCTGTGTGTGTGACTGCCTATGTGACTGTCTGTCTGTGTGTGTGACTGCCTATGTGACTGTCTGTCTGTGTGTGTCGCTGTAGCTGTGCCATTGTTTGTGCCTGTATGTGTGACTGCCTTTAACTGAGTGTGTGTGTACATGCCTGTAACCGAGTTTAAATTTCCCCCACCCCTTCCTGTCAAGGCCGCACTTTGACTGACAGACGCTCACTCACTGACGACACATACACACTCACTGACTGACACACACTCACTGACTGACACATACACACTCACTGACTGACACATATACACTCACTGACCAACACACACATTCACTCACAGACACACACACATTCACTTACAGACACACACAATTACACACTTACAGACACACACACATTCACTTCAAAATAAACACTCACAGACACACACACAGACATTTCCACTAACACTCACAAACTAATATTTTTTACATTTACATTTTTTACATTTATTTTAAATCCACCCAGCCTCCCTGGGAAAGCTGGAGTGGATTTCTTACC
>OW240914.1:72793306-72805075 GCA_933207985.1 Pelobates cultripes | reverse complement strand
TCTGTCCCCCCCCTATATGCCTCACTTCCCTGATCTGTAAGTTTTCTCTGCCCCCCCATCCCTCACTTACCTGAACTGTGGGCTGTCTCTGTTGCCTGCATGTGTTGCTCCCCTGCGGGGAGAAGCAGGGATAAGATGCAGCTTCCTATCCCTGTCTCTCTCCATACACAGCGCCACCTACTGGCCAGCGCTGGTATTTCACTGTATTTTCAATCTCACACGAAAGAAAATGCAGGGGGGCAAAACAAACTTGTTTTCCAGGCACTATAGGGTCTTGGGTCCCCCCCCCACCCTCTGGGTCCCACTGCCGGCTGGCTGAAGGGGGAGGAAGTAGTTAAATTCTTACCTTTCTCCAGCGCTGGGCTCCCTTGGCGCTGGGGAATCTCCTCCCTCTTCCGACATCATCCGCCGAATGCGCATGCACGGCAAGAGCCGCGCGCGCATTCAGTCAGTCCATAGGAAAGCATTTCTCAATTCTTTCCTATGGAAGCTGGCATCTTCTCACTGTGAAAATCACAGTGAGAAGTGTGAAAGCGCCTCTAGCAGCTGTCAATGAGACAGCCACTAGAGGCTGGATTAACCCTAATCTAAGCATAGCAGTTTCTGTGAAACTGCTATGTTTACAGCCAGGGCCGGTGCAAGGATTTTTGCCGCCCTAGGCAAAAGTAAAGTTTGACTCCCCCCTCCTCCCCCCCGTGACATCGCAATGCCCCACCCATATGACCTGCCATGTTAACTAACACTAGTGCTGCAGTGCCGCTGTGTTTACATTAAAAGGCCTGCAGGGACAGGCTATAGACACCAGGACCACTACATTAAGGTGCAGTGGTTCTGGGGACTATAGTGTTTCTTTAATGTGAGGTAAATTAGAGATTAGTGCCACGAATAATATACTAGATTACCTACTTACAAGCAGATGAGGGTGATGATGGGCTCTAGCTGCAGTCTGGCTCCACTGGTCTGGTGTATAACAGGATCTCTGGAGGCTGTTTGTAACTGTGGTCACACAAATCAATGTTCTGGGGGAACGAGAAGCAGCTCCATTTTTTGGGGGCCCTTTACACAGCTCAAGGTCTGGGTCCCAGGGTCCACCTTCATTTTCCACCAATGAGTTTGTTCACAGGGGATGGACTGTGTAGGGAATGTCCTGATTTGTGTGTAAGGAATGCATTGTGTGAATCTGTGTTTGTATGTGTAAGGGCTGCAAGGTGTGTTTCTGTGTATGTAAGGGATGAAGTGTGTGAGTCTGTAAGGGGTGCATTGAGTGTGTGTAAGGAATGCATTGTGTGTTTCTGTGTGTGCAAGGGATGCATTGTGTGTAAGGGTTGCATTGGTGTGTGTGTGTAATGCATTGTGTGTGTAATGCATTGTGTGTTTTTCTGTGTGCAAGGGGTTCATTGTCTTTGTGTGTAAGGGGTGCATTGTGTGTGATTGTGTGTGTGATGGATGTCAATCTCTCCCCCCTCCCTTGTCACTCTCTTCTCCCCCCCCCTCCCTTGTTACTCTCATTCCCCCTCCCTCCCCTGTCAATTTCTCTCTCCCCGTCAATTCCCCTCCCTGTTAGTTTCTTTCTCCCCCCTCCCCTGTCAGTTTCTTTCTTCCCCCCTCCCCTCCCCTCCCTGTTTCTTTCTTCCCCCTCCCTGTTTCTTTCTTCCCCCTCCTTCCCTGTTTCCTTCTCCCCCTCCCTCCCTGTTTCCCCCCCCCTCCCTGTTTCTTTCTTCTCCCCCTCCCATCCCTCTCTTTTTCTTCTCCCCTTCTCCCCCCCTCCCTCTCTTTTTTTCTTCTCCCCCCTCCCTCCCTCCCTGTTTCTTTCTTCTCCCCCTCCCTCCCTCTCTTTTGTCTTCTCCCCCTCCCTCCCTTTCTTTTTTTTTCTTCTCCCCCCTTCCTCCCTCTTTCTTCCCCCTCCCTCCCCTACCTGTGTGGTAGTGTGGCCGAGCCCAGTATAGTCCGACCGGTACAGGGAGCTGTTGTTTCCTGTACCCGGCCGGACTAACAGGAAGTGAACACTCAGTGTGTACTTCCTGTTAGTCCGGCCGGGTACAGGAGACAGCTGCTCTCTGTACCGGTCGGACCATGCCATAGAGGGCTCGGCCACGCTGCAGTGAGGGAGCTGACAGGTGGGAGCGCTCAGCGCTGAGCGCTTCCCTCCTGTCAGCCTCTCCTCAGGTTGCGCCCGGGCGGTGCGGTCCGCCCTCATGGAAGCACCGCCCGGGCAAAGCTGCAGCCGCCTGAGGCTCTTTACAGAGCGCTCGGGCGGCTGCAGCATGAGCGGGGCCGGCGCTCCTGGCGGCGCCCCCTCCCAAGGGGCGCCCTAGGCGGCTGCCTAGTCCGCCTTACAGGTAGCGCCGGCCCTGTTTACAGCTGCAGGGTTAACACTAGATGGACCTGGCACTCAGACCACTTCATTGAGCTGAAGTGGTCTGGGTGCCTATAGTGGTCCTTTAAAGTCAGCCTTGACTATTTTCAATAATATAGATTGAAAAATAAAAACAAAATAGTCTTGGAAGCCCTTTCATGTGAAGTACATTTTCTTTCTTATTTAGGATTTGTGTATTTTGGACTATGAATAGCTTATACTTTTTCTTTTGGATGTTATCAGATCAGTGATGGAAGGCATCAATTTGATATCTTTGGACAGATTCATAAAACAAAACACCAGTTTGGTGACCTCCTTGCTAGTGCGAGTGGCAATATGTTTTTCTTGTACAGTTAGACACAGTAGTGCCAATGCACAATGCACACATGCTGCCCATACAGGCCAATAGATACAGGGATATTTACCAAAGTGGGAATTCAAGTGAATTCAAAGAGCATTTCAAATTTAGGGTTAAAATAGCCGAACAGGAAAAACTCTCAGATATGCTTTTATTTGGCTTCTTGACCTTAAATGTGAAATTAACTATGAGTTCTCTTTAGTGAACAACCCTGATAAAAACCTTAAAGAGATACTATAGGCACCCATACCACTTCATCTCATTGACGTGGTCTACATGCAGTGTCTCTGCTCCCCTTAACCCTGCAGTTTTAGAGAAGATGCAATGTTTACATTGCAATGTTAAGAATGACTCTAATGGCTGTCCACTAGACAGTTTCACAGAGTTTGACTTTGAATAAGGACACTCAGCATCTTCTAAATCCCTATAATAAAGCATTGTATCAAATGCTTTCCTATGGAGTTGCCCCCATCCACTGACATAATTGGAGGAGAAGCGCGACCCCAGCACGAAGGACATTGGAAGGGGTAACAGGGATGGAGGCTGCGTGAGCGTCTTTTTATTCCTAACACTAAAGCGTTCCTTTAAGCCTCCTCTGTGCTCAATTCACTACTTATGGTATCCTGACCATCAACAGTAACCTAGTTAGTGTTTGCTTTTGATCTTGCCTCCACTAAATGAGTTAGATAAAGTTTAGCAGCATAATTAAAAGTATAGAGGTGTTCTAACGGTTTCTGGTTTTATGTTATTATAAGCTGACCACATGATTTAAAATGAGGAAAGCAGGGTGAAGGTAGCCAGATAGACAGCACTGGTCTGCCAGATTCAGGATAAGATGGACAAGCCGTGTATCTAACTAATTAGTATAAAACCACTCTTTGACATACTTTAAACAACTTGTCCTAAGATCACTGCAATGCCATTCCGACAACAAATTTGTGAAACATGAGGGAATTAGCGATTGTAATGATACAGAAGAACTTTGTTAATTTACAAAACTCCTACTCGAGCAGTAAACATTTTTCAGATTTCATTGTTTTACTAGCGAACGAACAGACCACTTATTGTCATTGTCTTATAGAAAGTTCTGGGAATTCTTTTCTTAAAGAGGCTGAAATACAAATCTTTGGCATGCACTAACAATATATGACTTCAACAGATGTCCCACACATTGATCTCCTGGTACGAATCTAAAGTTTTAGAACAAGACCAGTCACCATCTTTAACCCTTTCAATTTAGAAACAAAAGAGTTTATTCAAAGGAGTCCTTGTACTAGTATCAGTGTAGTTCATAAATAATTAGGATAATGTAATTCAGCTAAATAAGTAAGTCCTTCACAAGAAAACACCAACATTATTCTGTATTGCCAAATAGTTGTGGCATTATTTAAAAAAATTCAGACACATTATACGCATGGGAAAACTGTGACATTTGCGGCTCATACTTTGAGGGAGTAGTCTACAAAACCATTTTGGAACCTCTACAGTAGAACTCTTTAAACTATCCATGTGTCAATGTTGGTATAATTTTCTGGAAACAAACTAGCCGAATAAATATAGAATCTTGATTTTTCATTGTTATGTGTGTTGTTTGTTTTGCCAGAAAAAAAAAAATAGAGACTTTTTTAATTGGCTAAAATTATGCAATTCTAAATCAGTTATTTTACAAGATAAACTTGTTGATAAAGCTTATCATAATAAACTTTAATATAAAATGAGGTTATAAAGGCCTCAATTTAATATTGTTGAATAAGCTTACCAAATTACAAAATGGAGAAATAAAGTAAACAGAGTGCAGGTCAGGAGTCCGGATACAAGTCAACGGCTCATGAGCTGCACCACTGTAACCACCTAATAGGGAGCTCCAATGAGGGGGTAACCCTCCAAAATATGTAGGTAATAGAAGTAGGTGATGTATAGAGGGGAAACCAACATCAGGCGAGCTCCACTGTATAAGAAATGACGAAGGGAGGCCCTACCTTTAATCAATCTAAGGATAATAAGGGATATGCAAACAAAAAGTATAACTTGAAAAAAAGGGAGATCTTCTAAACGGTGCCCAGGGGATCAATTGTCTGGAGTATTAGCTAGCATCTAAGTTCCAGTTCCCCTAGTGTCCGACTGACAGGAAGGTAGTGTAAACGAGGTTAGGGAGAGAGAAGAGGCACAGGGTCCCCAGAGAACAAGGGACTGGGTAATCTGGTCTAAACGCAGATGAAAAGCCTCACACAAAAAATAAATAAATCTCTTAATTCACCATAAACGTTACCTCGACACCGTGGTCTGACCACTAGTGTCTACCTGAACCAACTCTCCCTACTAAAGTTATAAATAAATATAACTTTATAACAGACAAGTTACCTGTAATTCCTCAAAAATGACTTGCCACTGCCAACACTATACTCACAAAACCCAACATCCACCTGACAGTTCACTCATTCCCCCCACCCCCCAAATTTAAACTGCCAAGTTTCCCTGACAATTAACCCTTTCAAATTAGATTTTGACACATTTACCTGCTTTTGTACTGGTTCTATTCCCAACTTTGATTTGCTACATTTACCTGCCACCTAACCACCTGCCTTCACTACTTAGATTGGCACATACCCATGGCACTTAACCCCCTTCTCCCCAAAGAGAAGGCCACATTCTCTTCAAATTAACCCCTTCCTTCCTCTAAAATAGATCTCATTCTTCTTGCTATCCGCACACTGGCTCCTCTAGTGATGGACCCTGTCATTTCTGCCCTCACTGCCGGGCAGACCTCTCCTGGCCCTGACTGAATAGGTCCAGTTGGTGAATCAGTATGGCACTTGCCAGTTACACAGAGACACACAAAATGTAGTGTCAGCATACACACACACTTAATGCAGTTCCCCAGATGATCCCCATGCAGCACACAGACACACCTTAAATGCAGTACACAGAGACTTAATATGCAGTTTACAGACACCCTCCATGCAATTCAAAGACACACTCCAGTCTATGCAATTCAGCTACACTCCATGCAGTACACAGTTTATAGACATGCAGCAAGCATTTCACAAATACATCATGCAGTTCACAGACCCACCACACGTCTGAAATTTTGCAGACAAAACGTATTTGATAAATTAAAGTACCAAGGTAGCAAACAGCCCTTCCCACTGTTCCCAGCCAGGCAAAAATCCCCAGCCCTCTTCCCACCACAGAAGAGGGCTCCTTTCTGTACTGCAGACCTCAGGACACACCCAGAGCAGGTTAAAGAATTTGCTTCCTCTATTATCCCACGAGGAAGGCAGTATGCATTCTGGAGTGAAAAGTTGTTGGGCTAGATTTAGGCTATAGTGACTGAGCTCCTATACTTTAACTGAGTATCTCCGCCAAGTCTGCTTCCTCACTGCCAGAGGTTGACTCTGGAGAACTTCAGCTTAACTGGGGTCTCTCAGGAACTCTCCACCCGACCAGGTTCCAGCTCTCTTCTTCCAGGCAGGTATTGTCCCCTCTGCCTTTGCCTTTTCTGCTTCTTTCCCAGGCAGGAATCTAAACTTGTGCCTGCAGTGTGATTATCTCCTGCCTTTACAAAGGTGCATGTGGCTCCTTGTAGCTTGCTTTTTGACTTGTCACAGGCTACATGGATCAAGCAGCCAGCTTACAAGTCTGAAGACTCTGTTACTGGGATCTTTGAACATATCCACACAGTTTCTAAAAGGATCTAACACACTTAGCTTTGTTTTTACTCGTGACTAGGCCATATGTCCATTACAGCAAACTTAAGGTGAGAAACTCAATTTAATACAAATAATCAAATCATATGGGGAATATACAGAGATTCATAATAACACAATACCATATTTAGAAAGAAGTATCAAAGACAATAACTAACAAGAACTGTCTCCCCTGCCTGCAGAAATCATAATATGCAAATCTTGCTGATGCTAATTAACAAACCTTGCTATTCAGTTCATGCATACACCTGTTTCAGGATCCAACAACCAACAGAGGGCGCTATACAGGCTCCATAGCCAAATTCACCTAGTTGGTTGAAAGCAACAGCAGGACAGAAGAGCACACAAAACATTTATTCATAAACAAAAACATTACACATCCTGCACCTATAACAGGTACAGGGTGACTAAAATATAAGATTAATCCAGGGACCTACATAAAGTGTCCGTCTCAAGCTCCCAGTGATGGTGACTACTGTCACAGTTATAATTGGCTCTGAATCCATTGTTTCGTGCTGTTCATGGGATCTTGCCTGACAGTTATAAAGAAACCTGGATATGCGCTCACCTGGGTGGCCTAGACTGGGTACCTAAACTTCGGTGACCCTGGTGCCATTGCACCTGCTGCACCTGCAATAGTTCTGTCCCTGTTCGTGTACCCTGAAATCTATGCTGCAGATTTTTTTAAAAGCAGGCATTATTTGTGGGCAAACCTCTAATTCAGGACCAAGCACTGTGGAACACTATAGAATGGCTTTCAATATTTTGCATTGAGAATAACACCTGTTTTGACTTAGATGATCACCTCACAGACAGCAGTTTCAAGTGTCATAAGCTGGTTATCCCTGTGACATTTAAACACAATTTAGTCACTTTGGGCTGTAGAATTTTTTGAATAAACAAATAGAAAGAATTAAGGTGATAATACAATGTTTATCATTGTTACTGTGTTCACATAGAGTTCAGTACAGTTTCTCACTGAGATATTACAAGGCAATGTTGTTATATTTAGTTCAGGAAATACATTATGCTTGTATACTAAGGTTCATTCCCAACTAACTACTTCTGTAGTTTCTAATTTTTTTTTTATATTATCAGAGTGAAAAGAAAAAATATCACTTTAGATTATCTGCAAGTCAGTATGTTAAGAACAGGGGTGCCAAACACGTAGTTACCCAGATGTAGAACAACAACCCCCATGATGCTTTGCATACATTTAGAATGTCTTTAGAATGACAAAGCATCATGGAAGCTGTAATTTAAAAACATCGGGGAATCTACTTTTTGGGCAACACTGGTTAAAAATTCAAGTCTAAAAGCTCATGACATGGGACAATTCTTAGGGTAAATGAGCAATGTGCCAACGCTCCTAATATGCACCCTCCCCACTTAGTAAGACAGCTGGTAGGGTACTTTTCCTGATTGCTGTTTGCCCCACTTTTTTTTGCCCCATTGCACCCTGCTTTCTCTGCTTCTTTATTAAAAGCATTGGATTGGCTGGGAGATGATCAGTACATTAGGCAGACCAGAGCTACGGTGAGAGATGCTCTCGCTAATGGATTATAGGTAAATTAACTTTTTTACAGGACAAGGGTAGCACCCAGTACACTGTACAAATCTCCAGTGTTATAAATACATGTAATTATTTATAAGACTGGAGTGTTTCATTATAGAATGGATATGCAGATGCAATATAAAAAGAAACAGACATAATACTAATATTTTACATTTTGACAATTTTGCCAAAGAGCAACTATAACTTTCTCAGTATGAAATAGTTCATGGATGTAATGTATATAACTAGGCACAAGACAAAAAAACAACAATGATGCCAGTTGTGTTTATTCCAATAAGTGCGCGCTCATGCTTTCCCCTTGATTTACTGATTCATTTCCATGTTCTACACTCCAGGCAGAGAAAATATACCTCTCTCTTAGAATGGTGTATTGTGCCAGTTATTCTTCTGAAATCCAACTATTTTGACATTTTCACTATCTACCCCTACACCATCCTCTTCAACAGTAAGACGCCTAGGAGACAGATTTGGAGAACAATCTTCCTTTATCTCGGCCATTGAATGGAAGAGCAAAACTATAACTGCTGTCTGATTGCAGCTGCTGAAAGAATTACAATGAAGCCAAACATCTGTGCAGCCATGTGCTCAACATTTTCACATTCGTTGGGAGTCTAACAAAAATCCATATGCAATTTGCTCCATGTAGATTGTATTAGTAGATCAATGTGCCCAGTGATTCACAGAGGTAATAAATAATAAGGCAAAAATAAATAACAACAAAGTATTACAAGTATCATGAAAATAATAAATTGTGACAAGCGTATTTTTAGCATTGGCATTTTGGCAGGGAAAAGTGTATATTGTACACATGCAAAGTTCAGCTGCTACAGTGCCTTATTATCATTAAAATGTAGGATCAGTTATTGGGTGTAGAAATTAGGTTTAAGGTTTGTGATGAATAATTAGGGTTGGGTATTAAGAATATCTTCCTACGTAAACTGCATAGCCAGAGACTTTGCAAGTTACTTTATTGAAAATATTGATAGTAAAAAGAAAAATACATTTCCTCTTCCCCCTCACAACTACATTTCTTCTTCTGATCGAAATTGTTTTCCTTACTCACAGAACACAACGTTTCCGCATGTCTATCCTTTCACATCACCACCTGCCCCTTGGTCCCTTTTGAATTTCACAGATTCAATCTCTTTCCACTCGACTCATTCCTCTCCTTTCTCTCTTAACTGGTGTCTTCATCGCTTCTATTATACATGCAATTATCATTTGTCCTTGCTTGATCCTATTATCCATTCATTTACTGTCCCGTATCCCAAATCCTTTTCTTTTATTAAGTTTTGTGAAATTGGTAATTATTCAATTTGAGCAATCAGTGACACATCAGCAATGCGTAACATTGAGGTAAAACTTGCCTAACTTTCTCAATTGTAACTTTCTGCTTCATCTTCTATCAGGTTTGTGCTATATGCAGTTAACTGGAATAGCACTAACCAAATTGACCAACGATTTACACAGTGTTAAATACAAGCACCATTACTTTCTTTTAAGTCTCCATGGCCTCTCTCCTGCTTTGTCACAGCTGATGCCAGGAACCATCTTCAAACCTTTCACAACCGTCTCCATTATGACACTTTCCTTAACTGGTTTGCATTTTACCTCTCTCAACACTCGTTCTTCTTCCCCTTGTCTCCTCCGTACCACCCATCAAACTTTGAATCTCCCATTGCTCAGTTGGGAGTTTTCTTCTGCTTTCTCTTTATACTGATTGTCTTGGCATTTTACTAACTTATTTTCTTCTGCCTCTTAATGGATGACTTTTAATTAAAACTCAATCTTCCCAAAACTGAGCTCCTCTTCATTCCCCCTTGGAACACTACCACTTTATTGACTCTCTCCCTGCAGTTGAATTAACCACCTACTACCTGTCAGGATTACATTATGATCCAGCACGTAGAATTGTGTAACACAGAGGACTGATAGGTAACGTATACCGGACCTTAGAATGGCCGGACTAACGTACCAAAGAATAGTCAGGAATAGCCAAGGTCAAGAGACACAGAAAGAGACATAACGATAAGGAAAAGCCAGGGTTTAAGGATGCCAGAAAGCAGGGAAGTCAAAATCAATGCCAAAGTCAAATAACCAGAATAACCAGGATCAATAACGCGCTCTCGGACAACCACATGGTAAACCACGACAGGGCACAGAGAAAGAGGAGAACTGGGCCTAAATACCACGCCTGTGGATCTGATAGGCTGTAACCAGCCTTTGACCCCAAAGGCAGTTACCAGGTTCCTATATGCATGATTGCTGCTCAGCACAAACCCTCCTGTGGACTGATTGCTGCTTGGCACAACTTTTCCTGTCAGGACAGTAATGTTGCTCGGCACAACTTTTCCTGTCTGAACAGTAAATGCCATTAATCACATTTTTATGTGCGGATGAATACGTGACACTACCCCAGTCTCCCAAAGCTCACTGCCTTGGTGTTACTATTGACTTTTCATTTTCTACCCATATCTGCATCTAGCCAATGATGGGACTAAAAGGAAAAACTCACTCTCATGAAGTTCAGCTATGGCACCAAATGCATAAGCATCCTCTACTCAGTGTTCACCAGTGTTTTTTTATGGTTATGTTTATGTATGAAGAAATAAAGGTATTGATGTTTCGATATTATTATTATTATTATTATGCTGATTGAGGAGCTCTTTTCTTTTGTGTAGCCTGAACTTCTCCTACATGTCAATGGAAAAATTCCACAAATCTGGCTTTTTAAAGGGACACTACAGGCACCCAGACCACTTCTGCTCATCTGCTTACGGTTAAGAATGCCTCTAGTAGCTATCAATCAGACAGCCATTAGAGCCACTTCCTGTTGTTAGGCAACTTTTGGACTTTAGAGCTGTTTTGGTCACCTAACTGATGCTAGATGTCTTCACGCTGGAGGACATCCAGTGTTGGTAAAATCCCCATAGGAAATCCCCATATTAAATCTAGCATTGGTAAAATCCCCATATCATTGAAGCAATGATTTTCTATAGGGAGGACGTTATGCGCTCCTGGTGGTAAGTGGGTTTATTAACCCTTACAGTGCAGGAGGGTTGCAGAGGGGAGTGGGAACTATTGTGCTAGAAAAGCATATTTGTATTGCTATCATTATAGTATCCCTTTAATGTAAGCTTTAGGATATCCTGAAAGCTTGTCATTCCAAAATTCTTTATTCCAATAAAAAATGAGTCAAAAGATACTAATTTCTTCTGTTCCTTCACACATTTATCCATGGACTGATGTGACTACAATCTTTACCCCAACACTATAGTAAGCCCAAAGTTTTAAATTCAGTTCACATTGAGCTCTAGACAAGTAGCAGTTTTAAAAAAAAATAACCGTTTGAGTTTCCGTTTCTATTCACACATGAAATACAACATGAACAGCCAAATGCAACATAAATAGCCACATTGCTATGTTTCCAAATACTTACAGTTAGGTTTGTAATTATGACATCTTTTACACTGAAACCAAACACAAATTCTAGATGATGCCATACCTGTCACGGAAAATCAAATTCATTGCATCATGCTATTACTGGTTTTAAAGGATCACTATAGGGTCAGAAACACAAACATGTATTCCTGACCCTATAGTGTTAACACCACCATCTAGCCCCCCTGGGTCCCTCATGCCTCCATAAATATAGTAAAAATCTTCCTGTATTCAAGCCTGAAGCTGTAAATCTGCATGCTGTTAGACTCAGAAAAACAAGCAGTCTGCTGACATGGTAGCCTGATCCAATCACAGTGCTTCCCCATAGGAT
>OW240914.1:72783150-72793206 GCA_933207985.1 Pelobates cultripes | reverse complement strand
GTGTTTTACTGTTTTTGGTCGATATGATTCTGTAATTAGGCCCGTCCTAATTGTCAGCACCAGGCCCACTGGGCTCTTAATCTGGCCCTGAAGTTATCACTAGGCTGTAATGTAAAGACTGCATTTTCTCTGAAAAGACAGTGTTTATAGCAAAAAGCCTGACGGAAATGATTCTACTCACCAGAACAAATTCAATAAGCTGTAGTTGTTCTGGTGATTAAAGTGTCCCTTTAACTATATTCATTGTCAGCCAGTCCACACAAGTTTTGTTCCCATACTTCACTCTTAAGTTTCCATACTTAAGTAAGAGTATGTGAAAAGTAGTTAGGGTTACCACCTTTCTTGGAAAAACATACCGGCCTTACTAATTTGCATAATTAAATATGTATGGGTGACATCACATGTAAATCACAAGGAGTGACATAAGAGAAAATTCTGTAAAATCACCAAAAAACTACTTAGTTTGATTCTGCTGTATAGATGGATTCCTCCCAGTGCCCCCATGTCTCCCACTTCCCTCATGACTCAGTGCCGCCAAGTGTCGATTACTCCAGGTCTCAGTGTTCCTATGTATCAGTGTCTCAGTGCCCCATGTCTCCCAGTGTCTCCTAGTGTCGTGTCCCCAGGTCTCCCAGTGATCCTATGATCCTATGTATCACAGTGTCTCAATGCCCCATGTTTCCCTTTGTCCCCATGTCACTAGGAAGATGGGGAGACCTGGGGACATGGGGAGACCTTGGGACATGTAGACACCAGTGACACTGGGAGACTAGGGGACTCTGGCTGGGACACATTGGGACAATGGGAAAATAGGGGACACTTGAAGACATGGGGACACAGGCACCAGGGACACAGGCACCAGGGACACAGACACTAGAGACACAGGCTGGGGGACATGGGGACATTGTGACACTTGAGGCACTGAGAGACATGGAGGCACTAGGAGACATAGGGACAGTGAGACACTGGCAGACTGGGGTCACTGGGAGACTAGGGGGCACCGAGACACCAGGGACACTGGCTGGGAGACATGGGGACACTGTGTCCCCATGTGTCTGTGTCATATTGTCTCCCAATGTCCCTTAGTGTCTCAGTGTCCCCATGTCTCCTTGCAGCCTTTCCCCCCATCCATTACTTCCCTGAGCTGTAGGCTGTCTCTGCAGGGTGGGAGTTGCTGTCTGGACTCTCTGTAGCTGCTCCCCTGCAGATCAGTGAGTATAGATAGGCATGGAGGGATATGCTGGAACTTCCTATCCCTGTCTGTCTCCACACACAGCGACCCCTACTGGCCAGTGTTGGTACTGCATAGTAATAGTCAGTTTATACTGAGAAAAATACCAGCATTTGTATTGCCAGTATCACTGCAATATTGGCACCAGCCAGGCAGCCTCAAATACTGGCTGTGCCAATAAAATAAAAGCCAGGTGGAATCCCTAAGAGTAGTGTGTGGAGAAAAAAAAATGTAAAAAAATAAAAAATGTAAAAAAAAAAAATTTTTTTATTTTTAAATCAATGGGCCTATTCCATGGGCCTGGGCCTGGAGCTGCAGCTCCATCAGCCCCTATGTTAATCCGGCCCTGCCTCCACCCACTGTTAATAGGACTCCTTGCATCTCCTTATCACCATCCCTACAGTTTGATGGCAATATCCAGGAATGCAGGGGTTTTCTTAATCAGGTGGAGTACCATTTTGAGGCCTCACCAGGGTCATTCCCCACGGACAGAGCAAGAATTGGTTATCTAATGAATCAATTAAAGGGCAAGGCCCTTGCCTGGCTAATCCGTTGTGGGAGAGTAATCGGAGCATAGCTCATAATTACAAGGAATTCCTTGCCGAATTCAAGCTCACGTTTGAGCCATTGGGTAGAGAGGATGACGCCTCCACTGCCCTAATGCACATCAGACAAGGTCTATCTCGGATTATGCTATTGAATTCCGTACCTTAGCTTCCGAGGTAGACTGGACTAACAATGGGTTAATCTCAGCATTCAAAAGGGGTCTCTCAGAGACTATACTAGATGAGATAGCCGCTAAAGAATTACCTAAGAGTCTTAACGAATTTATTACGTTTGTCATGCATATTGATAATAGGTTAAGACTCAGAGAAGTCACCAGAAGCAAGACCAGACGTACGGCTATGCCCCTAGCACCTCAATTCTCTAAACCTGTTTTGTCTAACCTCCCTGTACAGTCCGAACCCAAACCTATGCAGTTGGGGGTCACTAGACTGTCAGAGGCCGAAAAACAGTATAGGAGAAGGGAGGGGTTATGCCTATATTGCGGTAGAAAGGGACATATGATAACTAATTGTCCTGTGCGTCCGGAAAACTTCCGCACCTAAGAACCTTAAGGGGACAGATCTTAGGTGTGATGGAGTTGTCCTCTAACAAAAACAAAAGTAGATTCCTCCTTGAGGTATCTATTTCCCTTGATAACAAGAAGTTTTCTTGCAGTGCCCTAATGGACTCATGTGCTGCTGGAAATTTTATTGATGTCCAGTTTATTAGGGGTAATGAGATACCGGTCAGGGAGAGACCTACGCCGCTAGCTGTAGAGGCTATTGATGGTAGACCACTCACACAACCGCTTATAACCCACGAAACTGTCCCTATTACGATCTCCATTTGGGCCTCCCATAGGGAGGAGATGACGTTTCAGGTTATTACTTCTCCATCATGTCCTATCATATTAGGGTTTCCGTGGCTGAGTAAGCACAATCCCTATATTGACTGGGCTAATGGGGAGATATTAGAATGGGGTAAAGAGTGTATGGGGAGATGTATAAAACCAGTACTAAAGAGATTGGATACTATTGACCTTCCCACTTCCACTCCCCAAACTCCTGGAGTTCCCATGCAATACCGAGAACTTCAGGAGCTGTTTAACAAGGCTCAATCCGATGTATTGCCTCCCCACAGAGCATATGACTGTGCCATTAACCTGTTTCCAGGCGCTATGCCACCTAAGGGGGCAGTTTATGCATTATCACACCAGGAGAGTAAAATAATGGAGGAATACATCAAAGAATCCTTGAGCAAAGGGCACATAAGAAAGTCATCCTCACCGGCTGGTGCAGGATTCTTTTTTGTTGAGAAAAAGGGTGGTGAGTTACGCCCTTGCATAGACTACAGGGCACTTAATAAAATCACTGTAAAAAATGCATACACTATTCCACTCATTTCCGAATTGTTCGATAGACTTCAGGGAGCTAAAGTATTTACTAAGCTTGACCTTAGGAGCGCTTACAATTTGGTTAGAATTAAAGAGAATCATGAGTGGAAGACGGCATTTAATACCCGTAGTGGACACTATGAATATCTGGTAATGCCATTTGGGTTATGCAAAGCCCCGGCCGTATTCCAAGACTTTATAAATGATGTACTCAGGGAATTCATTTACTCATTTGTCTTAGTTTATTTGGACGATATTTTGGTGTATTCCCCTGATCTTCAGACTCACCACTCCCATGTGAAACAGGTTCTGCAGACGTTGTTGAAAAATAAACTTTATTGCAAATTTAAAAAGTGCATATTTGACCAGCCTGAAGTCCACTTTTTGGGTTACAACATCTCTGCATCGGGATTTCAAATGGATCCTAAAAAACTAGAGGCTGTACTACACTGGCCATTACCCTCTGGTTTAAAAGCCATTCAAAGGTTTATTGGTTTTGCCAACTATTACAGAAGATTCATCAAAGGATTTTCTTCTGTAATAGCCCCAATCACAAATATGACTCGCAAAGGGGTTAGTAGCACGGTATGGTTCAAAGAGGCTGTGAATGCTTTTGAGACTCTTAAACAAAGATTTGCCTCTGCGGACATACTAAAACATCCTGACACCAGTAAACCTTTTATATTGGAGGTTGATGCATCCGAGACAGGGGTAGGGGCTGTTCTCTCTCAGAGAGAAAGCCAGGGAACACCATTGCATCCTTGTGGCTACTTCTCCAGAAAGATGTCTCCTGCTGAGCGCAACTATGATATTGGCAATAGAGAACTGTTGGCCATTATTCTTGCCCTCAAGGAGTGGCGACATCTTTTGGAGGGTTCCAAGGACCCCCTGTTGATCATAACCGACCACAAAAATCTGGCATATATAGGGGATGCCAAACGTTTGTCTTCCAGACAGGCTAGATGGTCACTGTTCCTTTCACGTTTTAACTTTCTCATTACTTATAGACCTGGTTCTAAAAATACCAAGGCTGATGCCTTGTCCAGGCAATTTGATAATGAGTCAGCTCCGGAACAGGTGACATCTCCTATTATTCCACCAGAGTGTATTATTGCTACTACTGTCCTCTCACTGTCTTCTCCACTGCTTGGCACCATACTGGAGGCCCAGCCTCAGGCGCCCAGTGGTAAACCGTGTGATAAACTGTTCGTTCCCCTATGTGAAAGGGTTAATATCATGAAAGTGTTCCATGACAATATAACTGCTGGACACCCGGGCATCAATAAGTCCACTGCCGCGATCACTAGATCATTTTGGTGGGATTCACTCAGGAAAGATGTAAAGGAGTATGTGCAGGCATGTTCTGTGTGTGCAGTTTCTAAGGTGACTCATGCACTTCCTTGTGGCCTGTTGCAGCCTCTTCCTGTTCCTGAGATTCCATGGTCCCACCTATCCATGGACTTTATTGTTGAGCTTCCTAGCTCTGCTGGGTTCACTACTATTCTCATGGTTGTAGACCGATTTTCTAAGATGGCTCACTTCATTCCTCTCAAGAAGTTGCCATCTTCGCAAGATTTGGTCCTAATTTTCATACGTGAAATTGTCCGTTTGCATGGCATCCCCCACAATATTGTGTCTGATAGGGGCTCTCAGTTTGTGTCCAGGTTCTGGAGGGCGTTCAGTAAACAATTGGGATTGATCTCTCCTTCTCCTCCTCCTACCATCCACAGACCAATGGTACAGCTGAGAGGGCTAACCAGTCATTAGAAGTTTATTTGCGTTGTTTTATTAATAGCACACAAGACAATTGGTCCGAACTACTCCCGTGGGCCGAGTTCGCTAGAAACAATGCTGTTCATGACTCCTCTGGGCACAGTCCATTTTTTGTCAATAATGGTAGGCATCCTACGGTTCTCCCTGCGGTATTTTCTGATACTGCCATTCCTGCTCTGGATGAGCGTCTGGCCTCCATTCGGGATACCTGGGTTAAGGTTCAAACTGCTCTAAGGGCTGCTGCTGAATGCTTCAAACATTTTGCTGATAAGCGTAGGAGTGCCAACCCGGTGTACCAAGTGGGGGACCGGGTTTGGTTGTCATCTCGCAACATCAAGCTTAAGGTCCCTAGCATGAAGTTTGCCCCCAGATTCCTTGGTCCCTATAGAGTGCTTCGTAGGATCAATCCAGTGTCTTACTCTCTGGCTCTTCCTGCATCTTTAGGGATTCCCAACACTTTTCATGTGTCCTTACTCAAACCTCTTGTCTGCAATAGATATACTGTTCCTTGTGTTCCTCCCCCTCCGGTGGTGGTGGGTGGTCAGGAAGAGTATGAGGTATCTTCTATCGTGGATTCTAGGTTTTCTCGGGGCACTTTACAGTACTTTGTTGTTTGGAAAGGTTACGGTCCTGCTGATCGTTCTTGGGTTTCGGCTCCTGACCTGCATGCGGGCCGTAAGATCCGCGCTTTTCACGCTAAATTTCCTCTCAAGCCTGGTCCTGTCCGCCCGGTGGGCGTTCTTCAGGTGGGGGGTAATGTCACATATTCATCCGCTTATAGAAATGTGGTTAATGACATTTACTGTCCACACAGGAAAAGTTGTGCCGAGCAGCAACCTAATCCACAGAAGGGTTAATGCTGAGCAGCAATTATGCAAATGAAACCTGGTAACTGACTTTGGGGTCAAAGGCCGGTTACAGCCTATCAGAACTAAAGGAGGGGTATTTAGGCCCAGTTCTCAGCCTGCTCAGTGCCCTGTCGTGGTTTCCCTTGTGGTTGTCTGAGAGCGCGTTCCTGTTTATAGTTTTCTACCTGGTTTTTGACTTTGGCTTTGTTTATTGACTTCTCTATATTCTGGTATCCTGACTCCTGGCTTTCCTCATCGCTGTGTCCCTTTCTGTGTTCCCTGACCTCGGCTAGTATTTTTGACTATTCTTTGTACGTTAAATCCGGCCATTCTAAGGACCGGTAATACGTTACTTATTTGTCATCCGTGCTGTACAGTTCTACGTGCTGGATAAAACCGTAATCCTGACACCGCCTTAGCTGAAAAAGACCTATGGTAATCATAGAAAGCATGTCTCTGAGGAGAATTGGTACATACTACATCTCTGTAAATCCCAAATGCCAGTACAAACTCTGGAATGGTCAGTTTTTTATTGAGCCTGGGATCCCTGGCCTTGAGGACTACTGATAGATCCCCATAAACATAGGTCTTGTTCTCCACTATATCCTGGGAAGCAATGAGGAGTGATATAAGATTCACATCCTTACCCTCCAGGATATTTTTATGTAGCTGAAAGGGCACCATGTGGGCAGGTGTGATCATTAGTATATCTAACTGTGATACCCGAGTCACAACATTATCCTGTAAGATTGCCATAGCTGCCACTAGGGACATGGCGCTGGTCAAAGGTGTTGTATGGCCCGCCTCCAATCTATCAATTCTATCCCTGATCTGGCCCATGGAGGAGAGAAGAGTGTCCATCATGGTTTGTAAGTCAGGCATGTTCCTGGTGCCACTAGACCCTTCCACAGCTCCAGTGTTATCGGTGTTCGTATACATTAATCTGAACAATTCGCCTTCCTGGCAGTAGCCGGGAATGGAATGCTCCTCCTTTGTAGTTTGGCCTGTATGCGCGGAATGGTCCATGATCTAATTGATGATGGACTGACAGTTTCTCGTCCTCTAGAAGGTGAACCAGACCTAGTTGGGGAGTGAGGGAGTGAAAGTTTGTTTCCACCCTCTGGAGCTTGAGACATACTACAAAGGAAAATTGAGATTTAGAATGTTTACATGTAGGTACTAGCTGCTTACTAGTGCCAAGCGGCTTGAGAGGCTCTAACTATGCGTTGGGCCAAGGGCTATACCACAGAACGTAGTGGTGGGGTGTTGGCATTTCCGTGAGTAGTAGAAGAAAAATAGAATTGGCCGTGACAGGTGAGTCTCTCTCTATGCAACATGCGAGGGGGCTAGCTATGCGTTGGACCGAGGGCCGAATACCTCCGAGTATGAGGATGGGTGTTGGCCTCGCGGGACCACTAATATAAGGCATAGAGGCCTATAGAAACTAAATATGGCTCCTATTGCCCTGAAAAGCCAGTAACTTACTCCCTAGGGGACTGAGAAAAAGGAAAATGTGTAGGTTTCTCAGGTTTGTGTACATGATGTCGGGGGACCTACCTGTAAGACTTGTAGCTTGAGTGCGTAAGCCAAGTGTAGATGGTTCCCTGATAATTCGTGCCCCTAAAGTACGTGGAAGGGAAAATATAACTAAGGCACTGAGTCTTTGGACCGTACGTAGTCAAAAGAATGATGCCTACCTGGTTTGTCAAGAATGAAATTTTTAGAATCTTCAGCCCAGTTAATAGTCGTGGTAAATCTAGATGTGTCCGTGCGCCGATGCTAGTCTATAAAATATGCAACATGGATACTATAAGATGCAAGTATCTTTGATCCTCAGTATATGACAGAATGAAATGGCTTGTTTACGAAAGTAAAAGTGACTATTAGCATTTAATATAAGAATATTGGTATGTAGGTCCATGCAACATAAGTCTGGTATGAGTAGTGTGACCACTTGGTGTTCCTTCAATTAGTTAACACCCTTCTGACGTTGCCGCTAACGTGATTATTTATATAACAATATTTAATTGACCGTGGATCCCTTAGCGTTGAAGACTAATATCCGAGATGTAACCGCTATATATCGTGATTGTGAACAGTTATTTGTCGTGATTTTTATTTTTTTTAACATTTCAGTGACATGTTAATACCAGATACTGTGAAGCTGTTGTACTAAAGTATGCAATGCTTTATCATAGGAGTCATATCATAAATGTACACGTACCCTGTTATAACCAGCAGAACATAAATTGTACTTGAGTGGTAAATTTGATAGCAGCAGCCTATAACCTATTTTAACAGAAAGCAACAAAGTACCTATGATGAAACAGAATCTGTGTGAAAAATACATATTGCCTAGGTAAAACAACCAACATGAAAATAAGAATAAACCAGGTGTTTCTATGTTCCTTCTGACCTAATGTAGTCAGGATCTATCCCACCAATCTTTGCATAACACAAAATAACATAATACCATAACACAAGTGGCAATCAGATGGCATAACTAGACCAAACCCACGTAGAATAAAAGTCACTATAATCTAAAAGTTCTCCCCAAGGGAGCGCAAAAGTAAGTAACCTTCCCTCCCCTTTGAGCCGAGTGTGATCTTGCTGAACGGGATATGTTTGTCCTGCACGAGAGCAGCCCGACCCCAAATGACGACTCACTGTACTGCAGAAAGAAAATAAAGTCCGGTCAGTTGCTAGGCTTCTAACGCAGCCCTCGCATCTGTTTGCACGCTGCAGAATACCTGGAAGTAACGTCACGCTCAGAACGAAAGCCTAGGAGGAGTATAGGGCCGAGGGTGAGTATTTATAACAGCACTGGCCCCTCCCACAACTCCAGGCTCCGCATTTATATATATATATATTTTTCTATTTGTGGTTGGAGCAATATTGCCATAAGAGTTAGATAACACATAAAGAGTAGTAAATATCATAGCTAATAACACCAGTCGGTTGTGGTGTGCCGAAACCGACAATGCAGTAGGCCTGAAATAAAAGAGGGTAAAAAGAAGTGTTCCATACAAAATATCTTCTTTCTACAATACATCAAATCACTTGGATAAGTCACGAAATGCCTGACGAATCTCTTTAACCGGTTATGATATAAATAAGGTATAAGTGGCTGACCATTATCTTGATGATATGTGCAGGGCTGCCATCAGAAATTGTGGGGACCCTGACACAGCTCAAGGTCTGGGCTCCCCGGTGCCTGCACCCGAGTCCGCCCAAAGTGCTGCAGCCCCCACACCCCCTCCCCTCCCGAGTCCGCCCACAGGAATGCAGTGTCTGCAGGGCCAGTGCAAGGATTTTTGCCGCCCTAGGCAAAAGTAAAGTTTGCCGCCCCCCCGTGTGACATCACAATGCTCCACCCATATGATCTGCCATGTTAACTAACACCAGTGCTGCAGTGACACCGTGTTTACATTAAAAGGCATGCAGGGACAGGCTAGACACCAGAACCACTACATTAAGCTGTAGTGGTTCTGGGGACTATAGTGTCCCTTTAATGTGAGGTAAATTAGAGATTAGTGCCACAAATAATATACTAGATTGCCTACTTACAACCAGATGAGGATGATGATGGGCTCTAGCTCCCGTCTGGCTCCACTGGTCTGGTGTAGAACAGGCTCTCTGGAGGCGGTTTGTAACTGTGGTCACAAAAATTAATGTTCTGGGAGAACGGGAAGCAGCTCCATTTTTTTGAGGGCCCTTTACACAGCTCAATGTCTGGGTCCCAGGATCCACCTTCATGTTCCACCAATGAGTTTGTTCACAGGGGGTGGAGTGTGTGTGGGGGGGATGTCCTGATGTGTGTAAGGAATGCATTGTGTGAATCTGTGTTTGTATGTGTATGGGCTGCAAGGTGAGTTTGTGTATGTATGGGATGCAGTGTGTGCGTCTGTAAGGGATGCATTGAGTGTGTGTAAGGGGTGCATTGTGTGTTGCTGTGTGTAAGGGATGCATTGCTTGTGTATGTGTGTCTGTGTGTAATGCATTGTTTGTTTTTCTGTGTGCAAGGGGTGCATTGTGTGTGTGTGTGATGTATGTCAATCTCTCCCCCTCCAATTTCCTTCTCCCCCCTCCAATTTCCTTCTTCTCCCTCTCCCTCCCTCTTTCCAATTTCCTTCTTCTCCCCTCCTCTCCTTCTTCTCCCACCCTCTCCAATTTCCTTCTTCTCTCACTCCCTCTCCAATTTCCTTCTTCTCCCTCTCCCTCCCCAACTTCCTTCTTCTTCCCCCTCCAATTTCCTTCTTCTCCCC
>OW240914.1:72714436-72783050 GCA_933207985.1 Pelobates cultripes | reverse complement strand
TCCCTCTCCCCATCTCTCTCCACCCCCCTTTCCCGGTGTCTCTGCCCTCCTCCCTCTATTCCCCTCTCTGTTTCATTCCCCCCCCATTCCCCTCTCTGTTTCATTCCCCTACTCTCTCTCTTGTTTCATTTCATTCCTCTCTGTTTCATTCCCCTATTTCTCTTGTTTCTTATTCCCCCCTATTCCTGCTTTCAATTCCTCTATTCTCTATTTCATTCCCCTATTCCCTATTCCCCTCCTCTGTTTCATTCCCCTATTCCCTCTCTGTTTCATTCTCCCCGCCTCCCTTTACCTTAGAGAGAAGTCAGAGGGGTTGGCAAAGTCAAGCTTCAACACTGAGCTGTGCCAGGGTTGCTGATGGCTGAAGGAGGAGGAGCCTGTCTCTGTACCATGCTCCCTCGCGGTTCCTGTGCTGGGAATTGTGGGAACCGCGAGGGAGCATGGTACAGAGACAGGCTCCTCCTCCTTCAGCCATCAGCAGCCACAGCAGCCAGTGACAGGAGCCGGGCCGCCGGACCGGGGAAGCTGCCACCTGGCCCGGCGGCTCCAGCCAGGAACCCGGCCGGCCCCCCTCCCGATGGGCCAGTCCGGCCCTGGAGTAGCGTGTTCAGAACCGAGATTCCCTTATAGGTGTACCCGTGCCCTGCACAATTCTTCAAACTCTCTTAGAGTCATGTGAAATAGGCGTTGTCCATACTGGGAAGTGTAGTAAGATTTAACTTGGAAGTAGAAAAATCTGTCCAGGCCCGTTGGAGTCCTGTTCGGCAGTAAGTCCAGTAGAGGCATTATTGCGTCCGATGTGCACCACTGGTGCATGTATGTACAGTACAATTCACCAAAGGTGCTGATGTCCTTAGGTGTAAGTCCCCCAGCTACCTCAGGGTTATATATAACCAGTGTTATGGATAGCATAAGCCCTGTCCTAATCGAGCTCCATGACTTCAAGGTCGCCACACTGCAGCTGGAAGCGTCTCCTCTACCTGAGGCCTCTCCATGTTATCCAGATCTTGGATGTCATAGGAACATGCCATTCCACCACCCATAGCAGATGTGTGGCTCTGTGGTAGTTCCAAATAGAAAGAAGTCCCACTCCCCCTTGTGCCTTCAGCGGGTGCAGTTGTGCTCTCTTGATCATAGGTGCTCGAGACTGCCATACAAACCTAAATATGTCTGTATCCATGAATTGGAAGAAGGTCATAGGCAAGCTTATCGGGATCAATTGGAATAAGTAAAGTAAGCATGGGAGGAGATTCATCTTGATGGCATTCATTCTGCCAAACTACAAGACACAGAGGCTGGACCATTGAGCCGTATCAGTTTTCAGTGTGTGCAATAACGGAGTAAAGTTATATATATATATATACATTCTTTAATAAAATTCTATAATTGCCTATGTCACTAATAATAATTTTCTTTTCTGTTGCAGGCATAGCATGTTGGTGGAATATGTTCATGCCTGAAACATCTTCAAAGATATCTAGTTGAGCTGACAAACGTTCACACCCTTTTCTTCTTTTACCAAAAATGTTATTTTATATACATAGCTTGGCATCTAAGCATCTTAAAAATACATATACAATGCCTGTTCCAGGGAGCCGAACAAAGACTAATGATAAAGGGCAAGAAAGACCACTTGATCAAACAAAGCAGAAGGACACACAGTGTAATTTAATATACACACATTTAACAATTAGTCATTGATGTTACAACGATGCTTGTTTTTCACTTTTTTTTTCCCCGTTTACATAAAATAATATTGTGTCAAGACTTGCATCATATTACATCTAAGGTAAGTCCTGAATGAAAAACAAAACAAAACTATATTGAATGTGTTTTTTAGGTTGCAATTATATTATTTTTAGACCAAGCCGTTTGTAGTAATGACTTTTTTTAAATCAATCAGACGGTATCTAAGCAACTGATCTCATAGCAACTTGATGCACCATTTCTAAAGAAACCACTTTACACTGCTGGTCAAAAAATATTTTTTTTTTTAGTTTTTTTTTTTTCTCAATCTCAGTACATTAAAAAGGTGGAGATCCCAAGGTCCTTTCACAGAATGCCAAAGTTTCCAGACCACACAGGTACAGTTGAATTATATTTAATAAATGATTTTTTGTTACAGCAGGAAAGAAAACATGGAATTAATGTATAATTGTATCTGTGATAGCTAGTTGGACAGAATGTAGTTTCTTTCCAAATGTTGTTACTAAAAATAAAAAATTTGAATAAACAGCGGAATGGAAATGTTTCATTGATATATAATGTGGATACTTTATAACTTATTTATGTATTAATGTATCTTTAAATTGTGGAGAATGTTTCTGTGGATATATGCATATCTGTCAACATATGTGCACAGAATTTGTTTTTGTTTTTTTAATTAATTAAATAGAATTATACTTTGGACTATTTATATTATTATTATAAACTTTTGACAGATACTTTATGTAATTTAGGTAGTACTAGGATTTTATAACAAATCTTGCGAATGACAAGAAGTACCCGTATGGATATAGAAAGCTTATGGTAAAACATATTGATTATCTATCTGAAAAAGTACGTTTCATTCCTGAATTTAAATGTAAACGCTTACAGTTTATCTACAGATTGCATAGAAAGGGCCCTTCTGTGTAATTATTTATTATCCTTATTTAGTCTTCTAACAGCCATATAAAAATATACAATGTTCTGTTTCAGCATGAATATTTGTTCACATATTTTACATTTCAGAACTCGTTTTCTCTTTTTAATTTAATTTTCAATTGCAAGTGTTTGTTGTTACATGTTAATTGAATGTTACAGAAAAGTAATTAATTAAATGGTTATAAATAATAGTTTTGCATTACTTTTTTGTTTTTACTTCCCTCCTGCCTCCAAAGAAAACACACACACAAAAAGGGAAGTTTCCCGGAATATAGATTAGAGGGATTCCCTGCTCTGGTGCGTTTGTCTATGTTCGGGGAAATTTCCCGAACATAGACAAGTGCACCAGAGCAGGGAATCCCTCAACTCCTCACTTACCGACCAATTGTTCTACGACTGGGTCGTAAGACCTGAACCCGGTCGGTAAGTGAGAAGTACCTGTATAGATATTTAAACAGCAACTGGATGAATACTTGCAAAAGCATAATATTCAGGGATATCGTTTTTATATGTGTAATATGTAAAGCTTTTAGACCCAAGGACAGATCTGCCTTTTTGGGGTCAAAAGGGATTTTTCCTAGTTTGTTGCAAAATTGGAGAGCATTGGGTTTTAGAACTGGATTTTATGTCTTCTTTTGGAACAACAGAAAAAATAGTTGTGAGGCTGAATTTAATGGATGCATCTAATTTTTCAGCTTATGCAACTATGTAAATTAAACCAGGCAGTTTTCAACAAACAAAATTACTGGTCAATTATCTAACAAAAATCGTTTTCATTTTGTTTTGGAATGTTTATTGAAAAAATAATCAACTATTTTGCTTTATGTTTGTTTTTCTCATTTATCTAAAACAATAAAACATGTCATTATGACTAGGGGACTTTTCTCCTCTCACCCCCTATGAGCTTTTCTGAAGGGGATTCCTTCCCCCATTTTCCAGTGTCTTACACCCATTCTCTCAAGTCAATAACATAATGATTGCCCCTATGTTTTTGAGATAAACATTTTCACTGTCAACAGGTAAGTTGAATATGTAAATCTACTAATTTTTGAACTATTGATTATGATTTTATAAAATACTATTCCATATGTAGAATTTGATCAGAATATTAAAGAAGGAATTATATTCTAGGAAATAAAGAAGTATATTTCTCTTACGTATTAAGTCATATGCTTTAGTTAAAGTTTAAATGTACATATTGTCATTGTCACCATGGCTAGAATGGCAAAACCCAACTACACAGTATAGGTTCATGTGAAGTATGCCAAAGGGCTGTAGAATGCCTCGCTGCAGGTGGAAATTTCTTAAAATTAAAAAACATAACTTATGTTCTGATTTTTACAGAAAAAAGTACTTTTCAATACCACAAAAAAAAACAATCTTATATCACTTAACACGTTTTCATTCTTTGTGAGGTATGAAAATATTTCCTATCTCAACATAAACATAACTTTTCTATCCCCTTGCAAGTGTTACACAGAGTATCTTGCTCATATGTCCAGTGTCAAGGCCATTACTTCACTATGCAGTTGTCAAGTATATACAATCAAATAAAAGTACTGTGCAGTTACTGAAGTGCATCTCTGTAAGAACTCTTATCTTCCTGTTTTGGCTAATTGTGCTCTTATCAAGCAGATTCTCAAAATACGAAGAGGATAAAATGCCAACAGAATAGCCTTTAGTCCCTGATACTGTATTCCTCATCTGGACATTTAAAGCTTTTGGAGGACCATAATTTTCTTCTTCTCTCAACTGCAGAAGAAAAGACATGATTTTAGAAGCGTGGAACAGTATGCAGTCTAACATCACGGAAGCTATACCAAGTTTGACTCCTACCACTGCTGCCTCTTTTCTCATCTTTATATTTCTGCTTGTTGTGCTATGGAGTCAAGAAGAAACCTTGACAATACCAGGTAAATAAATGAATAAATGGAAGGACAATTTTTTTTTACTATTTAATGATCAGCATTCAACCACGTAAGACAAGCTATACATTTTTCGAAAATAGATAAAAACCCTAAATATCAGGTGCAAATTTGTATATTTATTCATATTTAGTGGGCCTTACATGCTTAGCTTTGAATTGCATGAAAGTAGTTCACATGGGATACCTACAAATTAACACTCATGTTATATTTTCCTGAATGTTTAATATACTTTCCAAGACTCCTCTCTAATGGATGGTCTACTTTGGACTTCAGCTATGTGTATAAGCCCAGAAGTCTCCAAATATGTTAAAATATACAGAATAGGGGGCTTAGTATATTACAGACTAAATATTTATTTATTTTTGTACCTTTGACACTTTTGCACCTTTTGCGATTTTTGCACTTGTGATAGGTATTTTATATAGTTTTGACAGCATGTGACTGTGCATTGACTTGGATGTTTGTTTTGTAATGATATTGCCCCTACTTGCATATTGTATTTTCAATGTTTGTAATATTTCAGTGTATATACTAGCCAAGCTCATTAGTGCAAATTTATTTCAAAGAAAAGCTTTTCAAAAAAGTTGTTAACCTATAATCTAGTCATATCACATTTTATTAGATTTCTGGAAATCTAAGTGTTTAATGACCTTCTAAACATTATGCTAGTTTGTTTTTTTTCTAATGTAGGCCTTGATTTAATATTGTTGGATAAACTCTCCACATGATTTAATATTTTTGGATACACTTTAAAAAAAAATATGTCAAAATATTAATATATCAAAAATATTTCATATAAAAAATATGATATCAATATGTAAAAAAATACAAAATTAAAATATTTTTCATAATATTAAATTATTTTAAAAGTTTATCCAAAAATATGAACTCAGTTTGAAAGCTTATCTAACTATATTAAATTGAGGCCTTAGTGTCACATTACATTATTAGTCTTATTAAGTCATTTTCTATTTGAGTGTTAGTACCCCTTTGCTGGCTTGGAAACACTTCCGTGAATCTAGAATATGTAGTATCTGGAATGTGGTAAGATTTTATGAAACTAATAAGCCACTTCAATAGTCGGTATTACTTAAGAAAAAATCACAAAACAGGTGCTGCAAACAGAATTGTTTTGAAAATTGAATTTTTTTGGGAAAAATATAAAATTTTACATATTCTAAAATCCTTTAGAGATAATTTCATGTGTAGTCTAGTATCTATTATATGCTTATTATCTTTACATTTCTGATATATAAAGTGTTTTACTAAGGATTGTACATGTGAGTCACCTTACATTTTAATTAAAAAAAATGCACATTCCATTTAGAGCTTGGCTTGCTTTACCTTAATGATTGGGCTTATTCTGTTTCTCCAAAAAGTAATGATATTCTTCTGTTCAGGTTAACTAACTCACCACTTGGAAACTTTACTGTTATAACAACTTAACCAGTAGTAATGTTTTTTTCTTTTCTGATCTCTATGGATGATTATGCAAAAAAATCCCCTCCAATTGGTTTTCATGCTCTCATGTACATATAGTGATTTTATACAAAATAATAATTTTTTATCAGATTTGTTAACACAAATAAAAAAGTATTTACTGGGTGCATATAATTAAAATTACCAAACCTCGCCCCCAAATATAGTCAATGTACAGCTGAAGGAACACACACTATGCTGTGCTTTAAATGCATAACATCAATGTAATCTGTGGGGATATGTACAGAAAAGAAGCTATTTAAACTATTTAATGATTGTTAAAGCAAAGTAGGTATAACACTACTAAAATTGTACTACTAAAATAAAACCTATACTTAAGTCATCATAGGGCACCTGTGCATTATTCCCCAAAATGTCTCTAGTCCCCTGTCAACCTTTGGCCTAGGTTGCAATGTTCGGCATTCCCGATTTTGTTGACTACATCTCCCAAATTGCTCATATAGCCATACAGCTGGAAGAGCTTCAGGTGAGACACAGTCCACAACATGTAAAGCGGCGAAGGTTACCTACCCCTTGCCTAGATTACTGATGCCTAAACTTGGAACCCCAGATGTTACCATTATCCCTTGAAATAGAAAGCAGGGGGACATTGGAGAATCTTGTCCATGTCCTATTTTCTACCTTCAGTTAATGCCTGCTGGTTTGCTATCACCTGAAACGGAAGCCTCCAACAAATCTTATGTGTGATTGCATTTTTTGTTGATTTTGCAAGGGCAATATATAGATTAAATCTACATCTAGCGAACTAGTAAACGATTTATTTGTTACTTTTGCACCCAGGGTCACTTTAACTTGAATAATTACTCTCTATTTATTACATCTGCAAGCTCACTAGCCCGATACATTGCAATTTCCCCCAAAGCAAACATTAACTGTAAAACAAAACAAGGAAACATAAAACATAGTTGCTACTGTTACATAAATGTAAATAATGTGTTTAGCTATATGAGAAGGTTGAGAAAAGCATTGCATTGCGGGTAGCTAACCTTTACCCCAGTAACAGTGTAGACAATACTGTATGTAAATACTTTGTATGGCTGCAGTGTTGCCCAATGTCTTGGGACAGTGTAATAGGCAATGCTGAATTGCCGCTAAACACTGATTCATTTTGTATTTTCAGGTCCGTCCTATTGCATGGGGCTTGGTCCAGTTATTTCCTACTGTCGGTTTCTCTGGACAGGAATAGGCAAAGCAACAAATTACTATAATAGCATGTATGGCGAGTTTGTAAGAGTCTGGATTAACGGAGAAGAAACACTGATCATCAGCAAGTGAGTGTATATCCATTGCAATATCACACACTCTATGAAATCAAGTGCAAATAAATATATGTGTTGGTTTAACAGTATCTCACAGTACAATTAGTCATTCAGATTTCAAGTTTACAATCATCATAGTTTTATATTGGTATACTTACAAGTTCGGAAAAAAAGACTCTAGTCCATCATTTTAACTTTCCACACATCTGTTTCCACTGTTGGTCCAAAAAAAAGATGAAAAAACCTGATTTCCAATTCGGCATCAAAAAGTGAAATAAATTTCTTTTTGACTCAAAATTTCAATCAGATTTCTTCTTGTTTTAACAAGCTGTCAATGTCCAATATATTATCTATTATGGTGTAATGTTGTACAAAGACGCAATTATTGTTATATAACAGTTTTAAATGTATTTAGTGTAAATCAGTGATGGCAAATTTGCATTACAAAGTAGAGAAAAACTACCACAACATAAGTACATAGTCTTGAATTAGAGGGGCAAAGTTTAAAAAAAACTATCAGGAAATATTACTTTACTGAGAGGGTAGTGGATGCATGGAAAAGCCATCCAGCTGAAGTGGTAGAGGTTAACACAGTGAGGGAGTTTAAGCATGCGTGGGTTAGGCATAAGGCTATCCTAACTATAAGAAAAGGCTAGGGACTAATGAAAGTATTTAGAAAATTGGGCAGACTAGATGGGCCAAATGGTTCTTATCGGCTGTAACATTATATGTTCCTATGTACCATATATACTCGAGTATAAGCCGAGTTTTTCGGCACATTTTTTGTGCTGAAAAAGCCCTCCTCGGCTTATACTCGAGTCACTGTATGTATTATGGCAACTTACATTGCCATAATACAGACCAGGACCCGCCGGGCTCATCCTGTTGGGAGCCGGAGCAAGCTGTTACTTACCTTTGTAGCAACTCCAGTCAGCTCCCCCATTCAGCTCACAGTGTAAGTCTCGCGAGACCCGCGGCCATCAGAGCGTTGCCATGGGCACGCAGACCGCGACACTTACACTGTGAGCTGACCTGAGCTCCAGAAAAAAGGTAAGTAACAGCTTGCTCCTGGCCCCCCCCTGCACAGCCCATGCCACTGGACCACCAAGGAATGAGATAGCCCCCCTCCCTGTCCAGGTAACAAGCAACATAAAAATAATAAAATAATATTAAATAATAAAATATTAAAATAATACTAAAAAATATATATTAAAATAATAAAAATGCCCTCCCTCCACCCAGTTTACACACACACTACACTACACAAACACACACTCTGCATTATATACACACACACACTCTGCATTATATACACACAAAGTGTGTGTTTGTGTGTGTGTGTGTGTGTATATATAATGCAAAGTGTGTGTTTGTATGAGTGTGTTTGCATATAATGCACACACTCTGCAGTATATGCACACACTGCATTATATACACACACACGCTGCATTATATACACACACACTCTGCATTATATACACACACACACGTTGCATTATATACACACACACACTTTGCATTATATACACACACACACACACACGCTGCATTATATACACAAACACACTTTGCATTATATAAACACACACACACACGCTGCATGATATACACACACTGCATTCATTATATACACACTGCATTCATACAAACACACGCTGCATTATATACACACACACACACGCTGCATTATATACACACACACACACACACACGCTGCATTATATACACACACACACTTTGCATTATATACACACACACACACGCTGCATTATATACACACACACTTTGCATTATATAAACACACACACACGCTGCATGATATACACACACTGCATTCATTATATACACACTGCATTCATACAAACACACACTGCATTCACACAAACACACACATTTTGAATTCATTATATTCACACACACTACACACAAACACACACACACTCTGCATTCATTATATACACACACTACATAAACATACACACACTGTAAATAAATATTCGATTAATGTAATTTTATTGGGATCTAATTTTATTTAGAAATTTACCAGTAGCTGCTGCATTTCCCACCCTAGGCTTATACTCGAGTCAATAAGTTTTCCCATTTTTTTGTGCTAAAATTAGGGGCCTCGGTTTATATTCGGGTCGATTTATACTTGAGTATATATGATAACTACAATTCCCATGATACACAGCTAACGTAAAACCCTGGCAGAGATTTAGGGAAAATGCTGAGCAGTGACCGGAGAACAGATGATGTCATATATATTAATGCATTATATCATTCATGCCATTATTTTATTAACATTGATTTCTCTGGAATATTCCAGTATTTGTTCATGATTTGATTACATTTTGCATTCATATTTTTTATAACCCTATCTCTTTCTCCTGAAGGATGTATATCTCTTTAATAATCAACTTTCATCCATGACATAATTAACATTATACTTATCGCCTTTCACAATATTATGATAAGCACTGGCCTTGCTTCTCACATTTGGTATTAGTCAGGGCCATAGCTGTCATATTTGCAAACATATGCTTTTGTTTCTAGTGGAATATGTTATCCTTTCCTCGTTTTGAAAAGGAAGTTGTCAAATTGCATTGTATAGGGATAACACGAGAATGTTTGTGGAGCTATAAAAATATAAGTGAAGCAATGGGAGTATGTAAAAATTGGACAAATGGATAAAATGTATATGAACTCTGCAATTTTCAAAGTGTTGGCAAGATTTTTAGGTATGTAGAGAAAGACTGTTTTTATTATTTTATTTTTAAATTTAGACTTTTTTTTTTATAATAGACCTTACATTGCACGTAACGTATAACCAAGTAAGATATTCACATTGTAATTTCAACATTTTATTCCTTTTAAGTTAATCTCATTATTCCATTCCACAACTGTACTTCGGTAAAGATGCAAAGATATATGATACCAAGTCGTTCTTGAAGGAATAATGAAGAGTATATTTATTAAAGAGTAGATATAATGATGTTAAAACCACATTTATGAAATAAAAATATAAATCATAATATTAGTTATGGGTAAAGTGAAAACATACTTGTCCATGCTGTAAAATGGTTGAACATAGCATATGAGTGACTGCTGCCTTCGGGGCTTGGGTAAACAAGAATGAGAGCTTATGATGACTCTGCGACATTAGCTTTCAAGATAAATGAAAATTGGGTAGATTTATGCAGCAGGTTATGGTAAGGCTCCTACAATTCAAAGTAAAGAATGATTGCTAGGTGTATTAACAACGTAAATTTGTAAACATTAGAAGAGGAAATAGATGGGCTTAGTGAAGATAGATGGGAGATAAGGCTGGGGAGAGAAGTGAAATGTTTAGTAGGCAGATTAATAGTACAGTATTATGGCATTCTCTTTCTGTGGAGATACTGACTAAATGTTGATTCATGGTATTCCTCAGAACCACTGAGTTAGCCCATCCTTGCAGAGTTGTATTTGTGAGCAGTGTTTGTGTTTGAATGTAAGTATGTTTTGTGTGTTTTAATGTAGGCATATATTTGTGTGTTGTGTCGGCATTTGAATGCAATTGTATGTGTGTATGTTTTGTTGCTATTCGAAAGCAGTGGTGGTGTATGTGTGTTTATTGTTTGTATTTGAATTTGTTTGTACGTAGAGTTGGCATTTGATTGCTAGGATGTATGCACATGGTCCGAGGGCCTGGCCGGGAGGGGGGCCCGCCATCAGGGGGCCCGGCGGCAGGGCCAGATTCGCCCAATGGTCTAAGCAAGTAGGTGCCACCGGGTGGGCACACTCTGAGGGGGCCGGCCGCCTTCCACGCTGGAGCCGCCGGGCTGGGTGGCAGCCTCGCCGGTCCGGCGGCACTCCTGTTCTGTCACTAATGCTGAAGACGGAAGGAGGAAGGAGCATGTCTCTCTCTCATGCTCCTTTGCGGTTCCCACAATTCCCAGCACAGGATGTGGGAACCGCAAAGAGCATGAGAGAGAGACATGCTCCTCCCTCCTTCCGTCCTCAGCGTTAGTGACAGGACAGGAGTGCCGCCGGACCTGCGAGGCTGCCACCTGGCCCGGGGGCTCCAGTGTGGAACGCGGCCGGCCCCCTCTGACTTCTGTCGGTAAATGGGAGGGGGGAAAATAAAACAGAGAGGGGGAAGAGGGAAGAAAGAAACAGTGGGAGAATAGAGAGACACGGGGGGGAGGGAGAAAGAAACAGAGGGGGAAGAATGAGACACAGGGGGAATAGAGAGATGGGGAGGGGGAGACAGAGACAGAGAGGGAAGAATGAGACACAGGGGAGAAAGAGGGGGAATAGAGAGATGGGGAGGGGGAGAAAGAGACAGAGAGGGAAGAATGAGACACAGGGGGAGAAAGAGGGGGAATAGAGAGTTGGGGGAGAAAGAGAGGGAAGAATGAGACACAGGGGGAGAAAGAGATGGGGAGGGGGGAGAAAGAGACAGAGAGGAAGAGAGATGTGGGGGAGAGAGAGACACAGGGAAAGGGGGGAGAAAGAAGCAGTGGAAGAGAGAGACACAGGGAGAAAGGAGAGAGACACACAAGGGGAGGGGGAGAAAGAGGCAGAGGGGTAAGAGAGACTGGGAAGGAGAGGGGAGACATGGACACAGGAGCAGTGAGGAGGATAAAAGAAACATACAGAGGGACTGGGGGGAGACAAAAAGGCACACAGAAGGGCTGTATATATCATTGGTGGATCCAGGGGGGCAACGGGGCAATTGCCCCCCCTCCCTTGTCCGCAGGCACTGTGCGGGCAGCAGGCAGGGGAGGGAGGAAGAGAGGACCCGGGAGCGACCACAGAGCATTGCCGCGGTTACCATGGCAACATTACGGCTCTTGCGAGAGTCAACTCTAGCCCCATAAACACACTTCCCCCACACACACACCATACACATCACACACTGCCCCCACACACACACCATACACATTCACACACTGCCCCCATACACACACACTGCCCCCACACACACCATACACATTTACACACATTGCCTCACACACACACATACACTGCCCACCCATATACACACAGACCCCCATACACAGCCCCCCATACTAACATTGCCACACACATACACAGCCCCCTCATACACACATTGCCCCACACACCCTACACATTCACACACTACACCCCCTCACACACACTGAACCTTTCACACACACTGCACCACTGCTCCTATACCCTGCTACAGCCCCATATCCCAGCAGACCCCAAGTAAGTTGTCAAACTGTTCTTAAACGGTTTGACTACTCACTCTGGGAGGGGGGCCTCTCCCTCCTGGCACCATAACCACTACACAGAGCAGTAGTGGTTACAGTGCATGGATTATTTCTTTAAATAATCTACAAGTGCCCCAGTAGCCAGCAAGCCAGCCAGCCAGCCAGCCAACAAGCCGGCCAGCCAGCCAACCCATAGGCCAGCCAGCCAGCCAGCCCACAGGCCGGCCAGCCAGCCAGCCAACCCACAGGCCGGCCAGCCAGCCAGCCTACAGGCTGGCCAGTAGCCAGCCAGCCCACAGGCCAGTAACCAACCCACAGGCCTACAGCAAGCCACAAGCTTACAGCCAGCAAGCCCACAGCCTGCCAGCCACAGCCAGCAAGCCCACAGCCTTCCAGCAGGCCCACAGACTGCCAGCCAGCAACAGTAATTAAGGTAAGAGGAGCCAACTTGGCCTAGGTATCAGCGAGCTATGATGTGTTGCTATATTGTGAATAGGAACCAGAGTGTAGTCTCTAAGAGGCCTGGAGGAGATTCTTTCTAACACACTCTCTAAAGGATACTGAGATAGCCTCTGCTAGAATGAACCCCCCCTCCATGGTCCATTAGCCCTCAATTGTAGTCTCGACTGGGGCATGGAGGCGACTGTTTCTAACAGAGGCTCTCTAATGGACGCTGAGATGGCCTCTTCTAGAAAGACCCCCTTCCAAGCCTATTAGTTCTATAGTAGTCTCTAATGCGGCCTGGAGGAGATTCTTTCTAACACATTCTCTAAAGGACACTGAGATAGCCTCTGCTAGAAAGACCCCCCCGCTCCATGGCCCATTAGCCCTCAATTGTAGTCTCTACTGGGGCCTGGCGGCGACTGTTTCCAGAAGAGGCTATCTAATGGACGCTGAGTTGGCCTCTGTTAGAAAGACCCCCTTCCAAGCCTATTAAACTCCATTGTAGTCTCTAATGGGGCCTGGAGGGGATTCTTTCTAATACACTCTCTAAAGGACACTGAGATATCCTCTGCTAGAAAGATTCCCCTCCATGGCCCATTAGCCCTCAATTGTAGTCTCTACTGGGGCCTCGAAGGGATTATTGCACTTTTGTTCCTTGTGTCTAAAGATTGTGTAGGGTGTGGCTGGAGGCGGTACATGGAGGCGGGACAAGGGTGGCGCTTGCTGCGGAGTATGGGTGGGGCCTGTAAGGGGGCCCTTGATTTATTTTGCCATGGGGCCCTGAGGGTTCTCAGTCCGCCCCTGCACAGATGCCCACATGTACACACACACTGACACACACATACACACAGATAACACATATAGACACACAAATAACACATAACCACATGTGTATGGGCCACCCAATGAGCTTGTGGGCCTTGTTGCAGCTACACCGGTGGTAGTTCCATCACTGAGGTTTATGTTTAATTTTGTTTAATTTTTTTTCATTGCACACTGGTTACAGTATTTGAGAACAGTTTGGCAACTTACCTGGGCTGACCTCCTCTTCAGATGGAAATTCCTGCAGTACAGGGTCAGGTCATGGGCTGAAAGTTCAGCTAAGCACTCTCATATATTGATCTAAGTCCTATATTGCCCAGCATAGTCCAGTGTCTTGCAGAAAGTTGTCAAACTGTTTTGAAACAGTTTGTTTAATTATCATGGGAGGGCACTCCTGGCACCTTAAGCACCACTACATGCAGTGGTTATGGTGCTTTAAGTGTTCCTTTAAAGGGACACCATAGGAACCCAGTCGACTTCAGTTAATTGAAGTAGTCTGGGTGCAGTGTCCCTATTGCACTTAGTGCTGCTATGTAAAACTGCAATGTTTACATTACAGCACTAAGTCTGCCTCAAGTGGTTGTCTACTAGACAGACACTGGAGGTGCCTCCTGAATCCTAAAACACTTTTGGTCCAGTAACTGTCACTGGAGGACATCCAGTGTCAGATATTTCCCCATAGGAAAGCATTGATTCAATAGCGCCCTCTCGTCGAGGGATGTCAGAGGAGGCGGAGCCACGACCTAGTGCCAAGGGACATTGGCGCTAGGATACTGTGGCAAGGGATGGGGAGAGGGGAGGTAGAGGGAGCTATAGTGCCAGTAATACAGCTTTGTATTACTGGCACTATAGTATCCATTTAAAATTAGTTTACAAACTCTAATAGTTTGTTCATTTTTCTCAGCAATATAGAATCAGCACTTCCAATTTTCACACAAAAAAAAAAATGTTTAACTTCAACTAAATGAGAATAGTAATCCAATGTGAGTGTCATTGTTACATAACAGCAAAAAATCGATGCATTACCTTTAAAGTATTGAGCTACCAATAATTCTTCCACTGACTATTCATTTGACTTTGCTCCCCCGAGGCTTTGATCTCGGTTAAGAGAAAGCCTTATTGATTAGTGGCCAACTAATACTGCAACAGACAGGTCTAGCCATAAACACCAGCTGTGTTAAAGTCAAGGTCAAGCGAAGAAACAAAGAATAATTACAAACTTGTAGTAGACTAAAGGACATGGATGGATAGATGGATGGATGGACGGATGTGTGGTTGGTTGGAAGAACGGACATACAGGCGGACAAATAGATTACAATTACGTACAGACACAGCAAAGAATTTTAATCTTATTTATCTTCAGAATATTAACTTTTTATGTTTCAAGTACCAACAGAATGCAATGAACAGTAAGAATAAAGCAAAAAATACAGAGGGATCAACCTACTAAACAGTGTTGGAAAAAACATCTCATATTCAGGGGGTGTCTCAGATAACCAGAACTAATTAAAAAATGTTACAAAATTTCAAAGAAATTGCAAAAAAAATTGGTTAGTCTATTAATACGGTGAAAGAAAGGAGAGTTAGGATGGAGCTGTCTGAATACGCAAGCAGATACATGTTTATCTCATCAACACATGAAAAACAAAGTCAAACTGGATTAAGTTTTCCCAGGGAAAGGGTGTGCAGAGACAAGGTACAGTAGCTCAGGATATTTTGGAGTACTCCTACTGATAGTTGAGGAGATCCGGGATGGTGTGAGTTTTTTCACTTTACTAATTGTTCAATCTTTTTAAAGGGTCATGCCACGTACAACCTATTTTTCTCAAAGAGTATACAATTTTACCTATACACTATGCTTTCACAATTGCTAGCAAATATATGGATTGGGTATGAAAAAAAAGAAATATTTAAATAAAAATCTCTCTCCCACCTGTCAATCAATTCATCAGCATTCACTCCATACAGAATTGATTGACAATGAGTGACACCTCCCCCATGCGTTCTTTCTGCTCTCCAAATATAGCAAACTCAGCATATGCACTATGGTTGCTATGCTAGCTCGTTACGCTCTTAGCGCTGGCTAGATAGTATAGGAATGGAGTTCCATTGAAATGCTGTCATCCTGGCAATAAAGCCGGTGTGACGCATTACTTAACAGATTTTCCCTGGTTTTGGTGCTGAACAAATGGCTGCAAATTGGAGGTAGAATTGACAAAAAAGCATAGCCATGCAAAAACACTTGCCTCACATTGAATAAAGCCATATATGCTCCATACACTGTAAGATGGTTTTTTTTAGCACAGCCTGTTACTGCTGTCCAACTCTTTTACTACTAAGGGTTAATAAATGGGGGGAAATAACCCTCTCTGTCTCATTAGAGATTTTTTTTTTTACCTTTTAGCTGAAAGTAGCAAGGTGAATTGTTAGTGTAGGACTCACATAAGAAGAGGTTTGTCTTGATGTGGCAGGTTAGCTTCAACTTGGCCACTAGAGTGATACTAAAAAACCCTTAAGGACCAAACTTCTGGAATAAAAGGGAATCATGACATGTCACACATGTCATGTGTCCTTAAGGGGTTAAATATGCACATGGATTAGGGATAGTGTGCAAATAACTTTATTCTTTAATTTTTATTGTACGTATTGGGGTTGATGTGTACTATGGTCATTACTAGTGTGAGTTTGAGCGCAGTACAAATGTTGTATGTTTGCATCTACCTGTATTTTTCTATAAATACCATGTTGATTTATATTTTGATATTTTTTAAAAATAACAAAAGTACTAACAACATATACTAAGCAAATTTAGAAAACCAAAAATACAAGCAAACATCATCCTTTCAGCACCAAATTGTGTATTCCTTTTAAAAACACCTGCTGTAACTTGTAATAGTATAAATGTTCAGTATTTAGAGCTTGGGGGAGAACAGTGCGGCTTTTTAAAAAAAAAAAAATGTATGAGTTAGGGACATGGTTTGGTTTGTAAATACCAATAATACAATTCATCATATATAACACAGGTAATGATATTAACACATATTAAGTGATTGGTTAATAGCGTATGATCATAATAGACTAGAACAATTGACTATTATTGTACGTGTAAACAAAATCTATTATTGTTTACATTTGTAAATATAATGGCAATCTTAATTGAACATACATGGCATCTTGACTCATAGACAAACTTGTAGCACTGTTTTTACACTTTAATAATGGTATACATATAAAAAAATATATATATAATACTAGCCAAAGATTATTATTTTCTGAAATGAATAATACTAATTGTATAAATGTAAACAAAAAAAAATCAACCATTTTCATGAAAAATCTGTAATGTTACAGCTCCCTCTATAGGTCAATAATATAGAAACATAGAAACATAGAATGTGACGGCAGATAAGAACCATTCGGCCCATCTAGTCTGCCCAATTTTCTAAAAACTTTCATTAGTCCCTAGCCTTATCTTGTAGTTAGGATAGCCTTATGCCTATCCCATGCATGCTTAAACTCCTTTACTGTGTTAACCTCTACCACTTCAGCTGGAAGGCTATTCCATGCATCCACTACCCTCTCAGTAAAGTAATACTTCCTGATATTATTTTTAAACCTTTGTCCCTCTAATTTAAGACTATGTCCTCTTGTTGTGGTAGTTTTTCTTCTTTTAAATATAGTCTCCTCCTTTACTGTGTTGATTCCCTTTATATATTTAAATGTTTCTATCATATCCCCCCTGTCTCGTCTTTCCTCCAAGCTATACATGTTAAGATCCTTTAACCTTTCCTGGTAAGTTTTATCCCGCAATATATTATCTCAAATTATCTTTAATAATATAATATCTCAAAGCATTTATGTCTTCACCATCTGCTGATTGATCACCCTTTAGTGATATGGATACATTGACTATATGTTTAGGGTGACTTTACATCTTTGGGAACAGTTGGATTTATTGACCTGTGTGGATATTTTTTTTAATAATGTTTATGTTTCATAGAGTTTCTTAAGTTAACCACTTGACATCATTAAAGAGACACTATAGTCATCCAGACTACTTCATCTCAATGAGAAACTGCAATATTTACAGTGCAGGGTTAACACATCATTTAGTGGCTGTGATACTGTCATCCACTAGAGGCGATTATGTGGCACAGGCCGTGTAGAACTCGATCACATGACGTGAAAGCGACATATGAAAGCATTGATTTAATGCTTTCCTATGGGAAAATTTAATTGCTGTTACGGCACACACCACACATGAGGATTAGGCCCCCAATGCTCCTCTATGAGGAGTACAGGATTGGACCCTGTCTCCTCCGTGATTGCATCTCCAGGCGAGAGGTTAGCAGCGCCAAGGGAGCCTCGGCTCTGGGTTTTAACCCCTTCAGTGCCAAATGGGGGAGGACCAGATACTACTAGCGACAGGGAAACTGCAACAGATTTGTATTCCTAACACCTATAGTGTTCCTTTAATAATGTTACTGGGAATCCGTTAAAGTGGCACAAATCCTTTTTTTTAACCCTCCTCTCAACTTCACTACATCTAATTGACCCCCTAGTCACCCCCAAATGCCCCTAAACCCCCAATATTAGCTATTTTTTTTATCTTTATTTTCTTCCCCGACCTAGGTCCAGGGCACCGCCATCTTTGTGTGGGGAGATGAAGTCACTGTTAAACACTTGGGCATTCAAACAGGAATTTCATCTATTCATTCATTTGTCAGAAAGACGAATAAATGAATAGAAATTTCAAATGAATGAATGAAGACCTCTTTGTTAGTTCGGTTTATTACAAGGAGGGAGCTACCGGCGCGTAGCTCCCTCCTTGTAATATGTAAAAGTAGAAGTGGCAGGGAGCAGTGCTCCCTGCCACTTCCTAAGCCCCCCATGTCCTCCCTCATTCTATGGGAGTCAATATGACTCTCATAATAGCATAAGGGAGATTAAAATCTCCTGAATGCCCCTACTCGCTATGCTGCGAGAAAGGGCATGTCTACTAAACAGTGAGCAGCCTCTGGCTGCTCACTGTCGTAAAAAAAAAAAAAGCCTCCCCCTTCTAAAATATTGCCCCATGATGGGGCATGTATTAACTAGCAACAGTGAGCAGCCACAACCAAACAAAAGTCCTGAATTTCGTCCTAACACAAATGGACGAACTGCTCTAATTCTGTTAGGGCGAAATTCTGTCGTTTTGACAGCGTTCGGGAATACGGAAAGGAGGCATCGCGAGGACATGGAGGTAAGTTAAGAATTGTAGGAGAATTTCTCTAAACACAGGAAATGGAGCACATTTTGCTCCTCCGCTGGTCATAGATGGTCAGGTGTAGGAAACCTCCATAAGACAAAGTAGTCTCAACTTTGTCTTGTGTTTTAAAGAAAACTAGAGCAGACAGGAAGAAATGCAGAACAGATCCTGAGAGAGGGAGAGAAAATAGGAAGCGATTGGGGAAAGGTAGGTTTAGCATGACAGTGCCGTTTTAGTTAATTCCCTTACGGTTGTATTTGAGTCGCATTTTTAGTTGAGGATGATTGTTTTGATGCTAACAAGCTTGTTCTGACATAGATGTGCCTCGCCCACATGCTTTCTGGATACTGTTAACCCCATGCTAGCAGGTGTCATCGAATGGAGAAAACACTATAAATGCCATCTCTGACAGGATGTATCTGCCAACATGCAACGTTAAATCCCAGTGTGCACTACTTGGCAGCACACAATCTTCACAACAATAAACACAGACAACACTCATTATCTTGGGTTTAAACTGTAAACATGCAATTTTATCCACTAAGAAATATATTTAGGATGAGATATAGTTTAAGTATGCATTTTATATGAATAGCAATAGGTGCTTCATTGTTTGTTATGTTTGATGGAGGTTTTCATTATAACATAATTAATCTCAAGTACAAAAAAAGAAAAAAAAAAACATAATAAACAAAGACAAAGCATCATACTTTATATCGTACTAACTTCTTATGAAGGGTGCAATGTAAAACTAGAACTAGCAATGTGATTTTTATGTTCAAATGTCATTTATATTTGTTTCAGCAAATTGTATTTACGTATTTGATCCCTCAGGTCCTCTGCAATGTGTCACGTGATGAAACACAGTCACTATGTGTCAAGGTTTGGCAGTAAACTGGGATTAAAATGCATTGGCATGGATGAAAACGGGATAATATTTAATAGCAACCCATCTCTATGGAAAATTATCCGTCCATATTTTACAAAAGGTACATATATTTTTTTTAAATGTTAAGCACTTGCTATAGCAGATCGAAACATTGCCTACCTAGCACTTGTTATGTTTATAACAAATGTATGCAGTTATTACCTCAATCCTTGGCAGGGTAGGACTTTCCGATTAAGCAATGCATACAAGTCTCTTATGTATTTCTGGCTTACAGCTAAAAGTAGCTATTTAAGCACATCTTAATTTAAAGTGCCACTAAAATCTTTACAAAATACTCATGATGACTGTGATGAAATTTCACTGAAATTCCAACCCAGTCAAGAGATATATAGAGACAAAGTAGGGACTACTATGTCTCTCTATTTCATCTCCACTTGAATTTTCTTGACACAAGGCAGAGCGTAAGTGTCCATCCATGAAGCCATCACCAGTGACTGCTGTAGGGAATTGGCTGGGTCTCGCAGGAACCCCCTATAGACCTCAATGCTGTACTCTTACTCATGCTCGAGAGTACAGCATTGACGTCAGCACCGATGAGGACCATGCTGGACCAAGGTGGCGACTCCCGTGAGGGACAGGTTCAGGTAAGTAAACTCACCTTTATCTGCCCTACTTGGACACCGGACTACCAGAGGCGATGTTACCGTCAGGGGTTTATGAATGCGATGCAAGTCTCTATAGGAACCTCTGCTTAAGATATAAATTATGTTCTGCTCCCAGGCTGTGCCATAAGAAGGTGTGGGACAGAAAAAAATTATCTGGTAGTGGGAGAAATTAGTGCTTTTGGTAGAAGGTGTAGGAGGAGATAGGTCTAGACTCAACACACCTTTCAGCACTCATAAATGGGACATATATCAGGCCTTCAACTGGTTCTTGGTCAGAATTGTGGCAACTGACATTTAATGTGGATAAGTGCAAGATAATGCATCTTGGACGTAAAAACCCAAGGGCAGAGTACAGAATATTTGATAGAGTCCTAACCTCAACATATGAGGAAAGGGATTTAGGGGTGATTATTTCTGATGACTTAAAGGTAGGCAGACAATGTAATAGAGCAGCAGGAAATGCTAGCAGAATGCTTGGTTGTATAGGGAGAGGTATTAGCAGTAGAAAGAGGGAAGTGCTCATGCCATTGTACAGAACACTGGTGAGACCTCACTTGGAGTATTGTACACAGTACTGGAGACCGTATCTTCAGAAGGATATTGATACCTTAGAGAGGGTTCAGAGAAGGGCTACTAAACTGGTTCATGGATTGCGGGATAAAACTTACCAGGAAAGGTTAAAGGATCTTAACATGTATAGCTTGGAGGAAAGACGAGACAGGGGGGATATGATAGAAACATTTAAATATATAAAGGGAATCAACACAGTAAAGGAGGAGACTATATTTAAAAGAAGAAAAACTACCACAACAAGAGGACATAGTCTTAAATTAGAGGGACAAAGGTTTAAAAATAATATCAGGAAGTATTACTTTACTGAGAGGGTAGTGGATGCATGGAATAGCCTTCCAGCTGAAGTGGTAGAGGTTAACACAGTAAAGGAGTTTAAGCATGCATGGGATAGGCATAAGGCTATCCTAACTATAAGATAAGGCTAGGGACTAATGAAAGTTTTTAGAAAATTGGGCAGACTAGATGGGCCGAATGGTTCTTATCTGCCGTCACATTCTATGTTTCTATGTTTCTATGTTTCTTCTCAGTTATTAGCAGATCACTGGGAATACCAACCTTTTTTTTCCACAGAGACACATCGTTGGTTATTTAGGGGTCCCATGCACCACCAACAATATATCTAATGTTATTTAGACATGTGTGTATTTTACTTTAGAAGTGTAGCAGTAACCAGAGCATTCTCTGTGTGGGGTGGAAGTTTTCAAGGGGTGCGGAGCTCAGCTAATGTCGTTTGAGTGCTCTGAAGGTGTGTACATCACTTTTAGTCATGATTTCAGTTTTTACCATATTTATGGAATTTTAATGGTTGTCACTGAACTATCTAAAATTTAATTGTTTTGTTTCTTTGGTTTGCTCTACTATGTAGTTAATTCCCTCATGGGTTTTACTAAACAGAAAGGAACATGAGTGATTTCTTCCTAATGAGGAATTCTAGTTCTCTCACAAGAATTAATTAGAACTAATACACTGTGAGTGATATACGCTGTGAGAGGTCATTGTGAAGCAAGCTCCCAGTGGTGCAAAGATATAACACATACAAACCAGAGGGAGACATTACAGATAGCTTGCCCCAGCATCTGTAGGTTGGCAGCGTTAATAGTATTCTCTTCATTTTTTTTTTGTTTTAATTGGAATCCTCGCAAATCATACACACTGCTAATTCCTTAAATGCTTGAGTCAGAGAACCCCACAATAAGAGAAAATTACATCAACAGCCTGAAAACTCAAGCTGCACTATTTAAAGAGACCTTTTCATCCCCGGGTCATATGGGCAACAAGTTCATATTCAGGTAGGTATGTGTTAAATCTATATATTGTGCTGGTGAAAATTCCAGCAAGTCTATAGTTTAAATGATTAACTTACGTGAAATTCCTCTTCTTCCTTACACAATATCTCTCCTAGAGTAGTTGGAGAGGTTGAACACAGGCCATTCACCACAGAATAACATGACTGGCATCCTAAAAGTCTTAGTTATTGCATGACATTATGTCACCTGGAAGAATAGCAAAGAAGAGTGCCTAGTCACTCGGAACCTCAAATTTAATTTTCTTTACAGCTGTGCCAGTGGCATAACTGTAAAACCCATTAAGGTCAAACTATTAAATTGTTAGCACAATTCATTTTTTTTTTATGTGTCAAAAGGTCATGACATGTTCTTGTCGAGAGCATTTTATAGTTGTCGTTTTCAAGTCAATACTTTGCCTTCTTCTATGTTTCCTACTTAATGTTATCAAATAATATATTTGTATTATTATTATTAGCAATTATATGGCACCAACAAATTCCACAGTACCTCACAATTATAGAAATGGGATATTTAGAGGTGAATAGGGCTCTGCTCAAATGAGCTTACAATCTATGAGTGCATATGGGAAACATCAATTTACCGCTACTTTTTTCATTTAACCTAGAGTGACACTATGAGCACCAAAACAACTTTAGCTTAATGATTTTGGTGTATAGACCGTGCCATCTGAAATATCAATTCTCTGCCATTTATGATTAAATCACTTTGTTTATGCAGTCCTAGTCATGCCTCCCCTGCAAGTGATCTACATAGTCTCCCCACCCATTTCCTGTAAAGAGAGTTCTAAAGTTAAAACATCCTTTACTGCACATTTTGTTTAATTAAAAAATGTGTGTTGCCTGCTAAAGCATGCAGGAGCCTCCTGTTTATGATTACAGTTCAATTAACAGAACACCGGATAAACACTTCTGAAGTAAAACACTGTGCTGTTACATCTGATTGAAAATAAAAAAATAAAAATTTCATGCAGGCTGTGTGACTGACTGCCAGGGGAGGTGTGATTAGAGCTGCATAAACAGAAACAAAAGTAATTTAATTTCTAAATCGTAGAGAATTGAGCAAGGAGACTGCAGGGGCATGATCTATATACTAAAATAGCTTAAGTAAGCTAAAGTTCTTTTGGTGTTGATAGTATCCCTTTAAGTGCAATTGTGAAGATTCATGCACTCAGTTCCTGATACGGAAAAATCCAGTATAAACAATATACAATGCACAACGTTATACTATTATGGGTATGTTCCAATATTAAAAGAAAAATGGTGGGGTGGGGGAATGCATAAAACTCTTTGCAGAATACTTAAAATACCAATAAGCCATTTAAATTAATTATGTTATCCTTTATCATAATAGTGCTTGTGAAGATCTTTGTTTTACTGGAACATACACATACGCCTATTTAATTCACAATACATATTTGCTGCGATAGAAACATTGTATGCTATAATAAAGGATAAATTCACCTATTCAAAGTGGATCAACAACCACATGTTCGCAAGAGCCCATTTGAGTTCCTTTAATAATGTTACTGTGTTTTAAAAGTGTTTACCTATGCACATAACTACAAATAACTAAATGTATAGCGGATTATGTTAAATTATGCCTATAATTTATAAATCACTGAATTACACTATATAAACATTTTTCTTTTCAGCATTATCTGGACCTGGGCTTATACAAACCACAGAGCACTGCATCAGTTCAACCAATCGTTACCTTGAGAAACTGGGAGATGTAACGAATGAATTGGGAAATATAAATGTACTGAAGCTTATCAGGCTAATTATGTTAGATACTTCCAATAAGCTGTTCCTAAGAGTTCCTTTAGATGGTAAGGCATCTGTAACATGTTCTCAAACAAGCGCCGAAATATAGCTGATATCTGATTAATTATCATAGATTGTAAGCTTACTGGCTCCTTTAGTATCAGTGTATCTTATTATATATCCTCCTGGTCCAGGACTAAACTTGAGGGAGTGTGCACTGCTCAGGTGCTCTGTAGATAGGAGGTGTGTTCGGTGCTAGACGTTCCCTCAGGTAGATCCCACCCCCTCCTGTTAGTTAGGCCCTGCCCATCCTATAGCTGTCGGAACTCGTGAGGACGGAGCCTTATGAGAAGAGACAGGATCTACTTGAGGGGCAGAGCCTAGCGTCAAACACCCCACCTATCTCCTGAGCACCTGGGCAGTCCGCACCCACCCTCCCCCCAGGAATCGGCCCTGCTCCTGCCTATATAATGTTCTTTTTGCATAATTTGTAAATTTGTAAAGTGCTCTGGATAAGAGCACTATATATAGCATTGCCATATCCACCATGTTTTCTAGGACACATAATTTCATCATGTTGATTGACAGCACATGGCAATGTTACTCTGTATTACTGATAATGTATATGCTGCAGAATTACTGATTGATTTATCACTTGATTTATTACCGGCAGCATGTGACTTCTACATACTCTAGGGCAACTCTTTCTGTATGTTGTCAATCAATTTGTAAAAATGACACGTGTCCTGGAAAACATGCTGGATATGGTATCTCATACTATATAAAAACTCTTAAAGGGGAACTATCACTTCCCAGAATAATTATTTCTATTTACTTGTACCTATATTTAACAAATATGTATTTGTCAGGTGTGAAAAATAACATTAAATGTAAAAATCTACAACATTTTTTTTTTAAAAATAGAAAAATGTAAAATACTAAAAAGAGAAACTAATACTACTAAATGTTACCAACTCCCTGTATAATATATACCTGTTGTTTATTGTTATTTTCAGAAAATGAAATTGTTCTAAAGATCCAGAAATACTTTGATGCTTGGCAAGCGCTGCTACTGAAACCAGATATATTCTTTAAAATTTCCTGGCTATATAGGAAGTACGAAAAGTCTGCGTAAGTACTCAGATTAAAAATGTAAAATTTAGACCAGATTAGAAAAACTGGGAAAATTCTTCATGTTTTGGTTTGATTACTGTATCCTAAAATATATAATTCAAACTTTAGTGAATAAACCCTGTTTGTGTGTTGTCCACTGACTTACAAAATGTAGAACAATGCAGCAAATTTAACAAAAAACAACGAAAAAGTTTTTCCAGCTAGGCAATTTTGGCCTGGATTTTAGGAGTTGGTTGACAATTACCCACCGTTTACTATCGAGACAATACCAACTCCGAAATATTTTACTGAAAATGAGACATTTACATATATTTCAAATAAAGCTATAATTTCTTTTCAGGAATGATTTAAAAGATGCTTTAGAAATTTTAATTGCCCGGAAACGCCAAGAGCTGTCAACATTAGAGAAGCTGGAAAAGGATATGGATTTTGCATCAGAACTGATTTTTGCCCAGGTGTGCGGTATTAGAATTTAAATTAGGCACATTCATTATAAATAGTATAAAATATCATGTGCTGCTTGAATATAGTGATGGCATGATGAGTACTGAATTGGGAGCATGTATGTAACATATAAATATATATATAAAACATAAGTATAAATATTACGCAAATCATTTACTAAACAGTGAGCTGAGGTCAATTAACAGAGTTGCAAAATGTACCTAAAATTCGTTATTCTGGCAAAACTCCCCACTCCACCTGAGTTGAATGTCCACCGTCCCCCCTTCCCCCAATACAGCTGATTTTTATTTTAATTTTTTTTTTGTATTTTGGTTTATAAGATTAACTCAGTAACTCAGCTCACTATTTACCAATTATATCGCTTTAATTGTTACACATTTCACATATTCAGAACTTGCTGACTTTAACTATTAGTTTATACTTTTTTTTGTTTTAATTGTGAATCACATTTTATCCATTTAAGAGTTCTGTAAAATAAAAAGTTTATTATTTATAGTAACTGCTACATGTTTGAGTCAGATAAAAAAAAATAATGTGTACATATGTTTAAATCAAGTCCCAAATATCAGGTCACAATCTTCTTCTGTTTATAATATATGTAAATATTTAAGATGGGCTAATTTGATTAACTGTTTTGGAGCAGTTTGACAAAGAAATGGGGTCTTTTCTGCACTCACCACCTCTGTAGAAGCACTAATTATGATACCAAGTGCAACTTCGTCGAACCTTGGACAACAGTCATAGGCCAGAGCAGCTCTCTTAGTCTATCAGTGCTGTGTAAGTTTCGATGGCTTTGCTGTTTAGAATGTGTAAGTAGTGCATTGGTTTTACCAGTATAACAGCAGAGAGTACGTGCCATGTATGTGCCAGGAAGAGTCCGGTTTTGATGTTAAAATGTTCTAATGAACGGTAGTGGTTATGGTACTTTGAGTATCCCTCTCATAACATACTCTGCATTGCAAAAAGAAAAAAAATAATTTATAAACTTTTTTTTTTACAGAGCCATGGGGAGCTTACAGCTGAAAATGTCAACCAGTGCATCTTGGAAATGCTTATTGCAGCCCCTGACACCATATCTGTTTCACTCTACTTCATGTTAGTTCTCATTGCACAGCATCCAAAAATTGAAGAGGTGATAAGGAAAGAAATCCACAGTGTTACAGGTGAGCAAATATTAGAGGCTAAACCATTATTGAAACATGGAAAACACCCATGTTCCTTTTTCTGATCCACTCATCTTCTACAAAAGCCATTACTGGTAGTATTTCACAAGAAAGTTAAACTAAAATGCACATGCAGGGTTATTTACTTAAGTGACAATTGTCAGGCATTCAAAGCCATGATGAGTTAACCAAGTCTTTGACAATATATAGATGTTTGTTGTTTATCTAGAGCCACTCAGATGATATCGATTGTTGGAGATTCTAGTTATTAATATTGACTCATGGAAAATAAATTATAAAAACTTATATGCCAACTTGCATGCTTATTAAATAAAAAGTCACAATGGCCCCTTCAACACACATCAACTGTGAGAGTTGCAGGGGGAAAAAAGCAAAATATGTAATTAACAAAACAAAAGAGGCAAAAAAAAGGCATTTTGTCACACGAGGAGTTCTGTAAATATAAGTTTTTTATCTATTAAAGAAACAAAGAAGATTTTAATGTTAGCAGCACTTTACATAGTTAAACGATGAAATGTGACTTTGCCCGACCTCTAAAGTGCCTTACAGCAGTCAGCACGTGCCAGATCAAATCAACTGGATGGCTTACACATTAGCAGTGTCCTTGTTTTAATTTCATATTCAATGACACAAAACATCACTAATGTATACCTCGGGGGTGTTTCATTTAAATAAGCAGTGATCGCATTAATAGTGGAAAAATCTAAACCATTACATGACATTATATTACTACATCCAGTTTGCCAACTAACATGAACTCCAAACAAAACAAATATATCATAATTAATTATCAAATAAATACCGTATTTATCGGCGTATAACACGCACTTTTTCTCCCTGAAAATAGGGGAGAAATTGTGGGTGCGTGTTATACGCCGGCCCTTTAAATACTGCAGCCGTCTGAGCGCTCTATCAAGAGCGCTCAGGCGGCTGCAGTTGGTACTCACCTCCCCTGTAGCGTGGCCGAGCCGCTCTGCTGTCCGCGGTGGCCGGCCGGAGTGATAGGAAGGTGCACGCGCGGAACAGGAGTTTCTGTTTCCTGTACCCGGTCGGACTGACAGGAAGGTGCACACTGAGCGTGCACCTTCCTATCACTGTGGCTCGTCCACGCTACAGGGGAAGGGGGTGAATAGAGGGGAGGGGGTAAGAAGAGGGGAGGGGGGAGTAAGAGGGGAGGGGGGGAGAAGAGAGGGGGGAGTGGGGAATAAGAGAGGGGGGGGAGTGGGGAATAAGAGTAGGGGGAGGTGAAGGGGGAGGAGGCAAGAAGAGGGGGGGTAAGAAGAGGGAGGGGGTAAAGAAGAGGGGGAGTAAAGAAAGGGGGGGAGGGGGGTAAGAAGAGGGTGGGAGAAGAAGAGGGGGGGAGGGGGAGCAAGAAAGGGGTAAGAGGGGAGGGGAAGTAAGGAAGAGGGGTGGGGGAGTAAGAAAGGGGGGTAAGAAGAGGGGGAGGGGGAGTAAGAAGGGGTAAGAGGGGGAAGGGGAAGTAAGAAGAGAGGGGAGTAAGAAAGGGGGGTAAGAAGTTCTTTATTTGAAATGACCACTCTAGGCACCCAGACCACTTCAGCTTTATGAAGTGGTCTGGGTGCCAGGTCCCTCTAGGATTAACCCTTTTTTTTAATAAACATAGCAGTTTCAGAGAAACTGTTATGTTTATACTGAGGGTTAATCCAGCCTCCAGAGCCTCTAGTGGCTGTCTCATTGACAGCCGCTAGAGGCGCTTGCGTGCTTCTCACTGTGAAAATCACAGTGAGAGCACGCAAGCGTCCATAGGAAAGCATTGTAAATGCTTTCCTATGCGACAGGCTGAATGCGCGCGCGGCTCCTGCCGCGCGTGCGCATTCAGCCGATGACATCGCGAGCAAGGAGGAGAGGAGGAGTACAGCTCCCCGCCCGGCGCTGGAGAAAGGTAAGTGTTTAACCCCTTCCTCTCTCCAGAGCCCGGCGGGAGGGGGTCCCTGAGGGTGGGGGCACCCTCAGGGCACTATAGTGCCAGGAAAACGAGTATGTTTTCCTGGCACTATAGTGGTTCTTTAAGTTTTTTTTCCCTGAAATTTCCCTCTTAAAATGAGGTGCGTGTTATAAATACGGTAATAGGGAAGATCTCCTTTGGTGTAAGATACTGATTATGAACAGGCCACTAAGCTACTGTGTTTAACAAGGAAGGGACCAGTGGATTGCATTTATCCCCCTAGGTCATGTTAAATTGGGCTTTTGCAAGAAATTTTAAAATGTTCCGTGTCATTATAGAAGCAAATTATTTAAAGAATTGTTTCTTTTCTGTTATGTCATCGATTAGGTGACAGAGAGGTGCAAAGTAGTGATATGCAAAACCTGAAGGTTCTCGAAAACTTCATCTATGAAAGCATGAGGTACCAGCCTGTGGTTGACCTGGTTATGCGCAAAGCCTTGGAAGATGATGTCATTGATGGTTATTACGTAAAGAAAGGCACTAACATAATTTTAAACTTGGGACGCATGCACCGTGTTGAATATTTTCCGAAACCAAATGAATTCTCCTTGGAAAATTTTCAGAAGACGGTACGTTCAGCTATAGATACAGATGAGTGAAAGGAGTTTTATTCCACGCAACAAGAATTGCCTTCTTCATGTGTGGAATAAAACTGCTGTCACTCAGCCATTTGAGGGTCTTGTCCACTGTGGCCTTGTGAAGCTAAAGGTGTACCTCAGACTGTTTGACTTCAAGGAAGTCATATTGTATTAGTGCCATTCATTCTGTTTTCTAAATTATCTACAGCAGGGGTAGGCAACCATCAGCTCCCCAGATGTCATGGACTACATCTCCCTTGATGCTTTGCCAGTATTATGGCTGCAAGAGCATTATAGGAGAAGTACTCAAGAACATCTGGAGTGCTGAAGGTTTCCTACCTATGATCAGCAGTATGGGTAGGCAAAATCTCAGATACCTATAGAAACGGCAAATAGCTGGTGCCTGCTTTGCAATGTTGCATTTTAAAATTTTTAAGTAGGATTAGGATGATGTTTAATCTTCAATATTAAAATAATCACTGTCAAGTTCATGGTAATCTTGGAGACTTTAATTTAAAAGTAAAATATTAACTTTCTGTCAACGAGAAGCCTAATCACTGTATATTCAGTGGTGGTCTGAACCAGCGTACTACGTATAGTGTGCTCTGTGCTTTAATTCAGTCTGCAGTATTATACAGATCCATCCAATTCTTTCCACTGTTTTATTTTAATCATGTTACACTAGGTAATGAGGATACAAAACAGCTGGCCTTTGTCTTTACTATATGTCAAATAGAATATGTAGCATTTGATTTTTATTTTATATGCTCTTATATAGCTCTTAATGCAATTGTATAAAGAAAAAAAAATTCTGAACAAATAAGTAATATTGAAATACTTTTTTTATAAACTTTTAATCATCACACCACAGCCCTCTGGGTACTAATGGTACTAATGGTACTACTAGTTGTTGGTCCACATATGGAACCAGGGATGACTACACAGAATATTTTGAAATGCTATCTAAAAGAAACACTCCAAGCACCATAACCACTACAATATGCCTTAGTGGTTATGGTGCCAGGAGTGACCTTACATCCTCCTAGGATAAATAGTCAAACCTAATGGATTGACAACTTGCCTGGGTCTGCCAAGTGCCAGTCACCTCCTTCATTGAGAAATATTTACACAGGAGGGCTCACTAAAAATATCTCAACAACACAGAGTCCAAATAATTTATACTTTTTAGGTGCTCAAGCCCAACTCTGTTCTCCACAGGTTCATAGTACACCATACAAAAATAAGAATAGAGGGGGTAATTCTCAGTCCTGGGATGTGGCAACATAATTAATCTGTCAAATTTTAATGTGTAAAAACCAAAATGGTAATGTCTTCTATTTGACCCTGTTGTTTTCTAAAATACCATAAACCCTGTACATGAGTACCATAAAACCTGTACATGGGGGTATTATTGTACACATGAGACATCGCTGAAAACAAATATGAGTGTGTTAGAGCAGTAAAACGTATAATGCTAATGATAGTCTGACAGTCCAGCTGTAACAGTGCATAATTCTTGATGCAATCCTGCAGCAGACCACCACCAATTATCTCCTATGCAACGTCTATCCCAGCATAGTGTTTGAAGCAGATTATTCTTTGCCTCCATTCCACCGACATTCTGGAGTCAATCTGAGTGCTAGATCATCCTACGCCCATTTGTGTCATTTTTGTGACCTGAACTATGCACCATTTGGCACTGACACAGACCAATGTATACGTATCATATCTGGGAAATCTAACTTTAAATTTCCCAGATCTGGAACATTTCTTCTACTGTTTATTTCTCATAAATTTATGGGTTATGTGTATCTTGGGTTTCAGCTGATAAGGAGTTATATCTTTCATGTTTTTTTTTTTCTTTTTGTCTATAGAGAAATATATCAGAAAACAAGCAGATTAGTAAAACATGAGGTATAAAGGGAAAAAAGGCATACATACATACATACATACATACATACTACAATATTGCACTCCACTAATGTAAATAATGCAAAGGAGTTATCACAAATAATCATTATCTTTATTAAATGTCCATATTAATATTCAGTTTTCGGTAGTGCAGAGGACACCACACTCCCTTGGTCCCCAAGAGACAAATGGACCAGAGGTACGCCGAACCCCACTTAACAGTTTAGAAAGTGTACATTGGTCCAGGCACTTAAACTGTAATAAAAAAAAGCAGGTTTATGGGAGCATTATACAAGCAACATTTTGACCTTCACAGGATTTTTTTCAAGCTCAGTTGAGCTTAAGTTCCTGTGAGGGTTGAAACGTTGCTTGTATACTGCTCCAATAAACCTGTTTTTTTATTTCAGTTTAAGTGCCTGGACCAATGTCTACTTTCTAAACATGTTAATATTCAGACAAACAATGTGTATTGTGTCAGGTAAGTAGAGAAAAAAGTAAGTGAGAAAAGTGCATAAGGGGGATTAATAGAGAGAGACATACCACGCACCAGAACAACTGAACACGTTTTGTGTCTTCAAAGGACGATATAGCTGAGGTTTTATAGAACCTACTAATGAGAGCTTCTCATCTAACTTCACTTTTTTTATTGTTTACATATTCCACAGCCCTTTATAGTTATACAGTGTGGATGTACACTGAACAAAATCATAAACACAACACTTTTGTTTTTGCCCCCATTTTTCATGAGCTGAACGTAAAGATCTAAAAAATTTTCTATTTACACAAAATGTCTATTTCTCTCAAATAGCGTTCACAAATCTATCCAAATCTGTGTTAGTGATAACTTCTCCTTTGCCGAGATAATCCACCCACCTCACAGGTGTGGCATATCAAGATGCTAATTAGAGAGTATGATCATTGCCTAGGTGTTCCTTAGGCTGGCCACAAAAAAGGCCACTCTAAACTGTATTTGGAAGAGTCTGGGGGAGGTCCAAAAACCAGTCAGTATTTGGTGTGACTACCATTTGTCTCATGCAGTGCAACACATCTTCTTCACATAGAGTTGATCAGGTTGTTGATTGTGGCCTGTGGAATGTTGGTCTACTCCTCTTCAATGGCTTTGCAAAGTTGCTGGATATTTGCAGGACCTGGAACACGCTGTCGTATACGCCGATCCAGAGCATCCCAAATATACTCAATGGGTGACATGTCCAGTGAGTATGCTGGCCATGCAAGAACTGGGATGGTTTGAGCTTCCAGGAATTGTGTACAGATCTTTGCAACATGAGGAGTGCATTATCATGCTACAACATGAGGTGACCGTCGTGGATAAATGGCACAACAATGGGCCTCAGGATCTCATTACGGTATCTCTGTGCATTCAAAATGCCATCAATAAAATGCACCTGTGTTCATTGTCCATAACATACGCCGGCCCAAACCATAACCCCACCGCTACCATGGGCCACTCGATCCACAACGTTGACATCAGCAAACCACTCACCCACACAATGCCATACACACTGTCGGCCATCTACCCTGTACAGTGAAAACCGTGATTTATCCATGAAGAGAACACCTCTCCAAAGCACCAGACGCCATTGAATGTGAGTATTTGCCCACTCAAGTCGACGACGAACTGCAGTCAGGTTGAGACCCCGATGAGGATGACGAGCATGCATATGAACTTCCCTGAGACGATTTCTGACAATTTGTGCAGAAATTCTTTGGTTATGCAAATCGATTGTTGCAGCAGCTGTCTGGGAAACTGGTCTCAGACGATCTTGGAGGTAAAGATGCTGGATGTGGAGGTCCTCGGCTGGTGTGGTTACACGTGGTCTGCGGTTGTGAGGCCGGTTGGATGTAGTTACAAATTCATTAATTTCATGAATGAATGAACATTTAGTTCACAGGCAACAGCTCTGGTGGACATTCCTGCAGTCAGCATGCCAATTGCAAGCTCCCTCAAAACTTGCGACATCTGTGGCATTGTGCTGTGTGATAAAACTGCACATTTTAGAGTGGCCTTTTATTGTGGCCAGCCTAAGGCACACCTGTGCAATAATCATGCTGTCTAATCAGCATCTAGATATGCCACACCTGTGAGGTGGATGGATTATCTCAGCAAAGGAGAAGTGCTCACTAACACAGATTTAGACAGATTTGTGAACAATATTTGAGAGAAATAGGCCTTTTGTGAAAAAGCCTTAGATCTTTGAGTTCCGCTCATGAAAAATGGGGGCAAAAACAAAAATGTTGCGTTTAAAAAATTTGTTCAGTGTATAATGGCAAATAACATACAGACAAAATAATTTAAAAAAATTTCAGTTAGATATTTTAATACTTTTTTTTTTTTTTAAATTGATGATTCAATTATGGATATTTTATGTAATTAGACATATTCCATACACCTTTCATTTTTCATAAGAGATTATCTTTCTCCCCTAATTGCTGTAGGTTCCTTATCGTTACTTCCAGCCATTTGGATTTGGTCCGCGAGCATGCGCAGGGAAATACATAGCAATGGTGATGATGAAAGCAATTCTTGTGACTCTCCTGAAGAGATACAGGGTACAGACATTAAACGGAAGATGTCTGGAGAACATTCAGAACACCAATGATCTCTCCATGCATCCTGATGAAAAACAGGACTCGTTAGAGATGATTTTCATTCCTCAGAATACCACTAATTTCAAGCACCAGCAGGCAACATCATCATCTGGAAAATTCTGAAATGTAATTAGCATTGAGTAAGTGACAGTGTTGATCTGTGTTAAATCTTGATTTAACAGCTCCTGCTTACATTACGGAAGTAATTTTCTGTGCTCGACAAATGTTAGACTGAGGTGTTTTATTTCTGATCTCATTATATACATTTGTCTATATTTAACAATATTATTAATAATAAAATATTCAGTTTATATTTTTCAGATATTATAAAGTGAAATTATTTAATTATTTCACTCCTAATCAGAAAATAATTAAAAAGACGATGGAAAAATAAATTAAAAGTGTTAACCTGGATGGAAACATGGTGTATTTAAATGCTTTGGAATTATTTATTTTCCCTTTAGGGCAATGGCTCTCAACCCAGTCCTCAAGTACCCCCTAACAGTCCAGGATTTAGGGATTACCAAGTTGTGTCTAAGTTGTTTTTAGAAAAGAAAAAAAAATCCCTAACTCCTGGACTTCTAGGGGGTACTTGAGGACTGGGTTGGGAACCCCTGCTTTAGGGGAATTGTTACTTTTGCAGGTGCTGTATTTGAGCAATTCTTGGAAATTAAAAAGTGTTTTACCTGGGTTTTTTTAAATCAAAAATTACTATTATTATATTTAACAAAATGTTAACTAAAATTCCTTGTCTTTAAATGGTTCTTCTCCTTTTTGGGACACTGCTTGATTCTGGGAGCTTTAAAGGGGAAAGTAGGTGGTGGGGGTTAATAAGTTGTATAAGTCGTGCTGCACCTTCCACCAACCCAAACTTTGAGATAAATAAATCTTTTAACTTCTCAAACTTCTATAAATCCTAATCCCAAACTGAAATGTTTTTATTAATACTTCTAATGATTTTAAAAGTTGTGAAAGATGATTTTTAATCTTACAGCCATGCTGAGCGTGAGTATTGGTCAGTCCACCTCATGGGATTGCCTTCAATCAGAACCTTTTGGATGTTCCAACTGCATCCATACACTGAAACTCTAATTATGATTCAACACCTACAAACCAGCCCAGTGTTAAGTAATCATAAAGATATAAAAAATTAAAAGCTGTCCTTCAATCTAATGTTTGCAATGACCACAGAGACGACCATGTGCTGATGTAATGAAGTTCCTGGCGCAGGACATTATTAGCTGATACTAAGTAGTCCAGCCAGCACATGGTCTGCTTAGAAAAATCCTTAATAAGAGGCATGTCCATCTTGAACGATCCATTATTGGGCAGTTCTGGTGGATGGCTATAGCTGTTGACAGTAACAGAAAAGGTACAGGCACTTAATGTTCTTATATTGGCAAACTTTTATTGGAACATCATACAAGCTTTGATAAAGTTTAGAGCATTACTGAAATATTACTTTAAGTGTAATATGTTCCAATGAAAGTCTGCCAATATAAAAACACTGAGTGCCTGGACTTTTCTGTAACTAACTACATGTGATGTTCAGTGGCGGATCCAGAGCCTGATCTCGGGAGGGGCACTTGTAGATTATTTAATTAAATAATCCAGGCACAATAACCACTACAGCTCAGTGTAGTAGTTATGGTGTCAGTAGTGCCAGGATTCCACCCCAGAGTAAGTAGTCATACCGTTTAAGAACAGTTTGACAACTTACCTGGGGTCTGCTGGGATATAGGGTATAGGAGCAGTGGTGTGTGTTAAGGGTGAAGTGTGTGAGTGCGGCAGTGTATGTCAGGGACAGTGTTTGTGGGACAGTGTTTGTGGGGCAGTGTGTGTATGGGGGGCAGTGTGTGTATGGGGACAGTGTTTGTGGGGCAGTGTGTGTATGGGGGGCAGTGTGTGTATGGGGACAGTGTTTGTGGGGCAGTGTGTGTTTGGGGGGCAGTGTGTGTATGGGGACAGTGTTTGTGGGGCAGTGTGTGTATGGGTGTGCAGTTTGTGTATGGGGACAGTGTTTGTGGGGCATTGTGTGTATGGGGACAGTGTGGGTGTGCAGTGTGTGTATGGGGACAGTGTATGGGGAGCAGTGTGTGTATGGGGACAGTGTTTGTGGTGCAGTGTGTGTATGGGTACAGTGTTTGTGGAGCAGTGAGTGTATGGGGACAGTGTTTGTGGGTGTGCAGTGTGTGTATGGGGACAGTGTTTGTGGGGCAGTGTGTGTATGGGGACAGTGTTTGTGGGGCAGTGTGTGTATGGGGGGGCAGTGTGTGTAATGGGGGGGCAGTGTGTGTATGTGGGTGGGGGAAGGAGGCTTTTTAATAATAATTTAATAAAATAAATATTCTATGTCCCCCCTCCCTTCTTACCTTTATTTAGGAGGAGGGGGGACATTTCCCTGGTGGTCCGGTGGGGGATTCATTGGTGGTCCCAGTGGTGAGAGTGAACTCTAGTCCGCACTCCCGGGCTAGAGTTCACTCTCGTGATATTTGGAGCGTTGCCGTGGTAACCGCGGCAATGCTCCAAATCTCGAGAGAGGAGGACCCGGAGGAGCTGCAGACTGAGCTCCGGGTCCTCTCTCTCACTCCCTCCCTCCGCTGCCGGCTGTCAGCACGGTGCCTGCGGACCGGGGAGGGAGATCACTGATCTTCCTCCCTGGTCTGCAGGCACATTGCAGGGCTGCCACTTGGGCAATGCCAGCCCTGCGTTAGCCGGCAGGGGAGAATCTCGGGGGGGGGCAATTGCCCCGTTGCCCCCCCCGGATCCGCCAATGGTGATGTTGGACATAGGAGCCATCTCTAAAGTTTAGAGTACTGTCGCCTTGACACTACCTGAAAGAAAGTTTACTTATTTTTGTCTGGAGTGCAGGCCCCCTTTTCTCTCTTGCTATATCTCTGTATATGTTGAGTCAGTTGACTGTTGCACCACTACAGTTGCACTAGCCTAATTCAATAAAAATCAAAGCTTGTTTTCAGGATAGGTGGTCATCCTGGCAATTATAGCGCTCAAAAGCAAACTTGTCAGGAACTGCATGTTTGATATCTATCTCGCCATCTTTTCATAGAGCCCCTAATGGTCAACTGTGCAATCACTGCATTCAGCCTTATCTGTTATTTATCCTTATCTTGATTCTGCTGTCCGTTATCACATTATGAAATCCTGATGCCAGCCTGGCTCTACATGATACAAACAAATTCCTTGTTCAGACTCTTAGAATTAATCTATCTGCAATCTAAAATATACGTGTTTTGATCATCTTAAATGAATGCTTCTGCTCCCCTGCTTACTTTATTTTGTAATTAGCTCCTCTAATATTCCAACAACTCATTCCTAAAATGCACAGTCTATTTCCTACACAACTCCATTTAAGATCCTGGTTCTTACCTAGAGAGATGCCCATGACTGTGCCACAAACTATATTTCGTATCTCACGATACAATGTGGTCTGTTCATTTAAACAAATATTTTTTACTGTTTATTGCCATCATACCTAACTCACACTTACAGGGTATACATATTCTCATAGCTGCTCTGGCTTTTAGAGTCCTCTAGTGCAGGGGTAGGCAACCATGTGCTATCAAGCATTGCCCTAGTTATCAGACTTATATTTAAAATAATTAAATTACACAAAGCACTAATTGATGCTTCTTCTGATCTGTTATGTCCGATGCTGACATACCTTACGTCACGTAATCTACATTCGTAATTTATATCTACTAATTTATAGCCACCTCAACGCATTGTCTATATTTATTTATTTAGAAAGTGTTGTACCAGTAATAATGCATTAGGGATGCTTTTGTTTAAGTATATCCTGGGTATGTACGTGTTTATTTCCTTTAGATTGAAATCTCTTCTCTTTGGTTCATGATTTTCGTTTTTTTGCTCCAGTGTTTTGCTACCACACACTAGTATGTTTTATTTACCCATTACATGTGCCAGTATAACTAAACTGAGCTTATGGTATTGGAGCAGGCATTGTCGTTGTCCCTTTTCTTTGGTGTCTATGTCCCCTACCCTGGTAATCAATTCTTCTGGAAGCCTTTCTGTGATTATATTATTTATACACAGTAGAGTGAGCAAATAAATACACTTCTAGAGAACGGCACATTTTATGAGATTACTTAGTTGAGCAAAATAAATGTAATAAGTAATAATGAAATATTATTAGACACATCTGTATTTCCACTGTTGGTCTCTAAAACATCAGTATTGTATTCATAATTAACATCTGACATAATAACAACTGTGTGAAGACATGCAGCGGGATGTGAATAGTTTCATCATATTCATGTGAAATAGAGAGAAAAAGAAGGTTTAGCCATGTGCAACAAAACACTAACATTGTATTAAGCATACAAAATACTTACAGGCAAAATTCTAGTGGTATTTAGAAAATCCACTGGAAATTTTTAACATACTACACTAAATGTTGATTTGATGTGTAAAAATACATTGCAAAACACTGTGAAGTTACATTATCTTTCTATATGAGAAAATAACTATTGAACTGCAAATATGTGCGCGCTGAAAACATATGTGCTTATTTGATATTCAGTATTGTATGAAAGATCTCCTTAATATTTTTTTTTAATGTCAATAAAATTCAAAAGGATGCAATAACTGTCCAAGTTATGACTGAGCAGACCCATTGCGAAGGATATTTTGCACAGTAGTTACGAAAGAAATTAACATTGTCAGCAACTAACGTTATATATTGTTTTAAAGGGAATACCCAATAGTGCATGTTTTACCTGCATATCTTTCTATGATTTTGGCATTAAGGCTCACTAGAATAGAGGCACCTGAGCAGTATTTTATATTGTGTTTATTTGTGCTTTGTGTATGTGACTGTATTTCACAATTTCACCCAATAAACTTATGCATTTTATTACATCATCAGAATTTCAGTTCCACTCAGTTCATTCCGTTTTTTTATTTTGGTATACACACAAGAAATATATATATATATATATATATATATATATATATATATATGTATACATACAATAGAAAATAGGAGGTGCAGTAAGAACTGAAAGAGGAATTGTGGAAAAATTACAAGGAAATTGCACCTTTTAGGCCAGATTTGCCTCATTGGAAAATTACCCAAGCTATTTTTTTTCTTTTGTCAGTACAATACAATGTATATAGGCTTATATAGTGCTCTGAAAATTTTCCAAGATTTGGTGTCATAATGTGATTCATATTAATAATAATAATAATAGCAAATCATTTAACCAGGAGAGGTACATATATATTACTCTGGTTTCCAAGTACATCCTGGGAATGTTATTTTTCCTCAACATCCAGGGGATGTTACTATTGCCTAATTTAATGGTACTCATTTTATCTACCTCAGAACGTTGAAGGGCTGAGTCAACCCTGCCAGGGTTTGAAGCTGCAACTCCTAAGGGTTAAATAGATTCTACTGATGATAATTTAGCCCACTGAGCTATCCCACTAGCCTGTAATGGCTGAGGTAAAGGTTGAGGGTTGTGTATAAGACATGATATGGAAAGGGTTTTGGCAGGGACTTGGAACACTCCAAGTGCCTTGACCATGACAGCAATCCCTAGAGGTTATGTTGCCAGTAATGTCCTGGCACACAGCCCTCCACCTTCAATGTAAGTAATCAACTCATTTTAGAACTGCAGGCAAAAGTGAGAGCCAGCAGCTCCTACTAGGAGCTTCCATTAGCTCTCTTGAGCTGAAGTTCTTGGCCAATGAACTAAGCCATGCACCAGTGGATCTGCTCAGTGAAGGGAGTTTCCAGCTGAGTGGAGGGAGGAAGAAGAGCTCAGTGGATTCCAGGTAAGAAGTCAAAGCACTATTGACAACATTACTGTGCTATAGTGGTTATGGTGCTTGGAGTATTCCTTTAAGTTGATATGTGGAGTCTGTAAAAGACCAGACACTGCAGTGGTGCCAGTGGTATCCAGGTAAGTTTTCAAACTGTACTGAAATGGTTTGGTAAATTATACTGGGACAGCACCAGGGCAATAGTGGCACCATGATTACTACAGCGAGCTTTAGTAGTTATGGTGCTTGGAGTGTTCCATGTGCACATGTTGCAATGTAAACATCTAAAAAAAATGAGGAAAAGTGCAATCAGCAGACAAAAACCTAAAATTTGAGTTGAATTTTAAAAAATAGTCACTGTTATTAGCCAGTCCCATATTGCAAAATGTTACGTGCACTGCTCATGAGGTGCAACAGCAAAGCGGGACATGAACCACATTATGCGGTTAAAAAATGTATCCCATTGTGTGATTAATGAGAACAATGCTTGGACCATTCCACGAAGGTGGAATGACATTGTGCAAAATTAAAAAAAAAATATATATATAAAAAAAGGCTAAGCCGCTGCCAAAAACACAAAAAATAAAGGAAAGCTATTAAAAATAATAGTGTGCTCCTGCGTTAAATTTAGATTGTTCATGTTTGGCCTTGTGGGAAGCACCTTAAGCTACGATTCATTTGTGTTTGTATTACTAACTATAGTGTGCCCTCCTTTGTAGCTATTCTTATCAAATTATTATTATTATTATTATTTTCTTTTTCTTGAATCTACTGTAACTAAGGGTATTCCTCTGTTTTTGTTTCTTGTTTTGTTTACAGAGGAGTCTGCAGTGTCACCATGTACTAAACTGACCAATAGGAATTACAGATTACAGGCCAAAGCAACCAAACTGGAAATTGTATCCCACACAAATGGTTTCCCAGCTGGCTTATTGTGACCTAGAATTTCGTTAGTTCGTTAGTCCCTCACAATACCCAGTTTAGGTACTTGTGTGTTCTATTACCCTTTTCATATGGTTTTTGGTTAGAATAAATTCAATGAAAAATCGAGAAAAGTGGGAAGATTTGAAAGGGACAACACTAGATGTGATAAAAGTTTATATCTGTTCAGGGTTTTTATGCACTCAAATATAACGGAAATAATGTTGCTAATTCAATATTATAGTGTTATTTTCAGTTAACTAGATAGAAAAAGAAACATTTTAAATGAACACTAAAAGCACTATAGCCACTACAGCTGAAGTGGTTATGGTGCCAGGAGTGCCGTTTGCTAAAGGTTTGATTTCCTACCCATGGTCTACATAGCGCTCTCTGTAGCCAGAAGCTCTCTTTACTGAGCTAAGCCCATTGGCTGATATCGTTCACCTGATGCTCTTAGCCAATTACATGACCTTGCACTGTAGGGCTCGCAGGAGCTTCAATGTCTCAGTACTGCTGGAGAGATGCAGGAAGCAGTGCCCAGTGGACCATGGGTAAGATGTTAAACCTTTATCAAATGTGGGGTGCCAGGGCACTCCTGGCACCATAACCACTAAAGTTGTCAAAATGTTATGATTTTTGGAAATTTTGTTTAAAGTAAACCTGGCATGATCTGAATTCAGTCAGTATTTTCTGGCCCAGCAGGTACTGTTTATTCAGATTACCTATTATTTAACAGGAAAGATTGTAATGTAATTGATTCACCCAACAACATCTCCATTCAATCTCTATAAAGATACTCGAAAATGGCATTGTCATAATACTATTGTTCATTTATTGTAATGTTATTGATAGACTAATAGGGCTACATTCATTCTTGCACTTCTATTACGCAAAAATCAGGATGTGTATAGATTTATGTATAAGATAGATAGGCATATAGACAGACAGATTCATCAAGTACCAATGGGATATGTGCTTTAAGTGAAATAAGATGAATTGACAGATAGATAAATAAATACACAGAGATAAAGATTGGCCGAATTCACTCAATACTAGATATTTAAAGGGAAACAATGTTCTATTCCAATCAAATGTTTATCTTTCTATTTAGCCTACAGTATAAATATTAATTTGCCTTGTAATGTACTTCAGTCTTATCCTTTGCTATTTAAAGGAATGCTATAGGCTCAAGAACACAAAAATGTATTCCTGACCCTATAGTATTAAAAACATTATCTAGTCCTCCTGCACTCCCACCTCCCCTTGCCCACCTAAATATAGTAAAATTTTACCTTTTTTTCCAGTCTGCTGGCGCTGGCTCTGCCCCTGATCTGACATAATCCGAAGTGATGATCTAAGCCAATCACAATGCTTTCCCATATGAAATCATTGGAGTGGCTGAGATTGGCAAATCTGATGATCTCAGCCAAGGAGGCGGACTGGAAGGGGTGGGGGGGGAGCTAAATGCCACCATGGACATTCAGCATCATCAATGCATCTCTATGAGGAAAGTTCAGTGTCTCCATGCAGAGGGTGGAGACACTGAATTTCAGTGCTGCACAGTGTATACCACTGCCCCAGGAAGCCTCTCTAGTAGCCATTTGAGGAGTGGCCACTAGAGGTGTCCGAGGTGTCCCTAGGCTGTAATGTAAACATTGCCTTTTCTCTGAAAAGACAGTGTTTACAGCAAAAAGTCTATATGGACTGACTATACTCACAAGGACAAATACAATACGCTGTAGTTCTTCTGGTGACTATAGTGTCCCTTTAAATTTGAAGACCACACTTAAAGCAGCAGTTGTGTCCTAACACGTGTCTGGAATTGAGGGCTAGTCCAGCATCAAGTCATGGAGTTAATGATAAGAAATTTGAACTCTATAAACGTGTCTGCAACATGATTGTGGTTAATTATTGTACATCTAAATAACAATACTGACTGGTGTAATTATTATACTCCAAGTCCAGCCATTCTAATTAATCCTAAATTAATTTTTAGAGATATTTTAATCATATGAGCATTGACTATAAGCACATGAACAATAAAGAAGCTAATTGAAATGTTCAAAGAGACTATCAGAGTAATTAAACAATATAATGAGGACATTGTTGGTACTATTGCATGCAACACTTGGACAGTATTGTGACCGGTCATTATTGTAATTACCGTCATTTCAACTGCTACACTGTAAGTAATCATGGTTTGTATGTTGGCTGAGTCCTTTTCAATAATTAAAAACAATTCACTGGGAACTAGGGTATAATAAATAAGATAATGTAGTAGTTACTATATGACTGTGGAAAAAAGCATAGCTGGATATCCCACAACCATATATTATCTTTAAATATAAACGAGAAAGGTCCTTTGATAATTCTACTGTTCTTTGTAAGGTTTAACACCATTCAACAATCACCAATAAGTTAAAAAAAATCCTCCAATTCAATTACAGTCACAACCGTTTTTGCCGATTTCATTGGTCGCCTATGTAAACCTTTACGAGATAATTATTAACATATTTGTTAGAGAAATTCAATTACAGCAATAAGGCAGGTCAGTATTTTTAACAGTGGAGTCCACCAAGGCAAATTTTTCAGAGTTTGTATTTGCTTGTTCACATACCTCTAATACTAATGATGTGCATATGCAAGTAGAATTATTCATTAAAATGTAAATTGTAAGAAGTTAAAAATGAAATTCAAATTGGATATAAAAATATAAGCCATAAAAGGTACATTGGAAAAATTCAGCAAAACAGCAATGTTTTTTTTTTTTAATGTAAGCACAGAAACTGGTATATAATGACTAGAAAGTTACAATGACTAGCACCCTTTACAGAACATAGGAGTACAAAATGTAGAATTCTGTGTGATTTAAAAAAAGTTAATAAACAGTGAATGGAACACCCATATGAACCAAAAGAGAAGTGGGAAGAGAAAACTAATAGAAAAAAAGAGGAAAGGAAACCAGAAAAGGAAAAGGAGGGAAAGGAAAGGAAATTAAAAATATATTATATTTAACCACGGGGCTGGGAGAGCGAATGTTTAAACCCTGAGTCAAAATGAAATCACTCACCCATGTAATTGTCCCAGGGTTTCCAGGCATTGTAAAAAGAAGATATAATATTCCTAACTCTAGCCATTAAATGGTTATCTTTTAACTTAAGGAAGATGTGTCTAGCATAGAGACCTAGGCATGATAAAGACCCTGAGGTGGATCGAAACTTTGCCGGGTTCACACAGGTGAAATACATCTCTTTGTTATTTGTTATTTATTTTGGTGTTGAGGCTCCTTATTGTTTTATATAGTGTGGTGGCAGAATCTTACACCCAGCACTACACCAGTGTGTTCTCTAGGGTGATTTTATAGACATGCTTCAACTCAAAAGAAAGAAAAGCAGTAGAGAAGCCTTCCATTGGTTTCAACAACAGATAGTAAAACAGCTACTCTTTCATTAAGTTCGTCAGTCACACTTCGATCATCCGTCCCACCTACATACCTTGTTTTCAACACCTGCTACCCAAATACCAATGACTGTCATGACAGTGACCCCTTCACGCAGAGCATAACCCAAAAGGAGACGTATACCGGTCCTTAGAGTGGCCGGGCTTAACGTCTGAGAATAGTCAAAAGGATAGCCGAAGGTCAATGGAGCACAGAAGACGGAATAAACGAGAATACCAAGCCAAAATTCGGGGAACCAGAGAGGAGAGTAGTCAGAGAGGAAGCCAAGGGTCAAAAATACCAGAAAGACAAACAGGTGTATAAATAGCACTAGAGGAACCAAATACAGAACCACACTAGGGCGCTGGGGAAAGGACAAGGGCGCCCTTATATAGTGAGTTCAGCTTTAAGACCACGCCCCCAAAAAGTCCAGGAGTGTGACCACGTTTGAGTTTTCGTGGCAAAACCCTGATGACGTCAGCGCGCATGCGCCGGGTCATAAGAGGGGCTTTGACGCGAACGGCCAGCGTCGGACAGGCTGCTCCGCCTCCCGGAAGCAGCCGGTGAGATCGCCGCGCGGCGTGGGTCCGAAGGAGACAGGTAAGCTATTGTTACAATGACTTTATTGCCCAGCAGTTGCCTGCCATAGTATTTAGTGTTTGATCGGAGAAACAATTTTTTTTTATTTGTTTGTATGTGTGTATATAAACATTTGAAATGGAAAAAAGAGAGTTCTCATATGGCCAGATTGATCACAGAACATAATGTCAAAACATATGAGTTAAAGATAAAACTGAGCCCTGGATAGCATCATAAACAAGGTCTAAAATATGTAACAAATAATGAAGCAGATTTGTGCTTTTCTCAGCTTTCTTTGGTTTATACAGATGGAACAGCAAGACAGTTTATACAATAAACATCAGCATTTTGCAAATAACAGGCTATCCAGACAAAAACAGATAATTTGATGGTACTTGTTTTTGTTCCATATAATGATGATGATTTATGAATCTGGATGTATGAAGCTTGATTGCCGTAAACCACTGTGACCAAGTGGAACACAGACAAGCAGATCAAATACTTTGATTAGAACACTGGAGAACTGTAATTTTGATAAAAGCAGTTCATATACATCATGCACTTGTTTCAATAACAGTTGCTTGAAGTGTCTAAAATAAACTCAATAGTCACAGGAGAAAAAAAAAATCTATTTTGCCAAACTGTGATGAGCGTATAAGTTCTCGGTAATGCTTAGTTTCTAAAGCACTTTTTAAGGGCATGTACTGCGTAGGTGGATAGTTTCCATAAATGGAACATTGGATGGATGTGATTTCCATATATTAATTATTTTACTGAATATAGGGTTTACATTAATGAAAATTAATAATATGAATAAAATAATTTTCAAAAGGCAGTAAATAAAGAACTCTACAACTAAGTATCATTATTGGAGACCTGCGTATTTCACTGCATTTTTAAAAATTTTAAACTTTTTTTCAATAAAAAGAAGTTCACAAAAAAATAAAGAATTCTAACACAAACACGTCATATCACGGTGAAAGGGATATTTTTGCACCTCCACCCCCCATATATTTGGAACACAACTCCTGTAATGCTCTGTTTGGATGAGAGGAATGAGAGTTCATTACTTTATTGCATTCTTGTATATTTTTTCCGTCCCTCTTCTTGTATGCTGGTCAGCAACTGAAACAGGGTAGTGCTGATGGCTTCTCGCAGGCATTCCCTTTGTACTATTACTATTATTGGCATTTGTACAGCGCCAATCTGTTCTGCACTTTACAATATTAAAGAGATTCTCCACCCCCCATCCCAAGTTGCTGAAGGGGTTAAAACCCCTTCAGTGACTAACCGGAGTCCAGCGCTGATGGGGGCCAAATTATACAATACACAAGATCCAGCACACTCACCTATCCACTAAACAGCAACTTCAATGTTGAAAGATTTTATTTGTTTTTTTTAAAAACACCTAATCTAGGCAAAAATAATGGGGGTTTAGTTACATTATATGATCATACATTGCATAAGCCTGCCACAACACCAATGTACCCCATCTTTGGCAGGTCCTACTCTAACAGCCTAATGTCTGCTCTTATGAGATTAACCCACTTACTTGGGGAAAAAAATCCATCTGAGGCTCTCTGCAGTACATGCTAAATAGGGCCCTGGGATGAGGCACCTGTGACAGGGACGGGTGCAAAACCACTTAGTCACAAACATTGGGGTAATTCTCATTCCTGGGCTACCATGTGGCTACTAAAAAAGACTGGACATACCCCGTTTGCAATACCTTGAGTTGTCTTCTTTTGCAAATGGTATGCCATCATAGCGGTAATTTTCATTCTTGGGCTACCATAGGGTCTCAAATGCAACGTAACCAATCTGGCAAATTTCAATGTGAAAAAAATGAAATGCAAGCCTTATATTTGACTCTCTAACTTTCCAAAACACCATAAACCCTGTACATAAGGGGTACTGTTATACTTGGGATTAAACTGTCATGTCCTCTGGCTTCCGAAATATGCAAGGCTTTGGGACGTCGACATTGCTCTGCATTTTCTCCATGGCTGGCCAGGCAATTCCTTATTATCGTTATGGTAACTCTCCACGAAACTGATGCTTTTGCTCTGTTTGATGTCTTTTCGTCGGGTGTCCAACGGTCGAGTTTTCAACGTGGAAGGGGTCTTATTTTCGATTTCTCAACATACTAAGACTGACTCAACTAAGCTTTTATACCTGTTTTTTCCTCGAGACCATCAACTCTGCGTGGTGAAGACGGTATTACATTACATGGAAGTTACTGCTCCACTTCGTCGCTCCTCAACAGGCCAATTACTCATCTCATATGTAAAGCTACATCGATCAGTATCGGCCACTACTTTGGCCAGATTGGTACGTTGGCTTCTATCCTTAGCTAGAATTGAATCTTGTTTTGGAGCACATTCGGTACACAGTGCGGCTGCGTTGCAGGCTTTTTTGTTGGGGCACTTCGCTTGCTGATATCATGCGTTCAGCTGACTGGTCAAACAAAGATACATTCCGTGTTTTCTATTTTCGTCCTTCTTCTAATGCTTCTTTGCTCTTCTTCCTTAAGCGTTAAAAATGCAAAATAGGAAGCCACCTGTCATGTGGTAAAATTGTAGCTTATGCCTACGTAATTGTGAGGATATTTATGGGGTGATAAATATTAAAAATAATATTTTCAGAAAAATTATCAGAAATTAATTTAATAATTTTTATTATATCAAAAATTGATATCTTGGCACTGTTTTCCCGATTAATTATTTAAACCTGAGAACTACCCACTATTTTAATTCTCTAGATTTTTAATTACTCTAGCCTAGAGTAAGTTTTCATTAGAAGATTTTATTCCACACATTAATCACAAATTAATTATAAAAATATTATTTATTGTGACAATAATAATAAAAAAAATAATATATGTAACATGCGTGACAATCAGTGAATATGTATATATTTTGCAGTACACCGATACGAGCATTGTCCCGCAATTTGGTTCACAGATCAAGTGAGAAAAGTATAGGTTTTTTACTAAGATAAAAATAGTGAAAGAAGAGAGTGAGTACTCAAACTTTCCACCAGGAGTCGGTTTGCATATAAAAGGTGTATCAACTAAACAGTGAAAACCTTTTAGTTTATACACCTTTTATATGCAAACCGACTCCTGGTTTATACACCTTTTATTTGCAAACCGACTCTCTTCTTTCACTATTTTTATCTTTGTATCTTCTAGCCCAGGGTGGGTGCTTCATAACCAGTGGTAGTCGACATCTATCTTATCCATTCTTTATTTCCTTACAGTGGCATCTCTAGGGTAGGATATACAGTGTTTCAGTATATGTTTGCTTCTATAGTTGCCACATTTGTATTTTAGTATAGTTTTTTTACTGTTCCTCTTTTTTTTGAGCCACAGGCAGAATTCAGAATCCCAAATCAAAACAACATTCTTGTATTGATTGGTTTATCTACATTTCAGCTTGGAGTTTGGGAATATGAACAGTTAACCGATTAGCCCAAATCAGACAAATTGCAGATCAGAATTAAACTAATCTCCAAGTCATAGCCTGTGGTATATAGTAAAGCGTCATTGCCCTGTATACATTATACACAGATATACTGATGGTTTAGTACAACAGTTGTTTTTTTTCCTTTAATTCTTTATTTACGTGTAGCCAAGTGTCACATTGGTGAAACAAGCAGTTTACACTAAATATACAATGATGAACAAGGGGAATTATTAAACTGCACCAACAGGCCAGAACATAGAATAATTATTAACATTCTCGGTGCCATCTTTAACAGGTAACTTGTTCAAATTAAACGGAGAACAATTATGGGGGAGAGTGCCATGGTAGGTTACTGGGAGTGTTCATTCCACAGAACAATCAGCCTCACATTCCTATGTAAGTTTCCTATTTCAGCCATGTTCTAATAAAGGAAACCATAGTCTGGTGTACAGGAACAATCAACTTATCCACGAGATATGTATCTTTGACCTTATACTCTACTTTGTTCAGTATAGTAGTTCTTAAACCCTGGGTTAAAAAGTTCCAAGCTGACGACAGTAAAGTCTTTAATGTAGAGTCATTGTCTTTCCCAGTACATTAAATACCTTTCTCACACTGGGCAAAGTTTATGGGTGACTGTGTTCTTATACAATTTGCAGGATGGGCCACCAAACTAATGTAATTTATGTAATTTGGGTCTCAGTCAAAAAAGAAAAAAGGCTAAGAACCACTGGTTTAGTGGTTCTCAAAATTAAAACCTTTTTTTTCTTTTATGTATATATTCATTTATATTTTCCCCATTCTATCAATAGATTACTAATGTGATGGAAACAATACCCCACCACCCCCACCCCCAGCCCCTTCCCAAACTACATTGGAATGCTATATGTTACTATAAAGGTTCGATAAATTTTATTTTTCTATTTCTATTTCGCTACTTTCTTACCTTTGTAATTATGTATTTCCTTTCGCTAACAAATCATTGCAATATGTATCCATTGAAGTATCACACTAACAACACAGTAAGTAATAATAAGAATCTCATAATCATCTCTGAAACTAATAACATTATTTCTACTAAATCACCATAAAATAAAATAATTGCGTGAAGTTTATCAGAATCCCCAGAGCCATAACTCTCTCCCCAGTTGCGTTCTATTAATTCATCAGCCCAACAGGAAGACTCATCTGTAATGTTTGAAATGCAAAGACAGTCTGACACTAATGACTTGAGACACATATTTGCATTTGTTTTTCAGGCATCACAAGTCTCACAATTGCTGTCATGTTTACCCATTATAAAGTACTAAACTCCAAATAATCACTCTATAAATGTAAATGAAATAATAAAAGACTGGGTCTAGCCATGCATAAAGGAGATGTCACAGCTAATAGCACTTTATTGACCATATCTAACAAAGTGCCAGAAGGCCCATCAACCAGTTTTCCTGAATACAAATGGCACAACAGGGATAGATCTAAAGCCTGGAGCCACAGAACCGCAAAGTACAGCTAAGGTACCACAGTTTATAAAACCATTTTCTTTTTCTAGTAAATAAGACAGAGTAGATAAAATGCAGAAAGAGAGATTTTGACATTCTGATTCAAGCAACACATCTTTCTAAAGCAAAATAACTGGATCTAAAATGAATTCTGTCACTTGAAAGTATTTTGTTATGGAAGGCAAAAAGTTTTAAAGGAACACTATAGTCACATAAATTACTTTAGCAAAATAAAGCAGTTTTAGTGTATAGATCATTCGCCTGCAATTTCACTGCTCAATTCGCTGCCATTTAGGAGTTAAATCACTTTGTTTCTGTTTATGCAGCCCTAGCCATACCTCCCCTGGCTATGATTGACAGAGCCTGCATGAAAAAAAACTGGTTTCACTTTCAAACAGATGTAATTTACCTTAAATAATTGTATCTCAATCTCTAAATTGAACTTTAATCACATACAGGAGGCTCTTGCAGGGTCTAGCAAGCTATTAACATAGCAGGGGATAAGAAAATCTTAAACAGAACTTGCAATAAAGAAAGCCTAAATAGGGCTCTCTTTACAGGAAGTGTTTATGGAAGGCTGTGCAAGTCACATGCAGGGAGGTGTGACTAGGGTTCATAAACAAAGGGATTTAACTCCTAAATGGCAGAGGATTGAGCAGTGAGGCTGCAGGAGCATGTTCTATACACCAAAACTGCTTCATTAAGCTAAAGTTGTTCAGGTGACTATAGTGTCCCTTTAATGTTGGAGACATGACTTTAGTGTGTTCTGGCAGGTCATATTCTTTTATACTACAAAAGTACCTGCGGTTTGTTTTATGTTTTTTTTTTTTTTAAACAGTTTTAGTGAAATATTCAATACATCATATATGTTTCTTAAACGGACACTAAAGGCACCCAGACAACTTCATCTGAATGAGGTGGTCTGGGTGGACTGTCCCTGTCACACTTAGTCCTGCGATCTAAAACATTGCTGTTTAGTAGATACTTTATGACAGCCACTAGAGGGTGCTTACGCAGCAATGGCTGAGTTTGACTTAGTTTTGCGACGTTCGTTGGATTCAGTCCTTCCCTGTAAGAAGCATGTGATTAGATGAGTGCAGCACTCACCACATGCTCTTCTCATCCACAATGCTTCTGTATGAGGAGAATTTGATTGGGAGAAAAGCCATGGATGTGACACCTGCAGGACTACAACAAAGTGGAGCAGTGGCAGTACAGAGAGAGTCTCGGTGTTGAAAAAGTAAACCTTGTTTCCCTTCTTTTATTTAATTTGGAGGAGCCTTGTATCTAAACAGGGAGGAGAACATTTTAGAGTTAGCAATACATGTTTATCCATGTTTAATTCTTATCTTGCATATATGTTTGAGATAGGACCTAATTTTCTGTTGTGGAGAGAGGATCTCACAAAGTTCTATTGTGTATTTAGTCATAATTGAACTCACATTATTTTCTTGGGGTGCATCCAATAGCTGCAAATTTAGCTGAGGTCTCCCGATCTGAATCACCTAGCTGAAGGTGAAGTACCTTGTATCATACATGTCCTTGGCCAGCTCCTGTCTTTAGAACCTCAGAGCATCCCTAACCAGTACTGTGTATACTGTAGCTGTGCTGCAAGAAAACCAGTGCTCTAATCCTGCTCTCCTTGTTTTTCTCCAGGCCCCATTTCCTGACCTTCCTCTTGTATTCATTTGACAAATTTTGACCCTCAGCTTGTCCCTCAGAAGTAATGCTCTTCATTACCTATCCCCACATTTGGCTTTAGATTGACCATAGCTTCTTTTTGCTCCTCTTTGGTTTGATGTTCCGGTATCTGGGATGTCCTTTTCTTTTGTTCCATTTAATTAAGCCCCCATTCTATTACATTTTTTTATTTTTTTTTGTGTAATGTAATTGCAGTTAGTTGTCTGCCACTGCTGCCAGCTTCTGTGTCAGGCTCACAGTGGATACTGTGCCCAGTGCCACCACTCACTCACTGGTGTCACAATAGCTTGCATTTAAAAACAAAAAACTTTTTTCACTGTTATAGATTGAATAGCAGTTGGTTGTCTGCCACTGCTGCCAGCTTCTGTGTCAGGCTCACAGTGGATATTGTGCCCATTTGCCCAGTCAGTGCCACCACTCATACCTGGTGTCACAATAGCTTGCATTTAAAAACAAAAAACTTTTTTCACTGTTATAGATTGAATAGCAGTCAGTGTCCTTAAAGCGGGTGTGTCAGGCTCACAGTGGATACTGTACCCAGTGCCACCACTCACTCACTGGTGTCACAATAGCTTGCATTTAAAAACAAAAAACTTTTTTCACTGTTATAGATTGAATAGCAGTCAGTGTCCTTAAAGCGGGCGTGTCAGGCTCACAGTGGATACTGTGCCCATTTGCCCAGTGCCACGACTCATATCTGGTGTCACAATAGCTTAAGCTTGACATTTAAAAAGAAAAAAAATGTTTTTCACTGTAATAGATTGAATAGCAGTTAGTTGTCTGCAAGCATCTGGGTGTCAGGCCTCCTTCAGCGTGTGCTCTGCAGACCTCTGCCCATGTACTTTGCCACTCATATCTGGTGTCTCTATAGCGTGCTTTTACAAAGAAAAAAAGTTTTTCAGTGTAAGCTAATAGCAGTCAGTGTCGTTAAAGCGGGTGTCAGGCCTCCTTCAGCGTGTGCTCTGCAGACCTCTGCCGTGTACTTTGCCACTCATATCTGGTGTCTCTAAAGCGTGCTTTTACAAAGAAAAAAAGTTTTTCAGTGTAAGCTAATAGCAGTCAGTGTCCTTAAAGCGGGTGTCAGGCCTCCTTCAGCGTGTGCTCTGCAGACCTCTGCCCGTGTACTTTGCCACTCATATCTGGTGTCTCTATGGCGTGCTTTTACAAAGAAAAAAAGTTTTTCAGTGTAAGCTAATATCAGTCAGTGTCCTTAAAGCGGATGTCAGGCCTCCTTCAGCGTGTGCTCTGCAGACCTTTGCCCGTGTACTTTGCCACTCATATCTGGTGTCTCTATAGCGTGCTTTTACAAAGAAAAAAAGTTTTTCAGTGTAAGCTAATAGCAGTCAATGTCCTTAAAGTGGGTGTCAGGCCTCCTTCAGCGTGTGCTCTGCAGACCTCTGCCAGTGTACTTTGCCACTCATATCTGGTGTCACAATAGCGTGCATTTAAAACCCAAAAACTTTTTTCACTGTTATAGATTGAATAGCAGTTAGTTGTCTCAAAGCGGGCGTGTCAGGCTCACAGTGGATACTATGCCCAGTGCCACCACTCACTCACTGGTGTCACAATAGCTTGCATTTAAAAACAAAAAACTTTTTTCACTGTTATAGATTGAATAGCAGTTAGTTGTCTCAAGGCGGGTGTGTCAGGCACACAGTGGATACTGTGCTCAGTGCCACCACTCACTCACTGGTGTCACAATAGCTTGCATTTAAAACCAAAAAACTTTTTTCACTGTTATAAATTGAATATAAAAGTGGCCTCTTTGAGAAAAAATATTTCCCACTATCAGAACAAAAATAAGGTTTCTCTCCTGTATGGCTCCTCAAATGATGCTTAAGATTAGAAGCGGCTGAAAAGCATTTCTCACACTCAGAACAAAAATATTTTTTTTAACATTCTCTCCACTTTGAACGAAATGACGTTTGGGAAGAGATTTTGTATGAGTAGGTTTTCATGTACGATCTTGGGAACATGATTTAGATCCTTGGTAGGATTTTCACGAGATCCAATATGTGTATGTAGAGACAGTCAATCCATATCTGCTAAGTGACCCTATGTAGGGGGAACAGTCTCTATTCTGCTCTGTGTCAGTGTGTATCATGGTCCCTGAGGACAGGTGTCAATCCATATCTGCCAATTGACCCTATGTAGGGGAAACAGTCTCTATTCTGCTCTGTGTCAGTGTGTATCCTGATCTCTGAGGACAGGTGTCAATCCATATCTGCCAAGTGACACTATGTAGGAGATCAGGCTCTATACTGCTCTGTGTCAGTGTGTATCATGGTCTCTGAGGACAGTGTCAATCCATATCTACCAAGTGACCCTTATGTAGGAGGAACAGTCTCTATTCTGCTCTGTGTCAGGTATTATCAGGGCTCTGAGGACAGGTGTCAGTACTATCTGCCAAGTGACCCTATGTAGGAGGAACCAGTCTCTATTCTGCTCTGTGTCAGTGTGTATCAGGGGCTCTGAGGACAGGTGTCAATCCATATCTGCCAAGTGACCCTATGAAGGAGGAACAGTCTCTATTCTGCTCTGTGTCAGTGTGTATCAGGGGCTCTGAGGACAGGTGTCAATCCATATCTGCCAAGTGACCCTATGTAGGGGAACAGTCTCTATTCTGCTCTGTGTCAGTGTGTACCATGATCTCTGAAGACAGGTGTCAATCCATATCTGCCAAGTGACCCTATGTAGGAGGAACAGTCTCTATTCTGCTCTGTGTCAGTGTGTATCAGGGGCTCTGAGGACAGGTGTCAATCCATATGTCAAGGTGTCAATATGTCATATGTCAGGTGTCAATCCATATCCATTGTGATTTAGGAATGTTAGGTGATTTATGCCCTTTATGGATTAAGAGCAGACTCTGCATCAACTGTGTAATTTTCCATGGGAGTTTTGCCATCGATCCCCCTCCGGCATGCCACAGTCCAGGTATTAGTCCCCTTGAAACAACTTTTCCATCACTATTGTGGCCAGAAAGAGTCCCTGTGTGTTTTAAAATTCGCCTGCCCATTGAAGTCTATGGCGGTTCGCCCCGGTTCGTCGGTTCGCAAACATTTGCGGAAGTTCGCGTTCGCTGTTCGCGAACAGAAAATTTCGTGTTCGCGACATCACTAGTACAGACTACATGGACTAACTAAACCTTATGAAATTTCTATGATAGTGTATCAATGTTGTCCTAAATATCTAAGTCCTCACAAAAAATGTTTATGTCCTAGTAATGCATACAGCTTTATTCATTGGTGCTTTTTTAACTCTTTAATGGTATTACAATTTCTCACCAGAATTATCTATCCATCCATCCTCTTATATATATCTTCTTCTTTGGCTGTAGTTTTCTACCTTTTAGTTAGCAGGTATGGAATTTCTCTCCCTGTATTTTTTTATTTTTTTTACTGTTTTTGTCACGATTATCAAGTCAAGGATTAAAAAAATATATGGAGGAAAATCTGTGATGAATGACAGAATTTAATAAGATTGCTTTTGTAAGCTCCATTTAAAAACATTGCAGTATGGTAGAAATATATATCTATATTAGGACTTTGTATTGGGAGGATTACAAATGAAATACAGACAATGAAACTGCTATATTTCTCTTGTAATGTATTACAATAACTCATTTCCATATGCCGGTTATAATGAAAAAATGTGATATTATTACTTATTACTTTTCATCATTTTGACTATATGGTGTTTTCGTTGTTTCTCATTTACATTTGCTGAAAGATGGGTCTCTGAAACCATGCAATGATATCCATAGTGAAGAATTAACTTAAAATGAAAAGATTAGAGATAATACATTACACGTATAATGTATTTAATAGATTTATAAATTTGTTTGCACTACAGTAGGTATTTTTAGACCACTTTGTTTTGTATAGCATACAATGTTTTGAGCTTTTAGAAATCATACAGATTGTACCCCTAAATATTGGGACACTCTGGAAACCATAACCACTTCATTTTTATCTCATGATAAGTTATTACCATGGGTGACTTTAATCTTCCAGATGAGAACTGGAAGACCAAAACAGCTGCTTGTACCAGGAGCACACATATTCTAAACTCCCTACTGGGATTGTCTCTAAAACAAGTTGATGAAGAACCAACTCGTAAGGAGGCCATACTAGATTTAGTGTTTAACCAATGGAGATTTAGTATCAGATATTGCTGCAGGGGAAAGTTTAGGATCTAGTGATTACCAGTCAGTGTGGTTTAATATAAGAAAAGTGACTGAGTCACACTACACAAAAACAAAAGTTTTAGCTTAAAACTGAATGAGGGTCACTGGCATAGGAAGACTCCATCAACTACACTAGATTATGCCAGTGCTGGGTGGCAGTGATAGGCTGAGAGTAATCAGCTGATGCTCTTAGCCTATCACTACTACCTGTCATTGCCTAAACTAATGCAGAATCCCATGGACCCTCATTCAAGTTTAAATAATTCTGTTTAACACTTAATAGTGGAAAATTGCTAGGGGACCTCAGGCACCATTACCACTTTATTGAGATAAAAAGATTAAATGGTTACAGTCAGGGCTGCCATCCAAAATGTTGGGGCCCCTGACAAAGTTCATGGTCTGGGCCCCCTGAGCCCACCCACAAGTCTGCCAACAAAACCCGCCCCTAAATGAACCCACAAGGATGCAGTGTGTAGTCAATGCACAGTGTGTGTTTAGTGGATGCAGTGTGTGTAAAGTGGGCAAAATGTAGATCAGCATCTGTTGTACAAGTCCCAGAATGCTTTGCTAGCTGTGGAACTACAATGTGCCCATTCTTGCAGGACTTTATTTAGCACTCAGCAGTGTATGTGTGTTTAAATGTAAGCATGTTTTTGTAAGGAGTATGTGTGTATGTGAATGTTGGTGTTTGGATGCAGGTGTGCATTTGTGTGTAGTCTATACACACACATACAGATACACACATTGACATACATGCAAATACACACACACAGTTACACACACATAGAAACACACATTGACACATACTTACACACATGCATACTAAAGTGCACACTGACACAGATACACAAACATACACAGATGCCAACTGACACAGATACATAAAGACACACAGATACACACACAGACACACATACACACACATACATATGAGATACAGACACTGAAATACATGCAAATATACAGACACACAGATACACACTCAGGTGCAAACTGACACACATATACATAGAGACACACACATACACCTCAGATGCATACACTGACACTCTGATACAAACAGACACACAGATACACATACACTCAGAAGCACATTGACACAGATACATACAGCTACACACACACAGACAGATACACAGAAAACCAAAATATAAATAAAATATATGGTTTAAAAAGTAGAGAAACAATAAAATAATCAAGTCTATGGGATTCACACCAAATAAAATTAACTTTAGTTGAGAATCTCTTAAAACCAAGATAGTGTGAGCATTCCAGCAATAAAAAAAAAAAAAGAAAGAAAATGAGTCATGCACATAATAAAATATCAGATGGGGTGTGCAAGATAAAAAGGTACACAAGGTCACTAGAAAGCATGAACATAAAAGCTGCAGCACTGCTATAAAATAATGAAATATAATAAAACAAAAGACTACAGGCCTGTATAAAAAAACAAGAACATACACTCAAGTGCACACTGACACCCATATACAAACACACACACTGACAGATATACACAAACACTCTGGTACACATAGATACTGACAAACTTTTTTTAAACCACCCTCCTGTTTCTTACCTTTTGGCTGCAGGAGGGTGGACTCTGGTTGGGGTTGGGGCTGATGTAAGTCTGGCTCTCTCTCCTCCTCTCACTCCCCAGTGCTTCCTCCTGCGCGGGTGTCAGCTGGGAGGAAGTGAGCTTACATCCACATCACTGATCTGGCCCCTTTAGAGATATGCCCATCGGGTGGCCCTAAGTGCATTGGCTACCTGATGGGCTCCCTCAGGTAGTTCTGCCACTGCCAAAACACATATATATAGCAATACTCGCTATATATATGTGTGTGCACATTGGGAATAGGGGCCTAGATGCCTGGGCCCCCAGGGACCGCAGGGCCCATGACAACAGTAATGGTTGTCACCCCCTGATGGCGGCCCTGGTTACAGTGCCTAGAGTATCCCATTTTATTGTTGTTGGTAATGTCATTGACTACAATCATACAGACTGAGTAAGAATTTCAAAGAACTTAGCTTATCATTAGAATTTCATGTTCCACTGGCTTCAGTCAGAACATAGTAAATTCTTTCTGAGTGGCAGGCATAGGGCAGTTTGTGCTAGGGACTGAATTAATTAAAGATAAAAATGGCAGATGTGGGATTTCCAATAAACCAGAGTAGGCACCTGTCCACTAGGGGGCGCCAGTTTTCATAACATAATGTGCTCTTTTCATCATAATAGGCTGGCTGGTAGATATAATCCAGTTGGCCTTAACAGCAGACCTGCAGGAACACTTATAAACACTTATAAAGAGTGTAAAACTCAGTGCTGTCCCAGCACCTCCAGTGTCTGTGTGTGAGACAGCAAGTGGAAGCAATCACTTCCCATCTGCCCACTAACCGCCTCTCAGACAGGAAATGCACTGAAGGAAGAGAAGCTCTGAGTGATGCACACTGTATAACACCTACTGCAGCTCTATTATCAATCTGAGTGGTCTACTGAAGACAAAGGAGGAGGAATACTTTGCAAATAACCCTTTGAACACCCATATTTAACCATATTTAACTCCTATTAAGAACAAAACTGTTCATGTACCCCAATACTAAATTTAACCCCACTAAAACCCTAACCCAATAATTTTAAACAGCTCTTATATAATGTGAATCCCTCTCAAGCTGTTAATCTTTTAAACACTAACCACCCTGTGCAATATAACTCTGACATGAACCCCTCTCTGACCTTGCACCCTACTTTACCCTAAACACTTCTAACATTATCTTTTACCCTGCATGCCTTTAAATGGCTGTATACACTCACTATACACTCACAGATTCAAACACAATAACACAAGTACATACATACATTTATATTTGCAGCTGTCAAAAATAAATATATAGTTTTTCAGATGTTTTTAGGCCTTCTAATAAATGTCTTATGCTTCTTTTCTCTGCCTTTTTTGGGGTTGGGCAGCAAGGAAAACCTTAGATTTTGTGCTTACAGACACATGACATGTAAATCCGGTCCTGCATATAGTATGATAAAATACAATGTTCTAGTGTCATATGCCTTCTTGAGTCCTAGCTTATCAGGCTAAGTTAGAGCATGAGATTTTGAAGTAAATTAATCCCAACAGGAAAAAAGGATCTCCAGATGTGAGTGAAATCTCCCTGAGTCTTAGTGCATTCAACCTAATCCTACTTAGTGATGGTATGAGCTTAGAGACCTACTATGAATTACATCCCATACTTCGACACATATCATATAGATAAGAACTCTAAAACTGGGAATTGCTTCCCTATTTTCTGATTGGATTCAAAAAAGGTATTAAAAAAAAGCTAAATGTTGCAGTGAAATAAAAATGCAAACACAATTTTTATTTTTATTTTTTTTAATAATGAACGTTCCATTAAAAAAATATAGGTTTTCACTGTTAAAACAAACACACACATATAAAAAAGTTCAGTGGGCTGAGTATATAATCTACGTATGGAATGCATTGCACGTTAGAATATATTACTATCCTGCTGCTAGCATATCCATTCCTCTACCACATAAACAGCTGGTAGCACTTCATGTTTGCTGATGCAATTAACATCAGTTCATTACTTATACAGGAGAATTATATTGACAAAAATGTATAACTCAAACTGTGGGGAATACAACCATTTCATACCTAAATGGAAAAAGGAGTGCCTCTGTAATATGTTTTTAGGCATTTGTGAAGTGTAAAGGAATGGTGGGGCTTAGAAAAAAATAAATAACTTGAAGGTTATTTACAAAATAAATGTGAAACAAAAAAGTCACCCACTTTGCAGAATTAAAATATTTTTTAGCTCAGTTATTTGGACCTATAGTTATGTCACATTGATTCACAAGAGATCTATGTTTTGTTTTCAAACTGCATATAACGTTGATTGTTTATGACAAATTTGCCTTTAAAAGTAAATGGGCCAAGAGAGACATAGGATACAAGTGAGGTATGGTGATGACTATAACTTAAAACAGGAGAAATGCGCTTGCTAGGTTGTAGAAATGTGGGAGTATGAGCTGTTGGAGCTAGTTAAAGGATTTGAAGATCTTATTAAACAGATTAATTTTGTGGGAGAATTTTAAAACTAGTGATACAGGGAGTCAACTTTGAAATGCTAATCATTTCAAATGATAGAAGAACTCAGTAAAAGTCTTATGAGATATTGAACAAATAAGAGAAGATGGGCCCTGGCACAGATAAGTGTGGAACTGCAGGCATTGGTATCCATGTTTTTTCACCAAGCCTTCAGGCACCATCAGAGGAACTCCATGGGACTATACGGTCGGAGATGACTCCTGCAGGCGTAGGTCATGGCACTTGAAAGCTTTATACGGGCACTGAAAATGTCCACACAGCACCTCTCATGGTAAAACACAGTGGCATAAATAGCAGCCACTCATCAGGGAATGATTTTTTTTGGCACTGGAACTCAAAGTGGAGGATATAGATAACAGGGAATGGTGATGCAACATCTGAGTAAGGAAAGTCCCTGAGTCCCCTGTGGTGAGCATGGTAAGTTCCTACTTTCAGAACTGTTCCACTTGATTCTAGGGGAGGAAGCACCATGGCATTTGTTATATAATTTGCTACCTTCACTCCTTCCCAGTAAAGAAAAAAATAATGGTTAAAGCATGCTCCAAACCGACATGGGATTTCAGGGGCATGACTGTGTCCCTTTTCCAAGATTTATCCCCTCGTACTCTGGAGCCCAGTAGCGTCTTGTGACCAATAATTGCCACATTGTGAGAAAGGCACATTCAGTATGAATAGGATTTTCCCTTAAATCATCAGGTGAGATTCGACAATAAATGGCTCATGCTCCGGTGGCCTGTGAAGATCCCAAACTTCCTGCAGCCCTTGGACCTGTGTCAGGTATCAGTCACCAATGTATTCTGGAACCTTGGATGCTAGGCCCCAGCCCCACAGACAAACTTGAGAAGCATGGTGAATCCCCACTGGGCCCTCTGGTCCGATAGCACTCAGATTAAGCCAGTAGTAAACAAATACTTCTGTGGTAGAAATTATAGATAGTGCATTTAAGATGAATGCTCAAGACCTGATGGCTGCTGCATGACATGTAACTCTCTGGACACGTGGCTCACATGGTGGTAGGCATCCCCAATGCGAAGAGGTATCTGCGGACAATGGGACAGTGGGTTTTGGAAGCAGAATATGGGGAACAAGGAAGGAGAAAATGCTGTGGCACCCCGAGATATGTATAGGAGAGAATGGCTTCAACACCTACCTTGCCATCACTGCAGACAGGGATCCACTGCCTATAAAGGAGAAGCATACTTGTGAAAAGGATACCTTGGGCCATATATGGGGGAAAGCAGATGGATGGTCATTTCCTAACTTGGGAGGGGTGAAGGGGAGAGTGATTTACAACAGAGGAGCTGATAGCTCATGGTCTCACAGGTTGGTTGAGCTTCAAGAGCATGATCATATAGAACTGAAATTCCACTACTTTTAGCATACGTTAGCTTGGAAGATGCCGCTTTGTATAAAAAAACAAAAAACACACACACACACATATATATATATATATATATATTCTTACTTGAGGGGAAGGGAAAAGAGTTTGTCAATTGTTCATATTTATGTTTTTTTGCCAGGATCAATGCCCAGAGTACTGAGTACTACTTGATAACCATTACGGGTTTCTGGGAGGATTTGATGACTCATTTTACTTTGGGGCTCTACCCCGTCCACCCAGCTTATGACTTTTATGACTCAGGAACACACTTCGTTAGGACAGAAGGTAGGCAGATAGAACTTGCATCCAGGGCTTAACGCCAAGCTTCTACAGATGTACTCACACTTAACTGTAGGAGACTGAATATCCCTGAATGGAGAATGCACCTGCTATGAGATCTTAGACACAAACAAATTTCAATAGCTTTTCTCCAAGAGACATACTTTATGGAGGTCTTGGGACCAATATGAAATATTACCTACCTGACAAATTTCTTTAACAACAATGTAATTGCCAAAAACACATGTGAAACAATATTACTCGCAGGCACACTACAATTTCAGAAACTAGGATGTAAAAGGGACCAAGAGGGCAGATACATATTCATTAAGGATACTGTTACTGGGAAAAAATATACTCTGGCATTCATTTATGCCCAAGTCAATCACAGTTTCTTCGCAAAATGTTCTCAAAACTGGAAGGGGGAATCAGTTCCTTTAGATCCTATACTGGACTCTTCTACAGGTCATAGTATTATTCAGCTGGATATCTGAATCATTAAGAATGCGCTTCAGTGACTGTGTCTCATGGATTGCTGGAAAGTGCTGAACCCTCACTACTATGACTACACTCACTACTCAGCTCATAATGTTTGCAACTCTCAAATAGGATACTGAACCAGTCCAGATAGCTGTGCAATCCCCATTTTGCAAACCTACAGAGTGGGCGTGGAGATTCAATTAGATTTTATTTAATGATTACCACATACTATATTGACAATGACTCCATGACGTGTCACATATGATGATTTGGGAAAATCACAACATCGTTCTCAGTGGCCAGCTGATTCAATTAGCCACACACAAAAAGAGAGGCACTAAAACAGATATCCATGCTCACTGACTAATTTCGTAATTAGAATCTTGCTATAAACGCTCCCAATTAGGGGCGGTATATCCAGAGTTACTGGCTGCTAGGAAGGATTTATCACAGACACCACAGAGTTCTACAACATACTTAGGGTTTCTTTTTGATTGTTTTTTTAGCAGAAAAATATCTTTCCTGATCAATCATGGCAGCATGGTCTCCTCATTTTTTCTTCTATGCCCACCAGGCAATATTTTTTGTAGCCCTGCCAGGGTTCAGCCTCTATGCCCTGAAGACCCAGCAACACACTATTGTAAAAGTGGATGACAAGGGTACTCCCTTTAGTGACTGGGGGTCAGACCCAACCTCTCCCTCAGGGGATGAAAATTGTCCACTGCATGGCAGGGTTCAGCATCTTATCCCTGAAGACACAGCAACAGCATATCTCTGAGTCGCCAGCCTGGGTAACCTCTCAGGGGATGAATGTGATCTACTGCCTATATGAAGCCATGCCAGGGTTCAGCCTCTTATCCCTGAAGACCCAGCAAACACCACATCTGTAAGAGTTGCAGCCTGGGTACCTCCTTCAGCAACCAGGGGTCTGACCTACCTCTCTCTGAGGTGATGATAGCATACATGAGGCAGAGCCGAGTCTAAGCCTTTATCCCTGAAGACCCAGTAAACAGCACTTCCATAAGGTTACTACCTGGGTATGCATCTTATATGTATTCCACCTTGTCTGGGGTTTGGTTTACACCTTCTCCCACTGGTGATGACAAACGGCATTTGAGGTACAGATAGAAGCCTATAGTTTAAACAGTTTAGGCCAGGTGTTCTCAACCCAGTCCTCAAGGACCCCCTACCAGTCCAGGATTTAGGGATTACCTGGGTGTGTCTAAGGTGTTTTTTTTTTCTTTTTCTATACACACCCAGGTAATCCCTAAATCCTGGACTGGTAGGGCGTCCTTGAGGACTGGGTTGAGAACCCCTGGTTTAGGCTGTCAGTTGTTCAAATCCCCATTTGCCACTGAAACACAGGTGTATTAGCAATTTAGATTAAAAATAGTATAGACACCTGGGTCTCTGTTCTTTCAGTCCCTCCCAGCTGCCTTACATTAGGCTTCCTGCTAACAAATAGGTCACATTTATGAGCTTTGTGTGGTGAGCATTTAGGTAAGTTTATACATGAAAGGATGCATTGTGCAAAAGAGTGCTGATAATGCAAGGAGGCGTTGTGCAAAAGAGTGCTGATAATGCAAGGAGGCGTTGTGAAAAAGAGTGCTGATAATGGATATCCTGGCTCGAAGTCCACACACACTTGTTTCTGTCAAGGCCCGTGGCATTGATTGCTGTTATCTGTGCATTATCGCAAATAAGCAGGCTTTTCCAGAGAGTGGAAGAATATATTGCATAGAAGAGCTCTGGGCCTCAGTATCTGTACACGAACTGGTTTGTGGTATAGCATCAGTATGTTTCAACTATATGCTCTATGGATGAATTGGTCTGAAGACTCAGTCTCAGTGTGTGTGTCTCCAGTAAATGCTCTATGTATGAGTTACAATGAGGACACTGCCCCAGTATATGTACCCACTATAGGCTCTATGTATGTGTTACAATGAGGACACAGCCAAAGTATATGTATTCACTATATTGTCTAGGTATGCTCTATATGTAAGTTAGTGTGCAGACATTGCTTCAGTGTATCTGTTCACTATATGCTTAATGTATTAGTGAAAACACATCAATATATGTGAATGATATAAGACACATCCTCTATATGAGTCCAATCTAATACAAGTTCTGTATGTGGGTTGCTGTTAGTTACACCATATTTTAATAGCGCCACCTTTCCACACCTTGTTTGTAAATCTATGCTGTTAGTTACACCCTCGGTATATGTGAGTGGTATAATCTGTGCATGAAGTTCTGTGAAAACACAGCCTCAATATATCTCACTCATATAATCTTAATGTGTGCAGGCATGGTGTCACTGTATATAGCAGATGTAGGCTATGTATGATTACTCAGTATATGTGACTGATATCTCTGTGTATAAAGTGCTTTTAAGAAAAACCCACAATGTATATGATTAGTATATTCTGTATGCAGGTTGGTATTATATAACCCAAATTTATACACAGCCTTAGTAGATTTAATACATGCAACTGATCTAAGGTCTGTGTTTTGCGCTGAAATGTAATACAGCCCAATTCTACCAAAACAAATGCACTGTTGTACAGTAACTATTGCCTACTGTGGATTTTCTATTTCAGTTTTTTAAATAAAGTAGATAAGAGAAGCATACTGCCTTTTGGCTTTGCGTTAGATTTCTTCTCCCACAGGTGTTTCAGGATAAGCAATCAACACAATTAACCACTTCAGCTAGATTGCAGGTGTTACTGAACCTGTCTGAGTGCCTCTCCCAGGAGAGATGGAGACCTGATTTCCAAAATGGAGCATGGGAATGTTCAACAGAGTTAATGCTTTTTTTTTTGTGTGCACACCTATGTATTTATACATGAGACCATTCTACAAAAGTTTTTCTATTGCCACGTATCATCTCCACTCTGATCAAAATAGGGTATGTTTTTTTCAAGTTTGGTGGCAGTGTTTAATCTTCAGATATATGATGATTACAGATGCACAGCTTAGTAGATCTTGCTGGTTGCAGGAGCACAGCTTAGTAGATCTTGCAGGAGCACAGATTGGGCTAATTATTGCTCCCATGAGTAGGTAACTCTGAAGCAATTACCTGACTGTTATCACTGGTATATTTATTTTTTCTTTCATAATTCTAATTTAACTGATTTAAAAGCTGTTGATATTGGCTTTTTCTTTCACCTGGTCATATCGTTAGTATCATTTTATTTTCTGCAAGCTTCTACTCTGAAAAATTCTCTACTCCTTGTCTGGTTTATAATTTGTATTCAGATTTTACCTCAATGCTCTGGAATTGGTTTAACATATTCTTTAAAACTAAATACATCTCCTTAAAGCATAATCTTTATAAGTTGGAGAATGTACTATTTTTTTTTTTTATATTCAGTATTCTCTTTTAATCCCTTGGGGACCTGGAAGTTTGGCAATCCCTTTAGTATGTCAGGGGTGGCATGCTTTTGGTTCTTGATTAATGATCAGAATTTCCCACAGATTCCCCTGTTGTGAAGGGGAACACTATAATTTCCTTTCTGCAATAAAAGGTATCGTTTAGACTCATATGCTCCAGGTAACTTTGTTGCTGTGTATTGCAAGTATTTTAATTGCCATTGGAAGCTCTTTCTAGTCCCCAGACCGTTCTACCAGGTTTACTATTTCAGGTAAAATTCACCTGCTACCAGAACAATAGAGGAAATCCCTGAACATGAAGTTCTATTACGGACCTCTGTTCTAATATTCATGGGCATACTTGTAGGTGTCCTTATATCTGGAATTTGCCACCAATGTGTGGCTTTAAGCTGTTGAGTAATCCTGCATAATAATGTAGCTTTTGGTGACAAACATTTGGCTCATATGTTTTACATGGTCTCTGTACCTAGATCTGTGTAAGTGATGGTCACTCCTAACATTGCATTGATGCAATACTTGTGGATTAAATGCTTGGATTGGTGTTGATATCTTTACAGAGAAAACAAGCTGCAGAATGATCTTATTATCACCATAGGCTCTGCCATGAGTACTGCATCACTATTTGAAGATAAGGTCAGAGTAAGTATGCGGTTGTTTGTTCTCATAAGGATAACTGAATATCTTCTTCTATCCTGCTTATTATGTGTCTGTTGCCACAATGGATCATGTGTCTCTGGTTACCACCTTCTTATCAGTATCCTGCTGATTACATATCTCCTACTTATATTGCATAACATTCTCTAATAAATTTGATTATACTGTTTGGCATAATCTGTACTATTTACAATGTTTATCTTTTGAATGTAGTTACTGATGTGATTGGCCTCCTTATAATTTCCTAGTTGCAACAAATTCTACGGTTAATACCAATGAAAGTCCACAAGATGATCTGTTTTAGAAGCTGGAATAAAAGTTATATTTTAAAAGAATTCCGAGAGTGCAACCAACTATTTTTCTATTTGGATATTTAAGCCCTGGCACTGCACCCGGTTTAAAATATTTTGGAGCCTGACTGCAAGGTACAGTCTATTTTTATTATATATATATACACACTCTCTATCGGAAAAGAAAAAGGACCCTTATATAATTTTTTTTTTTATACTGATCTGTATATGATTCTTCTTGACTGCCTAGTAATGTTATTGGTTACTACCTCTCCTGTAACTGATCATTACTGTATCAATTCATTCACAGTGTGAGGTATGGTTGTGAGTCTGACTTTTGCAATATATAGTCATTGTTGCAGTGTTTTAATAACACTCTTATTTTTCTACTAGGCTCTGCCTCTTTATGACAGGCAGATATTGATTTGTTTCCTGTATCTACAGGTAAGTAGTTCACTAGGCAAAATGAAGCAATGTGGTTCGTCTTTTTAATAAATACATCCAGAAAGTAGTAGGATTCTCAGTGTAATTCTCCCACTGTTTAATATTATGGTGTGACTGTTCTCATCCAACAGTATCTGCTTGCTCCAGAAGTTATGCCTTCTGTCAAGGTTCTGATTTGATGATGCCATCCATTTGGTTTTACATTTATATCTGAGAAGGACATTATCTCTTATTGTTGACATAATGGATCTATAATTTCTAGACCATGTCTGGGATTCATGGAGGTTCTCTACATTTATTTTTATTTTTTATCTGTAACAAGATGGGTTCCTTATTTCTTACGAGAGTTTGTCTTGTATTTGTCTAGCCTTGTTCCTTCTCTAGGTTTGGCTGTCTCTAGATAGTTTTTAATACATTGCTCAACACAAATACACACACCAGTCAAGCCATAAGACTTGCTTTTCACACAGAAATCTCATTTTAACAGTGCTCTCACTACTGCAAGGGATTCTGGGTAGGCATACGCAAATGAGCTCAACAAAGAACAAAATGTTTGCCTCATAATTTCACTTTTATACATGGATTCCTTGAAGTATGTGTCTGCTGTATACAACAGCTTTAAAACACAACTCAGGAAGAGGTGCAATGCTAGTGAACCTCTCATGGACAGCTGTTTCATTATTAATGCAGCTCATCAGCATGAGGCTGGTTACTGGCTTGCTATTGAGGCTTGGTAGTGCTTAGGAAGCAAAAACTAAGAAGGTTTTTGCTTCCCAATTCATTCATTAAATATATATTTCATAAATTATCTATATCACGTGATAACAATAGGTCGTTTACTGATCCAATATATAATAAATGTATTGTTACAGATTCTTCATGGATGATATCATCTTTGGGATATAGTACAAACTTCAAACTTATTCCATGTCAATCAAAAACAAATAAAATGCTTTACATACAGGATTAGAACTTGAAGAGTGAGACATCCCACAATGCATCATGTTAATTATATGAAATTATAATTAGGGGAAGATTCTGGTATCTTGTAAACAACTGTCTCACGTTGACTATTCATGTTTCATTATGTGTGAGGAAAAAAAGTTAATTATGTTTAATTAAACAGTCTCTGATTTCTTTGATATGATGTGCCACTTTTCTTTATTTTGTTTTTAATCACTCTCTCGCTATTAGATGTATAATTGTAACACCTTGTATTGCTGAGATTTGAGCACTTTTGTAAATTCTATTTAAACACTCCTTTTTATTTAACTCCTTGTTAACTTTTATAAATTTGTTTTAATAACTTTTTAAAGGGAAGTTAGGAGAGAAAAGGAAGGGAGAGTTAGGAGAGGAGGGAGATGAGAATATGCATTGAGATTTAAAGCGGCACTGTCATGCCGAACTTACCTTTCCTCAATCTCTTCCTCTTCTCCCCCTCTCTCAGGATCTGTTCTTCTTTTCTTCCTGTCTTCTTTAGTTTTCTTTAAAATCATAAGACAAAGTAGGGACTCTTTGCCTTATGGAGGATTCCTCCGCTTGACCAGCTCTGACCAGCGGAGGAGCAAAGTGTGCTTCATTTCCGCTGGTCAGAGCAATTTTCCCATAATCCCTAGCTTTCCTCAGTGTTCCCACAATGCTTCCTGTCATTTTACACTAAACTGCCGAATTGCGTTCTAACTGAATGACAACAGTATGTTCGTTTCTTTTAGAACGCAATTCGGCACTTTATTCGGATCGGAATTTCATTCTAATGAATGAAACTCCGATCCTATTCATGCTGTGGCTGCATCTTGCAGCCGCTTAGTAGATAGCTCCCTGATACCGTGGGAATTAGGGAGTTATCTACTAAAAGGCTGAA
>OW240914.1:72692263-72714336 GCA_933207985.1 Pelobates cultripes | reverse complement strand
CCCCACCCGCCGCTCAGGGTGGGGGAGGGGGGGAGGACAATAGGTCCGCCCCCCCTTATTGTAATTTATGTCTTTTTTTTCAACAGTGAGCAGCCATGGGCTGCTCACTGTTTAGTAGACATGCCCCTACTCGCGGTATAGCGAGTAGGGGCATTTGGGAGATTTTAATCTCCCTTGTGCTATTATGGGGGTCATATTGACCCCCATAGAGTGAGAGGGGGACCTGGGGGGGCTTATGAAGTGGTGGGAGCACTGCTCCCTGACGCTTCTATAGTTACATATTACAAGGAGGGAGCTGCATGCCGGTAGCTCCCTCCTTGTAATAAACTGAACGAACAAACTAACACTGATACATAGTGTTAGTTTGTTCGGCTGATATTTCTATTCACTCATTCGTCTGTCTGATGAATGAATGAATAGCTGAAATTCCCGTTCGCATGTCCAGGTGTTTCACTGGGCATGTGCGGGAATCTCAGTGTCTGCCTAGTGTGGGCTGATGACGTGTCCCTGAGGGACTTCATCTACCCACACAAAGATGGCTGCGCCCTGAATCAAGATCGGGGCAGAAAATAAGGATTTAAAAATAGGTAATGTAGGGGGCTTAGGGGCATTTGGGGGTGACTAGTGGGTCAGTTAGAGATAGTGGAGGCCGGAGGGGGGTTAAAAAAAAAACGGGATTCGGCATGACAGTGCCGCTTTAATAAAGAATCTATTTTGTGGGGAAAAAAATGCATCTACTTACATATAGGGGTAATAGTTTGTATATGTGTGAGTCTACAATACAGAGATGTTGGTTGGTCCTTGTGCCACTTTGAGGGACACTCCACTGCCCAAATGCAAAATAAATTAATAAAAACCACTGATTAGTAGATGTACCAGAAATGAAAACTTGATCACTTGTCTGAAGCATTTGCAAACCCACTCTTCTAGCCTCACCCAGTCTTTCTATGGCTGTCCAATCATAGACTTCCCAATGTAGCAGAGAGAGAGAGAGAGAGATATAATGCAATGCAGCTGCTCTGGGCAATTCCTGCCTCTTGAGTTTAGTTCCACTGAGCTAATCAAACCAGTAAGTCATATGGCTGGCTATCTGCTTGACAACCAGGGGGTGTAGCCAGGTTAATTTATAAAAGTGTCAATTTCTATTGGAATCTGCACTGTTGTAAAATGAAAGAGGATACACCGTTTCAATAACATTAGGGGTCTGGAGTGTTCCCATAACTTATATGACACGCGCACACACATGTGTCTACATCATACTTAAAGAAAGCCTTGGTTAAATCTACTTATAAATTCAATTACATGTATATTTCAAATAGCAATAGTATCTGACAAGTTATTAATGTTCTTTTCATCCACCACAGAAACCAGGTGCTACTTTACCATTTCTAATATCTTTTTATTGTGTAATATTATATCATCATGTGTGCCTTTTGTGTCATTTTTCAATATTTGAACTTTATTTGTCAATCTATGTTTTATTGAGGCATTAGTACGTTCACTACAGAAATGAGAAAAATGAGTTAGAGCCCATGTTGACATGACATGACTGCAGTGGTTGTATAAATGGTACTAAACTCCTTAAAAAATACAGCCTCTTAAATAAATCTGGTATGCCTTCTGAGTCAGCCCACGCCATACTAATGCTGGGTCTCAGGGTGGGTGCCCAAGAGGAAAATCAGCTGATCTTTGCCAGAGACAAGACTGAATTGGGTAGGGGTAAATCCAGGAAAGGAGTCTATGCAGGGCAAGGTACTTCTTAGACCCCAGGGTTGTATAAGGGCCTGCATCTGTATTTCACGGACTCGGGAACCTCGAGGGGGTAAGCAGAGGGTCCGCGTGGTGAGCACTGTTTCGTGCAGGTATTTCTCTGCTTCTGTGGGTGATACATGAGGGCAAAGCTGTGAGGGGCTCTCAACCCAGGTGGGCAAACTGTAGGGTACATACATGCTCGTATGTACCCTACAGTTTGCTCCACATTAGCAGGACATCTCCTCCCTGTCCTTTGGTTGCTTGGTAACGCTCCTGCAGTGTTTGCCAAAAGTGTTCAAGGATTGCATCCAGGCTCCGCGTGACAGCGCAGCTATGGCACATCAAGGCCTGTGGCGCGGAGGTAGGCCCAATGTGTCTGGAACGGGACCAGCTGCCATCTTGCGTGTGCAGTGTGGGTGGATTTCCATCTGAGGGCACTTCAATTTACCAGGTAAGGACGTGGTGAGCAGCCTCAGAGTGTCCAGTTTGGACCAGGATATCTCCTGCCGGTCTGGGGGGGTAGGAGTGCAGCGATATCGAGATTCTGAGAGCTAGCTCTGTCCCCAACAGGCTGCAGCAGAGTATCTCGGGTTCTCAGTAGGTTGCAGGAACGTGGTAAGTTGAGGAGTGAGCACCGAAGAACCCCTCACAAGATGGGAGTCTTGCAGACAGTGTGGCTGCTGTGTATAAAGCATTTCAGAGTGCAGGAGCTCGAGTGAAACACATCCACTCTGCATGGAAGTCAGATTCCGCCCCCTATTTGAAGTTTATTTAACACATTTTACATGTTTAAAAAAAAAAGTTTAACCCCTTAAGGACACATGACATGTGTGACATGTCATGATTTCATTTTATTCCAGAAGTTTGGTCCTTAAGGGGTTAAAATACAGATTTTATTTTAGTTGCAAAAATCTTTGTAAGCATTGTTTTTACCAGCGAGGTAAAATATCTTACACTGCAAAAACTGTTTATGTAAACGTTAGGTGGCCTTCCGAACTATTCAGATTTAGACCTCATAGGCATCCTATTGATCTACTTTAAGATTAACTTTTTTTTTTGTTTCTTCTTTCAGTTTTCCCAACCACTAGAAATGACACAGACTGTATCACATAAATCCAAGGTCATGTTTTTATTAACAACAATGTTTTTTTTGTTGTTGTTTTAAAAAAATACGGCAAAGCACACGTCATATTCAATCTCAAGTGTGACATAAAACAGATGTCTATAAGAGCAATAATAATTTAACTTTGCCGCCCAGTGTTTGTGGTTTACACAATGTCTTGCTACTTGGCCATCCTAAGCTAACGATCTATGAAACAAACTGTTCACAATTAGGGTTCTGCTCAACTCAGATATCTCGTATGAAGCATTCAAGCATACAGAATGAGTACCAAGCCCCAATTACAAAGAGGGTGAACCATTCCCCAACAGAAAATCCTGTGTATGCTTGCAAGCCAACTTAATGTTTAATATTTACTTTAATATTAATCAAAACCAACATGAGACAGTGAAATATGGCTTTGTCAAATTATGGGAGTTTCACACCACACTGTACTCCTCAAATGCCAACTGGATATCTAGAGGGAGTTTTGTAAGAGAAAATGATACTACAATATAATGTTATACGGCAGATATCAGTAAGAAAAGCTCCATGCATCTTATAATGAGCTGCCGTGCTGTATCCTGACACAAAAAAGAAGTGAAACAAGAGAAGGGAACGTCAGCATATCAACATCTGGTCAGTAACTGGCTGAAAGGGGAAGTTGACAGTCAACTTAAGCTAAATTGTAGTTACAATCTGAGGGAAACCGGGTCGGTTGATATTATGCACCAATGTTTAATGATTACTATATTCTGATGATTACTATAGAAAAACCTATAACTATGCATATATTGATATTGAGAACACCATACTGATGCACTAGCTATACACACCACTAAGGCACATTGTCTCTAGTGACTAATGTAGAAAATCACAGAAATCCAGTTAGGCGTGGGTTGCTGTAAATGCCCAATGGCAGTTAGCTTGGAGAAACTATTATACTTTTTTCAATATACCATACTGCCCACTTTAGTAATAAACCTTGCTATATTGCTCCATTTTTTTTGGTTACAAAAGCCTGGGTCACCATACTGTGGCTGTCCATGCTTCCTGGATTGGTGATCTTGCTTCAGTCACTGAGTAAGGTGACACTCCACTGCACTTGTGATACAGGAAGCCCCTATAAAAGCTATGAACGCTCTCAGTCCAGTGCTCAGTTATTCTGAAGCTTCGGCTAAGGTTACTTGGTGTGCTGCTGAACCTGACCCTGTCCCTGCTCTGCATCCCTGCTCATTGGTCCTAGCATACTTCCAGCATCATTGGATCTCCTGACCACTTGGACTTGACTATGTTTATCTATTTATGAACCTTTGATGCCTTGGACTGTCTGACCTTGGACTGTCACATTGTTCATTTCTCTTTATTATTATCATTATTATTATTATTAATTGGTATTTATATAGTGCCAGCTAATTCCGCAGCGCTTTGCAATATTATGACACAAGTACACAGTGACACAGGAACAATAGGTAGATGAGGGCTCTGCTCAAACAAACTTTTAGTCTAAACTAATAAACCCTCATGTCACCACAGGCCTACTAGGATCCTGTGTTCACTCTGCAACTGGGTGCCTCCATCTTAGCTCTCTCTCACTCACTATTATAAGCTCTGTCCTTTGCACCTGGCAGTCAGTGTAGAGAACACAGACACAGAAAAGGGGAAATTAAACGATGGGTGGCATTTATCAAAGTGTCCTGAAAAATGACTGATAAATTCTGTCATTGTTTTAAAAGTATTCTAAAAGTGATCTAAAAAGTGTCGGTTTTCTTGATTAGTAAATTCTGTAAGTTTTGGCGGAAATTTCCATTTGTAGAAGTTGATCAAATTTCGAGTGGCAGGAAAAACAGATGTGAAATATGGCAGAAAAAAATCATGAATCGGTTGTGTCCCCCAAAAAAGTAAAAAACGTTCATTGAAAGTTAACAGTGAGCAAAAAAAGCAACAAGTAAAAAATTATCTGGCAGATTTAGAAATCTGGACTAACATTTTGCAGAAGATTAGACGTAACATAGAAACATAGAATGTGACGGCAGATAAGAACCATTCGGCCCATCTAGTCTGCCCAATTTTCTAAATACTTTCATTAGTCCCTGGCCTTATCTTATAGTTAGGATAGCCTTATGCCTATCCCACGCATGCTTAAACTCCTTTACTGTGTTAACCTCTACCACTTCAGCTGGAAGGCTATTCCATGCATCCACTACCCTCTCAGTAAAGTAATACTTCCTGATATTATTTTTAAACCTTTGTCCCTCTAATTTAAGACTATGTCCTCTTGTTGTGGTAGTTTTTCTTCTTTTAAATATAGTCTCCTCCTTTACTGTGTTGATTCCCTTTATGTATTTAAATGTTTCTATCATATCCCCCTGTCTCGTCTTTCCTCCAAGCTATACATGTTAAGATCCTTTAACCTTTCCTTGTAAGATTTATCCTGCAATCCATGAACCAGTTTAGTACCCCTTCTCTGAGTTCAACAGAGCTTCACAGGTTGCCACTGGAGTCCTCTTCCACTCCTCCATGACGACAACACGGTGCTGGTGGATGTTAGAGACCTTACGCTCCCCCACCTTCCATTTGAGGATGCCCCACAGATGCTCAATAGGGTTTAGGTCTGGAGATATGCTTGGCCAGTCCATCACCTTTACCTTCAGCTTCTTTAGCTGTCTCATCCCCCCCTGTCTCATCTTTCCTCCAAGCTATACATGTTAAGATCCTTTAACCTTTCCTGGTAAGTTTTATCCCGCAATCCATGAACCAGTTTAGTAGCCCTTCCCTGAACCCTCTCTAAGGTATCAATATCCTTCTGAAGATACGGTCTCCAGTACTGTGTACAATACTCCAAGTGAGGTCTCACCAGTGTTCTGTATGATGGCATGAGCACTTCCCTCTTTCTACTGCTAATACCTCTCCCTATACAACCAAGCATTCTGCTAGCATTTCCTGCTGCTCTATTACATTGTCTGCCTACCTTTAAGTCATCAGAAATAATCACCCCTAAATCCCTTTCCTCAGATGTTGAGGTTAGGACTCTATCAAATATTCTGTACTCTGCCCTTGGGTTTTTACGTCCAAGATGCATTATCTTGCACTTATCCACATTAAATGTCAGTTGCCACAATTCTGACCATTTTTCTAGTTTACCTAAATCATTTGCCATTTGGCTTATCCCTCCTGGAACATCAACCCTGTTACATATCTTAGTATCATCAGCAAAAAGATATACCTTACCATCAAGAACTTCTGCAATATCACTAATAAAAATTTTAAAAGTGGTAGCGAAAACTTAAAAGTGGTAGTGACAGTTTGATAAATCTGATAATCCATTGTTTCTATTTCTCATCTTCATTTGCATTGTTTGCAGGGAGTTTGACTTGTCTGAGCTGGATTATGATGTAGTTTATTTTTAATATCAAAGAAAACAGTGCATTTCATGGAAAAAAAAAGTTAAATAAGTTATGAGGGCTTACCAACTCTAAATAATATCTAAAGTTTGCGTCACATCTGCTTTTTGCAACAGACTTTGAAAGTTTGAATGATTGGGATTTATTTCAAGAATTCAGTTACAAAAATATCTCATGATAATTGCCATCTCTGTAAAATATAGAGTACACTTCTGAAGAATGTTTAAGCTTAAATATGATTAAACACAATTTAAGTACTAGATTTATTTTTTTAACAAGTCTGTTCATGTTAATTAGCTAAAGCAAGTGCTCAGTTCCTGTCCTAGTTGCCGTACATGAATAACAGTCTTCAAAGTGCTTAATATTATATAGTAAGGAGAAAATTGCTTATACAGATCATATGCATTAAAAAAAAAAGTAAATCAACACAAATTATGAAACATATCATGATCATTACCGTTTCCATAGAGAAAAATGGACTCCCTGTGCCATAGACGGATTTTAAAGGGACACAGTAGGCAATGTAAGTGGTTCATTTTATTTAAGTGGTAATAGTGTCTTGCGTTTCCAATGCTGTTCTTCTCTTTAGTGTAAAACTGTTTTTATTCAATGGTTTAATGCTAAACAAGAGTCTCCAACAGCCCATGTACTGCTTGTGCAAATGAGGATGCATTACGCGGAGCAGCCTTGGGCGGTTATAATAGACTGAGAGTGACAAAGTGGGTAATCTCTGATTTAGTTATACCTCCAGTGGGGGGAAGCAATGGACACTAATTCAGTGTTAAACTGCTGAAAGTGTTTTAACGTCAAATACAGGGACAGTGCCAGAGGCACTATAAACAATAAACAAACAATTTAGTGAGATAGTTATAATGCCTATAATGTCCCTTTAAAATAGCAGAGAGATAAGTAAGAGTTTATTGGTATTCATATGTTGCAATACTATAAATATGACACATGACTATAAACAAGTATGATTTTTACCATTTTTATAAAGTAACATTTGTGTAATTTAAAATACATCAGTTTACTATCACTACATATTGACACACAGTCTCTAAATACAATGTGTATATACAACCACCACCTTTCAAAAAAATATAAAATATAATTTAAAAAATCATAAACTTTGATGTGAACGTGTATATTTCATTATTAATTGAGTATGCAAAAAACAGACCAGTGCTCTTATTTGATTAGGTCATCACGGTTTATACACAGCAGATATTATGTTTTTTACTTTTTACAAAATCTGGATTTCTTAATGCACTATTGTTTTAGAAGAAAAAAAATATATTAAAAATATTACTCTCATTAAAGATTTTGTAAGCCAAAAACTGTTTCCTTGTCCAATTGTATGACTCATTACATTGCTCTCTTGTCATATCAATGTGAATTTGTTATATTCCTTATTGAACCATTTCACGTTTATTCAGAATTTTTTTTGTTTGTTTTTGCATCTATACCTCATTATCTCCAAGTTTACAGTTAGAAACATAATATATTATTTGAAATATTAATTAAGACCTGTGCCCTGTTTTACAAATGTAACACAAAGCAGATCGATTTCCTGTCAATACCATGGCAAAGATCTATTTTGATCTATTTTGTGTCAATGAAAAGTAATAAAAAATACCTTTTATATCTTCCCATTAAACTATTTGCCCCATAGTTAGAGGGATGATTTATGATGGCATATACAGATGCAGGGGAGGACATTATTTAACATTTTAATCTTTTTATTTTTTAAAGATTCAAACATTAGTGGGACTAGAGAGGTCTACATTACTATTAAATTTGTTGGTTTGTGTGCCTGTATTTAGAAAGTTGTGGTAGAACAAGAAAAATGCCTGCTGATAATTGTGACAAGTGAATAATCAGCACCAACATAAAATGTTGTGTTGTTTTGGATCAGACAACATGTGTGTTCTTTTCTGCCACCACTACTGGTCCAGTGTCACAAATTGGGCTGTAGTATCAGTGGAGAACTAGAAGACTGGACTTTCGCAGGTCCTTTATCTCCATGGTACTTGATCAATATCACGTACTTTGGGTCAGGTGACAGAAGATCTAATAGCTAGTTATTGAATTTGACTTAATTACTGAACAATCATTGATAACTCAGAAGTAATGCAAATGTTTACAAATTATGACCTCAATTTAATACGCTTTCTAAATAATTTAACACTGCTGGAAAAACTTTCCAAATGGTTTATCTACAGAAATCACCATTAAAGTCTATTGAAATTTTAGTAGATCAATCATTTGGGAAGTTTTTATTTCTGACAATATTGAATTATTTGGAAAGCTTATTAAATCAATCTACGTTGGAGGTATATCTGGGTGGGCAGTTAGACAAACATTCTACCATGTGTAAAACTTACCAAAATAAATAAATATTTCATTGTAAATTATGGACTCCTTACATTGCTTGTACACGCTGAAATATGATTCTTTATTTTGGCGGGCTACCGTGCGCACCCACACAGCTGTCAGCAAGAACTTACCTCTGGAAGCCCTACCGCACCGTTCTATGCTGTTTTTACACAATCTCAAGGTGAAACCATCAGGATCGAGGTATATTGGGGCCCCAGCTCAAAATGATAACCACAAACCTCCAGATACCCCACAGGCCCTGACCCAGGCCGACTCACCCCAATGGCCCATGCAGATGGGACCGGATCTGATCAGACCAGAACAGGTCTCACTTGCCATACAAGACAGTTCAACATCTGTCAGCAAGCTGGACTTTCAAAACTTAGTGGTGGAAATTAAGAACCTGTTGGAAGCCCATGTGGCCACCAACTCAGGCCAAGAAGTTTTCCCTTAACAGGACTTATCACCTCCCGATATCTGGCACGGCACTTGCCTCCACGGAGAGAGACGTCATCACCCACTGCTCATTATCTCAAGATGTGAGAGTCTTACTCCAGGGCTTGAAGGACAAGACACCATTTACCTTCAAAAGCTCCAACCTCACATTCTATCAGCACCTCACCTAATCTAACTTGCAGTGGACAATGAACCATATTACAAGGCAACTGAGAGCGGCAGGAAATGCATACTGATGGATGTCACCTAGTTTACTCATGTTCTTACACAATGGGACTGTGCATAAAATATCCACTCTTGCTAAAATCCCATGCACTCCTTCGTGCTTCAGACCTACCTGTTACTCCTCTTGATTCTGCTTGGTAGCCCAACACGCATGTCTGGGATCCGACGCAAATTGTCCCTTTTGCCCATAAAGGTTGTGTGGCTCCACAATCAGTAACTTGATTATGACATAGGTTGCAGTGATCTTATGCGGTTTGAATTACATAACTAGTTTATCGGTTAAGTTTTGCCTTTATGTTTTTAAATCGCATAGTTATATATCACATAATTCCTTACACTACACTTGCCAAATGTAACCTTTCATTAGGTAGCGCAATTCCAGGCTCCTTCGCTCCCGAGCTTTGCTGATATTGGCAAAGCCAGCTCCATTAAGTGTCTAGCACCACACACCTACAGTATCCACCTGCTCCCGCTCATAATTTCCATGGAAAGGGGTCCGCTAGCTACTAATCTGGTTATATCCTCACAGATAATGTGTGTATTGGGTTGCTATGGTTATTGCTGCTGCCCAGGAGTGATGGGAGTGTGAGCGCAGGACTTTTTTTGTATTAGTAATTAGAACGATACTCACTAATTACCACAGTTTAATGCACTAACATCTATGTTGACAATCAGACCACTCTTTTCAGGCAGTTGAACCTTCTTTTCTATAATTATTGATGTTTGCCGCTCAATCTCTTATGCATGTCACTTTATCAATGCATGATTCTTGTCACACTTTGCATATTTAAATATGTATTGTGATTTCTCTCTGTCAAGCTTTGATAAAAATAAATAATAAAAAAACTGACAAAAAAAATAAAAATCTGATATTTAGTTGAGATGTTCCTTTCTTTTATATTTGGCTTGCTAAACAAGAATGTCTGTTCGTTCCTTCCACCATGCCTGTCCTTACCAATTTTATTTTTATCTTATTATTTACTCCCTGACCTCTCATACTATTCCTACATAATAAACAAATTATTTCATGTTTGACTCTTCTCCATTTTGCCATTATGAGGTCAGAGGTTCATCTCGATATCTTAACTTGTTTGCCCATTACATAGTTTCCCGCTGGGCTCTGATGCACAGTGACATGCTTCCGGCTACAGCTGGTCACTCACTGTCAATCACTGACACTCTGTGCAATTAAAGTTGCACATAGATGGACACCCCAATGATGTTACTGGAGATGGAGTTACACATCTGGCAACAGAGGGGTAAGACCTTGCATGTGCAGCATTCATAGCGAAAAATTCAACAAGAAGTGACCATGCTGCATGGATCCCCTCTAATTCCCTGCAAGTTACTTTGTTTGTAACTGACAGTGGTCTGACTACAGGTTCATTTATTAAGGAAAGGACAACCTTTTGTACTTTGATGTCTTCCATTCCAGAAAAGAAACAAAGTTTCTTATATGTTTTCCTAGGAGACAATTTACAACGGTAAAATCATGACTGGCCCTATTTGGACATGATGAAGACTACATATGATGTCTGAAAGAGCTTGACTACAGAATATGTCCAGGGAAAAGAATAAGAAAACAAATATATTTTGTTGAAAAAACAAACGAACAAGACAAACAGTAAACAAATTGGTGCTGCCTTTGGAAGGCACTGACACATTTTAAACAAAGCTAACAAGCCCATAAGAATGTTCCAGAATTGTCAATTTTTAGGTTCACTAAAATGAGAATTCAAAGTGAATTTCAAATTCAAGCTAAAAATATCTGATTAGGGAACATTCTCTAAATCAGATTTGCTTCCACTTTGGCTACTTAAGTTTTAGATTCACTTCCAATTCACTTTAAATTCTCACTTTAGTGAACAACACTTTCTAAATCCAAATTTAGGTCTCTCACCTACAGGAGAAAATAATTGTATCTACTGAAAATGAAGTATGTTTATATAAAGGTTCTAAAGGATGTGATCTGGTAATAGAGATGCTTGTCTCCAATTCATTGGATGGGAGGAAGTTAAAGATTAATAGTTTTTCCATTCTCAATGTGTTTGTGTATGTGATTTTATCAGTTCATCTGAGTTAGAGACAATATATACAACATAAAGACAGGAAAATACAACATAGATCATTTTATTTCAAGACTGCAGAATGCGTCTTGCTATTCCCATGCCATTTAAGCAAAAGAGGCCTCATAATGTCTTAATTAAGATTCCAAGTGACAATTGAATTTCCTAAACTGATAACAGGAGGAAACAGAGTAAACTCGAAAAAGAAGATAAATAAAAGTTACATTTTTCTTTGCAACTAACGGGGTTAACCTCTTCATAATAAATGACATGCCAGAATATTTTTTCTGACGAGGCTAATATGAAAAAGACAGTGTAGGGTGTGAGAACATTAATAAAGGAAATAGTGGGCGGTTTGGAAGATTTGTGATTGTTTTTAATATCTGGTTGTTAAAATGAAGATCTGATACTTTACATCGCTGTATGAGACATACGAATTTAATCAGTCTTGTCGTGTCTCTTTACTAACCCTGCAAACCTCAATACAAATTGTTTGCAATAAGAAAGGAAATAGCTGCTATATTTATGAAAAGTATATTAATGCTAGATAGACAGATAATAAGCTTATATATTTTCCCACACTAAGTGAACTTGGAAGAACAGATTTGATGAGACTATATAAACTTGTTTTTAATGATGTTAATAATTAAACACACAGTTGTCACTTATATTAATTTATAGCAACTTTTGGAACTATTTAGTATTTTAAATGTGTGTGTGTGTGTGTGTGTGTGTGTATATATATATATATATATATATATATATTTTTTATTTTTATTTTTTTAAAGATATGGTTATACATAATAGTTGTTAAGTTGTATCTCATGTTTTTTTTTTTTTGTGTGACCATTTCTTTTAGCATTTGTCTTTGTTTCGTTTAGGATGTTGAGTGATGGCATTTTGTATGTCTTCTCTCAAGGAGAAGTTTGGGGTTCACTCAGTGTATAATACATCTAGTTATTTTGTACATGGGAGCTGTATTTTGATTAGGCACACTCTCTTACCGGGATCTCTTACTGTTAGAGTTAGACAACTGCTTTATTCTTGTGTGTGTATTTTAACTTTTGTGCTGCAATAAATAAAAATAAGTAAACAAAAATAGGTACTGTTATATAACATAAATGATATGAGATTTTGTACCAATATGGGATCAGAACAAGCTGGTATCATTTAAAGTATAGACTTTATTGATGGCTTGCATTGTAAAGGCTGAACTTTACATTTTTGTTGTAAACTACACCACATTTTGTCTTGTGACAATGTCTATTTAATATCTCCTTTTTACTACAATGTAGGACTAAAGAAAGGTTTTATGATAGAAATGTTTCCATTTCTCAATGACGCATTGAAATCCACCACATACAAAGTGCTGGACCTAAGATTTATGAATAGAACCTGATATTGTGTAAGAAAATCCTAAGAGCTTGCTGAGGTGCCTTATGTGTGAAGAATGTGTCCTCTTTATTTTACTAAAAGTGCAGATAGCTATTGGGATTTTCACTTTTATAAATGAACCCTGTTACAATCAATAAAAACCAGTCCTGTTACTTCCTGGTTGATTAGCTCAGTGGAGCTAAACTCAAGACACAGCAATTGCTCAGAGCACCTGCCTTGTAAAGACTTCTCAGTGAGCTGCATTGGGAACTCTATGATTGGACAGACACAGAAAGTATGGTCTGGGGGAGAAGGGGAAGGTTTGCAAAGGCTGCAGACAAGAGTTCTGCAGCCTTTGCAAGCTGTTTTATATATACCTCCGATGAAAAAATGCATAATTAAATGCATGAATGTTTTCATTGGGGTAAATTGTTATTTCAATTGGGCAGTGGAGTGCACCATAAAGAAAAATGATCCCTTCTATTGAGAAATACTAAAACAGTAAACATTCCAGACTCTCTGGTGTTTCAGATTCTATTTTCAGCTAAAAAACAACACATTTTTACTAATGAGAACATACATCACTTACTATTATTACAGTGCTTTAGGCAACAGAAAGTGGTAACCATGTGCTTCTGGAGGGTCTGTATGGTACAGCAATTAGCCTTACGGTGATTTGTTACCATGTAACATTTTTATTGGTACAAAGAAAAAGTCAAGGTATATGGAGCATGCGTAACAAAAGTAATCATTAACATTGCATGGCACACAGCGGCAACAGTGACAAACAGATATAAGATTCTCAAAAAGTACATCAAATAAATACATTTTACTATAGCAAATACATTGAGCCTTCCTACTGCTAAACCATCAATTGTCCTAAAGGAATCAGACGCTTGATTTGGCTATTCGATACTATTTAGAGGTAGAAAGTTAGATTGATGAAACATAGGTCATGTCAAACTAACCTAATTGCATTCTACGAAGAAGTAAGTAGAAGTATAGATCCGGGTGTTGCAGTGGATGTGATCTACTTGGCTTTTGCCAAGGCATTTGATACGGTTCCTCACAATTGGTTAGTCTTCAAACTAAAAGAAATTGGTCTAGATGAATATTCTTGTTCTTGGATAGAACTTTGGCTTAAGGATAGAGTACAACGAGTTGTCATTAAGGGTAATTTTTCAGACTGGACAAAAGTGGTAAGTGGTGTCCCGCAGGATTCTGTTTTGGGACCACTTCTATTTAACATATTTATAAATGATCTTGAAATAGGCATTGAAAGCTATGTTTTAGTGTTTGCAGATGACACAAAACTTTGTAAAGTAATAAAATGTGAGCAGGATATTGCTTTGCTACAGAGGGGAATTTAATGTAGAGATGTGCAAAGTTATGCACTTCAGGGTCAAGAATGCACAAGCAACTTACACCCTAAATGGTAGTGAATTAGGGATAACCACACACGAGAAGGATTTGGGAATTGTTATAGATAAAAATTAGGCAGCAATATGCAATCTCAATTTGCAGTTGCGAAGGCCAGTGAGGTTTTGTCATGGATAAATAGGGGCATAAATTCTCGGGATGAAAATATAATTTTGCCTCTTTATAAATTGCTGGTAAGACCACACCTTGAATATGCTGTGCAATTTTGGGTACCTGTTCTAAAGAAGGATATCATGGCATTAGAAAAAGTGCAGAAACAGTGCTACAATATTGTTAAAAGGAATGGAGAATTTTAGTTACAAAGAAAGGTTAAAACATTTAAATCTCTTAAGTTTGGGGAAACAACGCCTCAGAGGGGATATGATAACATTATACAACATATGTGTGCACAGCCCATTGCATAAGGGTGTGTACCCTAAAGCACAAACACACGCTATATATATATACAATATATACAAAAGGATGCACTCTTCGGTCTTGTGCAAAAAATAGAAAAGTATTTATTCCATCAAAGGGTTTACAGTTCTCTGATCGACGTTTCGACCCATTCGGGGGTCGAAACGTCGATCAGATAACTGTAAACCCTTTGATGGATTAAATACTTTTCTATTTTTTGCACAAGACTGAAGAGTGCATCCTTTTGTATATATTGTATATAATTCCAGCGTGGGATTGCACCAGGGCATTTAAACTACCATTGAGTTAATAGCAAGGGTGAGTGCCACTATACTTGTTTTATATATATATATTTATATATACACACACTGCTGTGTGTAGGCCCTGTGTGTGTGTGTAGGCGCTGTGTGTGTGTAAGGGTGCTGTGTGTGTTTGTTTGTGAGGGTGGTGTGTGTGTGTAAGGGTGCTGTTATTGTAAAGGTGCTGTTAGTGTGAGGGTGCTGTTAGTGTGTGTGTGTGTGTGTGTGAGGGTGCTGTGTGTGCAAGGGTGCTGTTAGTGTGTGTATGTGTGTGCTGTGTGTTTGAGGGTGCTCTTAGTGTATGTGTGTGTGGGTGGTGCTCTTTTGATGCTAGTTGCTAACCTTTTCGCATTCTTGCAATTTGTACGAATTTACATAAATATATTAGGGAAAAATTGGATAAGAAAATGGATGAACAGTTTAATTATTTTTTTTTTTGGAGTTCATCCGTGATGAGATGAGTGGTGGCAAATAAGATTATTGATGGCCAGGAGAAAGCCACCAAATGCCAATTTTATTCACAGATCAGGTGAGTGACCAAAAGAGGGGAAAAGGAAGAGCAGTAAAAAAATTTATAAATCTTTATAAATTTTTTCCCTTTAGTGGTTACTTTTTCTCACCAAATAATATTTACATAATATTTCGGTCCCTCTGAATCATTTCTCCCAAAATCAAAAGCATGTTTAAAATTCATCCAAACTGAAACAATGCATAAATGAATTTTGGACCACCAGAACAAATTTTTTCTTCAGCTGAACCAATTCAACCTAACCAATTTGTTCCACTGTGCTCGATTCTGATTGACTGTCAATGGGTGAGCCCTTCTGGTATCATACTATCATACTACATCTAAAAATAAGACGTCATGCTTAGATCAAGCACATCAATAACCTCATTACCTTTATTGAAGTTTAACCGTTTGTGTGTAAAGAAAATATTTTTTCCTTTCATTACATTCCATTATGCCCTGTGTAATTCTAAAACATATCATATTATTTTTTTTGAAACATAAAAAATGTGTATTTCAATGATGTAGAGTAATCAACCACTAAACCGGCAGGGAACATTCATTACATTATTCTGAATTTTAGATTCCAAATTGAATTACACAGACTGAAGAGAGAGATGTTTGAAACATGTCTCCTCTTACAGACAAGCTGAATTATCAGATCTGGAAACATTTCCTGGGTATAATTTTCCTTGATTATTTCATCAACATTAATCATCTTATCATGCATTCTAATACACAAAAACTGAAAACTTCATATTTATAACTGAAAACTTCACCCTTACTTTCTGTTCTGGAAGCAAGGAACATGATATATGTGTACAGACTGTTTTTGACACGACATCAAATGTTACTTCATGGCAACAACACTGTTACAGTTTACAATATTATTTGTTTAATAACTTTTTCCTTCATTGTTTTTTTTTACCACTGAGAAGTGATTGCTCACATCAAAATGGTACCAAACACCGCAAGCCAAAACATAACAAAGTAATAATTGGTAATTTTTTGTCATTTAGGCTAGACTTTAGCAAAACATATCTTTCAAAGGTGTAATCATCTTCTGAATGGACGATATGAAGTCCAGAAAGTGTTCTAATTTGATTAGGACGAAGGTTTATGAATGGACATGGAGCGTCCATTCAGTTTATAAAAGCAAATTGCAATACAATTAAAAATTATATAGAAAACTTACTTTCAACTAATTTTGTCAGAACCACAACAATATAAAAAAGACCACTAAGTAAAATATTTTATTCCAAGTGTACTTTTCAAAAATATTTTTTTTTCCGGGTGTCATTTGAATGTAATGCCTACGGAACCTTTACAAGCCTACAAATACTTGCGGAAGTACCTTTAAACAAACTGGGGTGCTTTACAGCTGTAGCATATATTAGATATATAACATCCATATTAAATAGCCACACGGAATGGATGAAAAAATTAGTCAATATTCACAAATGGCAAAGACATTATTTTGAAGGAATCTCATGAATATGAGAGCTAATCAAATTATCCAACAAAATTAAACAAAGCCAATTTATAGATCTAAAACTACCAACATTAAAAACCAAAATTAAAATGCTCCTTATTTGATACTGTCAGGATTATCCACTAAAGTGTGAATTGTCAGGAATTCAATGTGAATTTCAAATATTGGGCCAAACTCGCCAAATTTAAATTTTAAAAATCTTTACGTTTGTAATGTTTTTAGGTCAGTGGATTTGGTCTAACGTGATATTCATTGTCCAACATGTGATATTCATTATGAAATGACTTTAAACGGAATTTCCAAAAAAACACACTTTAGTAAACAATGCAGAACAAATAGCACTGTAAATCCACCCATATTGCCACTTTACCAAAATATACTCCAAAATTCAAAGAGACACTTCAAACATATGCATCCCTGCATTCAGACCAGACTAGACTGAAATTTACCCTCATGCTAACACTAACCTATGGTGATATTACAAGTAATATACATATACATTGACCCACTGAAGGGAAGGCTAATTGAGCTGTGGTCCGTTCTCACCTCTCTTGCTACTTGTTTTTCTCTCCTTAAGTTTAAAGGGCAATCCAGACGTGGATCCCTGGCTCACGGTGCCTGGAGGGATATTGGCTATACCTCACTGATGATACCGCGCAAGGTTGAAACGATCGTCTGGGGTTGCTGTATCTCTCGTGCAGAGGGAACTTGCTGGTATTTTGCATCTGGACTGCCCATATGGGTGGGACCAGTCTGATATGCTTCAGATATGTTCTCTCTGTAATGGCACAAGATGAGCTAAGTTTGAGATCTGAGCGGGACCCACTGAAGGGCAGACTAATTGAGCAGTTGTCTGTTCTTACCTCTCTTGCTACTTGTTTTACATTGAAAATTACTTTATATGTACAAATAAACACAGAGTGGTGTTGCGAATGTGGAGAGGAATGATGATCATGGGGGAGGTGGACTTGATCTATGCCTAAATCTATAGAGTAATTAAACTTCGGGGGACATCATTCATTTTGTTGTATGAATTAGTAGCAATAGATACATATTCCACTAGTTAGAAATATATATATATATATATACAAAACATAATAAACATATATTTTATTTATTTATGGGATCTGGGACTGAACTGATTCGGGGTATTTGTTCTACACCAGGGCTTGGCTATCATTGACTTTTATGTGTTGTTTAACTGCAGCTGGTATCACCCTCAATTAATCAGCTGTAACTGACCAATAGCTCAAAGGATGCAGTTGTCAAAAAATGTTGCTGGTGGCACATGACTGTAAAATAATATTTCAGAGGTCAGTTTCTCCTTCAAGAACTTTTGACAACATCTCTACAATACAATGCTTTACATTGGGATTTGCACGTCAGTTATATAAATCTACAATCTCATATCCTTATGTTTTTATCAACACATACAGTGTTCAGCTTTTAATTAACACTTAAGGTATACAAATCAACTTAGTTAATTAATTGCAAATTAAAACACACAAAACAAAAATTTCAGTTCCCATATGTTTCCTAATTTAGACGGGCATCTTGACATAAGTCATAGTGTGAACGGAAGAACATGTTAAAACAGCTGAAATTAATAGAAATGATAGAATAAAAGGGAAATATTTAATGTTTACCCTTTATTGACCAACCTAAAAATACATTTAATTTACACGACATTCTGCTCAGTCCCAAATGAAAACACGTTGATTTTTTTTGTATGTACATTTATTTCATATGAAAGGGGGGAAGATTATTTCAGGACCTCAACATGTGCATTTTGTGTTGGAAACAGAATTACTATGCCATTTAATGAGAATTATGATACAAGCAAGTAGTGTGCAACAAACGTACAAGTAGAAATAAGAGCAGCTCCAAACACTCGTGAAGGGTACGTTACTTCCATTACCAAATGACAATATATGATAAAAATATATTACAAGTGCTAAACTTATAACACAGAATTGGAGCGCTGTGTTATATGTTTAAAAAGATATCTTACCCTTTTGTCAATAAGAGGTAAAAACAGCAGTATAAGAAAAGACAGAAACTTAAATACTTAGAGTGTAGATGGTAGCAACCCAAAAATATAATTGAAATAATGAGGTATGCACGCACTCACATTCGGTAGAGCCAATCAGAATAGGCCCTTTTATATGAGCAGCGGTGCCTTTCAAGATTGCACCCCACCTTTCTTCTTGCGTAGAAACTCACAACTCAGAGAAAACATAGTGACAGCATCATAGGGCAGCAATGTCAAAATCTAATTCTTCATTAACGACACTGTGGAATCTGTGAGCTCTAATGTTCCAAATTCAGGAAACTAATGAATCAAGTGTAAACAAGCAATTCATCCTGAACAAAAAGAGAGAATATAAGCGTTTGGAGAATGGGCAGAAGCTACGAAAAAACTCAATAGCTTGCCCTTCTGTTAATCCCTGCTGTTTTGCTCACTTTTGCCATTACAGAGAGAACCATCTGCATATCAGACTGATCACATTAATTAAAGGCAAATTAATTAAAGGCACTCCCAAAATGCTGCCAAGTTCTGCATTAGAGATACAGCAAACCCAGATGATCGTTTTAGCCTTTTTGGGCCTCATCAGCAAGGTGTTGCTGAAACCCTTCTAGGCACAGAGTGCATTGGTTCCACCTCCTGATTACGCTTATATGTTAGCGAGACCATAGGCAAATACATTGAAGCAAAAAAAAAAAATAGAATACAAGAACTCTGAAAACAGGCAAAAGCTCAAAAAACTCAATGGCTTGTCCTTTAGTTAATCCCCAATAGGGTTTTAAATTTGTTGCTTACTTGTGCCATTTCAGAGAAATGAATACCATGAGCATACCAGACTAATTCTACCCTGAAATGCAGTTCAGATCCAAAATGCCAGCAAGTACCCTCTGCATGCGAGATTCAGCAAAACCCATGCCTCGCTGACACAGAAGGTTGAAACAATACCCCTTTGAGAAAAGCTCAGAAAACTCAGTACTTTGCCTTTCGGTTAGTCTCCACTCAAGTCTCAAAAAATATTTGGTGACTTGTGCCATTACAGAGAGAAACTATACCATTGCATATCAGTCTCATTGTGCCCATAAGGGCAGTCCTCAACTGAAATGCTGGCAAGTTCTCTATGCACACGAGATACAGCAACCCCAGACAATAATTTCGACCTTGTTGTTATTTTTTATAATACCATGGTTATATTGAAAGATTTGTGTAACATGTAAGCTTTTATTATAACTATCATGCTGACCCAGATATGTTAATAGTGAAAGTAACTGAGTATGAGACATTGATAGAAGCAAAAGGAAGACCTCAAAGACTCTGTGTCAGGATCTTACCTTGAGGTGGAGTCCGATGTGCAGAGTTAAGGCACCCTTTGCAATTTAACACAAACCGAGGAGACTTAAGGTAGAAATCTCCAAGGTTCTGAGACAGTACACTGGGGCTGTACAGACACAGTACTTCCGGATACAAGAAGACAGGTCCAAGTCTGGCTTTCTGGTATGCATGATGAGAATCATGATACTCTGTCTTTATTGTTTTAACATAATCTGCTCACTATTTAACAAAGATATGAAAAAATTTACAATTCAATACAATAATGATCAAACATCCAAATGATGCCACATGTATGTACCTCATGCCCATAGTGTCACATGCATGCACACATCATTATGATTTCACATTCATATGGAACAGTAAATCAATACCAACATACATATAACAGTCAAAATGCTCTTTGTATGTTGACTGGAGGAATAAATGTTACCATTATCTTGGATATGACGACTGTGTCATTATTCACGTGACAGTGTTCAAATATATGCAGATTAATGAAAACCTGTGAGATCAAAATTCAAATTTTCTACATATAAGTGAAAAGTTTTTACTGTTAATTATTTCCGAATTATTTATGAATTCATCCATGACTATAAAAAGTAGGGATGTGCATGGGCCAAAAATTTGGTTCGGCCATACCGAAATTCGGGACTTCGGCAATTTCAGTTCAGTTCGGAATTCTGAAATTTGGAACTTCGGCAGTTCGGCACTTCCAGAATTCGGGACTTCGGCAATTCCCTAACCCTACCTCTAACTGTACCCCTAACCCTACCCCTAACTCTAAACCCTACCCCTAACCCTACCCCTTCCCTAACTCTACCCTAACCCTACACCTAACCTTTTTTAATTCTGTAATGAATCATATACTATGTTATTTTTATATACTAACACACACATTTTTTTGTTTGTAATAGAATATATATTTTGTGTATTTTTTATGTAAAATAATTTTTTTGTTTTAATTCTTGTTATGGTAAGGGTTAAGCCCTTTAAGTTATTAGGCTGTTAATCTATTTAGTCCATACTAGGTTTTTTAGGTTGTCTGATTTTGAGGGTTTATAAGTCAATTATTACCATCTGCACATCGTCTTGAGAAAGTCCAGGATGAAACATACAAAGACGCAGTGCCTTTCTCCGCTGCTATCTATTTATGTTGATTGTCTGGCGTGCTGATACCCATCAAGTTTACGGTTTAGTGCCTGTGTGTCTGCCTTCATTGAGATCCCATGTGTTCTACCATTCATCAACAAGGGAAACAGTTTTTTATCACCACATTTTGATCTTAGAACTGCTGTTTCTATTTTTGAATCATTTGGAACATCACCTCGGTTTTTTGGGCCCCCCCCTCCCCCAAGGTCAGGTACTTTTACATCTGTTATATTAGTGGTTACCTTTGGAACTTTTGGATTTTTTAATATTTTTTGCACGTTTTTATTATATTTTTCAATACAAATATTATTGTTCTTTTTATATATTGATTTGATATTTTTCGCTTAGATAGGGGTATTTATCCAGTACCTTACATTACCTACAGCTTTTTATACAATTTACATGCAATGCTATAAAGGGTTTCTCACCAAGGTTTGCAACATTTAGTCCCCTTTGTGTTCACATCTACTTTCCCTTTGGACTGCTACATGCTGCTTCTGTATTAATTGAAACTGTTGCAGTTTTTGGGAAGTATATGTTTTGAACCAATGTTAGAATTGGATACATTGTTTATTTAGTGTGTTAAATGTCCCACCTAAGAGTTATTTAATATATCGAGGGTAATTCTTTTTTATTGTTTTAGCTGGTATTTTTTTTTAAAGATATATATATATATATATCT
>OW240914.1:72674934-72692163 GCA_933207985.1 Pelobates cultripes | reverse complement strand
AGAAGAGGCTCCAGGGTGCCTATACAGGCTATGAAGTAGATGTAGAAGAGATCAATGGTCCAAAGATGAATCAAATAGTAAATTTATTGGACATATATCAGGGACACAAGTTAAAAAACAAGTAAGCAGTGCCAACTGGGTATTTTACACAATAAGTATGGCACAGCAGGAAAACAACAAATGAAGAAATAAATAATATTAATACAATATAAGGAGTCCCAATAACAGCAGATGCGTTTCGACCGTCTCAGGGGTCTTCCTCAATGCTGACTATCTCTTCTGAATTCGTAGTTTTATACCCCTTGAATGAGTTCCGGACTTCCGGTTTTCAGTCAGACGCGTCATAAGTCCGCATCACGGAAGTATAGATAATTGGCACAGTGTAACTTCGTCATATCCAGTATAGGGGTCCCAAAAGTATGGGCAAAGGTCAAAAAGCCCATATTACATAAGAGAAAAAATATATACAGACAAAAGTGAATATAAATTCTTAATTAAGCAACCGGAAAATACACAATATAAAGAATCACACCAGAAATAAGCATCTAGAGAGGTGGACCTTCAATATATGGTAAAAAGTTAAAAAGGGGTTTTTTTCAAACAGGGGCATCTGGATATTAGTAAACAATATGTATATAAACACATATCTGGATATTAGTAAACAATATGTATATAAACACATATTAGTATAGGGAATAGACACAACACGGTGTGTTTAATAAATGCAATATTAACAATAAGGGAAGAAAAACTTCAGAAATTATGTTTTAAAACATAAAGAAATTGAAATATTAAAATAGTTTCTAAGAAGGACTTATTAAAAATTACTTAGACAAAATGAACCAATTCGAAGATCATTCATTGGGTCCAAAGAGTCCATATTAAAAATTGAAAAGAGAATAACATCTTTCTTCGAAAAAAGGGGGTCCCAAGTCAAAAGACTATGGGTAACGATTCTCAAAAAAAGGTTAGATTACCCACATATAACATTTTTAATCCACTACAACTGGTAAGAAACAAAAAATGTAAATATAAACTTTATTAGTATTTAAATGGCATATCTACATAATAGTGAAAAAATAAAAAAAAACTAAGTGAAAAACACAAAAGGGGTTTGTGAAAGTGAAATATTAAAATTGAGAATCCTAGGGGGTCTGCCTATCTGGCTTGTATATATCAATCACAGCAAGCGTGAGAAAATATACTAATTCTTGATCAACCCAAGTAGAAAGATAGTATCAAGAAAGACAGCTGTTTAGTAGTAAAATGTTATTCCAAGTAGAAGGCTAAAATGTAGCCAATGAAATAGCAGCAGTCTATGGGGATCGGAAGAATAACATTTAGATTCAAAATGAAATATATTTAGAAAATTAGAGATATTGGAAATATTAGATATATTCAAAAAGGTGAGTAAAAGGTATGGGCAGATACAATGATAGAGATAATAGAAGATAATGGAAGTAAAAAAACAAAACATAAACGGGGCGCGAGTATACTGAGAATGGGCAGCCGCTGAAATAGCCTGCCCTTCGGTGGGTCCCCGCTCAGAACTCAAGCTGGTTTTAGCTCAACTTGTGCCATTACAGAGAGAACATATCTGAAGCATATCAGACTGATCCCACCCATACGGGCAGTCCAGATCCAAAATGCCAGCAAGTTCCCTCTACACGAGAGATACAGCAACCCCAGACGATCGATTCAGCCTTGTTAGGCATTATCAGTGAGGCATAGATGATATCTCTCTAGGCACCTTGAGCAAGGGGTCCACGTCTGGATTACCCTTTAAACTTACGGAGAGCAAAAAAACGGGGCACAAGAGATATAGGAAATATTAGAGATATTCAAAAAGGTGAATAAAAGGTATGGGTAGAAACAATGATAGAGATAATGGAAGATAATGGAAGTAAGAAAACAAAACAAAAACGGGGCGCAAGTATACTGAGAATGGGCAGCAGCTGAAATAGCCTGCCCTTCGGTGGGTCCCCGCTCAGATAATGGAAGTACACTGGCATATTAGTAGAGTCTGATTATAAGGAACAGGAGGGTAGGTGTAAAGAGCTCTCTTTTGTACCAGTACCGAATTTTGAGACCTTTCTTTGAAGGACTACCATTCTATATCAAGGACACTAAGCAAACTCTTGCCCTCCTCTCAAACTTAAAGGTGCCAGCCTTGGCTGCTCTTTGTAGCCCTGATGTAGAGGCACTCTACTCTTCCATCCCGCACACAAGGGGCATTCAGCACATTGGATCATACCTGGAAAAGAGGGAAGATCAATATATTCCACATAATAATTTTGCTCTGGAGCTCCTCAAGTCGAGCCTAACACACAATTATTTAATATTCAAAAACAAGTTCTATCACCAGGTGAGAGGAAGTGCGATGGGGACTGTAGCGGAGATGCAATATTACCCAGGTTATCTCCGCTTATAATCCAAGTGGGACTCAGGAACAAGTAAATAGTAAATCCACAGGCAAGGCTTCCAGCAGGTAAAATACAGCAATATCCCAACAGCAATCCCAATAACTGGACGACACACAGTTTCAGGAGCATAACTGAAAGCCTTTAATCACAGTCTCCTTATAAAGCATGCTCCCATGCAAGGGAGGGATTTACAGTAATTATTACAGTAGCCAATCCTGTCCTGGTAACCTCCCACACATCTCCTCCCCTCAGCCAGCATCATAATCCCCTTATCCAGCACACCAATTCCCCCCGTTTCTGGATGTACCCCTAAACGTAGGGGTACCTCTTTAAATCCTACATCCCTGGATACCCCTGATCTGGGTGACCAACATATCCAAAAATCACCCAGATCAGACCAGGGGTTCGGGAAAAGTATGGAGGGAATAAAATGACCGACCGCACGAACTGAGATAGCCGAATCCGGTTCCATGTGAATGGGCCCTGCGGTCGGTCCTGGCATAAGGGAATAAAATACACGAAAACCTCTAGCTATAGAGGCTAGGGAGGGTTCGCCTGATCTATCTACCGAACGAGGGGCCGTTCGGTAGTTTGGAACCGAACGGACCAGGGCTGTGGAGGTCTCAGCGGTGTTCGCCTACTCGAGTGTCCGATTTTAGTTCCAGACACTCGACGGCAAAACACCGCTGTTCGGGAGTTTTAAAATGGCCGCCGCCACGTGTTCGTTTGTCGAATGGCGGCCACCCCCGAGAACAAAGGACAGCTACTTACTGTTCAATTACCCGTTCGCAACAATGTTGCAACGGGTAATTGAGGACACACTTCACACAGGGGAGGTCTGGTTGTTCGGTAGTTTCATTCGAATAAACTAAGGGAATGAAACTACCGAACAATCAGAGGAATACAATTCTCTTTAATACATAGAAAACACAGCAGATACACGAATGCAGGTATATACAGTATATTTGTAGGGTCGCCTGGTGCTATCCGCTACACTGCTCCCCCTTGCCCACAAGCCGGCATACACAGTCTGATCCAACACGGATCGGCTTGGGGATGTCCGGGGAGGCTCACGGATCATTTCTCTAGGTCAGTTTGTCGGGACAACCCATCAGCATTTCCATTCTGTTTACCCGGGCGGTACTGGATATTAAAGTCAAAGGGCTGCAGCACCAGACTCCAGCGCAGCAGCCGGGCATTGTCCCCAGCCACCCGGTTTAGCCATGCTAACGGGTTGTGATCCGTGAGCAGGGAAAAAGCTTGTCCGTACAAATATGGCTGTAATTTCTTCAGGGCCCACACCACAGCCAGGCATTCTTTCTCGATGGCGGCGTAGCTTACTTCTCGAGGTAACAGTTTCCGGCTGATGTAAGCCACGGGATGTTCTCCGCCATCGGCCCCGACTTGGCTCAATACTGCTCCCAATCCAAACATAGAAGCGTCTGTGTGGACAAGAAAACGTTTAGTTGGATTGGGAGCTGCATCTTTCAACAACTGAAATGCCTGTTCACACTCCGGGGTCCAGGTTACTTGGCGGGGTAGGTTTTTACGGGTCAAGTCGGTGAGAGGTTTGGCCAGGGCACTGTAATTCGGGACAAATTTCCGGTAGTATCCGGCCGTTCCTAGGAACGCTAATACCTGAGTCTTAGTCCTAGGGGTAGGCCATTGAGCTACAGCCTCTACTTTGGCTGGTTCCGGCTTTTGCTTGCCGCATCCTACTCGATGACCTAGGTATTGTACTTCAGCCATGCCTATGCTGCATTTGGCTGGTTTCAGTGTTAAACCAGCGGCCCTAATCCTGTCTAGGACCGCTCCTATATGGGTCAAGTGTTCCTGCCAGGTATTGCTGAAAATGGCAATATCATCGAGGTATGCGCAGGTATAATCTTGGAACCCATCCAGGAGGCGGTCCACCATCCGCTGAAAAGTAGCCGGGGCGTTTTTCATCCCAAACGGCATGACCTTAAATTGGTACAAGCCGAATGGGGTGACAAAGGCCGACTTAGGGATGGCGTCTTGCGCCAAGGGTATTTGCCAATACCCTTTACACAAGTCAATCGTGGTGAGATAGTGCCCCCTCGCCATCCGATCCAGGAGTTCGTCTATCCTGGGCATGGGGTAGGCGTCAGATACCGTCTTCTCATTCAATCTCCGGTAGTCTACACAAAACCGGGTCGTGCCGTCCCGCTTTGGTACTAGTACTACCGGAGATGCCCAGGGGCTGTCGGAGGGCTCAATCACCCCTAGCTGGAGCATCTCATCGATCTCCTTGCGCATGTTCGCCCGTACCGCTTCTGGGATGCGGTACGGGGTCTGACGCATGGGGAGTTGCCCTGGGGTGTCTACTCTGTGAGTGGCCAGAGGAGTGTAACCAGGTACATTAGAGAAGATATCCTGCTTCTCCCTCAACAGCTGTTGTACCTCGCTCCGCTCCTGTGGGCTCAACCGATCCCCCAGGGTGACTTCCCCTAAGTCCCCGGATAACTGACCCTCTCCCAGCAGATCCGGGAGAGGCAAACTGTCAAACTCCTCGGAGTTAGGCGCACATATAGCGGTCACTTCCTCAGAGCGCTCCTGGTAGGGCTTCATCATGTTTACATGGAGCATGCGTCGCCCCCCAGTACCAACGCACGAGCCGATTATATAAGTGGTGTCACACCGTTGTTCTACCACCTTATAAGGGCCCTGCCAGGCGGCCTGCAGCTTATCGTGTCGGACAGGTTTTAAGATCAACACCTTCTGCCCGACCTGAAAGCTACGGTCCCTGGCGCCCCAATCATACCATGTGCGCTGGCGTGTCTGAGCCGCCTGCAAATTCTCGCGTACCGTCTGAGTTAAGGCCTCAAGGCGGTCTCGGAATGCCAACACATATGGTATGATGGGGGTACCGTCAGTGCTCCATTCTCCCTCCCAATGCTCTCTGATCAAATCTAAAGGCCCTCGTACCCTGCGGCCAAACAATAGTTCAAATTGGGAAAACCCAGTGGATTCCTGCGGCACCTCCCTATAAGCAAAGAGGAGGTGGGGCAGGAACTTCTCCCAGTCCTTGTGGGTCTCTGCGAAGGTTCGGAGCATTTGTTTCAATGTACCGTTGAAACGTTCGCAGAGCCCATTCGTCTGGGGGTGGTAAGTGGAACTAATGATCGGCTTAATGTCACAAAACTTCCAGAGGCGCTGCGTGACTTCGGCGGTGAATTGGGTGCCCTGATCGGAGACAATCTCCCTGGGGAGTCCCACCCGGGAGAATATCTTCATCAGGGCTTCTGCTACTGTCTCAGCCTGTATATTCGTCAGGGCCACCGCCTCTGGATATCTAGTGGCATAGTCTACTACTGTCAGGATAAATCTTTTACCAGACGGGCTCGCTTTGTTGAGGGGTCCTATTAGGTTAACTGCTACCCTGCTAAAGGGTTCCTCGATTATGGGAAGGGGATGTAACTTGGCCTTGCGCCGGTCCCCAATTTTCCCCACCCTTTGACAGGTATCGCACGTGTTGCAATACCTGCGCACCTCCTGGCTAATTCCCGGCCAAAAGAAACTTTGGGTTAACCTGTATCGGGTCCTGATGACCCCTAAATGTCCAGATAGCGGAATGTCATGTGCTATCCGTAGTAACTCCGCCCGGTACCGCTGAGGTACCACTAACTGCCTCATCACAATCGGGTCTGACCCGGATACCTTCTTATCCGTCTCCCGATATAGCAGCTGTTTGTCCCAAATAAACCTTTCGTCCTCCCCCCCAGGCGTGTCTGCTGTCACCTTGTCCCTATACACCTGCAAGGTGGGGTCAGTCACTACCTCAGCTGCAAATTCGTTAGGAGGGGCCCAGGGAACACAGTCAGGGGAAGGGGAAGGATCTCTTACCTGGACCTCCGGGAGTGTGTTGTAGTCCTGGGTGCGGGCCTGTTGTCGAGTAACCACAGGGTGAGCTTCTCCTGTGGTGGGTGTCTGGGGCTCAAAAGCAGATGTGAGCCTCCCCAGATCGTTCCCCAATAAAACCTCCGCCGGTAACTGCGGCATCAACCCCACCTCCACATGCCCTGCCCCCGCTCCCCAATGCAAATGTACCCTTGCTGTAGGTAGCCGGTATACTGCTCCCCCGGCTACCCTGACGGCCACAGTCTTACTTAGTTTAGCTTGGTCTGAGACTAGGTGACTTTTTACCAGGGTGATGGTGGCTCCTGAGTCACATAGCCCCTGAACCGCTTTACCCTCCAGATACACGGTCTGCCTGTGATGCTGGCGGTTGTCAGCATTAGCCTGGACGGGATCTGCCTCGTGCAGTACCTCCCACTGTTCTACCGTTGTGATGGGAACTGCTGAACCATACGGTGTGGCCACGATGTCCTGGTAGTGGTGGGCTGCGGCTGCTCTCGGTGGTGGTGGGGGGCCGGGGCGAATCCAGGTGGAGCGGTCCCGCAGCTGGGGGCATTCCCTTTTATTATGTCCCCATTTCTGGCAGTGGTGGCAAGGGCCCGACGTGGGCTGGCGGAAACGTGGCTGTGCAGCGGGCGGTGGGGGTGGTGGCAGTGGTCTTGGTAGAGCTGGCGTGTAGTTGTTCCCCCCAAAGGTTTTAAAAGGTACTTTTGGAGCTGCAGGTTTTTGCTGCCTGCGTGCATCCAGGTACTCGTCTGCCTTCCTGGCTGCTTCGGTAAGGGAGGTAGGGTTTCTGTCTCTTACCCACTCCTGTACCTCGCTGGTTTCTCCTTCATAAAATTGCTCCAGCAGTACCATTTGCAATACATCCTCCATAGACCGTGCCTTGCTCGCTTGCACCCACCCCAAGACTGCTCGTTGTAGTCTGCATGCCCACTCTGCGTGTGAGTCTTTCTCCACCTTCTTTAAATCCCTGAATCTCCGCCGGTATGCTTCTGGTGTTATAGCATACCTGGCCAATATAATTTCTTTCACTTTGTTGTAATTCCTTATTTCTTCATTAGGCACAGTACGGTATGCCTCAGCTGCCCTCCCAGTTAACCTCCCTGCCAAAATAGGTACCCAGTCCTCTGCGCTGATTCTATGCAGTGCACACAGTCTCTCAAAATCTTGCAGGAAAGCGTCTATATCTTCCTCTGCCTCCACATAGGTTTTAAAAGCCTGGTATGGTATTTTAGGCTTACCTTCTTGTGGCATATTTACTGCAGAGCTGCGTTCTGGGGCAGCTGTTTGACTCCTCAGTATAAATTCCTGGACCTCCGTCATCGTTTTTGAAACAATCTCTGTTGGAGGGTGTTCCCCATAGAAAGACAGCCGAAATTGTACCTGCCTCTGGAACTCCCTTTGTTCCGGTGTTTCTCCCGAATTCCCCTGTTCGGGAACCGAATCGCCGTCCATTCGGTACTCCGCCATCAGTTCAGTAATGAGTACCGCTTTTGTTTTATTGCTGGCTTGTATACCCCTTGCCTCCAGAAGATCTTTTAGCGTGGAGCGTTTTAGTGTGGCAAAATCAATCTCCATCCGTACTCCATTTAGGCTTGTTCCTCTGTGAGTCTGGATCCCAGCGCTGCCAACCAATGTAGCGGAGATGCAATATTACCCAGGTTATCTCCGCTTATAATCCAAGTGAGGCTCAGGAACAAGTAAATAGTAAATCCACAGGCAAGGCTTCCAGAAGGTAAAATACAGCAATATCCCAACAGCAATCCCAATAACTGGACGACACACAGTTTCAGGAGCATAACTGAAAGCCTTTAATCACAGTCTCCTTATAAAGCATGCTCCCATGCAAGGGAGGGATTTACAGTAATTAGTACAGTAGCCAATCCTGTCCTGGTAACCTCCCACACATCTCCTCCCCTCAGCCAGCATCATAATCCCCTTATCCAGTACACCAATTCCCCCCGTTTCTGGATGTACCCCTAAACGCCCTGATCTGGGTGAACAACATATCCAAAAACCACCCAGATCAGACCAGGGGTTCGGGAAAAGTATGGAGGGAATAAAATGACCGACCGCACGAACTGAGATAGCCGAATTCGGTTCCATGTGAATGGGCCCTGCGGTCGGCCCTGGCATAAGGGAATAAAATACACGAAAACCTCTAGCTATAGAGGCTAGGGAGGGTTCGCCTGAATCCCCTCGTTCGGTATTTTCTATCTACCGAGCGAGGGGCCGTTCGGTAGTTTGGAACCGAACGGACCAGGGCTGTGGAGGTCTCAGCGGTGTTCGCCTACTCGAGTGTCCGATTTTAGTTCCAGACACTCGACGGCTAAACCCCGCTGTTCGGGAGTTTTAAAATGGCCGCCGCCACGTGTTCGTTTGTCGAATGGCGGCCACCCCCGAGAACAAAGGACGGCTACTTACTGTTCAATTACCCGTTCGTAACAATGTTGCAACAGGTAATTGAGGACACACTTCACACAGGGGAGGTCTGGTTGTTCGGTAGTTTCATTCGGATAAACTAAGGGAATGAAACTACCGAACAATCAGAGGAATACAATTCTCTTTAATACATAGAAAACACAGCAGATACACGAATGCAGGTATATACAGTATATTTGTAGGGTCGCCTGGTGCTATCCGCTACAGGGACAACTTGTATCCCATGATACGCAAAATATTATTCATTCAGCGGTTATATCGAAATACCTCCCCTCTATTTATTTATGGTGTCGGTATATAAATGACATCTTCATTGTGTGGCAGGGTGAGCCCGAGGAGTTCAACGACTTCATAACACTTAATGTTAAAGAAGAAAATTTGAGGTTTACGAGCAAATTTGGGGGTTCTAGTCTCAATTTTTGGGATATAACCATATCGATCACAGACCAAAACACTATTCAGACCACTCTTTTTAAAAAACCTTTGGCCTCTAACAACCTTCTATGATGGGACAGTTTCCACCCAAGAACTTTGAAGCAGGGTATCCTTACGGGACAGTACCTTAGAGTGAGATGTAACTGCAGTACAATTGAAGAATTTAATATCAAAGCAAAGGTTTAAAGCAAAAGGATAACCCAGCAAATGTCTTAAACAAGCCTATAGGAGGGCATTAGAGGTTGACCGTAAGGGTCTGTTAAAAGAGACTGATCCAAAAGATGTGGCACCCGTGCTTTAAAAGAAAGCATTTTGCTCACCTTATTCCCATAAGCGTGATGGTGTCACTGTACCCACCAATCCTCTGCTGGTTGAGAACATCAATACTGATCATTTCAGCCGATCCAATGCTTCCCCATAGGGATATACACGTGTGGCAATCGCAGTGATGTGCCAATGCAACTCTATGGAAAACATTCAATGTCTCCATGCAGAGCAATTTTTGCAGAACCATTACTAGGAAGCCCCTCTAGTGGCTCTGTGAGTGACTGCCACTAGAAGTGTTGTAAGGCAACAATGTAAGCTCCTGAGGAAGTCGACATCAACGAAACGCGTAGAGCATTCACAAGAGCCCTGTATTTTCTGTATAGCAGTCTTTCTCTACATGTACTCTATTTGCATTCCATCCTATATTGTATGCACTGTGCTGTTTTTGGTTTGTGGAGCAGTATTATCAGTACCCTGCACTTTAGCACTTTGCACCTTTACTATCGGTGTAGTTACTTGGATGTTCATAGCTGCTACCCTTATGGGCTCTTGGCCAATTTGGCTGTGTACTTATTTTATATTATTTTATATACACTGTGCTTGTTGCACTATTGTGTACAATTGTTCTTTATATGCAATAAAGTGGACTTTGTATTTTCAGTAATATGTATTTATAGTGGCTGTGGCGCCCTGTTTGTCTGAAGTAGTGTTCAGACATTGTGTTTATTAACAACGTAAACACTGCCCTTTTTCACAAAATGCAGTGTTTACAATGTTCATCCTGCAGGAACTATCTTTTTTGACCCAGTAGTGGTTATTTTAAGCAGTAGTGGTTCTGGGGCCTAGAGTGTTTCTTTCATGCCTCACTGAGAGGGAAAGAGAGAGACTACAATACCAACACTGACTCCGACATGATTTCACACCTTTATTTATAAGCATATTACAGTTGTTTTAGGAATAAATGTTATACTTTTAAAACACTATTTGTTCCATTTTATTTTGTGTATATAATATTGATGTCATACTGACTACTTACATCAATCAAAGAAGATTTCACCCTCTATTTTTACAACACATACTACAGTACATTTAACACTGTCATGTGATCAGAAATAGTGGGCAATTTACTGTAAATATGGCATAAACAAGTAGCAATACCAGATCATTTTCACCTGGTTATAACATTTTAAAATGTGTACTGGGATCTTAGCGCTACCAGAGAAATTAGCACAGACTCTTAGTAGTAATGAGTCAAACTGGCCCATGCAAAAGATTCAGATGAGTTGGTACGTTTGGATTTGAATATTACAATCAAATTCGATGGCAACCTTAACAAACAGCATTATAAATTGGATTCATTTTTTGTAAAAAAAAATGTTAGAATTTTTGTTTTCAGTGTCAACATCATACAGGTCTAAATTGGATTAGTTACTAGATATGTGCACAGAAAAAAAAATCTTGTTTGTCCGAAAAAATAATAATAATTGTTTCAGGTGATTCAGGGTTTGCCCATGCTGCAGGTTGTTTCAGATGATTTGGGTCTATACATTTTTACGCGTGTCTATATGTTTTGGGAAAAATGATTTGGACAAGCGAAATTGACTTGAAAATCACCTCTTACTGTACTGCAAAATATGTACACAAGATAAATATTATGTATATATTTCACAGTACACTGATAGGCACATTTTCGTGCCACTTAGACAATATTTGTGAGTATGGGAAAGCTGCTCAAATCTAGAAGACTTTGAGAGGGAGGCAACAAAATCTAGGAAAATGTTCAAACAACATCCCTTTCCCAATAAAACTTTGAAAAAAACCTACTTTGAAGCTAAGTAATCATCAAGAGTGTGTAGAACCAAGATTTCCTAAAAAAGAAAACAAAATTAGATATATCTCTAACGATTCTTCAATTAGAGTCAAGATGGATATTCGGACTTCTAATTATATCATCCAACGTGCTAAAAGTGTACTTTACACTCTTTTTATTAGGCATGTGCAATTCGTTTTGGTCCGAATGTGAATTCGGACAAATTTTGGGCAATTCGGACATATGGATGCTTCCTAATGTCAGAAGTGCCGTATTTCGGAAGTGCTGAACCGAACCGAATTGCCGAATTTCGGGAAGTGCCAAACTGACTTGTCGAAGTGCCAAATTGCCAAAGTGCCGAAGCCGAAGTGCACAAAGGTAAGGTTAGGGGTAGACTTAAACAAGGGGGTGGTAACCAAGATAGATAATAAATTTGGGCAGCTACATAGCAGCAAGTGACTTGGCAAATAGAAAAAAAAAAATAAAGATATATAGCATGTGCGCTCCACAAATAATTAGAGGAGACAAACGTTCTCATAAAAGATATATACCTTTAATAAAAAAAATACCAGCTAAAACAGTGAAAAATAATTACCCACACTATATTAAATAACTCTTAGGTGGGACAGATAACACACTAAATAAACAATGTATCCAATTCTAACATTGGTTCATAACATATACTTCAACAGTTCAACTGCAACAGTTTCAATTAATACAGACGCAGCATGTAGCAGTCCAAAGGGAAAGTAGATGTGAAGACAAAGAGGGTTGAGAAACTAAATGTTGCAGACTTTGGGGAGAAACCCTTTATAGCATGACATGTAAATTGTATAAAAAACTGTAGGTAATGTAAGATACTGGATAAATACCCCTATCTAAGAGAAAAATATCAAATAAATATACAAAAACAACAATATATTTGTATAGAAAATGATAAAACAAAATATAATAAAAACATGCAAAAAAATATTTTAAATATACCAAAGTTCAAAAGGTAACTGCTGATATAACAGATTTAAAAGTACCCGACCTCAGGAGGGGGGGCAAAAAAACGAGGTGACCATCCAAATGATTCAAAAATAGAAACAGCAGTTCTAAGATCAAAATGTGGTGATAAAAAACTGTTTCCCTTGTTGATGAATGGTAGAACACATGGGATCTCAATGAAGGCAGACACACAGGCAGTAAACCGTAAACTTGATGGATATCAGCACGCCAGACAATCAACATAAATAGATAGCAGCGGAGAAAGGCACTGCGTCTTTGTATGTTTCATCCTGGACTTTCTCAAGACGATGTGCAGATGGTAATAATTGACTTATAAACCCATGTGGCATCATTTGGATGTTTGATCATTATTGTATTGAATTGTAAATTTTTTCATATCTTTGTTAAATAGTGAGCAGATTATGTTAAAACAATAAAGACAGAGTATCATGATTCTCATCATGCATACCAGAAAGCCAGACTTGGACCTGTCTTCTTGTATCCGGAAGTACTGTGTCGGTACAGCCCCAGTGTACTGTCTCAGAACCTTGGAGATTTCTACCTTAAGTCTCCTCGGTTTGTGTTAAATTGCAAAGGGTGCCTTAACTCTACACATCGGACTCCACCTCAAGGTAAGATCCTGACACAGAGTCTTTGAGGTCTTCCTTTTGCTTCCATCAATGTCTCATACTCAGTTACTTTCACTATTAACATATCTGGGTCAGCATGATAGTTATAATAAAAGCTTACATGTTACACAAATTTTTCAACATAACCATGGTATTATAAAAAATAACAACAAGGTCGAAATTATTGTCTGGGGTTGCTGTATCTCCTGTGCATAGAGAACTTGCCAGCATTTCGGTTCAGGACTGCCCTTATGGGCACAATGAGACTGATATGCAATGGTATAGTTTCTCTCTGTAATGGCACAAGTCACCAAATATTTTTTGAGACTTGAGTGGTGACTAACCGAAAGGCAAAGTACTGAGTTTTCTGAGCTTTTCTCAAAGGGGTATTGTTTCAACCTTCTGTGTCAGCGAGGCATGGGTTTTGCTGAATCTCACATGCAGAGGGTACTTGCTGGCATTTTGGATCTGAACTGCATTTCAGGGTAGAATTAGTCTGGTATGCTCATGGTATTCATTTCTCTGAAATGGCACAAGTAAGCAACAAATTTAAAACCCTATTGGGGATTAACTAAAGGACAAGTTTTTTGAGCTTTTGCCTGTTTTCAGAGTTCTTGTATTCTATTTTTTTTTTTTGCTTCAATGTATTTGCCTATGGTCTCGCTAACATATAAGCGTAATCAGGAGGTGGAACCAATGCACTCTGTGCCTAGAAGGGTTTCAGCAACACCTTGCTGATGAGGCCCAAAAAGGCTAAAACGATCATCTGGGTTTGCTGTATCTCTAATGCAGAACTTGGCAGCATTTTGGGAGTGCCTTTAATTAATTTGCCTTTAATTAATGTGATCAGTCTGATATGCAGATGGTTCTCTCTGTAATGGCAAAAGTGAGTAAAACAGCAGGGATTAACAGAAGGGCAAGCTATTGAGTTTTTTCGTAGCTTCTGCCCATTCTCCAAACGCTTATATTCTCTCTTTTTGTTCAGGATGAATTGCTTGTTTACACTTGATTCATTAGTTTCCTGAATTTGGAACATTAGAGCTCACAGATTCCACAGTGTCATTAATGAAGAATTACATTTTGACATTGCTGCCCTATGATGCTGTCACTATGTTTTCTCTGAGTTGTGAGTTTCTACGCACGAAGAAAGGTGGGGTGCAATCTTGAAAGGCACCACTGCTTATATAAAAGAGCCTATTCTGATTGGCTCTACCGAATGTGAGTGCGTGCATACCTCATTATTTCAATTATATTTTTGGGTTGCTACCATCTACACTCTAAGTATTTAAGTTTCTGTCTTTTCTTATACTGCTGTTTTTACCTCTTATTGACAAAAGGGTAAGATATCTTTTTAAACACATAATTCAGCGCTCCAATTCTGTGTTATAGGTTTCGCACTTGTAATATATTTTTATCATATATTGTCATTTGGTAATGGAAGTAACGTACCCTTCACGAGTGTTTGGAGCTGCTCTTATTTCTACTTGTACGTTTGTTGCACACTACTTGCTTGTATCACAATTCTCATTAAATGGCATAGTAATTCTGTTTCCAACACAAAATGCACATGTTGAGGTCCTGAAATAATCTTCCCCCCTTTCATATGAAATAAATGTACATACAAAAAAAATCAACGTGTTTTCATTTGGGACTGAGCAGAATGTCGTGTAAATTAAATGTATTTTTAGGTTGGTCAATAAAGGGTAAACATTAAATATTTCCCTTTTATTCTATAATTTCTATTAATTTCAGCTGTTTTAACATGTTCTTCCGTTCACACTATGACTTATGTCAAGATGCCCGTCTAAATTAGGAAACATATGGGAACTGAAATTTTTGTTTTGTGTGTTTTAATTTGCAATTAATTAACTAAGTTGATTTGTATACCTTAAGTGTTAATTAAAAGCTGAACACTGAATGTGTTGATAAAAACATAAGGATATGAGATTGTAGATTTATATAACTGACGTGCAAATCCCAATGTAAAGCATTGTGTTGTAGAGAGATGTTGTCAAAAGTTCTTGAAGGAGAAACTGACCTCTGAAATATTATTTTACAGTCATGTGCCACCAGCAACATTTTTTGACAACTGCATCCTTTGAGCTATTGGTCAGTTACAGCTGATTAATTGAGGGTGATACCAGCTGCAGTTAAACAACACATAAAAGTCAATGATAGCCAAGCCCTGGTGTAGAACAAATACCCCGAATCAGTTCAGTCCCAGATCCCATAAATAAATAAAATATATGTTTGTTATGTTTTGTATATATATATATATATATATTTCTAACTAGAGGAATATGTATCTATTGCTACTAATTAATACAACAAAATGAATGATGTCCCCCGAAGTTTAATTACTCTATAGATTTAGGCATAGATCAAGTCCACCTCCCCCATGATCATCATTCCTCTCCACATTCGCAACACCACTGTGTTTATTTGTACATATAAAGTCATTTTCAATGTAAAACAAGTAGCAAGAGAGGTAAGAACAGACAACAGCTCAATTAGCCTGCCCTTCAGTGGGTCCCCGCTCAGATCTCAAACTGGTTTTAGCTCATCTTGTGCCATTACAGAGAAAACATATCTGAAGCATATCAGACTGGTCCCACCCATATGGGCAGTCCAGATCCGAAATGCCAGCAAGTTCTCTCTGCACAAGAGATACAGTAACCCCAGACGATCGTTTCAGCCTTGTTAGGCATCATCAGTGAGGCATAGCTGATATCTCTCTAGGCACCGTGAGCAAGGGGTCCACGTCTGGATTACCCTTTAAACTAATGGAGAGCAAAAAATGGGTCGCAAGAGTATTCTGAGAACGGACAGCAGCTGAAATAGCCTGCCCTTCGGTGGGTCCCCGCTCAGAACTCAAGCTGGTTTTAGCTCATCTTGTTCCATTAGAGAGAGAACATATCTGAAGCATATCAGACTGGTCCCACCCATATGGGCAGTCCAGATGCGAAATACCAGCAAGTTCCCTCTGCACGAGAGATACAGCAACCCCAGACGATCGTTTCAACCTTGCGCAGTATCATCAGTGAGGTATAGCCAATATCCCTCTAGGCACCGTGAGCAAGGGATCCATGTCTGGATTGCCCTTTAACCCCTTAAGGACACATGACATGTGTGACATGTCATGATTCCCTTTTATTCCAGAAGCTTGGTCCTAAAGGGGTTAAACTTAAGGAGAGAAAAACAAGTAGCAAGAGAGGTGAGAACGGACCACAGCTCAATTAGCCTTCCCTTCAGTGGGTCAATGTATATGTATATTACTTGTAATATCACCATAGGTTAGTGTTAGCATGAGGGTAAATTTCAGTCTAGTCTGGTCTGAATGCAGGGATGCATATGTTTGAAGTGTCTCTTTGAATTTTGGAGTATATTTTGGTAGAGTGGCAATACGGGTGGATTTACAGTGCTAGTTGTTCTGCATTGTTTACTAAAGTGTGTTTTTTTGGAAATTCCGTTTAAAGTCATTTCATAATGAATATCACATGTTGGACAATGAATATCACGTTAGACCAAATTCACTGACCTAAAAACATTACAAACGTAAAGATTTTTAAAATTTAAATTTGGCGAGTTTGGCCCAATATTTGAAATTCACATTGAATTCCTGACAATCCACACTTTAGTGGATAATCCTGACAGTATCAAATAAGGAGCATTTTAATTTTGGTTTTTAATGTTGGTAGTTTTAGATCTATAAATTGGCTTTGTTTAATTTTGTTGGATAATTCGATTAGCTCTCATATTCATGCGATTCCTTCAAAATAATGTCTTTGCCATTTGTGAATATTGACTAATTGGGATACTTAGAATGTACGTAGGTGTTTTTTCATCCATTCGGTGTGGCTATTTAATATGGATGTTATATATCTAATATATGCTACAGCTGTAAAGCACCCCAGTTTGTTTAAAGGTACTTCCACAAGTATTTGTAGGCTTGTAAGGGTTCTGTAGGCATTACATTCAAATGACGCCCAGAAAATATTTTTTTTTTGAAAAGTACACTTGGAATAAAATATTTTACTTAGTGGTCTTTTTATATTTTTGTGGTTCTGACAAAATTAGTTGAAAGTAAGTTTTCTGTATAATTTTTAATTGTATTGCAATTTGCTTTTATAAACTGAATGGACGCTCCATGTCCATTCATAAACCTTTCTCCTAATCAAATTAGAACACTTTCTGGACTTCATATCGTCCATTCAGAAGATGATTACACCTTTGAAAGACATGTTTTGCTAAAGTCTAGCCTAAATGACTAAAAATGACCAATTATTACTTTGTTATGTTTTGGCTTGCTGTGTTTGGTACCATTTTGAAGTGAGCAATCACTTCTCAGTGGTAA
>OW240914.1:72559029-72674627 GCA_933207985.1 Pelobates cultripes | reverse complement strand
AAGATGGGGGGGAATAAAAAGAGGGGGGGAATAAGAAGAGGGGAGGGAGGGGAATATGAAGAGGGGAGGGAGGGGAATAAGAAGAGGGGAGGGGGGAATAAGAAGAAGGGGCAGCTCTATAGGACAGGGGCCAAGACAGGGAGCTCTTTCACACTACGCGCGCGCGCGCACACACACACAATACATCCCTATACATACACAGAAACACAACATGCTTCCCTTACACACAGAGAAACACACAATGCATCCATTACACACACACACACAATGCAACCCTTACACACAAAGACAATGCATCCTTTACTGCAGACATACACAGAAACAGACAATGCAAACCATTACCTGCGCGTACAAACACACACTTCTTTTCTTACATACACACAGAAACACAATGCATCTCATGCACACACATTTCAGACACACACCTTGCATCCCTTATGCGCCTGACACAGATTCACACAATGCATCCCTTACACACAACTACAAACACGCATAATGCATCCCCTTATACACAAATACACACTGCTTCCACTACACACAAACACACTGCATCACCTGCACAAACTGGTAATCCTAAACACTACATACCATAAGCACACATATTAGATCCTCTACAATAACACATAACACATCCCCTACACACTCCACTCCCTGTGAGTGAACTCATGGGTAGGTGGAACTTATGAGTGAGCCTTATGGGCATACTCACCGTCAGGCCCTGGGGCCCAGACCTTGAGCTGTGTAAGGGGCCCCAAAAAAATGGAGCTGCTTCCAATTCTCCCAGAACATTGAATTTTGTGACCACAGTTGCAAACAGCCTCCAGAGATCCTGTTCTACACCAGACCAGTGGAGCCAAACTGCAGCCCATCATCATCCTCATCTACTTGTAAGTAGGCAATCTAGTATATTATTAGTGACACTAATCTATAATGTACCTCACATTAAAGGGACACTATAGCTTAATGAAGTGGTTCTGGTGTCTATAGCTGGTCCCTGCAGGCTTTTTAATGTAACACACACTGTGTGCAGCACTGGCGTTAGTTCATATGGCAGATCATATGGGTGGGGCATTGTGATATGACATGTGGGGGCAGCAAATTTTTAATTTTGTCTAGTACGGCAAAAATCCTTGCAGGGAGGGAGCTGCGTGAGCTGCGCTGGCTCTGCTCCCCAGCACGCAGCTGAATGAGACTGGCGCCGGAATATGACGTCATAGTCCGGCGCCAGTCTCATTCAGCAGCGCGCGAGGGCACTAACACAGGAAGCACCTCTAGTGACCGTCTGAGTGACTGTCACTAGCAGTGTCACTTTGAAGCAATGTAAACACTGCCTTTTGTCTGAAAAGTCAGTGTTTACGTTGAAAAGCCTGTAGGGACATGCTATAGACACCAGTACCACTACATTAAGCTGTGTGTGTGCGTCTGCTAGTGAGTGAGCTTGCTTGCATGCGTGTGCCTGCTAGTGAGTGAGCTTGTGTTTTTATGTCAGTGAGCTGATGTATATCAGTAAGATTGTTTGTCTATGAGGCTGTGTATCAATGAGTTTGTGTGTGTCACTGAAATGTCAGTGAAATTGCCTGTGTCTGCATGTGCGTATGCTTACTGTATAATTAAACGTTTTACCCTGAAAGGACCAATATTTTGTATTAGAAAAAGCAATATATATATATATATATATATATATATATATATATATTACTCAATCATCTGTCCTGGCAAGACATAGCCTTACATATTACACGCGACAATATATGGCGGAGTGACTTATGGGGCTGGCACAATTTTTTTTTCCAGGGCTGCTTTGTATCCCCAGTCCGGCCCTGGAGAGAGCTATGCACCAACTGACATTTTAAGGTGGAAATGGACTTTATAACGGTCTTCCCACACTTTGAAAAGTCAGTCAGAGCATTCTGACTGGTTGGCCGCTGGCTGATAACTTTTTAGTAGCAATATCATCGCTTGCATCTCACTTATACCAATAGGGAGGTAGGGAGGTCATATTGACCACCACCGGCTTTTTAAATCTTTTTTCCTTTCCTTTTAAATGTGGTCACTGCCGGATACCAAGGGTGATACCTATCACTTGAGATTCTCATTAATTTGCAAAAAAGCAAATGACGATACTCTGCATATGTGCATCCTGCCGGGTTCAATCAGTCCCTATTGAGTCCAGGTTCAGTGTTTTGTACAGATTTCAGATTCTATGTATAGGGGAAAAGCACTAATTTCAAAGCAGACACCGAAGGGATCTGGCCAATTGTTGCCAACTGGTCGGGTTGACTGAATTATGACCTTACTTTAGTAAATATAAGAATTTCCATTAGTTGAAATTTCACCTGGAAAAAAATCTGGTGTTTAGTAAATAATCCTATTTGTTCATGCATTTAAATCATATTTTACAGTACAGTATGTTTGCTTTAGAAGTTCTTATATTCTGCTCTGTTAATTGAACTTTAAATCACACACGAGGCTCTTGCAGGCTACCAACAGTGCAAGAGAAAAGACATTCTTAATTAAATATACAGTGGAATAAGGGAAGTGAAAAAAACTAAGCCTCTTTTCGAGGAAGTGTGTAGGGAAAATACGCCAATGGTGAAAGAGTCAGCACTTCACTGCAACTATTATGCAGTTGCACAAGTAATTTAAGAGAATCCACTGCACTGGCCACTATGGAGATAGTAAACCAGTCCAAATCATTATGCCAATAGAGCCCTAAAAAAAAACTAGTAGGGGAGGACTTAATTGGTCATTACAGGGTTTAAGCATTGAAGCAAAATAAGAATGATGTTTCAAATGTTGCTATATTTAGCTTTTTATAGTGTAATAATCTGCAAAAATGTAAGAGGAAAAAAGTGTGCATATTTTATATTTAAAAAAGCATTGTGATTCCCTGTACATTATCTCTGCAAAAACATGAGATTTTGTCTGATGTTATCCCTTGCTGTGGGATGTACGTGGGTTAGATTTATAAAAGAACAAAAATCTTTGCTACCAAAATGTATCAGCAAGCAATCAACTCCTACTACCTGTGGTTTTACAACTGCTTTGTGACCCGTACCATTAAAAAAAAAATAAAGGTCTTGTGTATTTACTGCTCTTGCAAAGCATTGGGGAGAATGTAATACATAATACATTTTATCAGCAAACATTCCGCCATTTAATATATTAACAGGTACTTTAAAATTAATGAAAAACAGTCAGGCACTGATGTCATCAGAACATGAATAGATTTAGCTATTAAGCCAATAAAAAAACTTGCTGTTCGAGCCAAACGTTCTATAACAATCCTTAAAGACTGAACCACACAGGAGAGGTTTCTGCACTTTGCTACAGTGATACGCATTTTAATTGATTGCATGGTATTTTGAGAAATCCTAGAAGTCTGGTTGGATTACAGCTCTCCAGAAACAGACAGAAATGGTTTAAGCCTTCATAGTTGTTGACATTTGAAGTTTAGGATATTTGTACATTTCCATCTGTTGAACATGTCATTCCATATGATGTGAAAACTACGTTTTTTTCCCCAATTCTGCTATGGAAATGATCACTTGTAGTATCTACCAATTTCTTTCGTTAAAGGGACACTGCACATGCCACAACGTTATTGTTGGTTATAAAAGCTTCTTTAACCCCATATATCCCTTCCAAATTTCCACCACCTCCTTACCCAATACAGCCGATGCTCCTACTATAAGCTAAATATATCAAAAACGCTAGCCCTAGGGATCAATGTTCCAGCTCAAGACATAATCAAGTTGAAAGCCAATTATACGTACAACTGGAGACAAGATCATATAACATTCCTGGGAGTGAATTTTACCCCCACGCCAAACTCACTTTTCAAAGCGAACTATCTCAAACTACAAAGCGAAGTCAAAACTCTTCTACAAAGCTGGAAAGGGAAATTCGTCTCCTGGGCGGGCAGAATAGCCTCTGTTAAAATGGTAGCTATACCGAAAATCCAATATCTATTTAGAACCCTACCAATACCATTACCACACAATTACATTCGTAACCTACAGAACATCATCAGCGAGTACATCTGGGAAAATAAAAACCACGGGTGGCAAAAGCTACAATGCACAACCCATTCGCCAAAGGAGGGATGGGACTACCGGATATTCGGAGATACTACAAGGCAGCCCACATAGCCCCCCTACTAGCAGCATCACACCAACATGAACCTCCAACGTGGGTCAAAATAGAAAAAAACTATGCAGAGGGATTCTCCATACCAGCGTTAGCCTGGATACCAAAACCGCAAAGACCCAAAACTACCGGAATGCTACCCACGACCAGGCTCACTATCTCAATATGGGACAATTACCGGAAAAGCATGGGCACCACGGCCCTGTACTCCCCCGCCCTCCCAGTAGAGTCAATGAAAGCTCTTATACCAGACTTCAACTACAAAATCTGGCACAGACATGGCATAAAAACCCTGTAACAACTAACAAGGGACTCCCACATGAAACCTTTCTCGGAACTCCAAACAGAATACCAACTACCGAATACAGCACTATTCTCATACAGACAACTATTATCCTGGCACACCCTACAATTCAAACAAAAACCCACCGAGAGAACAACTACAAGCTGGCAAACCAGAGAACAAATATGTACGGCAACCAAACGGACCAAAAAGCTAATCTCCACAATATACACATCTGAAGGACCTCAACCCAAACAACATTCCCCATCTTACGTAACAGCCTGGGAAAAAGATATTGGATATCAGATCACCAAAGAACAATGGAACAACATCTTCAAAGCACACAAACAACTCACCCTCTGCACGACTCACTTGGAGCTGACTCGCAAAATCCTTTACAGATGGTACCTGGTCCCCACACGCCTTAAACACAGCTTCCCCACCATGTCAGACGCATGCTGGAGATGCCATAAGGACAGAGGTACTATGTTGCATATATGGTGGCAATGTGAAAAAATTCGACAATTCTGGCAACAAATAGCACATCTAATCACTAAACACACAGATCTCAAACTACCACACAAACCAGAAACATATTTACTTCTCCTACTGCCACAAATACCACACAAACAACAGAAATATCTTACATACCACATCATAATAGCCGCGCTCACCAGCATAAGCAGAAACTGGAAACAAACATCACCCCCCTCGATCACACAATGTATCACAATCATAAACAGTAACAAAACATATGAAATTATGGCCAGGAGTACACAAAAACACCCTCAATACTGGCTCGAAGCATGGGAAAGATGGGAAAAAAACCTTACCAACCCTGTAAACAGCACAGACAACCACTACGCAACATGAATCAATACCTCTCTGCACTGAGGTCACGATAGCACACCCTCCCCCCCCCTCCCCCCCAAAAAAAATGCAATCTAACTACCTGGTTAAAACAAACAACGGAACCAATACTATGTCTGTAACTGTGAAACTTTGGGCAAGGTGGCGCCCTGCTACATACCTTATAATAGGGTTTCCTCACCCCACCACCTCCCCCCCCCTCCCTTTTTTCTCTTCTGTATCCCTCCTGCAACTCCAGAATAGTGGAATTACAATGTACCTTTCCCCCCCACCTCTTTTCTTTTCTGTACCCTATATTACCGGAAAATAAAAATTGTCAAATTCAAAAAAAAAAAAAAAAGCTTCTTTATTGTGTATTCCTTAAAATAAATCGAACTTCTATTAGCTTGCCAGTTCTTTCGTTTGTGTCTTTTCATGAACAACACTACCCCCAAGTGCGAAACCACTCTTCACAAAAAAAGCAGAGTTTATAGACAACCCACAGCGCACCCAAAATGTATAGCAGCGGAATCATTTGCAGTGAAAACTAAACACAAATCATTCATTCACCCTTTGGGGCATTTAAAACCAAAAACTCAATCCAAAACTGATAAGGGCAGACACATTACCGCCATTTAGACGGCAAACATGGCCATGTATTTCATAAGCCAAAAAAACTACACTTTCTCAAGATTTTATCAAGTAGAACCACTGCCATTATTATGTAGTTACAAAAAACCATTTAAGCTGTAAGCCCTAGCAGCTGCTATCAGCCTAGACATCAATTCCAGTTATCCTAGAACAGGCATAGGCAACCTTCGGCACACCAGATGTGTAGGACTACACCTCCCATGATCCTTTGCCAGCATTATAGGTGTAAGAGCATTATGGGGGATGTAGCCTACCCTTGTCCTCGAAGATACATTGCTACCAAGAGCTGAAATACATCTCCCCAAATGGGGCATACTGAAATTACATTGAACATAATTAATGCCTGCTGATTGGCTGAGCTACTTCCTGGTTTAGAGAAAGCAAATTGTAGATGTTTGTGGAGGGAATCACTTCAAGTCTAGAGTGCTCTCTTACATGGACAACCTGAGCACTATAAGTACTTGTATTCTCTGCATGGGTTACATTGCAAGCAGGCCTTCTGTCGCAATCTTCCTACATACAATTTCTTAGAACTGCAGCTGTAAGCTCAACTCTCACCGAGAAATCACAGGAGGAAGCAAATGATTCTGGCAACACAGGAGTTAATCTGCTGAACATACAGACTCCAGGCACAATAACTACTTTAAACCACTGAACTGGTCATGGTGCTTGGAGAAACCCTTTAATTACGCCAATCTGCCAGTGAACATGTTGAGGTTTCAGTCCATTCACAGTCCTGTTAAGATAATGTGGATTAAACGGTTGCGGTTTTAAAGTGTACTCAGTGGAATTTTGCAAAGATATTTTGTTTCCCCATATACGAACTGATCATGAGCAACCAATGTGCCATTGCAATAAGAGGGAAGGAAGTCTCTTAAATCTGTGCAACATGAATGAGTCAGGGTAAGAAATGTATTAGGAAGTGGAAGTGAAAGCTGCTCTGATTATGTGTGAACTTGCTCTGTGTTAGCAGAAAAGTCCAATTATTTTTTACTTCAATATAAAAAAAAAAAAAAAAAGAGAAAGAAGAATGGTTTCACAAGCCATTGGTTTCTAACCATTTAACATAAGGACCGCTTTGTAATCTCACAATTTTGGATGACTGCATGTCAGCAGTTGCAATATTAATCTGTCGCTTGCCTCTAGGTGTCTTCTATATTACAGTTCACACATGCTCAAGTCGTCAGGTCTGGTCTGCTGGTACCGTAAAGGCAGACGTTTGTACAAATGTACACTCCGTCCACCTTCTCTGAAGCTCTGCAGGTGCCATATAAACCGGTAGGGGGGGGGTTCTATTTAATAACATATAGTATGAGTACTTTGAGGTATAATTACACAAGACACACAGGTAAAACGCATTCAGCCAAAAGTGGAAATCAAAGAAACAAACGTAATTCTAAACTTTATATTATTGCCCCTTCCCCTACTAGATAAAATGGTTTCAGCGCTTACTGGGGTAAAAATTTGCAGCTGAATGCAAGAAAAAAAGCTTACTTCCACTGCACTTCCACACTGTGGCAAGTCACCGTTCCAGGGTGCCTCTGGCACACACCTACATGATTGGGCATCTAATAGAGACAAGACTTATTTTATCAAGCACTGTTGAATGTGCTCATGAGCCATGCTTATTTCATCACAAGAATTAACCAATTTCCTTACTTGCTGAGCTTTACGGACTTTTTGTGTATATCATGTAATAAGGATCACTTAGAGGAACAGAGACGGGAGGGAGGGGTGGGGGGGGGGTGAGGAGGGATTGTCCTTGTATATGCAGAATTTCATAGCAAAATGCTGCATATACAGACTCCAGGCACCATGACCACTTTTGAACACTGAAATTGTCATTCTGTAACCCTGTCACAATAATTTTCAGTTCTATTTTAAAACTACACAGAAATCGAACAGTAAACTCTCCAATCAGTTTACAGAGACCAGAATGTTAACAAAGGAGAGAAAAAAGAAAAAAAGTATTTAGAGCAATCCCTAAACCGTCAATGATATCAAGCTCCTAATCTGTCCATGTTCATGGCAGCAGCCATAATAAAACCAGGCTTATCATTGTAGCACCACACTCCACTGCTTGCAGATGTAGAAATCAGCAGATCACACTGTTCTCCGAGACGAAGATTGGAAAAGGGGAAAATTACAGAGAGATCATGCAGTATCTTACAGTAAATATATTTCCCTGAAAATTAAAACATTGAAAGCAGGGGAAGAATAAATATGTTGGGCGTTATCTCCAGTGGCTAACCAAATTGAGCTTGAAATCTTACAAAACAAGATTAATATCAACCAGAGAGTCGGATTAAACAAGAAAGGTGACATGTTTTCTTATAAATGATGAAGGTTTCACAGTGACAGACAATGCTGTCTGACATCTAGCGTGCCAGCAATCTATCCAGATCGAAAACAAAGAATTCTGGATTAGTTAATAAGGTAGAGAGATACATCACACTGCTATTTTATACAAATAATGAAAACCGTGCTAGATTTATGACACACAAGGCAACCCATGACATTCTGTTTTTAGATGAAAATAATGTATCTTTCCATCGGCTTTCCCCAGGAAAACACTGATGAATAATCCACTAATTATGCACGTTGTATAATGTCATGTTATGGTTAGCAACACACTAAGTTAGTCCAGGCACTTCCTGTACAGAAGGAATTAACACTTTAGAGGGTGTGGAGGAAAATCACGCACTGCCTACATGCGTAGCAAGTGTGTGTTTAAATAAAATTGCTGGCAATTTAATAATTTGCTCCTAGACAGTGAGCCGATACATTGATCTGCAATGAAACCTGTTGAAACTCTATAGGTCACAAATCACGCAGCCAAGTTACTATAGTAAAGCAATGCTTATAGGCCTTTTCGCATTTTCATCAGCTTTTACTATATCTGTATCTAGTTTATCCCGGAGACAAAAAAAAAAAAACCAATGAACTAGAATACTATAAATGATTAAGTTGTGGCTGATCGTACTTATTTAACCCATTCAGAATCTTACCTTTGGCCATTACACAAATTATCAAATGTAGCTATTTAGATTATTTTTCCATGGTAACTCCCATCACACCTAGCTAAGTAAATGTGACTACTTAACTGCTGTTGGGCTAATACCACCATGGCTGCTGGGTGCCCCAGCTGCAATGTCTGTAACTTGGAGCACGGTCATTCAGTTACTATCTGCCTGAGATTTGGAGAGTTGCAGTCCAATAGAAAATGGAGGTTGTAGCCTGGTGCTGTGTTAACAAACCCCCCCCACTGAGTAACATAAAAGGGAGTGACTAAATTGGGCAGAATGTGTATAGGAATCAATGAAGCTTTATGCAAGAAAAACAATCCCACAGGGAACATGCTTTAAGCAAATGCTGCTGTGTTTTGTTAATCTAACACAAAGCATTTCATTGGATTTGCTGTGCTGTATTCTGAATATACTGGAATTCCTGCATCTTGTGGTCAATTTTTCCAGCATTGAATTAAGAGCAGTTTTAGGCCTATATTTCCAGAAACTTTGAAAGATCTGTAATAGATCTCTAATGTTACGATGTGAACATAATCTAATGTTCTTACACTCATTCCCACATAGAATGTCAATTTTCACACTGGACATACATTATGTAAATCTTCTGTCAAAAATTCCAGAACACCCACTTCATACCAATTTGTCCATGATTGTTAATGTTTCTAATTGTATACTCCGGTCTGTAATCAATAGATGGAGAAAAGGGAGATCCCATATGGTGAAGAGTTACAATTACAAGAATGTAACTCAGAAATTGCTGGGGGTATATTTTGTAGCCACCCCAGATATGAACATTTATTATCAGTATCATGATTGAACTCAAAGGGGATTTAACATTTTTTTATTCAAATTATGAAATCACATGTTTTCATTTTTTTGTTGTTGACAGATGTCAGACATCTCATGGTGTCATCCACACATCAGAAATGCACAACAACTGCTGGTACCTGATGCTGGCATGGCTTGAAAATATAGAAAGATGGAGATTCAGAGGGATAAATAGATCTGAACCCTAATTTTCATCCCACAAGGAAAGGGACAAGGTTTATAAAAAACAGAAACACTATTGGCAGGTACATTTTTGAACATCTCAAAAATTTGAGATTATCTGTAGTTGATGACTTGATAAAATTCCCCAGAGTTTAGGACACAAGGACGGACGTTGCGGACCAAAAAGGAAAAACCTAAGAACGTTATTTTAAGAACTGACACGTACAAACTTGTAAGCCATATTCAAATACCTCATTAGCTACCCTCTCTTTCAAATATCTAGTTAACAGACATTCCAAATCCATAAATCACTTCAGTTGGTTCCCATTCATGCCTCATGTTCAGTCTATTGCCAAATCCTGCCGCTTCCATCTCAAAAACATTGCGCACATCTGACCCTACTTAACGCCAGATGCGACTAAGGTATTGGTCTATTCCACTGTCGATTCTCGCCTTGACTACTGTAATCCACTTCTCAGTGGTATTACGTGCTCCCAACTTGCGCCGTTACAGTCCATAAAGAATGCGGCGGCGAGGCTCATCTTCCTGTCTGACCACTCCTCCCACGCTTAACCCTTCTGTCAGTCCCTACATTGGCTTCCTGTAAGATATAGGGCTCAATTTAAAATTCTGGTTCTTGCTTTCAATCTCTACATAATGCTGCTCCCACCGATCTATCCTTCCTAATACACAAGTATGTCCCGTCTAGACCCATACGCTCTGCTGAAGACTTACGTCTATCTTCTGTCCGTACTCCCACCTCTGATGCTCTTCTTCAAGACTTCTCGAGGGCAGCACCATTCCTGTAGAACTCACTTCCCTCCTCCGTTAGATGCTCAACCAGTCTCCACTCCTTCAAAAAAATCATTAAAAATCCACTACTTCATAAAAGCGTATCAATTAAACTTTTAATAGCTCCCGACTAATTCCTCTCTTGCCACTGTCATTAGTCTAATACTATCCTTACCTTTTGTGTCACTTTACCCCACTCCCTCTAGCATGTAAGCTAATTGACAGGGCCCTCAACCCCTCTTTTCCTGTGTGTCCAACTTGTCTGGTTACAACTACATGTTTGTTCGTCCACCCACTGTAAAGTGCTGCGGAAATTGTTGGCGCTATATAAAACAAAATAATAATAATAATAATAATAATAATAATAATAGTGCCAATTTCAAACATACCTGGCAATCACACTGACGGCCAGGAACGCTTTTCCGTTCACTCTGTTTAAGTCATCGAAGTTAGAGCTTCCAAAGGGAAGCATTAGTCTAATACAGTGATGGCTAACCTTGACACCATACATTGTTTCTGGACTACATTTCCCATAATGCTAAGCTAGCTTTTAGACTCTAAAAGCTAGCTGAGGATCATGGGAAATGTACTCCCGTCTGGAACACTTGCACATGTCATGCGTCAGGGGCATTTCTTTGAAGACCAAATAAGAAGAACTCTATTAGGTGATCACCACATTTCATTGGTGCATTTGTGGCAACGGTTGCACATCCGCCAATTTAAGTCACAACAGGAGGAGATGGTCTGTTGTCACTGACATTTTCCTAGGGGTGGAGCTGAGCAGCAGTTAGACACTGGCTGCTGGAAAAAAGGTAAGAATAATATACAAATTTTTTTCTTTTTTTACATTTTTTCAGCCACACACAAAATAGTCAATCACTCCTATTCATACATAACGAGCCAAACACACACACAATTACCAACATCTGCAAACAGGGTATATAGTTGTGTACACAGACAAACACACACACCTGAGGAGAGTGTGTTAGTGTGTCTGAACCAGCCTGTGGTGTCTTGAGGGAGGACAGGACAGTCTCTGCAGAGGTAGCGTAAGCCTTGCACATACTCTCATACATAGCATACTGATCCACAATGCCGAAAGCATGTGAGTAAGTGCAAGGTCGTCAACTGGTCTTTGCTAACAGAGCACTAAAAAATGTCCACTCCCTTTCAAACTATAGGGTTTCCCCGCCCCTCCCCATCTTTGATTTCCTCTGACTAGAAGGAATGCATTCTATTTGCAGGTTCAATTTGTATGTCACCAATGCTGACCTAGGGATTTGTCCTGTTGTAGCTGCACATGCCATCAAATGAGTTAAACAGAGAAACTAGGACACAGAGGCTGAACAAGGTCAGATGAACCAAGGCTAAACCACAGAATAAAAGTTCATACAAGTAACAAGTCTATAAAAACGTTAGACTGACTGCTGTGAAAATACATGTTTAAATGCCATAGAAATACAGAAGTTTATCAATGTCAATCCAACTACAGGAAATGAGAAGGTTTCAGAATAAGGGGAATGAGTGAAGACCAGATAACACAGATGGTTCTGGAGAGAGGAATTTTGTCTTTAAACGTTTGAGAGAAAAATTTTAAATATCAGGACTAAGGCTAGTGGGCAATCCATTGTTCTGTAAGATAAGGACAAGGAACTTCACCTAATATGTTAAAAAAGCAAGAAACCAATTTGGACTTGTAAGTCTCAGAAGTGAAAAGGTCAATAGGTAGAACATGAACTACACAGAAAGTAGCGAAGTAAAGTGGCCAATAGTGATGCTCCATGTCTGATATTTCCTGCAGAAGAATTGGTACAAGTCAGATAATTTCCTGTTGAAATGACTCGTGTTTGTGAAAATGATGCCACAAATGATGGGTATCTTGACAAATCCAAGAGATGGAGACATTTCCAAGTTCTAAGTCTAAAAATAATCGATAATTAAAAGGACACTTCAAGATTCATTACAACTAAGTTCTTACAAAGTTTATGTTGCAAGGATGCTCCTGGTCATAGTGGGCTTGTGCATATTTGCTTATTACTCTAGTGATATAAAACCATCATGGACACTATAAGCTCCCTCCCCCACACCAGCATACATCACAGGAGGAAGTTTATGCTCTCCCCATCCGTCCAAGTACTTGTGGAGACGTGAATAGTGAGAGCACACTGTACAAGTCTCCACATCTTCTGTCAGGCTCCTTCGCAACTTACTGACAAGGAGCAAGAGCAGTTGCTGCACACAATTCAGCGTCATAAAATGTAATCTAATGCTCAATTTGTTAAACTGTGATTTGAGTTATCAGTAAGCTGGGGGAATTGCTTCCAAATTTGGAGAGGGGTTTATGGGATATGTTCACCTCTTATGAGGTGGGTGGAAGGAGAGCATTACGATTGGCTCAGTCACTTCCTGGTTTGGTGAGAGTTCAGTGCAAAACCTTCACACACTGGAGGTTTGAAACAGAGGCGTCAATAGGTGTGAAGTTCAGAGTTAATTATGAAAGACTGTGCAGAAATAGGGCAGTATGGAGTACTGCACAGCATGTAGCGTGAAAGGATAAAGTACACAGAAACAGAACTCATTTGAAAAATGGGGAGGAAAAAAAAAATGCCATAGAAGGGAATGATAGAAAGATAGGACACACAGATAAATGGTAAAATAAATGTAGATATTGTGCATTCAGACAGTGTGAAAAAGATAAGTTTTTTTTTTTTTTAAGTCAGATTACCCACAGTATTACTCACATACAATGAATGTTAGATAGTATGCATGCCTCGTGGATAATATCGGTTAGGATAGATTTTCGAGTAACATTTTTGATGCGAAATAGCTGCTTTAAAAGAGCTCAGAGTTTATGGAAGTTTTTAAAACAATAGTACGGATACAACGAGCCTTGATACCCACCCCCACCCCACTAGGACTCACAGTTCTCTGATTATTGCACCTCACTGCACCATTTTCCTTTCAATAAAATAAATATAAAAATGTACTACCCACCGCTCTGCTCTGTATAACGTATTTCCAGAAACGTCATCATAACTGCATGGTTTAAAATGACCCACAATCTTGCCCCAAGTGTGGCACCGCAGAAAACAAATGGGAACACATAGGACAGAACGCCATCATACTATAAAAGAGATCATAACAGAAATGTTCGTGAAACCTGGATCAAGTCACCAATATTAAAAAAAAAAAAAAAAGTTGAGATCTGGCTTTCCTCTAACATTCACACCCTTGGAATGAGCGTGGAAAAATAGTTTGACTTCCAGTTAACAGCTATATCAGGAAAAGGAAATTTCTGTCTGCTTTGGACTAATACTCTCATTATGCTAAGCCATACATACCTTGATGACCTCAATGTGAAGATGTAAATGTAATGGCTGTTGTGGTATGGTATTTTATCTGACTGCTGTGCTGAGCAAAACATATAGAGAATCCAAATAATGAGAGTAACCTTAAGCAATAGCTCCAGGCTACCCTACCTTACATGACAGCAGAACAACCTGCAATGTATTATTTGTCCAGGGTTGCCATATGGACTGCATAAAAATCAATAATACTCTGCAGGGAAGTGATGGCTTAACCTCCAGAATTCCTGATCATTTGAACTACACTTCACATAATGCTCTGCCAGCCATAAAAGGGTGTACAGACTACAACATCAGGAGTGCCAGAGGGTTAAGCCATCACTGAAGAAGAAAACATTTTCTGATATAAATAGCCTTCCAAACTGTAGGAGGACATGAAATAATTTTGGGCACTCAGAAGGTTAAATTATCTGTCTTGTGATGAAACAGTCAAACATTTATTTTGCTTGTATATCACAGACTCTTGTATTTTGTTATGCTACAGACCAAATACATTTTACTTACAATTAAAAAAATAATAATAATATTGAAAAAATTAAATGATTATTATTAGGATATAAATGTACAGTTGACATCTGATGCAGATTTAAGATATTTAACCCCTTAACGATCATGGCAGAATAAGACAATTCGGATATAAAGGAATTTTGCTTAATCTGTGGTCGTCCATGGGTTAATATAAAGCTGCAGAGGAGTGGGGATTGGGAACAGTATTGTAATTAAGGCAAACTGCAGACAATTAAGACTTGCAGCAATAGGTAAATGACGAAATGACATAAAATAATAAAAATCAAAGAACAGCAACAGGGATTTCACATCACACAGGAGGGACAATCAACTGGTGGCTATCTAGGGGTGCCTGATGGGAGTTGTAATCCACCATTAAAAAAAAAAAAAAAACACTGTCAAAATATGTACTGGCTTAAAATGAATAAATAAGAGCAAAGTGAATGTGAAATATAAAATAATGTGTAATAATATAAAGATACAGCCCCCTCTCCCCATACAGTAAGTGTGATTTGGGGATAGCGGGGTCAGGCTGAACTTGTTCCCATTACCTGGGGAGAGTTCCCCCTCGCTGAGGTCCCCTGAGTCCGTGTCCATTGTGGGGGTCTGGCTGGTCCCTGCAGGTCACTGCCCGGGCTGTCCGCCCCTATCCGCCTCGCTCCCAGCTGAGCTCCGCCGCCTCTGGCTCGGGGTAAGCTGTGCGGCTCAGCATCTCCAGCTCCCTAACAGTGCGGACACAGGGGCGACCCGGCAGCCAATCAGCAGCTCCGCTCACTCCCCATCCCAGCCTCCCGCAGCCAATCACAAGGCTTCTTTATCCTGGAGGGAGCAACAAGGCAATGTCTTCTCTCTTCCTCTGTCTGCAGAATCTCAGCAATAAATCACATTCTAGAACCAGGAGGAATCAAATAGATACAAATAGCTCTGACAAGTCCTGGAGTTCTTTTACTTTTTTGGTGACAAAGAGCAGAAGTGTTAGTTAACAAGTCTGGTGGGGGTAGGGCGGGGGGGTTACTAAAAAACGACTTATTGGAAATTGAAAACTGAAATGCAAAATGTAGGCAACAGTGGCTGATTTGGAAAAACTATAAATATTTACACGTTTGAAGTTTTCATTCAGTTTAGTTTAATGAACAATTTTCCATTGCTATATAACTAATTATAGTATAAGTATCACTGGGGGTCAACACGCCAATCAATTAATTGTGGTGAATAGGAAACTAGTTATTGTGAATTGTTAATAAAGGATTGTTCCAACACCTTTTAATATATCATTTTTTTTTTTAATGAAGAATGCCCTATTGGGCATTATGTTTTAGGTCCCTTCCCCCTATAACTAAAAAAAATGTGTTACCTGGAATCCAGCACCCGGTGATGCTCCCAGAAAGGCTTTCTACGCCCCCTTCTGATGTCAAAGCAGCCATGCGAACTCCAATCAATGACTTCATAGAGAAGCCTTCGATTGGACCATTTAACAGTTCAGAGTGAGCAAGCGGAGAGAGAGAGTGGGGAAGGAAAAGGGGAAAAAAACTGAGCTGATTGGGTCGGTGGGAAGGCTACACACAAAAAGGGAGGGAGAGATAGAGGGTTAAGCTGATGGCCAACTTATTTTATGCACAGAATTGATATCAGGCAGTCCAAAGTAATGGGCAGCCGCAGTCATGTGTGCCGGAGGTGCAACTAGCCCTCAGTAAACAAATGCCAATAGCTCAGTATGTGCAGTGTTTACTGACTACTACCACCATACAACTTTTAAGCAGAAGTGGTAATGGTGGTTGGAGTAGCCCATTAATTCAAAGTAACTTTAAAGACCCTCTGATGTCCTGTCCTGCAGTACTCGTGTCCTTTTACAGGGAAACTGGATCCCTAGAGCAGTTTAGCTTCCTGAGATGCTTTATGTTTGAGGAATGTGTCCTCTATTTTCATTTTACAAAAAGTGCAGATTTCAATAGTGTGACAGAGTTCTGGTACTCCGACCGAGTACCTCCGCCCAGTCCGCTTTCTAGTCAGGATCAGGGACCCTGAAATGCTTCAGACCCAGTCACCAAAGCCTGACTGGGGTCTTTCAGGAACTCTTTCACGAACTCTTTCACCCCAACAGGCTGCAGTTCTCTTCTTTCAGGCAGGTATTGTCCCCTCTGCCTTTCTTCTCTTTAGCTCCCCTCTCGGGCAGGTACCCCCACCTCTGCCTGCACTGTGACTAGCTACTGCCTTTACAAAAGCACTTGTGTCTCTCGGGTCTAGCTGTCTTTTATTTGTCCCAGGTTACAGGTACAATGTAGTCAGCCAACAGTTATGACAACTCTGTTACAGGGATATCTGAACAAATCCAAACAGGAAACACAGTTCCAAAAGGAACTACACACTGAGCTTTTTTTTTTTTTTTTTTTTTACTCGGGACTAGCCTAATAGGCTCATTACATTTAAAATTACTGTGACAACTTCAATAAAACAAAAGTAACAAAATCATATCAGAAAATATACAAGAACGTATAATAACATAATAACATATTTATAAAGGGGTGGTGGAGACAATAATTGACACAAAATACCTCTCCAGCTTGCAGAATTCATAGTTTGCAAATCTACCTGAATATGCAAATTAGCAACCCTTGCTATTCAGGTAGTGCATATAGCTGTTTTTTACTGATCCTTACAACAAACAGATGGCACAGTATAGTTCTCCATAGCCAAATCCACCTAGTTGGTTATGAGACCAGGAGAGCACACAAAACCTTTAACACTGAATAATCACATTATAAACACCATGTACCTATAATGTGCACAGGATGACTGAAACATAAGAACCATTCAGAAACCCATGTAAAGTGTCCATCTTCTGCTCCCAGTGATGGTGACCACCTTCACAAATAGAAATTGTCACTTTTTAAATTAACCTTTTTACACCAGCTGATTGTCAAGCAAACAACACCCCCCTGGATTTCTATCATACAACCTGTCCTGCTACTTCCTGGTTTGGTTAGCTCAGTGAAGGTAAACTCAAGAGACAGCCATTGCTCAGAGCACCTGCCTTGCAAACACTTCTCTTTGAGTTGTATTGAAAAGTCTGTGATTGGACAGCCACAGAAAGTCTGGGCGGTGGAAGAAGGGTAGGGAATTGGTTCAATGCTTTCCTATGGGAAAGCTTAAATGTTCATTCGGCATATTTGAGTAGCATTGGATTGGAGGCCATGTCTTCTTGGAGACATAGTGAGAAGAAGAGAATTAAGCAGCAATACAAAGAGAACCTTGGCACTGGAAAAAGGTGAAAATAATCTTTTATTTTTAGGACACACGGGGGGAGGTGAGATGGTCTATATAAATATAGACAGGCGTGAACATGAACAGGAGGACCAGATCCACCATGTTTTCAGCGGCACATATCACATATACAGATTGATGGGCAGCACATGAAAAGGGTTGCCCTGTAGTATGCAGAATTCCGAAGAAGGTGTTTAAGATTAATTAATTAGGTAATGAGGAATGCTGCAGAATATGCATTTTACATACTGCAGGGCAGCCCTTTTCATGCATTTTCATAAATATGACAAAATGATGTGTCCCTGAAAACATGGTGGATTTGGTTACCCTGGCCTTAAATGATGTCCTAATCAACAGAATCTCTACAGCTTAATGTAGTACTTCTGGTGCAAAGAGAATGTCCTTGCAGTCTGACAAAAGTGAACTCTACCTTTTCTAAGAAAATAAAGTATTTCTAAGAAAAGGACATAGTACTACCTAGGCAAACCTGTAGTGGTTGTCACGGAGACAACCACTAGAGGCGTTACCTGTGGTGGCCATGAAATCTGCAGGACCAACATTTGGCATCATCACATTTCCGTAAAGATGCCGAACGCTACAAATGGAGTTATAGTGAACCAATGTATCTCTATGAGGAGATGCTGATTGTCACAGTGTGGTGATTGCCACACATGCACACACACCTTGCAATTCTTCTCTAAGGGGAAGTACTGGATTGGCTTAGATCACCTATAACAATGATCTCAGCACAGGAGAGGGGGGGGGGGGTGGCAACATGCCAGTAGACTAAAGGTGAGTAGATCTCTTTATTTTACTATTTGAGGGGGGCCCAATAAACTAAGTAGTTACGAAAATTACATGATTTTGCTATTTCATAACAAAAAGTCATGATTTTATGAAAGACACAGAGGCGAGTTTTGCTTAACCCTTTCTTTACTGTCCACCAATAGCAGCAAAGAATACAAACAGTAAGAAAAAAATGGTAACCATAATGATAGACCACTCCCATACCAAGTCCCAGAATAATAGTCAGCATCTCCCCACACAATTCCTCTTTTTTTGGAGATGCGACACCAAACCAGCAAATAGGAACCGATGAACAGTCCAGAACTCAGCAGAACAAACCATCCAGAAATACAGCCGGATACTCACCAGGAGCCATCAACAAATGACGAAGCGTCAACAACAGGGAGTCCGTCACAGCACCATCCATAGATCTCCAGCCAACGTGGTGAAGTCTTGGGAAGAAGTGAGGAACATTACACAGCACCAACAGCGCAGAATCAACCTTTGAAAACATAAAAAACAGGAGCCCAACCGTACTAAAACTAATTGTCCATGCCAAGAGACATAATGTATTGATATCCTGTAACTACACAGTGCCCCTAATGGCAGACCAGAGAAACCACCCCCAGGCCAGCATAACATCAACAGTACGGATGCACATAAATGGCAATACCAAGCTGAACTCAGTGCAATACTTACCAACCTGAGAGATAACACAACAGGGAGGGGGGGAATACAATGAGAGAAAAATAATAGGGTGGGACAATACTCACCTCCTGTTACGCTACCTGGGTGATTTGGATTGGAACTCAACTGCAACTTGTAAAACTCCCTAATTACAATAGTGAAGAAACGGAGAATCTTTAAAGTATCAATACTGTAGCTTTAAGAAAAGAGAGAATTGCTGGTAACTTGAATCAAACTAAGTTTTAATAAGTGTTAAACTTAAATGAATTGCATTTAGGCAATAATCCAATAAGAAGAAGTGCAAGTAATCAACAACACAAAGTTCATTAATAAGTATTTGCTCAGAGATGCATTAAGTAACATTCTTTAGGTTAATGAGAATAATCTTTAATAGTAACTTTAAGCAAGTAGCTGAGAATATTTGCAAAGCTGGAACAGTTCATAGTTAATAAGCATGATGGGAGTTGTCCTCCATATAATTAGTAGCTTGAAGCACTGAGTGTATTTGCAAAGCAAGAAACAGTTCATTGTGAATAAGCATGATGGTAGTTGTCCTCCATATAATTAGTAGCTTGAAGCAGTGAAGATTTAGTAAGCAAGCATTAGTTCATTATTAAATGATATTGTACACAAATAGCTGAAAGTTATACTTAAGGTTAATGTGAGTAGTACTCCAATAGTTCAGAGATATGGTCCCCTTGTAAAGTAAGTGAGTTTCTGTTCTCCAGTAATCCTCTATGGCATGAAGCATACTTGTCTTAGCCCAGAAGGCTAGGACGACTTCAGAGCTTGTAGAGCCGGCATGTCCCAGGAGCCGGTGTGCATACTCGGAAGTAGGACCCACATTGCCAGAGCCTCTGGAGAGGTAAGTCTGGCGGAAGTAGCTCCCAGTATCACCAAGAACCCTCTCTCTTGCGCGGTCTCCCTAAATACCGTCAGAGCTGCGTTAGAGGGGGGCGGGGTCCGGCTCTGCACAGTGGAGTGCCGAACCCGGAAGTGTTACCGCATGACACCTCCATGTCTTTCATAAAATCATGACTTTTCGTCATGAAATAGCAAAATCATGTAATTTTATGTCAAGACACGGAGACTCATATTGCAAGTTTAAAGCTGATCAATAACCGAAGAGAAAACATGTGTTGAATGCCGAAAATAAAATTCTCTGAAGGTGGATTCGCGGGACCAGTCTGCCATCCTCATCAGGTCTTCCAAGCATGCTCCTGAAGACACCATAGATGTGGCTGGTGCCCATCGGGCGGAGTAAGCGCTAAAGATGGATGTATCCACACCGGCCAGTGACATCACCCATTTCACCCAATGAGCCAAGGTAGTGCTGGACACCGGGGCAAAGGGTTGACAAATCGAGAGAAAGAGCTGAGGGGACGCGTCCGAACGGTGGGCGCTCGTCCGAAGTTCATATTCCCTCAAACAGGTCACAGGACATAGCGCCGGGGTAGTCTGAAAACTCGCATATGAGACCGAAAGTATAGCCGTCTTAGTGCGTCTGGAGATGTTAAACTTAGCATCGTAGTCCAGGGCCCGTACATCCGAGACCCGCTTGCATGAAATGAGGCAGAACAGGGAAGCCAACTTGGCCGACAGTTGTCGCAGGGTGAGGTCCGAATTAGGAGGCCAGGAAGTAAACAGTGACAAGACGCAGGAAACGTCCCATGTAGCTGAATATCGAGGTCTGGGGGGGGCGCTACAGGCGTGATCCCTGAAGTAAGCCGCAAACCAAGCGGTGTTGGCCAGCAGGACAGCCGTCGAAACCCTGGTGAGCCGAAGAGATGGCTGATCTATACAGGTTAATCATGCGATACGCCCGACCAGCTTCAAATAACGAAGTGAGCAACTGGAGTATCGCTGTCACAGGTGCCGAAACAGGATACCAGTCTCGAGCCAGGCACCAGCCAGTCCAAGCTCTCCAAGCGGTCGCATATGCTCGTCTGGTGCCGGGGGCCCATGTGTCAGCCAGAAGTCATCGAGTTGCATCCAAAACTCCTGGGATTTCCCACGGACCCAGCAGAAGATCCTGGCAGGACGGCAGAAGTCTGGGTACATCTATCGCCAGTTCCAGGAGCTGTGGGAACCACGAATGGGTCCCCCATAATGGGGTCAGCAGGACCAAGTCGGCCATCTGGCATCGTACTTGGAGCAGAACCTGAGGAATCATGGCAAATGGAGGGAATGTATAAAAAAGTGAGTCGGACCAGTCTTGCAGGAAGGCATCCACTGCCCCCGCGGCTGGGTCCGGGTGCCAGCTGTAGAACCAAGGTAGCTGGGCATTGAGCCGGGAAGCGAAGAGGTGGATGGCCAAAGGACCCCAGAGAGACGAGATAGCGGAGAACACCTCTACCTCCAATTTCCAATCGCTGCTGTCCGACAAATAGCGTGAGCTCCAATCCGCATGGGTGTTGTGGAGACCGGGGAGGTATTCTGCCTGGACGATCAGATTCCTGGTCAAACAATAGGCCCAGAAGTCCTTTGCCAAGTGGGCTAGAATAGCCGAATGCGTGCCGCCCATGTGATTGACATAGCGAACTGCTGAGATGTTGTCCATGCGCAGTCGGATGCACGCACTGGTGGTCCCGTTCACGAAGATCCGGATCGCAAAGGAGCTGGCCAGGAGTTCCAGGGCATTGATGTGGAGACGGGATTCATCATCCGACCAGCATCCCCCGGTAGTCACACCGTTGCAGTGGGCACCCCAACCGTGGAGACTTGCGTCTAAATCCACCGTGAATTCCAGTTGGGAACTGAAAATGGCTTTGCCATTCCAAGCGGATAGATTGGGGATCCACCAGGTCAGCTCGTCTTGGGTTTCCAAATCCAAGGAAACCATGTCTGCATAGGATGCCCCCTTGTGAAGATGTGCGATCTTCAGACGCTGGAGGGCATGATAATGGAGAGGGGCAGGAAACACCGCCTGGATTAAGGAGGCCAGTAGGCCGATGATCCGTGCCAAATGACGTAGCGACAGCTGGGGGCGTGCTAGGGCGCAGCGCAGTTCCTTGCGGATTGAGCGTATCTTGGCCGGAGGGAGGCTGAGAGATTCCGCTACTGAGTCTACTGTAAACCCGAGGAACTCAATGCGTTGGGAAGGGGACAGGCAGGATTTTTCCCAATTGAGGAGGAAACCCAGGCAAGAAAGGAGATCCATCGTCCATTTTCAGAAGGACCGAACGGTCCTGTGCCATCAGGAGGATGTCGTCCAGATAGACTATCAGCCGTACCCCTCGACTGTGCATCCAAGCCATGGCAGGGCGCGTCAATTTGGTGAAACACCACGGAGCCAAAGAGAGCCCGAAAGGGAGGCATGTGAAGCGCCAAGTGTCGCCTTTCCAGAGGAAGCGCAGCAAATCCCTGGATGCCTCGGACATTGGGACTGCCAAGTATGCGTCCTTGAGGTCTAATTTCACCATCCAGTTCCCCTGAAGGAGTAAATCCCACAGGAGATGAATGACCTCCATCTTGAAGTAGCGGAAGCGCACTAAAGTGTTCAGGGCCCGAAGGTTGATGACTGGGCGCATGTGCCCGCCTTTCTTTTCTAAAAGGAAGATGTTGCTGAGGACCCCTGTGGGGGACCTTAGGGCCCTTTCTATCGCCCCCTTCGTGTGGAGCGTTGACAGATCCTTGTCTATTGGGGCGCGGTCTGTTCATGAAAGTACAATAGGGTGAGGGGGAGGAATGTGACACGGGGTGTCGACCAACTCTATGTGAAAGCCCTTTACTGTGGTCAGAGCCCAGGCATCTGAGGTGATGCTTGACCAGACTTGGAAAAAATGACGGAGTCTGCCCCCTACACAGGAATTGGAAAAAACATGAGGTAAATGGAAGCTTACCATAAGGGCGTCTGGAACTGGGGTTGAGGATTGACGATTGAGCCTTGTCCAGGGCTGTAAAAGCACCCACAGCGCCCCAGATCCATGATAAAGGATTCACCAAACAACAAGCCCCGGACGTCTTTGCCCGAGGTTGGCGAGTTTGGGCTCAATTTTGAAGAGTATGGATTTGCGCCGCTCTATAGACAGGGAGGTGTTCACACTTCCTGCTATCCAGATCGCTCTCTGCACCCAGCCCCGTAGTTCATTGGGGTCAACTTGCCTGTTTTCGGCTCTGGCTAGCTCAGCCAGGTCAAACAGCTTGGCCAACGGACCAAAGATGTCCAGGTGTTTGTCCTGGCAGGACTTTAAAGCGGAATCCAATCCCTTGTGGGGATTCCATCCCATCTTAGAAAGAAACTGTGTCATTTTGGGATCAATGATGGGGGTCTCACAGACTTTACTGGGAATCAGGCCTAGGACATTCTGCCCTGAGTTTGTTGCGCGCTGCCTTGCTAAGGGGGCGCCACACCCAGTTTTCCAGGTATTAAGCCACATGGTCGGCTGGGAGCCATTCTGCCGACCTCGGGTGATGGAGAGCATCCGGGTCAAACATAGGTTCACCAGACGGATCCATGAGGGCCGAAACCGCGGTAGCGGGGGAGTCGCTGCGAGAGCCACTCATTACCAAACCCGAGAGGGCCGGGGCAAAAGGGTCAGTGTCCTGCCCACCACTCTCATCATCGGAGTCTTTTTTTGTGCTCTAGCACATTTCCACTGCCGCGTCCCGTTCTGCCAGGTGCGGAAAGGCACGCTGTCATGGGTGGATATAGACACACCTATTGTATTGGTTCTGGAAGCAGGGGGGCCCAAGTGCCTGGATTTGGCCGAAGCAATGTCCCCTGTAGGACTTAAACCAGAACGTGCTAAGCGCGTCGACGTGGCCGAGCTTTCTGCGGCCAAAGGGCGTGCCAGTAAGGCTTGGGAAATAGTCTGGGACAGGGCAGAGGACATGGATCCCATGGTGGCCATAATGGCGTCCGTAACAGAGCGCTGTAGTGCCAGGGATTGGGCATCAAATATAAGGTAATATAAACAATAATAATATATGCTGCAGGAATAGAAGGCTAAAAAGGAAATTACAGGAATATTACCAACTAGCAGGAGTTAATCACCCCAGACTAGCTATATCTTATAAGAGGATAAGTTAGGGAGCTCACCAGGGCCCAGACCTGCAGACAGGAAGAGGACACGAGGAATAGCAAAGATAGAGTAAGACAGGATGTTAGAAAATGGCCGCCAGCAATCTCGCGAGATTCGCTGCAAAATTCCAACAATTCGTCAAATAAAGAGCTGAACGTTCCGCAAAAGGAGACGAATTCGTGCAAATAAATAGACGAAAGAACTAGGAGGGAAAACAAATGAATTAGCCGGTCGTTCGTATGAAAATTAGTCGAACTCGGCAAACAGACAAACAAGGCTGTATGACAGTGAAACAAACGAACAGAAAGGTTTCGTGAAGAAATTTAGCCAAACGGCATGATACATACATGAAAAACAGCCAAACGGAATGGAGAAAAACAGGCACAAAGGGCGCCAAAAAGGCAGGAGAAGGAGCAATGGAGTCACAGACAGCCTGAGAACGATAAGGCACACGGAGAAAAGATAAGAGCAACAGGTAAAGCTCAAGTGACAGGGATACAGATAATAATATCCTAAAGAGGTCTGGAACCCTGGGCTCAAAGGATAACACACACAATATAAAAATCCACAAAAGCATAAAAGTAATAGATACATAAAATTAAATGGAAATAAATATTGAAAACTACAAAACAAAACCAAATAAGTGGTACAAGTAACAAAATGAGATTATAATCAATAATGCAAATCATAGAATACATAACAATAAGACAATGATAATATAGAAGAATTGTCATGTACTTATCTTGTTTGGTAGCAGCAAAGAAAGAGGAATTGTGTGGGGAGGTGCTAACTATTATACTGAAACTTGGTATGGGAGTGGTATATCACTATGGTTACCATTTTTATCTTATGGTTTGTATTCTTTGCTGCTATTGGTGGACAGTAAAGAAAGGGTTAGGCAATATAAGCCTCCGTGTCTTGACATAAAATTATGTAACTTATATGTTTTTATTCTTAACATTAGTGTTTTTTAAAGCCTCATTTATTACTTTGGTGTTTAGTGGAGTTTAAATTTTTGATGCTTTAATAGACTGAGGATTTTGTTTTCCACAACTCATACTTTATCAAAAAAAACCATTGACTACTCAAATCTTTTTTATTTTTTATTTTGCATTTCGTATGGGTTTTACTTTCATAGTATAGTACATCTTTTCCTTCAATATCCTTAAAACCTGGCTATGGTATGTACTAAGGTTGTTATGATTTTCTAGAAAAACATAATCAATAGTGATGTCCCAAATGGTTCGCCGACGGGTCGCCGCGGATGGCGAACATACGTGCTGTTCGGTCTGCCCCCTATGTCATCATTGAGTAAACTTTGACCCTGTACCTCACAGTCAGCAGACCCATTCCAGCCAATCAGCAGTAGACCCTCCCTCCCAGACCCTCCTACCTCCTGGACAGCATCCATTTTACATTCATTGTGAAGCTGCATTCTTAGTGAGCTGTCCAGGAGGTGGGAGGGTCTGGGAGGGAGGGTCTGCTGCTGATTGGCTGGAATGTGTCTGCTGACTGTGAGGTACAGGGTCAAAGTTTACTCAATGATGACGAATAGGGGGCAGACGAACAGCGCATATGTTCGCCATCCGTGGCGAACCGTTCGGCGAACCATTCGGGACATCACTAATAATCAATGTTGTGACAAAGTAATCAATCCAATCATAACAAAAACAACACATAATGAAAAAATTGAAGAAAAAAGTGCCTTTAACTCAAAAATTTTAAGAGTAAAAACTGCAAAGTATACATTTATTATTTTTTTATTATTTATTTTATTTTTATTAGTTTTATAAATGACATATCCATTGCATGCTCACAAATATAAAAACGTCAGAACTGACTACTCAAATCATATGCTGATGAGAATATTACATAGATTCGAGGTTACTCATTAAACCCTCAACCGTCTGGAATTATGTACTATTGTTGTTTTATATTGAATAGGCTATATTTTTTAAATAGGGAAAAGAAAACCATAACATTGGAGTACCATCATATACTTTCTTATTTGCAATCCTTGTGTCATCAGGAAGATGCTTTTGAAAAATCCTGATGAGCACGGTTTAAGGTGCTATGTACTAATGAGATCAGAACTATCCATTTTCATTATATATAAAACATGTCAGCATAAAAAAGGCGTGCGTCATAGCAGCTCCGTAAGAATGTCAACTTAAATATAGGGTTGTGACATTATTGTTTTATTTGGAATGACAGGAGTCATTATATCTCAAGGTACGCTGCTGAACCCAGTTAATTTAGGGGTACATAGGGTACCTCTGCAACCCCACACCTTTTGAGCACAACACGTTATCACAAATTAATGTTATATATACAGAACCATAAGAAACTATATCCTATATTAATTTCCTATTTAAAATATATCTATTTCCTTTATTGAGAAGAGACACATTTATAGTTAAGAAATTAATATAGGATATATTTTTTAAATATGTAATGACATGGAATGCATATTGTAGTTTTATTAAAATTGCCTTTTTAATATTAATTAATTTGTGATAAACCATTGGAATTTATGGGTATGGGTATTAATTAATATAGGATTTATATTTTAGTCTTGTTAAAATTGCATATATAGCTTTAAATTGTGATAAAGTATTTGTGTTCATGGATGTAAGGTTGAAGATATTGCTACTTACTGATATAAGGTATTTATGTGCATAAGGCTAAAAGGTAGTTTAAATAGGAGACATTAGTGTGTAATTACACTATAGGGGCTCCGACTTGGAATTGCACCCAGTACATGTAATTTTTGTCTGTACTGAGTTACAGAAAATATGCAAAGAACAGTTATTGCTTATTTTAATGTCTGTATCATAGAAACATAGAATGTAAGGGCAGATAAGAACCATTCGGCCCATCTAGTCTGCCCAATTTTCTAAATACTTTCATTAGTCCCTGGCCTTATCTTATAGTTAGGATAGCCGTATGCCTATCCCACGCATGCTTAAACTCCTTTACTGTGTTAACCTCTACCACTTCAGATGGAAGGCTATTCCATGCATCCACTGCCCTCTCTGTAAAGTAATACTATCTGATATTATTTTTAAACCTTTGCTGCTCTAATTTAAGACTATGTCCTCTTGTTGTGGTAGTTTTTCTTCTTTTAAATATAGTCTCCTCCTTTACTGTGTTGATTCCCTTTATGTATTTAAATGTTTCTATCATATCCCCCCTGTCTCGTCTTTCCTCCAAGCTATACATGTTAAGATCCTTTAACCTTTCCTTGTAAGATTTATCCTGCAATCCATGAACCAGTTTAGTACCCCTTCTCTGAGTTCAACAGAGCTTCACAGGTTGCCACTGGAGTCCTCTTCCACTCCTCCATGACAACAACATGGTGCTGGTGGATGTTAGAGACCTTATGCTCCCCCACCTTCCATTTGAGGATTCCCCACAGATGCTCAATAGGGTTTAGGTCTGGAGATATGCTTGGCCAGTCCATCACCTTTACCTTCAGCTTCTTTAGCAAGGCAGTGGTCGTCTTGGAGGTGTGTTTGGGGTCGTTATCATGTTGGAATACTGCCCTGTGGCCCAGTCTCCGAAGGGAGGGGATCATGCTCTGCTTCACTATGTCACAGTACATGGTGGCATTCATGGTTCCCTCAATGAACTGTAGCTCCCCAGTTCCGGCAGCACTCATGCAGGCCCAGACCATGACACTCCCACCACAATGCTTGACTGTAGGCAAGAAACACTTGTCTTTGTACTCCTCACCCGGTTGCAGCCACACACGCTTGACACCATCTGAACCAAATAAGTTTATCTTGGTCTCATCGGACCACAGAACATGGTTCCAGTAATCCATGTCCTTAGTCTGCTTGTCTTCAGCAAACTGTTTGCATCATCTTTAGAAGAGGCTTCCAGCATACCAATTTGATGCAGTATGCAACATATGTTCTGAGCACTGACAGGCTGACCCCTCACCCTTTCAACCTCTGCAACAAACCTGGCAGCATTCATTCGTCTATTTCCCAAAGACAACCTCTGGATATAAGGCTGAGCACTCAACTTCTTTGGTCGACCAGGGCGAGGCCTGTTCTGAGTGGAACCTGTCCTGTGAAACCGCTGTATGGTTTTGCCCACCGCACTGCAGCTCAGTTTCAGGGTCCTGGAAATCTTCTTATAGCCTAGGCCATCTTTATGTAAAGAAACAATTATTTTTGTTCAGGTCCCCAGAGAGTTCTTTGCCATGAGATGCCATGTTGAACTTCCAGTGACCAGTATGAGAGAGTGTGAGAGTGATAACACCAAATTTAACACACCTGCTCCCCATTCACACCTGAGACCTTGTAACACTAACAAGTCACATGACACTGGGGAGCGAAAATGGCTAATTGGGACCAATTTGGACATTTCCACTTAGGGGTGTACTCACTTTTGTTGCCGCTGGTTTAGACATTAATGGCTGTGTGTTGAGTTATTTTGAGGTACAGCAAATTTACACTGTTATACAGGCTGTACACTTACTACTTTACATTGTAGCTGAGTGTCATTTCTTTAGTGTTGTCACATGAAAAGATTTAATAAAATATTTTGTGAGATTCTGTATGTACCTTTGGATACTCCTCCCATTTACCATTTATTCATGTTACCATGAGGGGTCTTTGCAAACTAAACTATGGACATTTGAAAATGATAACAGTGGTGCAATCTGCTTTTACAGTGATCCAAGTGCAATCCCTGTCTTTTCTCACAAATTTTCATTCTTGATGCCATGCAGGCATGAACAGTAATGCCTCGTCTTGAATGAATCCGTTTCACGGCTCCAATTTTCTTTTAATTTTAATGTCTTATAAAATGATTTATTTTGGTCCAGACCTTGTTTGAATTCTCCAAGTTTATCTTTTTTTGCTATTCATGTCGCTCGATGTCTCCAATTTAGAAGCAGTTTTTCACATTCAGTCCTGCTGGTCTGCATTCTTTTGACTAATGAAAGCTTTCGCCAGGACTGGCTAAAAAAGATAAACTTGGAGTTTGTATTCAGAGCTTCTAATTTTAGATTCTTTCTATAAAATGCACATTTATTCATGTGGGAATTCCATTCCTGTACACAACATCACAAGACCATATTACATTGTTTTAAAGGAACACTTCAAGCACAATAATCACTACAACGCACTGTAGTAGTTACGGTGACAGGCAGGGACGGATCCAGAACCTAATCTTGGGAGGGGGTGGTTAGAAGTAGGGGAGCTTAGTTCAGGCAGAGAACTAACAGCTGTCAGAGAGGCAGTGACCAACGTTTAGCAGGTCCGCGCTAAGAAGTCAATCTGTTGGCAAATGGCTTGATTTCTTAAATTGTGGTGCTCTAGGGAACTTGTGGCATATCATTGTTATTTGCTTGGAGTGTTCCTTTATACGTTGTCTGCTTCATGACTACTATTATTTATCAGCCACTTACATGAATCCAGCGCCGATATCCCTTAGCGCTGGGTCAGGCTCCGCCCACGCTCCTCCCCTGCAGACATCAGCTGGCGGTGGAGACCTCATACGCATGCGCGGCAAAGGCCACGCACGCATTAGACCTCCCCATAGAAAAGCATTATTCAATGCTTTCCAACAGGGAAAATCTGATGGCATCAGATAAAGGACCAAAAGTCAGTTTAGATTCCAGAAGCGCCCCCAGTGGGTGTCTGGTAGACAGCCACAGAGGGCAGACGTAGAGCTGCAATGTAAACATTACAGTTTCTCTGGAACTGCAATGTTTTACATTGCAGCACTAAGTGCAAAAGGGTCACAGCACCCAGACCACTTCAATTAGCTGAAGTAGTCTGGGTGCCTACAGTTTCCCTTCAAGTACCTGATTTAGTTATTTTAATAATACAATTATTTATTAATATTTGATTAATACTATGATTTAATTGATTTTGTATAATTCCTGTATGGCGTATTGTATTCCTTATATATATATATATATATATATTTTTTTTTTTTTTGTCAATCTCTTTTTTTTATTGAGGCAGAAAATCATGAGGGTACAGAATGAGAGAGGGGAGACGATAAGGTTTCATACAAGACGGGTAATACAATGCAGTTTATATCATCTCTGAGTATTTGTTAGCCTCTCTTTATATTAGGAAGAGTAAAGGACTGCCTGTGACTATTAAGGTAACAAAAACATATTATAAACAGATGCAATGCCTGTCTAGATAGATTCTGAAGAAAACAATACTATGCTATGTTAGGTCTTAGACACGTATTAGGTAAGTAGTTTGTGGATCAGGCTGAAGTAGTCACGAAGCTAACAACATATAGTAATAGTAATAAACTTGCTAACCATGCTTGTCCCGTTAAATGTCTCTGCAATATGTTGGCTGTTATACATTACTAGCTAAAGACTTAATAGAATTCGCATCAACAAGGCTAATACTAGCAATGCCCGCTTATCAGCTAAATTATGAGGCTAGCGTACAGGCTATAAAGAATAAGCTAAAACGAAATATGCTGGGCTATCAAAGTTGCTTAGCAGGTGGCACTATGTAGGCAAGATTACGTGGCAGGCGAGGTATGCTTAGTAGTACAACATACAAGTTCTGAGAGTCACCAGTCTGTCGTATCGTTGCAGGGTAAAGGCAGATAACGGTTTGCTGTGCAGTCTTACTCGTGGGTAGTCTCATGGGCAGTCCAATTGGAGTTCCAGGTGAGTGTTGAAGCTCACTGCCGGGGGCATCTGTGGACCGTGATATCCCCCACCAGTCCTGGGGGGGGGGGTCGGAGTGTAGCTTGCCTGCGTGTGGGCTGGAACGCCGGGAGATCGGCCGCCTCTCCCCGTCCAGATCCCAGTAGGCCGCAACAGGACTGTCGAGCTGTCGTTGAAGGTAATGCTCAGGAAGAGTACGTTAGTGTGTGCCCGGAGTCCCCCGTGTATATGTGCTTCCAAGCTCCAGCAAGCAAGCCCCAAATTTAGGCTGAAAAGTTTGTTTTTAGTCGATTAATGCTGGAGCTCAGGCTGCATGCATCTGCTCTGCTTGGCAGTCAGGCCCTGCCCCCCTCCTTATATATTATATCATTTTGGCTTGCACAATAGACTTTTGAAAATGAAAACATATTATATGTCAATATTAATCATTTTTAAAAAAAAGGTTTAACCTCTCAGTGAAATGGCAAATTTTTAAATGTTCAACAAAGCAGTGATTTTGATACATAATAAAATGACAATGTTGATTGGATAGAAACATTTTTTTTTGATTTCTCAAGGCATTTCCTTTCTTTTGCTTCCCAGACTTAAAGCTTTGAACACGAGTACCTGTGCCCATTTATATATGATGTGCCTATTAAAAGATGCTCTTTCATATACCTCCATATTTCATTTGAGGTGTGACTTTTTTAAATTGGCAAATTATAAGAGCTCGATCGTTTGAAACATGCTGTTTGATACAGAGACAGAGGACTAGTTTGATGTGCTGAGCATATAAAACTATCTTTAGCCTCCACTAATCATCCATTATAATTCACTTAAGTTTGTTGACCTCTCACTTCTACTCTAATTAATCACTTCTTGTTACAATATCCCCCTGTGGGCATATGACCCTTGATTATTGACTGACCTTGTTTTTGTTCGAGCCATTCAAATTTTATATGTTAATTTCTTTTTCTGCCAATGTAGACATTGCATTATCATACTTACTCAACACAGATTAAACAGAAGTTCTTTTAACATTCACACAATTTATGAGCCAGTGACAAGAAATGTATCACCCTTCTTAGTTTTCAATGGTTGCTTTCCTGGTGAAGTAGGTGGACTGCTTATTGAACAGATTTCTTTGAGTATGGCTAAAGGAAGAAATGAAAAGAATAGTAAAGGATTAACTCCCACCCATTCTTCCTTTAATGGAACCTTCACCTAGTCTGTCTCTACTTGGTCTTCACAAGTCATGAATCTCAAAGGATCCTGTGATATTTTCAATGGTGGATGCTAACAAAGTAGAAGGAGAAGGTCCCTCCTGTTGACCTCCAATGCTCACTTACTGGATAATTTCTCTGGACATGGAAATCCAGACTATTTTGCCAATAGAGCTTTGGCTGAGTGGAGCTAAAGATTGGAATGGAAAGTTTGTATACATTTGTTTCTTCCTGTGTCTCCCTATTCTCTCCATAGCTGTATATCTCTCCCTGTCCCACACTTATGCTTCTAGCAACCCATAATTTTTTCAACATATTTCCACCACCCAATTTTTCCACTCCTACCAGTCTCCCTTCACCCCTTGTCTCTCTCTCTATATATATTTCCCACTCCTACCAATCTCCTTTTTCCATGTATTGTCTCTTTACTCATTTCTATGTGCTTATTGTATCTCTTCTAAATTCCCCTTGTGTCTTTTTGCCCCATTATCCCTCTTTCTAGGCTGGGTGTGTTTTTGGCTGTTTAGTCCATTATTTCATTAGCTGGGTGGGTGGATATGATGCTACTGCTGTTGAGATACTCACCAAACACTGTCTCCTCAATGAGTGTCTATCAGGAGCAAAGAGCTCTGTGTAGATAGAGACCCAGGAACATGATAGAACATGTATTCCCACATTAATATCTCACTGGACTGCCTCCACCTGTGCCGACACTTAATGAAAGGACCATCTGCCGAGCCAAAGAGTTTCAGGACTAAAGAACACTTTTGTTCTGGTACCACAAACATACTGACCCTTTAATACACATATATCCCTACCAATGTATTTAAATCGCATTTAAGGTTCAGTAAAAAGTTATAATGAAATTTTCTTTTTGTCACAGGAAAAAATGTTTAATGATTTGTAGTAACATGCCAAACAATATGTATGGAATAGACATCTAATTCTACCCTAAATATATCCCAAGCACAACATATGAAAGTATGTACAATAATTATCCCAATTCTGTGTAGACACTGTCATTGAACAGGCATATCTGACAATGTAACATAGAAAACATGACAGTGTAATCTACCAATGTCATTGAGGTTTTGTAGTCTGCCCGAGACAAAAGAAAATCTGGATGATAGGTAATTATTTATTTGCAGAAAAACATCTAAAAATTTTTAGATTTTGTTAGGGAAATGTCTACAATTTTCCAAAGGCTTTTTAAAATGTTCAATCAAAAAGCATAAGTTAATGGTTAAATATTATAGAAAATGTATTTTACTATTTCAACTTAAAAAGTAATTAGGAATTGATATTTCCTGTTTCATACCATACTTCCAAGCCATGCATTGATCAAAGGGCATCAGTCTTATACATCTGAGTACTTTGATCCAGGTAAATTTATAAACATTACTGAGTTTACCAAGGTCAGTCATTAAAGAAACACTTCATTGGTAATAAGTTGTTATGGTGCCATGAGGTCCCTGGCACTGCTTTCCTTCAAGGGTTAAACTGTTAACAGACGGTACAATTTTTCTCATACTGTTTTGCAAATGGGGAGTTATTGATCAACTATGTGTCAGGATTACTAGTTGATCCAGCACGCAGAATATATCACACCTAGGACTAAGGATAACGTTTCACTGGACCTTAGAATGGCCGGACTTAACGTATCCAAGAAAATTCAGAATACTTGCCAAGGTCAGGGATACAAAAGGAGACACAACGATGAGGGAAAACGAAAAGTCAAGGATACCAGAAGTCAGGAAAGTCAAAACGAAGCCGAAGCCAAAGTCAAAAACCAGAATAATATGATCAGGAACACACTCTCGGATAACCAGCAAAGGGAAACCACAACAGGGCAATGAGTAAAAGGAAAAATGAGTTTAAATAACCCTCCTGCAGATCCGATTGGCCATAACCAGCCTTTGACCCCAAAACGTGCGTGCTCGTCTTTTGCGTGACGTCACGTGCACGTCAACGCTGTCATTACCGTGGGTGGATGTGGGGCTACAATATGGCATGGATCCGCAGCGGCCGGCCTACACCGCCATGCTGCAGAAGTCAGGCACACTGGCGCAGGACAGCTGAGCAGCACCTCCATTATTGCCTGGAAGGCAATTTCCTCCGCAAATACCATAAGGTGAGGATGAATACGTTACACTATGCACTCTGCCGCGTCCTTGTCCGAGGATTCCTATTTGAAGCTTTGGGGGCAAAAAGCTGGCTAGACTCAAGACATTGGGGTTAACCTGTTCTTTAACATTTTAACCCTTGTAGATAAGACAGCACCAGGAACCTCCTGGCACCAAAACAACTTAATTCTTCAACAACTAATTGAAGCTGTGTTGGTGCATAGAGAGTTTCTTTAAAAATGATCATAGATAGTGAGATTAGTGCAAAAAGACATATCAGACACTCAGGGCCAGATTAAGAGCCCAGTGGGCCTGGTGCTGACAATTATGACGGGCCTAATTACAGAATCATATCGACCAAAAACAGTAAAACACTCCCAAGCGTCATGTATCTGATGGAGATGGTGCTGGAGAGAAAGAAAACAGCAGCTATAAGAAAACACATACCCTAGGCTAATCTCTCTCTAATTTATGTTTTCATCTTTCAAGTAAATACATAACCCCTAACAGCAGTGTCCAGTCAAGCAGGAAGTCAATGGGCACGGTAAAAGGGTGTGCCACATAACCTGCCAAAAGGGGCGAACATGCCCAAAAAGAGGACATGTCTGCTCAAAGAATTAGAAGGCCAGCCTGGCATGAATGCATGTCAGGCTGCCTGCCAATCATGCAGCTGGCCAACTAAGGGCATACTATGCAGACAGCACCCTGAGCTTGGCATAAATGCATCTAATGATGCGCTCACTCAACGCTTTCTAAGGACTGTCCCCTAGCACTCGCTGGCCACTTGTCTCCTTACCTTCTTACTGGCAGGCAGAAACTCCTGGTATATGGTCTGGGACAGAGAAAAGCTGTATGTAGTGAGTGTAGAAGAAAGGGAACATGCCACAGTGTTAGAGAGATAAAAAGTCAGCATTACCTTAAAGGATCACTATAGGGTCAGGAACACAAACATTAATTCATGACCTTATAGTGTTAACACCACCATCTGGCCCCCCATATAGCAAAATCCTACTATATTCAAGCCTGAAGCTGTAACTCTGCATGCTGTTAGACTCATAAAAACAAGCAGTCTGCTGACATCATTAGAAGTGGTGGCCTGATCCAATCACAGTGCTTCCCCATAGGATTGGCTCAGACTGACAAAGAGGCAGATCGGGGTCAGAGCCAGCATGATTCAAACACAGCCCTGGCCAATCAGCATCTCCTTATATAGATGAATTTAATTAATGAATCTCTATGAGGAAATTTCAGTGTCTGCATGCAGAGGGAGGAGACACTGAATGTTTGGATTCATTTTAGGCAGCCATGACCCAGGAAGGATCTCTAACAGTCATCTAAGGAGTGGCCAGTGAAGTTATCACTAGGATGTAATGTAAACACAGCATTTTCTCTGAAAAGACCGTGCTTACAGCAAAAAGCCTGATGGTAATGATTCTACTCACCAGAACAAATTCAATAAGCTGTAGTTGTTCTGGTGACTATAGTGTCCCTTTAACTATATTCATTGTCAGCCAGTCCACACACGTTTTGTTCCCATACATCCCTCTTAAGTTTCCATACTTAAGTAAGAGTATGTGAAAAGTAGTTAGGGTTGCCACTTTTTTTGGAAAAACATACCGGCCTTACTAATTTGCATAATTAAATATATGTGGGTGACATCACATGATGTAAATCACAAGGAGTGACATAAGAGAAAATGCTGTAAAATCACCAAAAAACTACTTAGTTTAAATCTGCTGTATAGATGGATTCCTCCCAGTGCCCCCATGTCTCCCAGTGCCCTCATGAGTGAGTGCCCCCATGTGTCGATTACTCCAGGTCTCAGTGTTCCTATGTATCAGTATCTCAGTGCCCCATGTCTCCCAGTGTCCCCTAGTGTTGTGTCCCCAGGTCTCCCAGTGATCCTATGTATCAGTGTCTCAATGCCCCATGTCTCCCTGTGTCCCCATGTATCCCAGGGTCCCCATGTCACTAGGACACTAGGTAGACGGGGAGACCTGGGGACACAGGGAGACCTAGGGACACGGAGACACCAGTGACACTGGGAGACTAGGGGACAATGAAAGTATTTAGAAAACTGGGCAGACTAGATGGGCCGAATGGTTCTTATCTGCCGTCACATTCTATGTTTCTATGTTAATGGGAAAATAGGGGACACGTGAAGACATGGGGACACAGACACCAGGGACAAAGATACTAGAGACACTGGCTGGGGGACATGGGGACATTGAGACATGGGGGCACTGGGAGACATGGGGACACTGAGACACCAGGGCCACAGACACTAGGGACACTAGCTTGAGGACATTGTGACACTTGACACACTGAGAGACATGGAGGCACTAGGAGACATGGGGACAGTGAGACACTGGCAGACTGGGGGCACTGGGAGACTAGGGGGCACTGAGACACCAGGGACACTGTCTGGGAGACATGGGGACACTGTGTTCCCATGTGTCTGTGCCATAATGTCTCCCAATGTCCCTTAGTGTCTCAGTATCTGCCATAATGTCTCCCAATGTCCCTTTGTGTCTCAGTGTCTGCCATAATGTCTCCCATTGTCCCTTAGTGTCTCAGTGTCTGCCATAATGTCTCCCAGTGCCCCTTAGTGTCTCAGTGTCTGCCATAATGTCTCCCAATGTCCCATAGTGTCTCAGTGTCTGCCATAATGTCTCCCAGTGTCCCTTAGTGTCCCAGTGTATGTCTCCTTGCAGCCTGTCCCCCCATCCCTTACTTCCCTGAGCTGTAGGCTGTCTCTGCAGTGTGGGAGTTGCTGTCTGGACTCACTGTAGCTGCACCCCTGCAGATCAGTGAGTATAGATAGGCAGGGAGGGATATGCTGGAACTTCCTATCCCTGCCTGTCTCCACACACAGTGACCTCTACTGGCCAGTGCTGGTATTGCAGAGTAATCTCTTGTTTATACTGAGAAAAATACCAGCATTTGTATTGCCAGTATCACTGCAATATTGGCACCAGCCAGGCAGCCTCAAATACTGGCTGTGTCAATAAAATAAAAGCCAGGTGGAATCCCAAAGAGTAGTATGTGAAAAAAAACATTTTTTTAAATCAATGGGCCTGGGCCTGGGCCTGGAGCTGCAGCTCCATCAGCCCCTATGTTAATCCGGCCCTGCAGACACTAGTCATTCCCATAAACCTATACTAATAAACATTTACTAATGTAAAGTTAGAGTGATTACCTCTTGAAAAAGTGAACTATGTTTTAATATAAGATGATTTACTGTTGCATAGTTACAAATTTCACATATCCGTTACTAACAAAATTCTGCATGCATTTTTTTTCTTATTTATAAGAAACAAACTAATGGATTGTATAAATAACAATTCCTGTTTATATAGCATTTCATTAGAACAAGAAGGCCTTCTTTGAAGATTCAAATATTACTTTACAGACATGTTGGTGAAGGTATCTGAAATAGCCTTAGACACAGTAAATGCTAATGCAAGGGAAATCAACTCAGCCTGGTTTATTCTCAAGGTTATGCTGAGGAATAAAGAAGAAAAAACCATAATGGGAAAATGGCATATGCCAGTTGCTTCTTATCTCTTCTTTTTGAGCCTCGTCTTACACATGGAATCTTTTATATTGCATTTTGGAACATAAGGCTCTCTTATCTCTTAGGTGCAAGTTTCCACCAAGGCAGAGAACAAAAACTGTGCATCTTCTGGCTTGATAGCACCAGTTACTTGAGTTGAATGCTTGAAAATAATTAAAATGGTTTCCTGTAACCTTTTGTTTGTCTGTTTTCCTCTCCGGGTAAATACTTTTTCTATGTGCTTAAAAAGAACGTAAAGATAGATAGAGGAATAGGGTTGGAGACTAATGGAAGGAAATGGCTTTGCAGGATGTCCTCTAGTGCCGATCTAAGGTTAAGGACTGAAACTGTTTTTTAAATATTTCACATTTACTTGTTTCCTCGAGCTCCTCCAGTCCAATCTACTTTTACGGTTCGACTAATCTGGAATTTCCAAACTCCCCATTATTTGAAGTAGACACCTCACTTGAGTATTTTTTTTTGTAAAGGTAGTCACCTAGAAATGTCATCAGAATTTTTCAATCCTTGAGAAACCGTAATGGCTAAAAACCAGAAAGTTGCTGATCTGCTGAGAAATCAGAAGTTCGGCATGTTGGTTTGGTTTGCATATTGAAAATGCTTAGTTCCATCTGTGCCATAATCAAGTGCAGGTCAGCTATGTTCTACACATTGTTATTTCATTAAAAACCCTAAGCATATTTACAAATCATCTACACATGTTGTGTCCGAGTTACTTTTTAACAGATTAATAATGTATAATTAAAAAGAGAGAGTTTAGGCGCTCCCTAAAAAAACAAAAAGTGTATAAGGCAGCAGTGAACCAGCAGGACTTCCCAATGCCTGCTATATGGTGAACAGAAATGTGAAAATAGGAAAAGTGGTAAACCGCGCCAAAAAATTTCAATTGATCATATCATACATACATATAGGGAAAAAGAATCAAAATAGGATCAGCGCTAATAATACCACAAATAAAAATATGTAGAGTAGTATAAAGGCGGCACGCCTAAAGGGGGAAATACCCTCCTATCCCCTACAATAAATTAAAACATAAAAAAACAGAGAGAAAGGGTGCGCCTTTAATACAGTATGTATCAGAAAGAATACACACAATAATATGTAGTTAAAAAAGAAGTAAAAAATTATGTAAAAAATTAAATTAAAAGTCCAAAATAATAGTCCACAACAAATGGAGAAGATTCTTGTAGATCAATAATGGTTCTTCCCAAATGAAGACTTGTATTCTCAATAAGCCATTTGTGGAGAGAAATGGAGAGGAGATCCAATAGTGCAGTATGCCAATATATATATAAATATATATGTAAAATAATTTAGTGTACTCACAATTTCCAGAGCTAAAATCCAGCTCTGGTATGAAGTGCGTAAAGTGGAATGATCCCCACTCAAGGATATATGGAGTAGTAGTTCCCCAGGAGTTCCAACCGAAAAAAAAAAGAATAAAATATATAGTGCTCACTGAATAACTGGAATATAGATAAAAGAAAATATGAAATGTACTCACAATGTACTGAGCAGACTTCACTGCTCAAATAATAGCGTATGGGTGGTATAATCCCCACCTAGGGATTCTTTGGCATTCCTTAAGATAGTATAAATCCAAATAGTCCGGTTTAAAGGCGTTAAAAAATAAAATGAAATAAAAGTAGGAATGTGGCTACAACAAATATATTTTGAGGCCAAAATTCCTTTATTACAATAGTATAAAATAAATGAAATAAGATTCTAGACGCGTTTCGCCACAATAGGCTTCTTCAAGTAGAATATAATACAATTTATTTTATTAACTTGCTCTGGTGATGATAGCTTGGTATGGTATGATCCCCACCAAAGGATATATGGATGTATCAGGAAACCAGCAGCACCAGAAAGCCAGAGGATTGGATAACAAAAGCTTCACTTTATTTCACAAAAAATATATTAAAAAATATATTAAAACATATAAGATAGCTTCCAGTCCTTCCCTTGACGCGTTTCGCCCGGGTTTGGGCTTTATCAAAAGTGTCACACATCCATATATCCTTTGGTGGGGATCATACCACCACAAGCTATCATCACCAGAGCAAGTTATTGCTCTGGATACTGTAAGTAGGATACCTACATTTTCTTTTCCAACTTTTGGTTTTTGATACTGTACCATTGGTTTGTGTATTCTGTTTTTTTTTCTCTCCCATATATATGGTTGCTGAGTTTTGGACACCCTAACATCTACAGATCCTAAGACGGGGATTGTACCGTCCAGACGCTATACAGCAGAGCTCTTAGCAGCTCTGCAAAGTGTGAGTTTGCCTTTTATCTACAATTAAGTCTGTTTAAGATCACACCATTCAAAATTTAAACATATTGCACTATTATTTTATTATTCTTATCTCTTTTTGAGTTTTTTTACATGCTGTACTACCCGAGATCTATATGTATGTATGTATGAATGAAATTTTTGTGGCGCGGTTTACCACTTTTCCTATTTTCACAATAATGTATAATGCATCTTTGGGAATGAGGCTATACAGATGAATTAATTTGATGTACAAAGCAATCCTGTCAACTATTTTAAGAGAATGGAATCAATAAACACTATAGAACAGACTAATAGGAAGTGACTCACTGTTCAATAAACTCAATTTGAACTTTGTGCGCCTGTTAACACCAGCACACCATTTTCTTGATTCTGATTGTGTTCTCCAAGATTTCAGGCACTGCAGAAGTCAGGAAAGAAGTATTTGGCGCAGCTTGGTATATCAGTTCTATAGCTGATTTGCTGCTGGAATAAATCAAAGTTCATGTAAAGGTGAAAAGTAATATGTTTGTAGTTAAAAGGAAAGCGGACAGTCTCTGTAGGGAAAAGCAAAGTCTACAATTCGCATTTGTGACTTTTTAAGAGTAAAAAAGGAAAAGATATTTAACCCAAGAGCTGGATAAAATACAGGTGGATTGGAGCTATGTGATAAAGGTAATTGCAACAACCCCCAGTGTCTAAAAATCACTCCACAGACACTACATAAATGGATACAAATAAACACAATGAGGGGGGTGCAAAATGCACAATAATGTATACTTAGTAATGTGAGACCTCCTGGTCATCTGTAAAAAACAGTATAAAACACAGACATAGCATAATACTGGATAACAATATAATCTGATCAATGGCAGATGCAATGTGTCACTCACACTTTTCTGAGCCTTAAGAAGCAGGCTCTGGCTGTATCAGCGTTCAAATAATATAGCTTATTCAGGGCTATCAACACAACTCCTCAATATCCTTCTTTCCCAATGGGTATGAATGAGGCGATATCCAGAGAGGTAATTTAGAAGTTTTACTTCAATTCAAACAAATACAATAAAATAAAACATCAGATACAAAGGCTGAAAATAAAACAGCAAATAAAATAACACAAATGTGTTTTAACTTATCAGTATTTCTCAAAGTGAATAATGTTCCTCTCCTGCTGCTGGTTTTTAATCTGTGCTGCCAGAAATTAGTTTTCGCTCCTTTCGGCACTCCGTAATTACTTCCGCATTATTTCGTCATTCCGACTTGCGTAGACGTAATGACGTCCAAGACGTCCCGATGTACTGCGTGGTAATTCTGTCATCGGCTACAGCACACCCGGAAGTGGAACTATAATCATTCTGGTAAAACGCAATCTTCATATTGAGCGTTTTTTTTTAAGAGTAGCAGACTAAGAATGACTGTGGCTCCAGGGCAACATTGTCTTAACTCCCCTCCTCCAATATACAGTCCCGTCAGGACAATGTATGTGTTGCCGTATGAAGCTGGGCAGTGTAGAGAGCATTAACATGGTTGTGTTCTGCAGGACAATGCTGCTAATTTAGGTATGTTCTTGTTCAACTGTGATCTACCTCTCACATTACGACACTCTACCAACACATACAATATATTGTTTTCTAAAAGTAGGGATATCTATTTAATTTAGCAAATACAACCTGAGAGTGAAGTATATATATATACTTCCTCTCATCCACTAGCCATTGACAAGTAGAAATTCACCCCTGGTTAGTGTGCCATACATCATTCATAGCGTAGGACTTGAAAATTTGAGCCTTGTAATCAGAGCTATGTCCATATTATTCATCCTTAAATAAACCTGTCCAGTGGCATAGTGTGGGCTGCCAGCGCTCGTGGCAAGGCATGTATTGCGCCCCCTAACTTGTGGACCAATAGCAAGTCCCTTAATGGGCATCTAGATAACCTCGCGCCTACTTCCCTACCCACCTCGTCTCCGTGATGTGTGTGGCACTGATAGGTGCGTTGTATAATTTTTAAAATCCAGCTCATGTCTATAGTAATGTGTATAGTCCATATTCCATTGACTGTGTATAATCTATACAACTGGGGAATCCCTAAATCCTTGACTGGTGGGGGTGTCTTGAGGACTGGTTTGGGAACCACTGATGTATACACATTACTAGAGCTATCAGTGTCACACACTTCTCGGAGATGGGGCATGTAGGAAAGGAGGAGTGAGGAGCCCATTACCAGCGTACTAGTATAATACAATTTCATTAGGGATTTACATAATGCCTATCTAATGCCTATATAATGGCGGTATCTTCAAACAGAAATCACCCTATTAATAGGCATTATGTAATTCACTGATAAGGATTACATTAGAACTGTATGACTGTACTTGGCAAGAAAAATACTGTAGAATGTCACATAGCAATGTTCATTTGCCCTGTTATGTCGAAAAAGTGTGTAGAATGTTTGAACATTGGGGCATTTTCTGTGTGAGGAAGAGGGTGTGCTATTTTTATTTATCATTACTACTTTTTAAAATTTTTATTTTGTGCCCCTAAGAAGTCTGATGCTACTTGTAGATAATTTTGTCAGCATTCAAGCTCAATTTCCTGTTTATTCCAAACGTGAGCCTCTTCCTTAGAACGCACGTCTCTCTGTTCATGCACTACTACAACTACTGAAAAAAATATATCACAAATTTAAAAAATAAGCCCTGTTACCATTTTTCTCCAGCTTACCGACCTTATTACTGTGTTAATCAGTCTTTCCAGTGCCTCCCGAGAGAGGACATTGCCAAGCAAGCTACTTTTTTTCTGCAGCACTAAAAGATTGAATAAAATCAATCCATAAAAGGTTTAGCCAGCTTTGCACCACCTGTAAGAGAACACACTTTATAAGATGTCTAGGCACAGCAGGAATGATAAAGCATCCTGGTAGATCCAGATCTACATGTTTCCTAACCTTTCTACAAATATATTCATAGATTGTGTACAGCTTCTTTTTATTTTTTGCACTGCGCTCTGCAAGCACTAGAATACAAAAATTAGAATTACCGTACACAGGATTTCAGCTACTGAATTCAGCATCCATCAGATTTTCCAGACACCTGCTGTTTATTCATCCATCAGTTAGAGGAGACATCCTTTTGTATCTAATAAATGTATTTTAATACTCACCCTTGGAAAGGGCACATCTTTTGCAATTAATTCAAATGATACAATAATTAACAGGACAATAATATATGTGACATTATAAGTGCAAGTAAGTATTCATATTAACCCTTTATGAAGGGGAGTGAAGGAGAGTACCCCTAATGATGTATAATATTATGTTCCACTGTGTTGGCTGCTTGAGGAGACACTATAGAAGTAGGAATACAAATCCGTGTTCATAACACTTCAGTGTCCCTGTCCCTATTCTGATTCTGGTCCACTACCCTTACCTTACCTTTTTTTACCTGCTCACCTTGTCCCGTGACATCACAGTGGAAACATGGCCTCCTCAAGCATAGTCGAATCCAGTGCTCCTCATAGACAAACATTGGGGAACTAATGCACCATGCAAACATTCAAACTTCCCCATAGGAAAGAATTGAACTAATGCTTTCCTATGGAGGCTTGTATACCACGTGACATGAAGTGCCTTTAGCAGCTGTCCTAGTTTCTAAAAACCTGCAATGTTTTACATTGCATGGTTAAAAAGTCAGGGACAATGCACCCATACCACTCAGTTGAAATGAAGTGTTCTGGGTGACCATAGTGTCCCTTTAATGACATTTTATGAAATACATATGAAATTAAAATGTAACTGCAATTTCTCTAACAATGTATTCATATTTAAATGAGACACACTTATTTATGATAACCATGTCTGGATCAAAATGCTGGTTACCTTTCTACATCCAGAAATATGTTTTCCTAGGGTAGAGTATCACTGCATATTGGAGGACACAATGATAGCTTTACCTGTCACCCTAGGGCAGGGATAGGCAACCTATGGCACTAGTGCCATGGACGGCACTCGAGGTGTCTTTGTACGGCACTCAAGGCTGCTAGAGCCAAATGCACTCTGGCCTATCAGGAGTCCCAGTAAAACTTCAGATATTTACTAATACGAAGAGGTGGTGAAGGACAATCCTCAATTTATGTATTGCAACACATAGACGAACTGATCTCAGATCACTGCCTCCCAGCACTTGTGAATGGGAACCCACACTTTAGTAGAGCAGCCCTCGACAGCTATCGCAGCTCCTGTCCTTGACCTGTACCTGGCCAGCCTGGTCCCCACTGGAACCCAGGGAACCCACCCACACTGCTAGATATACACAGAAATGCAGAATAATCCTCCCCTCATACAAATAATATGAACAGCCCACAAACAAACATACACACAATCCGCACAAACGCAACACCACTAACAATACACATACATGCACACAACCCCACATGCAGCCTCTCACATGCAATACCCCAAACAGCCACCACACACTACCAAACACACAATGTGACATATCCATCCACACACAATTCCACAAGCAGCCCCCATACACAGCCCACATTCATATGTATCATACACGATACCACAAACTACTCCTGAACATATACAATATAATAGCTCATATACGCACAAATACAACGATACAAAGCAATTACAGAAAAATAACACAAGCAGAATACAGCAGCATACACACCTCAATTTAAAAAAATAGGATCGGCACGCTACGGGACATCACAATCCTATATTGGCACAGTGCTGCTAAAAGGTTGCCTACCCCTGCCCTAGGGCATAATAGATACCTACAGGACCCAGTCAAACAGAAAAACTGGGGCATTAAAATCCATATAGACTGCAGTGTGTGATATCAAACTGGGTAATACAAATGGAATTAACATGCTTGTAGTCCTTTACAATGTGTGGAATCCTTATCAGGATCATTAGGCAACAAAGACATGCAAATAATTCACCGCCTCAAAATAGCAAGTAGCAGTAATTTATGAGGATGTTGCATTTTACAGTCTTGTAGTGTAAGGGTTGAGAATTAGACCCTTTGCATCAGCCCATTACATTTGTCAGCGCAGGTCCGATATTAAGATCAGACATTAATATAAGTACATATTCTGAAAGTGGTAAGTACATATTAAAGTGTGGTAATACCTAAAAACTAATAGTAGCTGCAAGAAAAATGACAATTGGTGTAAGTGTACCTCTTATTAAAGACATGTGTCTCAAATAAAATGGCAGCGACAGGGCTCTCCATTAACTATCAACTTACATAGACATGGAAACATTTCAGTTTTGTATTTGTACTTTAATGCCATTGTTATTCTAGCTCTCTGTTTTCATTGCTTGTTCTTAACACCAATTAATGTTTTGTTGTGTTTATAGCCTTATATCCAGTGCTGTAAAATATGTTCGGTCTTTGTACAAATATTGTAACAACAAGTACTATAAAGAGACTCCATACGGTAAATGCAAGATGCTTGCAGCTCTTCTTCATAAAAAATTCTGGAGAAACAATTCACAAATTGTAACAAAGGCATAAAACAATACAGGCAACACAAAACATTAACACAAAATATTGTATTCTTCACTCCAGTTCAGAGTGGTCATATTTAATGATGCACTTGTATTGTGAGTTTTGGGAATTTTTCTTTGAGGTCATCAGAAGTGGAACTCCAGGTGAAGGCATATAGACATCAGAACAGGGTCTCACTGGATATAGGAGGCTGAATGGTTTGGTATTTTCCAAATATCTTTGCGAGACTCCAAGCACTCAGTTACACGTTCAGCTGCGAGTTGACCCATGTAAATGTTATTGACTTATCATTTTGTAAGTCATTTTCTTCAAATTGCAAACTGTTGAATAAAGCATTTGGTGTTTGCATATAATACATTTTAGTGCTTACATTTATGTCCGTAAATGTAACAATCTTTCCCACACATTCACTCACTGCATTCACACTTTCTCAGGACTTTTATTTGAACTCTGCTACTTTCTTATCAGACACAAAGGCATTCCAGTACAGCTCTACAAGCTAAAAAAAACAAAAACTGTCCGTTAAGCTGAGCAATTAGTTGAGCAAAACAATAAAAACTCCATATTGTAGCACTTTTATGCATCAAAGTACAGTACAATGTCTTCCATTTTAGGAAACTCTCACTGTATTTTAACCTAAAATGGGTAAGGAATAACGCCTCAAAACCAGGATTGTGTTGATACCATTTGTTTAAAAAAAATCATGTTTTTCAACTGACAGCAGGGATTTCTCTTGGCTTAATCATATTTTACCCCATGATTCTAAGCAATTCACAGTGCTTTGTGTTAACCTCATACAAGAACAGATAATTGGGTTTTTAGATTCCCCATATAATGTTGCAAGATGAAGTGGTGGGCTTTGGGTATGAGAGATTCCTTTACTATTTGACAAAATAACTGAAAGCATACTGAGAAAAAGAATTGAGGAACCACGCACCTAGCTTCATTGTGCCATAATCAGTGTAATCAAGCAACTATTGGGATTATAAGTGCCCTATCAAAGAAATACTCTAAGCACTAACATTTATACATGCATTTATACAAATGGTTGTTTATATATTGCCAAAAACATCACAATAATGGGACGGAGCCTAGCAGCGCACCAGAGCAGTAGCCATATTTCAATGCCTCGACAGCCAAACTCGCAATCTACTAAATATCAGAGGCATCCTACCGCCAACAGCTGACACAAGGGCAGATATACCTGCAGAACACTGCCCTAAAGCAGTCGATGCCTTTTTTCCTCGCCCCGGGCAAGAAAACCTGCAGTAGCGGCCTCAAGGCATACCGCGTGGGAGACCAGCCTTTCGTCAACTTGGGAGGCTGTCCGACATGGAGCGATCCGGACCTGAGAGTGCTGTTGTCCAACCAACTAACGGACAGTGAAATGGGCACAAAAATCTCAAAAGCAGCCGGAGAATAATGTCAGGACACAGCGCGACATCGGCCAGATGCTGCAATCCCCGACACCAGCACCAGCCTCATGGGAGTTCTCACCCTTGCGGGAACCATCACTCTTACGATCTGATGGCAGGATCTCACCTCTGAGCCCAACGTCGACTAACAGAGGGACTCCAAGCGCATCGGAGGCAACAGCTCCTGCAACCAAACTAGAAATACAGGACTTGCTCATTTGCCTCCAGCACAACCTCAGGAAAATGTGGGAAGCGGACCTGGCGGTACTCACCAGGTACCAGCCGCCACAGCACGCACCCAAGCCACCGAGGAAGAAGTGCAAAACAAGGCCTGAAGGTGCTGGGAGAAAAGGTACAACAATTACAAGCAGCTCAAACCAAAACATGCAGACAGGTGAACATACTATACGACAGGGGGCAAAGGAAGAATATTAGGATACAGGGGGTGGGGGGGGGAAGGATCCTAGAAACAATCCCTCTAGAATAGTTACCGCACTTCATACTAAGACTTGCTGCCCCTCGCCTGCTGGCGAGGCAGACGAAATACTCCACCTTTGATGGGGCGTACAGGATCGCTAAGTCCCCATAGGCTCCAGCCTCTGCATCTCGCGACATTATACTGAGATGCCAAATGATTTCAGACAAGATGGGGCTGTAAGCGTAACTAAAGGGACAGTCTCCATACAACTTTGAACTGTACCAAATCTCATTCTTCCAAGATCTAATCAGAGCCACCATGTTGTGGAGAAAATCTATGCAAGTAAGGAGCAATCACTATGGAAACCAATGGAATATCTTGCAACATTTTTCACTTTGGTTAATTAGCACTTGTTTTGCCTTGATAAATGTCTTCCTGATAAATGAGGAGATATAGAGTCAGCTCTGCCACGCTACTAATAAAAATCTAATGTTTTTTTAGTAGATACTGTGACAAAATATTTGGTTTCGCTAGCAACAAAGCATGCAGCTGGTGCTACTAGGTTTCACAAAATGCTTTGTGACATTTCATATATATGTCACCATCACTGCGATAATCGTTTCTGACGCCTTGCGGTTACTTTGATTCAATGACATACACAGCACTATCAGTTTTAGAATAGTTACAGCACTGATGTTGTCTCTCTGACCTAGCCATCTTGGGGTTTCACTTAAAATAAAATATTTTGATTGAAAAGGGGGTGAAGGCATGGAGCCCCAATGTTAAATGCTTTGATCCCAGACTGTGGTAGAAAAGAGGGGTCTCTATCTTGAAATAAAATGTAGTGTGTATTTTTGTGCAGCTTTGCATTTGATGGCTTTTGTTTCTATTACTGCACATTTCCATTACCTAGCATGTATGTCTTGACACATTGTAAGTCTTAAAGTGGCACTGTCACTTTTGAGGTCTGTGCATGTTTTGCTAAGATCACACAAGGTGATATGTCCTGTTGTGTTAAAGTGACTGAGGAGGGATCAGATTGGAAGATATGCTTACCTTGAACTCTCCTTCCTGGGTGCTGCCATTTTCTCACCACCATCATCATTATAATTATTATTTATATAGCACCAACAAATTCAGCAGCGCTGTACAATGGGCGGAATAACAAACACTATTTAAAATCAGATGAGTTGGACACACAGGAACAGATGGTTTGAGAGTCTTGCTCAATGAGCTTGCATGCTAGAGGAAGTGGGGTAAAGTGACACAAAAGGTAGGGGTAGAAAAGTAGGTTGTTTGAATAGTATTCACTGAAGACTTAGTGGGTTTTTTGTTCGTTTTCTTTTTAGTGACAGTTGTAGGAGAGAAATCAGGGTGTGGGGAAGCTATTAACATTATTAACATTATCATTCATCTGCTCCGGGTGATTTCTCCTACCATGAGCTTTTGTCACTACAGTACTCTTGCACATGCAAAAAAAGCTTCCATTTGACAAACATCGGCAAAGATTTGCAATTACATGAGACAAAGCAGTCTCTATAATGTCTTCTATACATCATTTTGCTGCGCTGGATTTTCATGATATTCCAAAAGTTTAAAAGGACAGGCCTCTTTTCCAATACACACTCGGAAAGTGCCTGTTTTTGTAATTTTTCACGTTTCTGGATTTTGTCACTCTTGCATTAGAAAGACTGTTTTAAAGAATTCTTTAGGTTTATGTAAATATTTTATTTTCGTCATTATAACTCTAAAACTGTTTGTAGCTTTGTTGTAGCACAGATGAACTGAGCACTGTAAAAGCGATTCACAAAAAAGCATGCTATTGTATAATCTTATCAGACTGCAATAGGAACAAAGCCCAATGTAATGTCTTTAAAACAATTAAATGGAGCAAGGAGAGAGACCTTCCATCCAAGGCGCTTAATATCCAAAAAAAAGAATACTATAGTATGTAATGTATACATGTTATAGGAACATACATAAACACAGAAACGTATTGTTTTATTTTATGTTTGACAAAGTAATGAAAATTGAGTGAAATCAAGAGCATAAAAATAATTGGGTTTTTAAAGACTGTAAATGATGTAATTGAAAATATTACATTCAGAGCTTGGTTGCTCACTCTGGAGTATAAGCCAAATTATATATTCTTTGTTTGAACAAATACACCCGCGTAATTGTGAAAGAATGTAGGTGAAAACATGTAGTGCTTTGCATTTAAAATGTTTGAGCTATCCAAACCTGTTTGTAACCACATATTTTTATTTAAAGATCTGTCTACTGTAACTATATTATTATCGTTACATTAATGGTTAGTAGTAAAGATATATAATTAGTGCCATAAAAGATAAAGTATTTAAACATTTTTTAAACATTTTTTTCGAGTGCATTAAATAAATAATACGTTAAAGAAACACTTAAACAACACATTTGTTGAAGGTTTGCAGGAGCTAAGAGGCTCAAATCCGTCAGTCCCATTAACTATTAAACAGCAGGAGGCTTGAATATTCCAGGCCGTGGTGTCGCTCTCATTCATTTTTATGGGAGACTTTGTGATGTCAGTAATGTTCCCTATAAAATTGAATAGGAGCCACTCATGTAAGCGAGTGGGGCTGGATGTGGGCAGTCTTTTGTAGTTTTATTGGTAATTTGAAAGTATATACCATTTTTAAAATTGAATTTGTATTGAAAGAAAAAAAAAAAAGAGGATAAAGATAGGTCACAGAAATTAACCTTTAGACCAAGTAGGGTGAAAATATGTGAAATAAAGTAATATACGGTAAGTAATACACAAGTGATTTTTAATTTTTTTGTCAATCTTTCTTTTATTATGGCATTTGCGTCATAGGGTACAGAATAAAGAGAGGAGTTATTGCAAGGTAATACATAGTAAAGGTATCATCGTAGGTTGGAGTACACTCCCAAGAAAGACTGCCACATTTTTTTTTTTTTTTTTTTACTATAAGTATGCATAGTAACACAAGCGATGTTTAAAGAATAGGTACACAAGTGATTTTAGTTTAAAATTAACAAATTGACTCACTCACATAACAACAGTGTGGTAGTGTGAGCTCTATAAAAATATAATATACAAGAATGAGACACAAGAATCTATAATACGAAACAGACATACAAGAAAAATGACCGGATCACAGAGAAGTACAACATTGCTCAAACAAACAAACATAGTTAAGACAAGAAGAGAAATAGGGATAGAGTAAAGGGGAGATTTCTTAACACAAAAATAAGTCAGGACATCACTATAATGCATAAAATGATTTGTTGGAAGAAAAAGACTTGTACCACATATTTTTAAATGTAACTGCCTACCTCCCATGCTCCCTATTTAGGAAGGATTGTCCCTATTTTCGTCCCAAATCCCTCTGTCCCCCTTTTCTATCCTCATGCACATCTTTTCTAGGAGCTCCATATTGTTGGTGTTTCTAAGTGTATGACAGAGCTCCACAGCAATGATACTCACAGTAATGTGTCTTTAAACTACAATAAATGTGTTTAGAAATTAGTCTGTGTAAATAAGATCCATTGTTCTAAATTACATTTTACTTATATACATTGTAATTAGTAAAGCTTCAAAAATTTCTCAAAACAGCCATGCCCCTGGTCACACCCCCATTCACATCTGACAATTAAAGTGTCCCTCTTTGTCCAATGAAATGTTGGGATATATGATACTGGCATTTTAAAAGTGCACTGTGGTACACTTTTTGATTTGTGTCTGACTACATCCTGATGTAAGGGAAAGATATTGTTTTTTTATTTGAAAAACATACCGATTGTAAAATGAAAACAAAATACATAGGAAATGTTCTAGCTATTACGCAACTCAACTGATTCAGCTTTGGTGCTTATAGCATGCCTTTAGTTGTAATGTGCTGTTATATATTAGGTGAAATTATTCTGATCATTAAATAAGTAAAGCACAAAATAAAAAAGTTTTGGATCTACTGGTTGTGAATACTGGCAAGTGTGCTTAAAACCCCCCCAAAAACATGGATTGATCTGAGTGACTTCAAACAGATATTTATTGCAAAAACCCATGACTGGGGTATTACATATTTTGTTTCCTTATACATAAAATAATAGAATGCTGAAGAAGATATAGAATATAAAAATAAAGCGGTAATTTCAAGAAATAGCTGGTACAAGTTCAGTTCCACCATCTTTTCGTTCCTGTTAACTTCATAGACCCTTTGGATTACTGCCAAATTGTTTGCATGTGTGGAAATACTTAAGATGCATAAGCTGGCCATAGAGCAAAAGGTTTTCGACTTCAGCATTTACTTTGTGTACATTTAATTTACTCATCATCTGCTTCTTTGTCAGCAATTGCAAATTGTGAGAGAAAAGTGCAGATGTCATTAAATTATAGAGTGACAGCTGACTAAAAATGGACATCCACAGAGGAGGCCAGATTTCATCCTTTTTGTGCCTTTTTAATACTGATCCTAAGCAAAACTACAAAATAAAACACATATCGTAGTGCAACACCACACAAACCATACAACCACCACATAAACCATACAGCCACCACACAATCCATACAACCACCACACAAACCATACAACCACCACACAAACCATACAACCACCACATAAACCATACAACCACCACATAAACCAAACAACCACCACACAAACCATACAACCACCACACAAACCATACAACCACCATATAAACCATACAGCCACCACATAAACCATACAATCACCACATAAACCATACAACCACCACACAAACCATACAACCACCACACAAACCATACAATCACCACACAAACCATACAATCACCCCATAAACCATACAATCACCACATAAACCATACAACCACCACACAAACCATACAACCACCACACAAACCATACAATCACCCCATAAACCATACAATCACCATATAAACCATACAGCCACCACATAAACCATACAATCACCAATCACCACACAAACCATACAATCACCACACAAACCATACAACCACCATATAAACCATACAGCCACCACATAAACCATACAATCACCACATAAACCATACAACCACCACACAAACCATACAACCACCACACAAACCATACAATCACCACACAAACCATACAATCACCCCATAAACCATACAATCACCATATAAACCATACAACCACCACACAAACCATACAACCACCACACAAACCATACAATCACCCCATAAACCATACAATCACCATATAAACCATACAGCCACCACATAAACCATACAATCACCAATCACCACACAAACCATACAATCACCACATAAACCATAAAACCACCACACAAACCATACAACCACCACACAAACCATACAACCACCATATAAACCATACAGCCACCACATAAACCATACAATCACCACATAAACCATACAACCACCACACAAACCATACAACCACCACACAAACCATACAATCACCACACAAACCATACAATCACCCCATAAACCATACAATCACCATATAAACCATACAACCACCACACAAACCATACAACCACCACACAAACCATACAATCACCCCATAAACCATACAATCACCATATAAACCATACAGCCACCACATAAACCATACAATCACCAATCACCACACAAACCATACAATCACCACACAAACCATACAACCACCATATAAACCATACAGCCACCACATAAACCATACAATCACCACATAAACCATACAACCACCACACAAACCATACAACCACCACACAAACCATACAATCACCACACAAACCATACAATCACCCCATAAACCATACAATCACCATATAAACCATACAACCACCACACAAACCATACAACCACCACACAAACCATACAATCACCCCATAAACCATACAATCACCATATAAACCATACAGCCACCACATAAACCATACAATCACCAATCACCACACAAACCATACAATCACCACATAAACCATAAAACCACCACACAAACCATACAACCACCACACAAACCATACAATCACCACATAAACCATACAACCACCACACAAACCATACAACCACCACACAAACCCCCAAGTTATAATAAGAATGTAACAGTTGAGTAAACCTTCATATAATATTTCAACATATATATAATTAAATTGAAATTTATAAAGAAACAACCCTACCTCTCTCACCTTATATTTAGTTGAACTGAGAAGCAGTAGAGGATTTACAACTGTACTCTCAGACTGCTTATGTTTAACATTTCCTTGTAGAAATAAGTAGAAACTACTTGTGCATGAGCAGAGCACCCGCAAATGACCTCATTGTATGACTGAACTGCACATGTACAAGACCATTCATTGGTGGAACCAGCATGGATGAGATCATGGATTGGCTTAGCTATTTAACACACTTCCTGATTATTCACTGTGCATTCTCAATGATGGAGAGGGTGATACTTTTTTTTTTATACACTATTGTTTAGAAGTACTAATTGTAGGTATTGTAGCGGTACTTACCTTACCCGGGGGCTGGCCGAGGTCCTCTATTCCCGCCGCGCGCTGCTCGCTCAGAGCTCAGATGAAGGCGGGCACTGACTGCGAAATGCAGTCACGTGTCCCGCCTAGCTCTAAGAGTGCGCCGCGCGTCTCGGGCACGCTCTTAAAGGGACAGTGGGAGCCGAAATGTAAAACGGTCTCCCATTGGCCCCTGTCATCCCACATTCCCCGTACACTCACATTTTGGGGGCGTGGATATGACAGGGGACAATAAAATTAAATGCTAGCCTATTTATACTTACCTCTCCCTTAACTCCCTGCCCTATCGTGGTTTCTGTTTCAGTTCCCTTTAGCGCTTGTTTTGTTCAGTTGTGATTTTTCGTATGTGACCATGGCTTTGTATTTGACTTTGTTTTTCTCTTCATCCCTGTTTTGTCTTGTTTGCCGGCTTACTGATTCCTGTGTACCAGACCTTGGCTAGTTCTTGTTTTCGCTGTCTCTTTGTCCCCTTGACCTCGGCTTGTTCCTGACTCTGTCTTTCTCTGTTTTACGTCTAGTCCGGCCATTCTAAGGTCCGGTAAGACGTATCTGCTTTATATTGTCAATTGCTGGACTAAATCTTGTGTGTTGGGGTAAACTACCGTGACAGGTATGTCCTCAAAAATCTCTTAAAAGTGTAACTGCTATGTTTATAAATAGGTTAATCCAGCCCTCAAATCCACTAGTGGCTGTCTCACTGACAGCCGCTAGAGGTGCTTGCGGGATTCAACAAGTAGCAGCTGAAAACACTTATTGGGTGCTCCAAATCACCCACCAATCTAATCTAAAATAGTAGTAAAACACAACACTCAGTATTTAGGTGGCAATCCCCTAAAACACAAGTGTAAAAAGTGCAGCGCTCCCCATGTAATTTATAAAACAAAAGGCAGATGGAGAGTATCTCTTAAGTGCAGTATGTTCTCATGAGGTGTTACCTCCGCTATTACCTTTCTTCAGCCACTCTGGAACCATCAGCAAAAGTAAATACCCATTCCCCCAGTAACCAGACGAAACATAGTCCTGGGAGTCAACTGCCCTCTACATGGAGCGTACAATACAAGAATACAGGGCTTTTCCTCCCAGGATCCTCTACAGAAAAATATACAATATTCTAAAACACTCCAAAAATACATTTTCAAAATTGAATTGCATGGGAGGTCAGAGCTTAAAATCCAAACTCCTCTTTGAAGCTGGGTCACTCTGCAAGGTGTGAGAAGTCACACACAAGTGGCCTAGACGTCTGGCTTCAGTATGAACTATCTCTCTCACTTGCCATGTGTCCTAATTTCCTCCTAGATAAGGTGTCATTTGATATGAATAGTCATCAGCCCTCAAGAAAACCCCCTGTGCTGCAGTATGATTTCCAAAAGAGACACTAAGACTTACCCACAGATTATTACCTAAGCCTCATTTCTATTACATTCGGAATGGGAAAAGCACAATCTTCTAATCAAGCCCAAACATGATTTGCGAACAAGGGGAAAAAACATACGAATGAGTAGTAGTTCTGCCACAGTGATAAATACAACGCACTATTGTGGAAACGCTCACCTGGTAAGGAGCCTTTTAGAACTGGCTCCAAGTTGTAATGCCTTACTGTCAATTATAAGGTGATATTTCCCCTCTTAGGAACCCGGTAGAGGAATCAGGATCTGGATACTCTAGTACAAAATATACCTTTTGTTAACATATATTAGTGGTTTTCTATTCTCTCCACAATAGTGCCTTGTGTTTATCACCTTATGAGAACATACTGCGCTTAGGAGATACTCTCGATCTTTTGTTTTATATATAACATGGGGAGCTGCTGATCTGAAAATTCCACAAGAAAGTGGTGTGTATGCTACCTTAAAGCACATATGCGACAAAGTTTAGAGCCTATATTTCTTAAAGTCTCTACACCATGTGAGTTAATCTCCACTCACCTTTATAATTATATTCACTGGTTTGTTACAATAAAACACTATATGTATTTTTAAATTTTTGTTACATGCAATATTTTACCTTTCCCCCACTATTTGAGGGGTAAACCCCAGTTTATATATATATATATATATATATACACACACACACACACACACACACAAACACATTTTTTTATCATTTTTAACGCTGCACTTTTTACACTTGTGTTTTAGGGGACTGTCATCTAAATACTGAGTGTTGTGTTTTACTACTATTCACAGAAATAGATCTGGAGTCTCTGAAAATTCACACTTTAGTTGATAACCATCTTAAACTAGAACAATGCTACTAGAACAGTGTTATGAGTTCTCAAAGTCCATCAACATGATCATTTCTTGTTCGAGAGCAAAAAGCAGAACAACACTTATGTTTTATAGTAGACTCGTGCATGGTGAAAACATTCTGTTCATCCAAATTTTTGTTTCCGTTGAATTAGGTTTATTTTTACTTTGTACTACAGATATTATGTATATATTTCAGTACACTGATAGGTTCATTTTCATGCCATTTGGTTCACAGATCAAGTGAGAGGGAGTAACTAGAGGAGTTGTAAAAAAATGTTTTTTTATTTATTAAAGCGACACTATAGTCACAAGCCACTGAACAATCATTGGCCAGGACGTTTCTGTAAGCTAATGTCTGTAGGGCACTAGGTGTTAATAATTATATGTTAAGTTATGGATAATTCATGTATTTATCTCTGGTTATATAATTAAATGATAAAGTTTCATAAATGTTGGATGAGTCCTACAGTCTTATGTTTCATCCAAATTCGGTGTCTGTCCTTATTATGGGGTCTTTGGGGTAGGCCCTGTTATTATTATTCACATCACATTCCCCGCTACGTCCATACAAGTCTATAAAATAGCAAAATAACAAAGCTTGGGTTTTATTTATTTATTATTATTTATTATCATTATTTTATTTATTTGCCTTTTTTTTTTTTTTACTTTCCTGCTAACTAATCTAAATAAATACTACATGTCCATCTACTAAAGGATGTAAAATTGCCATCTTGATAAATAACTAATCAAGCACATTGATTCATTAACATCAAATCAATTAATAATAATAATGCCCCTTTAATATACTATACAAATCCTCAATGATACCAATTCAGCCTTTACAGTTAAAGAAAACCATACAGTTATTGCTACATAACACTGAATCTGGTTTTATAAAGATTTGTATGCAATGAACTTACTATTACATAAGGCTGGGTAGTTCCATATATAGTTTTAGATTTCAATTATTAAATTTTTTAGACCATCAGTGCTCTCCTCCACTTACTGCTACAGTACATCATGTCATTTAAAGGGACACTATGAGCATCCAGACCACTTCATCTTACTGAAGTGATCTGGGTGCAGTGTCTCTGTCCCCTTAACTCCGCAATGTAAATAATTGCAGTTTTAGAGAAACTATCTACCAGACAGCCACTAGAAGTGCTTCCTGCAGTTTCACAAAGTTTGACTTCGTGAAATAACGCTGGACGTCCTCACGCTTCGCATCAGGACGCCCAGCTTGTTGAATCAATGCTTTTCTATTGGAAAGGCCTGATGTGTGTGTGGCATTTGCCTAACATGCACATTAGATTTCCCCCATCAGGGGATGTTGGCAGAGGAAGAGTCCGACCCAGCACAGATGGACATTGGATCTGGAATCAGGTAAGTAACCCTTTAGATTGCTGGGGAATGGGTTAAGGGTTGCACAAGGTTCCTATAGTGTTAGAAATACAGCTTTTTATTCCTAACACTATAGTGTTTGTTTAAATATTATTTGTGTATGTTTTACTGCCAATCTACACACCTATAATAATTCAGCCAACAAAACATGTCTCACCGTAATAATTTATTGCAAAAAAAAATAAAAATTAACAGACAGAATAAATTATTTTTACAGTGTTGAAACGGAAACTATAGTGATTGTTTAGATAGAGGAAACGGACATGCAAAGATGCGGATGAAATGCAATAATAAACTAAAGCCATGACACAAAACAAGATTTTGCAGAAGTCGCGTAGGAAAAAACATGAGAACTTGGCAGACAGAAAAACCACTGTAACAAACCAGGGGTAACCACATCAGTCAACATCAGGTTCACATAGAAGATACCATGCCGGATAAAACAGTCAACATTGGAGGTTACAGTTTAACTTTAGATGTTGAGATAAAATATTTAAAACATTCGTCCGATCAGAAAGATTTAAAAATAAGTCAAATCTGTTAGTTTGCATTAGGAAGGCTTTGTGAAATGTATTTCATGTATTATTCCATTATCCCCATTTATTAAAAATATAATGTTTTTTCCAATTTAATAATAAAATTATTTATCAATAAGATACAGTGAGATTGATCTAATTTAATGTATATATTTATATATATATAATATTGTGATTGAAAACCCCTTCCACCTGAAGTCTGTGGATAGTTAATATATTATATTAACTATAATATATATATATATATATATATATATATATACAAAAAGAAAAGTCCTGCACTCATTCCCATCACTCCTGGGCGGCAGCAATGACCACAGTACACATCAGCTCCAATACATATAGTAAAAAAAAAAAAAAAAGTTACCTGCGCTCTCTCCTTAATCCCTATGTATATTTAAACAAATGAAGGTCATTTAGTTACTCCAATGGCAACTGGAGGCAATTCCCGCCTGCCAACGTCAAGGCAGACCCCCTTAGACGGGTCCTACTCTGACCCTTCACCTTGCTTCCTTGAGCTTCTGGCAATGATATCTCTAATGACACAGAAAGGGGAATTATTTATATACACCCCTATATACTTATTAACCCTTAATAGGGAACACATGGGATGGGTGGCAGCATTGTAGCCGTCACCCCGCAAGTGGGGTCTATTAAACTAAACAGGGGACATAGGGTCACCCTTGGCTCCCACCCATAAGTGGCGGGTGGGGGCCTTAAAGGACAATTAGACGGGGACCTATTGTCCCCACTGGCCCGTATCCTTGAGCGGTGGGTGGGGGTCCCCTAAAAGACAATAAGGGGGGACACCTATTGTCGCCCCCGGACGCCACCCATGAGCGGCAGGTTGGGGCCCTAAAAGACAATGGGGGGACCTATTGTTTCCCCCCTGGCCCCCACCCATGGGCAACAGGTGGGGGTTAAATTAAAATATATCCCCCCAGGTGACTAAGGGTCCCCAAGCCCCTAGTCATGCCCCACCCAAAAAATACAAAATAGAGCCCTACCTACCCCCCTCACCCTAAAAATAGTGAGGGGGGACAATAAAACTAGACATCTGTAAATAAAAAAAATCCTTACCATTTGATGTCTCTTTTTTTTATAAAACCTTATTTTTTCTTCCCCCAAAAAGACCAAATTAAAATCCATTAAGCCTGTCGAACTTATAAAATAAAAAAGACCTGAGTGTAAAAAAAAAAAAAAAAATAACACGCAGAAAAAAAAAATCCAGACGCAAAAATAAATACATTTATCTACACACAGCGAGGGCCAAGGGTGACCCTATGTCCCCTGTTTAGTTTAATAGACCCCACTTGCGGGGTGAAGGTTACAATGCTGCCACCCATCCCACGTGTTCCCTATTAAGGGTTAATAAGTATATAGGGGTGTATATAAATAATACCCCTTTCTGTGTCATTAGAGATATCATTGCCAGAACCTGATTGGTTACCTGTAAGGCTCACTATTATATACCCATCAGAGCACTCTTATTGGTTGGCTTAAACAGACCAATCAGAGTGCTCAGTCAAATTTTGCTCAGTTTGTGCGGTGCCCTCACCGAGTGAAGATGGATTATTTCTTTTTGTGCCAGGATTTTTTTTTTTTTTTTACGTGCTTTTTTTTTTGCACTGGTATTTTTTTATTTTATAAGTTGGAATTCTTCAATTTGGCCTTTTTTGTTGTTGAAAAAATTATGTTTTAGAAAAAAGAAGACATCAAATGGTAAGTATTTTTTTATTTTTTATTTACAGGTTTTTAGTTTTATTGTCCCACCCTTACTATTTTTAGGGTGAGTGGTAGGTAGGGCTTTATTTAATTTTTTTTTGTTGGGGGGTGACTAGTGGCTTGGGGACCCATAGTCACCTGGGGTGGGATATTTTTTCATTCAGCCCCCACCCATAGCCCAGGGGTGGAGGCCGGGAGGGGGACAATAGGTCCCCCCCTATTGTCTTTTAGGGCCCCCACTCGTTGCTCATGGATGGGACGGGGGAGACAATAGGTAATTACAGACCGCTCATTACATACAACTAGATTGCCAACTGGAGGGTACAAACAGCCAGCCATATTACCAAATTAACAAGTGTAAATGCAACCATTGTTGAATGCTGCGACTCCAGCAGAGTATTTCTAACAATCAGGTAGATAGCTGTAAACACAGACTGCAGGGTCTCTGAAGGAGTTAACTGCTGCTCTAGTCAAATGCACTATCTCACAGAATAAAGCAATTTGATACACTGGGAGAGCGTTGAATGCAACACAACCAAGCCCTCTAATGTTAATGGACATATCAATCAAATTTTCCTACACCTTATGTTATATCAATCTCATTTCAAGAGAAATTACAATAGACTTATATGTGATGTCAATCAATGTTTTAATGTTATAACAAGTACTTATAGCAGATTTGTGTTATATACAATAACAATTACAATTATTTATATATATGTTCATGTATTGTTTTAGCATTTCATGTAAACATATTAAATGCAGTCTAAATCCTACATATGTTGGAAATCATATTTTCATAAACGATGTAAAATGCGTTTACAATGTACCTTCTCTAAATGTTTAACAAAGAAATTCACTGTGAATTCACCTTGGATTCTCACTCTAGTGAATAACCCTGTGTCATAGTGTATTAAAGTGAGGATTTAAAGTGATATCAAGGTGAATTCCAAAGTTAAGGTCAGAGTAAAGCATAGCTGACTTAGATAATGGATGGTCATGGACCCTTGTTTAATTTGAAATGCTTAAACATGATTTAACATGATTTAACACTGAATGGAGAGACAGTGTCAAGGACTCAAGGCACTATAACCCAAAAGTATCCATTTCTCTGTCTGAATCCCTAAATCGAAATATAACCGCCAAGCTCATTGCAAAGATTTGGACTGGAGATTTGTCCTCAATGCTTCTATATGAGAAGGATTTCTTTGGAAAATTATGGAAAACATTTGAAAAAAATGTTTATTTGGAAACTAGGAAGTAGTTCCAGGAAACAAAGAGGCCAGTTCTGCAGCTAATGAAAGGCAAGCTTTAGTGTCTATGAAATATTTGTGCAGATGTTAGTAAATGTATATAATTTTTGCACTGATTATATGTATTACAAAAATATATGGTTTTGGACATAGAGTTCTCTTTTAACACTACTCTTAACCCCATTCACACTCAAAATCAAGTTTAAACATTTTTAGTATCATGATTGTGCAGTATGAATTGTAATCCCTAAAGCCTCACTCATTTTCATTTACTTATTTTAGGAATGATTATCAGACCATAGATTAACTAATTTATTTTCTAGAAGCCACTAGTCACTGATATAACACCTTCAGGTTTGCTAAAAATTTTATCTCACCCCCTCCTTCCAAACAGTAAAGGATGTTTCAATAAGTTGCATAATTCCTACACTAAGGGAGGGGGGAAGGGGGAGGAGTGAATGATTTCTACCTTTTCACTGTCTGCATTATACTAGTAATCCGAAGAGGGATAACGATTTCTAAAGCAGTTTTAAATAGGTTTATTTTAGAAATATATATTTTAACTGTATTTACTGTAAGTGGGAATTTGACATAAATGCAGACATTCTTTTGCGTTTTCGGTAACCTAGTAATGCCTCCAAAGCAGTGGTGTACACACGATCCATGGGGCCCGGGTGCGAAAATTGATCCGTGGCCCCCCCCCGGCGCTTACTCTGTGCGGGCCGGGCCGCTACACATGGCGGCGGGCACCTGTTCGCAGGGCTGCGACCCCTGCGACTGCGATGTGCATGCCAGTGCATGATTCACATACACTTAAAGGACCACTATAGGAATTTAGATCACTTCAGCTCAATGAAGTGGTCTGGGTGCCAGGTCCCTCTAGTTTTAACACTGCAGCTGAAAACATAGCAGTTTCAGAGAAACTGCTATGTTTCACTGAGGGTTAATCCAGCCTCTAGTAGCTGTCTCACTAACAGCCGCTAGAGGCGCTTCCACGATTTCGCTGGATGTCCACAGGAAAGCATTGACTAATGCTTTCATATGGGCAGCTTGAATGCACACGCGGCTCTTGCCGCACATGCGCATTCGGAGCTGAGAGGTGGATCGGGGCGGAGAGATCTCCAGCGCCAAGGGAGCGCAGCACTGGAGAAAGCTAAGTGCTGAAGAGGTTTTAACCACACACACACACTCTCATGATCAGACACATACAGTAACACTCACTAACACACTTACTGACACTCACTAGCAGACACACACTAACAGACACACACAGTAACACACTCACTGACACACACACACACTAACACACTAACACACATACACAATCAAATTTTTTCCAGCCTCCCTACCTTTGGGAGTGCTGAGGGGATTCCCTGTGGTCCAGTGGTGTTGCTGGGCGGCCGGTCTGGCAGGCGGCGAGGGAGTATTCTCCCCTGAGCCCTCTCTGCCCACCTCCCTCGCGCGCTGCTTACTGATGCCGGAGCCGGAATGATGTCATATTCCGGCTCCGGCATCAGTGCGGTTCGCGCCAGGGAGCTGGGCAGAGAGCGCTCAGGGGAGAGTGCGCCCGCATGCCCGCCATGCAATGCCACTGCCCCTGCGACCGCGGTATGTACGCCAGTGCTCCAAAGTCCTTGTAAGTACATATAAGCAAGGTATTTGACCATTTTATTTATCTATTTTTGTCACACTTACTGCATGTGAGAAAAATTGCATTTCTATACTAACATTTCAGACCCTGTGTGAAATATTGCAAGACAAAGGACACTGTGTTCAGTCTAAAGCTTTTAATTTCCCAAATATTTTTTTAATAAAAGGGATACTATACAAAAAAACACCACAGCTCGCTTGCTCCCCCATTCCCTTGCAACCCAACCACCCCACTGTAAAGGTTAAAAAAAAACCTTGATGTACACATTCGATTCCAGCTGCCCCTTCCGGTTTTACCCGACGGGGGATACTAATCCTCATGCACAGTGAACAGCGCAAGCGCATTAGGCCCTTTCCATAGGAAAGCATTGCTGCAATGCTTTTCTATGGAGTTTATACTAATGTTGGCTATCCTTATGTAGAGCCTAACCACCAGGAAGTGCCTATCATGGCTGTCTGATTGACAGCCACTAGAAGCAGTCTTAACTCAAAAAATGCTATAATTAAGGGTTAAGGGGACAGGGACATGGCACTCAGATTGCTTCAATGAGCTAAAGTGGTCTGGGTGCCTATAGTGTCCCTTTAAGGATGAAGAAATAAGTGAAAAATAAAAATTATATACATTTACATTTTTAAAATGTTTTTCTGCAATGCAATATATACACAAAATCGCTGGTTGTGATATATTTATATGCTAGCTATGTATCCCTTGTCTCAAATACAGGCTATTCAAATAATATTTCAATCACAAATCACATTAGGGAAGGGGTTAATTATTCTTAATTTTCCTGACAGATCTGTAGACTGTGAATGGTAAATAATCCCTTAAAATTTTATAACTCTCAAAAATTTCTGCAAATGTAAAATAAATACACAATTTTCTTTTTGTTTATTTGATACTATGCATTGATTTATTTATTTGCACTTGAACAGCAGTCTTTACACAACACTATTTTTCCCATAACTTGTCTAAGCATTCCAGTTACATTGGACATGCTCATTTCAATGCATGTTAGTGAATGGTTTAGTCTTAGTAAACTGTAATCCATTAATGCATATATACATAGGCTAAATCTCTTTAACCACTTTAAGTCATGACGTAAACTGTAAAGTGTTTTAATAATATTGCATTAAATGACGTCTCATGTACAATCTTTAAAACTGAAGTTTATTTAATATCTCTTGGCGTTTTACTTGTATACTTTTTCCAATAAACAAAAAAACTACAGAACCATTCACCAAAGAATATAAACATAGCTTGTCACTAATGTACTTTTTGTGTATTTAATATGTCGAATTGTACCCAGTCTCTTATGGAAAGTTGAAGGGCTTATTTATACAAGTTGATTGGCGACCACAATTGAATCTTGATGTACTCAATATATGTTTGTTAGCTTTTATTATTTATTTTTTTAAACAAAATGTGTTCCCTCCCTCTTTAATTTAACAATTTCTATATTGTGCATAATGCAGTTAAGTCAAACATTTGGGTTGAAGACTGTGTAGCATTTAATTAGAACAGACTTGTGTGCATTAGGAACATATAGGATTAGAGTTTAATTCTGTGTGGCTTGGAAGTATTTCAAAGTTCAGCAGATTATAGTCAGAAATGAATGGGTTTGACAATATAATGTATCATCGCGTCACATAGTGATTAACTACAAAAGGAAACAACATTTGATAGAACCAAGAAAAAGCAGTTATTAAAAAATGACACAGATATGTCCAGGGCTCACACTGTTCACATTTTTACATATTAAAATATTATACAAATAAAATATTAAATTTTTTTTGATCCTCTCTCTTAAAGTAAATTTAGATTTTTTTTTATTAATTAAAACAAAAAACACACATTTCTGTAGTAGATTGCAATGCATTAATTTTCCTTTTTTTCACCCCTTTTGATAATTGCACCCCTTTTTGTCATTCTTATTCCCGCATTTGTATTTATTGTATTTTATTCCCCATTCATCTCTTATCCCGCCTTTTAAAAGTATGTCCCCTTTAATGTATTTTATCCCTACCATGTCCCCCTCTTGTGTCTTTGTTCCCTTTTTTGTCTGTAACCCCCGCTTGTCTCTCTTAGCCCACCTGTGTCTTTTGTATTTCTTAAAGGAACACTATAGGGTCAGGAACACAAACATGTATTCCTGACCCTATAGCAGTGATGGCGAACCTTTTTGAGCCCGAGTGCCCAAACCGCAAAACATGCCAACTTTCTTTTCCTCAAAGTGCCAATACGGCAATTAAACCTGAATACCGAGGTTTAAGTTTAGAAAAAACAACTCGTACAGTTGTCCGAACTAGTTCACAACTTTTGTTTTAAAGGAAGAACACAACAGAGAGTTCAATTATGCAAATTTGAAATAATGATATAAATAGATAAAATTAAGCTTATATTTATTAGTGTCTCCAACAAATGCAATACATACACACAGACTGCTGAACACGTTCACACACGGACTGCTTAATACATACACACACCAACAAACAGACTGACTGCTAAATGCACACATACAGACTGACTGCTAAATGCACACACAAACATACACACAGTCCGCTGAATACACACACACACTGCTGAATACATACACACACATTGCTGAGTACACAGTCTGCTGAATACATACACACACAGTCTGCTGAATACACACGCAGTCAGCTGAATACACACACACACACACACTGCTGAATACACACACACATATACTGCATTGAGGGGTGCAGTGTATGTGTTTGTGTGTAAGGGTGTGGAGTGCTGTGTGTGAGGTGCTGTGTTGTGTGTGAGGGGTGCTGTGTGTGGGGGATAGGGGTGCTGTGTGTATGGGGGTAGGGTTGCGGTGTGTGTAAGGGGGTAGGGGTGCTGTGTGTGTGGGGGGTAGGGGTGCGGTGTGTGTGGGGGGGGGGTCGCGGTGTGTGTGGGGGTGAGTGTGTGTGCTGTGTGTGTGGGATGGGGGGATGGGGGGACATGTGTGTGTGTGTGTGGGGGTAGGGTTGCTGTGTGTGGGGGGCTAGGGGTGATGTGTGTGTGGGAGGGGTAGGGGTGCTGTGTGTGCAGGGGTATAGGAGATACATTAAATTTTAAAATTTTTTTTAAGTATATTGGTGAAAGGGAGGGTGGGAACACAGCCATCCCTGGTGGTCTGGTGGTGGCAAGTATGTTAGACAGGAGGACAGGTCCTGCAGCTCTCCTGTCCTCCCGCGCGATGCTGTGTGGAGCGTTGCCATGGTAATGTGCGGCAACGCTCCACACAGCTCGCGGGAGGACAGGAGAGCTGATTCCTATATCCCTCCCCCCTGCTCCCGGTTCTCCCAACAAGAAAGCAGAGTAGGCGCCTGCCATTTTGGGCAAGCAGGTGCCTACTCTGCATTGATGGCAAACCTATGGCCGCGTGCCCACAGAGAGGGCCGGTGTGCCACCTGTGGCACTCATGCCATAGGTTCGCCATCACTGCCCTATAGTGTTAAACCCACCATTTAGGTGGCTTGTCTCCCTCTCAGCCACCTTAAAAAGAATTAAAACTCACCTTATTTCCAGCGCTGCACAGGTCCACCGGCGCTGGTCCCGCCCCCGATCTGCTTCCTTGATGACATCAGAATTGCTGATTTTTAGCCAATCCAATCCATTCCCATAGGCAAGGAGGCAGGATATGGGCGGGGCCAAATGCCGTTTTGGACAATCAGCACTTCTTCATAGAGAAACATTGAATCAATGCATCTCTATGAGGAAAATTAAACGTCCCCATGCAGAGCATGGAGACGCTGAACAGCAGTGCTGCCTTCTGTGCAGCAGTGAGCCAGGAAGCACCTCCAGTGGCCATCTGATGAGTGGCCACTTGGAGGTATCCCTAGTGGCAATGTAAACATTGTCTTTTCTCTAAAAAGGCAGTGTTTTCATAAAAATGCCTGAAGGGAATGATTATACTCACCAGAACAACTACATTAAGCTGTAGTTGTTGTGGTGACTATAGTGTCCCTTTAAGCTATTTGTGCCACTTACTCCCACATGTGTCTATCAAACTCCTGTGCCACTAATTCTCCCCCCATGGATCTCTTACCCCTCATTTGTCTTTTATCCCCAATTTTTGAATCTATTTTCCCCTTTAGTGTATATTATCCCCCTTTTGTATCACACTCCCCTTTTGTATCACCTACCTCTCTTTTTTGTCTCTTAATCCCTTTCTGTCAATAACTTCACCCCTTGTATCTTGCAACTACCTGTGTCTCTCGCTCCCTTAACTCCATTTGTGGCTCTCGCTCTCTCACCCTCGTGGTCTCGTGAACTGGGTAGATGTTTTTTATTCTCTAACCAGTGTAACAGGAAGCCATTCACTGCTCATTGTCTGCCCCTCCATTCACAGTGAGCGTCCTGTTAGACTGGATAGAGGATGCTGACAGGTTAGATGGGGAGCTCTGTGTCCTACCCCCCTGGGTGGAGCTCTCCATGTCCTCTAATGGTATCTCCAGTCCTGATATAAGTGTTACTGTGCAATCAATATTTAGTTAATTGGTGTTGAACATATAAAAGGCTTATACAGGAAATGAAGAACTAGTCATAAAAATAAAATGAACCCTAAAGTACTTATATTATATGGCCTGTGTTTGTGTGTTGACTGTTGAACAGTTTTTAACAAGAGAAGCTGTTTGTTCTCATTCTTTAAAATTATATCACACTAACTCTTATTTCTGTCTGTGAACATATATGTTTTTTTTTAAAACTATATAAGGAATATTGTGCAGAACTAAAAAATAAATTACAAAATCACTGCTGAATTGGAAAACTAGCTGACTGAGAATTTTTCCATTTCAATCATTTTGGCATAAAATTTTGACTTCCTTTTGTCAAATCTGTATTTTCTCTGGCTTAGTACGTGTTTCCTCGAGCTAAAACCAGAACATTGAAAGGACATTTACAATGCCCGTATGGTCTCCCGAAACAAGTGGAATACTACAAGTGCTAATCTTGTATCCAGACATTCAATTTCATAATGAAATTTTATGTGCCATTGAGGGATAAATTGTGTTTTAGATAAAGCTTCCTAGGATCACAGACTTCTAATGACCTATAGCTCTGCACAATTAACTTTCCAAATGACAGACCTGTCTGATATTTAATAATACGGATTACTGCATTAAACTGCCTTGGTAATAGAAGAGATGCAGGTTTCTGACACAGATATTTTATGTTTTAAAGCTTTTAGGTACCACAAGCGGTCAAATAAGAGACGTTACCTGTGGTTAGATCTACCTGTAGGAGGCAAGCAAAATATTGAAATTCTGTAAAAATTAAATCCAGTTGTTCTAAGTCATAAGTGCCCAAAAGGTAGATCCCCAGATATTGTAGAACTACAACTCCCATGATGCTTTGCATGCCTTTAGAATGGTTTTAGAATGACAAAGCATCATGGAAGCTGTAGTTTTAAAACATCTGGGGATCTACCTTTTGGGCACCTCTGTTCTAAGTCATATTTCTCCTATTTCCAATCTCTCTCTTTCTCACCACTTCATGCAATTCGTGCTCCATACATTTCACACTTTGAGTCATGTTACTCCTGCACTTCCCCTTGCACCGTTCCTGTTGTCATGGTATTTACTCTCAGTGACGTATTTAGGTTTTAACTGCCATCCAAGTCCAGCCAAGTCAAACACGGCTATTCACTAATGAGAGAACTGAAAGTGAATTCAAAGTGAATTTTAAATTTAAGCTCAAACTAGCTGAAGTATAAACTTCTCTGAGTAACCAACAAGAGGAGACAGAGAGAGTATGTAAAGAAAGAGCCGTGGAGGCACTTTCCTCTGCTTTGAGAATAATATATCTATTTTTATTATTATTATTTTTTTAACTGCCACCCCCTGTTGAAGAATGCATCTCTGCTTATACTATAATTTTCTTGCCTGTATGTCAGAATTTATTTGGCCCTTTTTGGTTTTAGTACAGAATTGTGCTTACATTTTGCTAAGTAGTCAATAGTAAATATTCAATGCTGTCACTTTGTTTTGGTGTTGTTACAAATCTGCACATAAACTCTATTCACTAAGTGGTGTAACTTGGAAGTAGTGTCAGTTGGTAAAGGATTACAACTGGAGCACTCACACTCCATATTAGACATGTGCAATTAGTTTCGGGCCGAATTTAAATTCGGACATTCGGATGCTTCCAAATGTTCTAATTTTAGAAGTGCCGAATTTCTGAATTTCGGTAGTGCCAGTTGGAGTGAGATGTTAGCCAACTGGAGTCCAATCAATGAGATGAGATTGGAGGTGTTGGTTACAGCTGCCCTGCCCTATAAAAAACACACACCAGTTTTGGGTTTGCTTTTCACAAGAAGCATTGCCTGATGTGAATGATGCCTCGCACAAAAGAGGAAGCCACTGCTGTCCAAACAAAACATTGCTGCACGTTTACAGTTTGCACAAGAGCACCTGGATGTTCCACAGCAGTACTGGCAAAATATTCTGTGGACAGATGAAACCAAAGTTAAGTTGATTGGAAGAAACACAAAACACTATGTGTGGCGAAAAAAAGGCACAGCACACCAACATCAAAACCTCATCCCAACCGTGAAGTATGGTGGTGGGGGCATCATGGTTTGGGGCTGCTTTGCTGGGTCAGGGCCTGGACGGATTGCTATCATCGAAGGAAAAATTAATTCCCAAGTTTTGCAGGAGAACTTAAGGCCATCTGTCTACCAGCTGAAGCTCAACAAAAGATGGGTGTTGCAACAGGACAATGACCCAAAGCATAGAAGTAAACAACAGAATGGCTTAAACAGAAGAAAATACGCCTTCTGAAGTGACCCAGTCAGAGTCCTGACCTCAACCCGATTGAGATGCTGTGGCATGACCTCAAGAAAGCGATTCACCCCAGACATCCCAAGAATATTGCTGAACTGAAACAGTTCTGTAAAGAGGAATGGTCAAGAATTACTCCTGACCGTTGTGCACGTCTGATCTGCAACTACAGGAAACGTTTGGTTGAAGTTATTGCTGCCAAAGGAGGTTCAACCAGTTATTAAATCCAAGGGTTCACATACTTTTTCCACCTGCACTGTGAATGTTTACATGGTGTGTTAAATAAAAACATGGCAACATTTCATTCTTTGTGTGTTATTAGTTTAAGCAGACTGTGATTGTCTATTTTTGTGACTTAGATGATGATCAGATCACTTGTTATGACCAATTTGTGCAGAAATCCATATCATTCCAAAGGGTTCACATATTGTTTCTTGCAACTGTACTTATTAAAACTGCAAAAGACAACAAAGTGTGTCTATTTGCATTGATAAGAGACAGGCTTACGCTTAACATTTCCCTAGTGTCGTGCTTTCTTAGTACTAATGCTAAGGAAATAGTTCTGCTGGTTGAGCTCAGTTACGCTCGGCAGCAGTTTGCTGCTATGCATAGTGGTGAATATGACCGATCTTTCAAATTACTTTTTAGCTATTAGATTTTAACCTCTGAGTGACTGTTTATACAGTTTAGTGATCTCATCTGATAATATCTTGCTGTAGCCACTTTGCACTGTACACATCAACAAGAACTCACCTATCATTCTCCATAGTAAATTCTCTCTAAAATAACTATTTAGTTTGTAATGATTACATATACTGTTTACATTCACTACTGTACATTGTTCAAATGTTCAAATTTATATGGCATGTTATTCTCAGTCTGACTAAATCTCCTTCAAAGAAGGGAAGTTCAAAAAATAAAAATTACACAATAAAATACACTGACCAGCCACAACATTAAAACCACTGATAAGCAAAGTGAATAACATTGATTATTTACAATCAATTACAATGGCACCTGTCATGGTTTGGAAGCATATTGGGAAGCAAAAAGATCTGAGTGACTTTGACAAGGTCCAAATAGTTATGGCTAAGGCATTCCTTGCAGGGCACTCGAGGCGGCCAGAGACAAAAAGACTCTGGCCTATCAGAAGTCCCAGTGGGACTTCAGATATTTACTACTGCAAATCGAGCAGTGATTACAAGTGATGTCAGACACTCAATTCACGTATTGCAGCACATAGAGGAAGTGAATGGGAATCGGCACTGGAGTAGAGCAGCCTGCAGCAGCTATTGCAGCTCCTGCACTTGACCGGTACCTTTCCAACCCGGTCCCCACTGTACCCCAGCAAATCCACAATGGTAGATATACACACAGCTGCAGAAGAAGCCTCCTCCTTATACAAATACACACAGCCCACAGACAAACACGCACACAGTGCCCACAAACACAACACAACTGACAATCCACATACAAGCACACAAGTAGCCTTTCATGCAATACTACAAGCAGCCCCACACAATGTGACATATCATCCAGATGCACAATTCCACAAACAGCCCGCATTCATAGGTATCATATACAACAACACAAACTACTCATGAACATATACAATATAATAGCCCCCACACACAAATATTATGTATGTTACAAAGCAACTGCAGCACCCATAAATAACACAAGCAGAAACACCTCAATTTAAAAAATTGGACCGGCACATCAAGGGACTTCCAAATTCATGTTTTGGCATAGTACTACCAAAAGGTTGTCTACCCCTGGTCTAGTAGGTTATAAATGTAAAAATGAACCCAGAGATGACACTATTTTACCCTAATACTCACTTGACTGTTCTATATCTTATATATGACATGATATCTTTAGTTTAGGGTTAGTGTAAGTGTTAAGTAAAAGTATTTATTTTTAAGTATTAGCATAGAGTAGGGGTTAATGGCTGGTGTAGTGTAGTGTAAGGGTTATTGTTAGTGTACACCACCCAAACTTTATCCCTTAAAGGGACACTCCACACAACTAAAGCAATTTAATTTGATGAAGTGCTTTATGTGTGATGTGTGTCATCTTTATTTCAGTTTACAAAAAGTGCAGATTCCAATAGAAATTGGCACTTTTGGAAATTAAGCTTGTTACACCCCTCTAGCAGACAATCAGACAACCGTTCCCATTATTTCTTGGTTTGGTTAGCTCAGTGGAGCTAAACTCAAGAGGCAGCAATTGCTCAGAGCACCTGCCTTGCAAAGACATCTCATTGAGCTGCATTGGGAAGTCTGTGATTGGATAGCCACAGAACGTCTTAGTGGGGTTAGAAGGGTAGGGCTTGCAAAGGCTGCAGACAAGAGACCTGCTGCTTTTGCACGCTGTTTGTAAATATATCTCTCCAATGAAAACAATTTACAATTAAATTAATGCAAGTTTTCATTAGGAATATATCTACTAAATTGTTTTTAAAAAAAGGGCTCCCTTAACATTTCCACTAACTGTAATCTAAATATATTCTAACAGCGTAGGGGGAAATAATTCCCTTGCAGAGTTCTGGAGACATTTGTGGTTTATTGTGATGTCTTCAGAACGTTGGCATTGTTTATCTAACATCTATCTACCCATCTGTCTATTACATAAATACACACATATACACTCACACTGTATATAAACATATATATGCTATATATATGTGTGTGTGTAAATATTACATGATATGCTTATACACACTAAACTTTGCTCCTTGCTTTTTTATCCATCATCCTTCCTGTTGTTTGTCTCTACTCAGTAATACTCTTCTTATCCCCTATTACGGTTTATTTTCTTAACCTCTGTATACTATTATAAACAACAAAATACTACAAAATGTCAGATTAATAATACAAATCCCGAAAATATTGTTCTTACAATGGTAAAACTGAGACATACGTGTTAGGAGATTGTGGGATATGTTTACTGCCTCTGAATCCATGATTCACACTAGTGTAGGAGTGCCGCTGAGCACCGAGCATCACCTTAGGAATGAGAATAAGTACAGTTGCTAGGAAACATCGATACCATTGTATTATAACTTCAACATTGTGAATTTGTTCTGCATTATCCTTCTTTCATCAAGTATAATTTAACACATGGATTCAGAAGTCTGGTCCTCAGAACTTTCAGAAAAAGATAAGCAATATTAATATTATTCTGTCACCTTTGTTAAATTGTTGTGGTGTATTTATATTCAAATTCTGACTTTTTCTGTTTTTTTTCCCCTACCATATTGAGAGGTTTTTTTTTCTAGTAAGATAGCTAAGCTCATACAAAGAGATCCTGGAGGCTTCTACAGTAAGTTAAATCAAGGAAATACATTGATAGCCTGTGATTTAAAGGGATTTTTGCGTGCTACCTGAATAGGGCATGTGTGCATGCATGTATGCAAGTATATATAAATGTGTGTATGCACACATGCTATTCATATGTATATATATATATTGGATGGAAAACTATATTTTCAAATCCTGAAATGCTTTGTTGGATTGTTACTATGCATTATACAGGGAGTGCAGAATTATTAGGCAAGTTGTATTTTTGAGGATTCATTTTATTATTGAACAACAACCATGTTCTCAATGAACCCAAAAAACTCATTAATATCAAAGCTGAATATTTTTGGAAGTAGTTTTTAGTTTGTTTTTAGTTATAGCTATGTTAGGGGGATATCTGTGTGTGCAGGTGACTATTACTGTGCATAATTATTAGGCAACTTAACAAAAAACAAATATATACCCATTTCAATTATTTATTATTACCAGTGAAACCAATATAACATCTCAACATTCACAAATATACATTTCTGACATTCAAAAACAAAACAAAAACAAATCAGTGACCAATATAGCCACCTTTCTTTGCAAGGACACTCAAAAGCCTGCCATCCATGGATTCTGTCAGTGTTTTGATCTGTTCACCATCAACATTGCGTGCAGCAGCAACCACAGCCTCCCAGACACTGTTCAGAGAGGTGTACTGTTTTCCCTCCTTGTAAATCTCACATTTGATGATGGACCACAGGTTCTCAATGGGGTTCAGATCAGGTGAACAAGGAGGCCATGTCATTAGATTTTCTTCTTTTATACCCTTTCTTGCCAGCCACGCTGTGGAGTACTTGGACGCGTGTGATGGAGCATTGTCCTGCATGAAAATCATGTTTTTCTTGAAGGATGCAGACTTCTTCCTGTACCACTGCTTGAAGAAGGTGTCTTCCAGGAACTGGCAGTAGGACTGGGAGTTGAGCTTGACTCCATCCTCAACCCGAAAAGGCCCCACAAGCTCATCTTTGATGATACCAGCCCAAACCAGTACTCCACCTCCACCTTGCTGGCGTCTGAGTCGGACTGGAGCTCTCTGCCCTTTACCAATCCAGCCACGGGCCCATCCATCTGGCCCATCAAGACTCACTCTCATTTCATCAGTCCATAAAACCTTAGAAAAATCAGTCTTGAGATATTTCTTGGCCCAGTCTTGACGTTTCAGCTTGTGTGTCTTGTTCAGTGGTGGTCGTCTTTCAGCCTTTCTTACCTTGGCCATGTCTCTGAGTATTGCACACCTTGTGCTTTTGGGCACTCCAGTGATGTTGCAGCTCTGAAATATGGCCAAACTGGTGGCAAGTGGCATCGTGGCAGCTGCACGCTTGACTTTTCTCAGTTCATGGGCAGTTATTTTGCGCCTTGGTTTTTCCACACGCTTCTTGCGACCCTGTTGACTATTTTGAATGAAACGCTTGATTGTTCGATGATCACGCTTCAGAAGCTTTGCAATTTTAAGAGTGCTGCATCCCTCTGCAAGATATCTCACTATTTTTGACTTTTCTGAGCCTGTCAAGTCCTTCTTTTGACCCATTTTGCCAAAGGAAAGGAAGTTGCCTAATAATTATGCACACCTGATATAGGGTGTTGATGTCATTAGACCACACCCCTTCTCATTACAGAGATGCACATCACCTAATATGCTTAATTGGTAGTAGGCTTTCGAGCCTATACAGCTTGGAGTAAGACAACATGCATATAGAGGATGATGTGGTCAAAATACTCATTTGCCTAATAATTCTGCACTCCCTGTATGGTTACTAACAGATAGCTGCCTGAGATTAGTGGGAGTGACACTCCTGGATGGCAGCTGCTGCAGTCATAGTTCAGGCCTCTTCAACAATTAGCAGCTTCTGCCTATAAATATAACTCACGCTATCTTTTATTATTGTTGGCATTTGTATAGCGGCAGCTTTTTCCACAGTGCTTTACAATATTACAGATGTTACAATAAATGAGACAATTACAAATTGTTACAGGAATAATAGGTTGATGAGGTACCTGCTCAAACAAGTTTACAATCTAGTCATGTATGTCCCAGTGCTGTGAAGATATTTAAGTAGCCCTAAGATTAACTCTAACCATAATCACTTACCCTAACAAAAATCATGTCAGAAATAGGATATATAATGGTGAAGCACATAAAGGAAAAAAAATACCATCTCGATGTTTAGGAGGCATTCAAATTTTAACCTTAGTTCTGATGGTTTCATGTAGGGATGCACCCAAATTTTGTTTGCTGAAATTTTTCGGCCTGATAATGGGCCTATCCCATTTCGGTCAAAAATGGGTCAAATCTGCCAAAAATTACACGTGCTCTCCTGCGGTCTGTCTTGGTGCATGTGGAGGCTGATGTTACTAGTGACCCAGTCCGCGGCTGCTTTCAGTGGAATTAAAACAACGAGACACGCCGTATACCCTGGCTTGGACCCCACTAGCATGGCTCCCTGGGCCACGGCTGCAAGGGCCGCATAGCACGGTGACTGGCCTGCGTGCTGCCCTGTGTGTGCTGAGCTCGGCACCATGGAGGCTGCCGGACCAAGCACCTGATCGCACCCAGCGAGGATCCCGCCCGCCATGTCGAACATGAAGAAGAGCAAGGGGAGGAAGAACAAGAGGGCGAACAGCAGCGGGGACGAGCAGGAGAACAGGGCCGTGGTGACAGCTGCAGGAGGGATGGTGGCCGCATTGATCTGCGCAGGAGCCGCAGTCACAAGCCCTGCAACCGGATAGTGTGCTCTGCTGCACCATCTGCAGACACCAAGAATGGTAAGATCCGCCTCCAGAGCCTGGCTGGCCTGGGCTAGACAGGGACAACCTGGCATGCATTGACTGAGTGCCACTGACAGCCACGGCACAGTTCTCTAGCTGGATGGGGGGCACATGACTATAGTTGGATATGGGGCACATGTCTGTGGGTGGATGGGGGGCACATGTCTATAGGTGGATGGGGGGCACATGTCTATAGGTGGATGGGGGGCACATGTCTGTGGGTGGATGGGGGGCACAGTCCTATCGGGGGCACAGCTCTCTGGCTGGGTGGATGGACTGGCTAACATCAGCCCCAGCAGGACTCACTGAGCTGTCAATCAAGCTTGTTTGAAGTCACAGCTTGATGTCATATAAATACTTACTATTTTGAAATCATTTGGATAAAAAAAAAAAACTAATTTTCGGTTTCAGTTTTCAGCCAAGGGCATTATGAATTTTCGGTTTAGGTTTTCGGCCCAGAATTTTCATTTCGGTGCATCCCTAGTTTCATGCATCCCCAGATCCCCTTTCCCACAATACATGGATCGCTATTATATACCTTCTACATATGTTTCAGGAGGAGTTGAGTAAATGGCAGGTGCTGAGAATGACAAAGTCCTCACAGGAGTGTATCTCCCACCAATCACAGGAAAGCAGAGACATGTATGTCTTGGTGTTGTCCTGACATTAGGGCACCTCGCATGGTGCCAATCACACCACAATATATCACCCACCATGCAGAATGACATTTAAATACATAGTATTGCCCATAAAAATCTCTCTTTCTCTCTCTCTGTTCAAATGAAGCCAGATACATTTTTGGGAATTTGCCAATAAGTAAACTGGCAATAATTGGCATCATAGCTAAATAGAAATGCTTCTGATGCACTTAGACTACCTCAATGACACGGTTTTAAAATAGCTAAATAAAGTATTGACCGCTAGAATCCATTAAAGGAGAGTTTGTCAAAAGAATTCTACAGATTAAATGCACATCCCAAGCACCATAGGATCCTTGTATAGTCTATTATGAGTTTGCCTTTCCTGGTCTAAATGCATTCTGTAACTATTAATAGAGAAGACAGAGCCAGTTGACCCAGGATAACAAGTTAGGTCCTACTTATTTGCAGAGCTTCAATGAGCAGCACAGGTGTTTCAGTCAGAGAATATAATAAGTATTGCATAAATTCTAGACCAAAATTGGAGTGGGCATGTTTCTGTAGACCAAAATGAGTGGGCATTCTTACCATATGTGCAGAATAGTGCTGGACTCTGCAAGATAGTGCAATTTAGCATCATCTAAAGCAGTGCTCCTCAGCCCTCTCCTCAAGCCACACATAGCAGTCCAGGATATATGGATTACCCAGGTGTGTCTAAGGTGTTTAAAAAAAAAAAAAAAAAACTTATTGTAAAAAAAACAATATTGTAAATATTGACCAGCATATGTATCTGTGTCTCTGTCAGTCCCGTTGCTAGCGGGCAGGCAAACCAAGCAATTGCTTGGGGCCCTGAGCTGGCCCGGGGCCCCAAGCAGGGCCGGTGCTTCCTATAAGGCTGCAGCTGTCTGAGCGCTCTACAGAGAGCCTCAGGCGGCTACAGCACTCCTCTCTCGTCACCTCCCCTTCCCTGTAGCGTGACCGAGCTCCTCTTCCTCCTGGCTGTCAGTCTGGCCGGGTTCCGTGCGGTACAGGAGATTCAGTTTCCTGTTTCTGGCCGGACTGACAGGAAGTGCACACTGAGTGTTCACTTCCTTTCAGTCCGGCCAGGAACAGGAAACTGAATCTCCTGTTACTGCGCGGTATGCGGCCGGACTGACAGCCAGGAGGAAGAGGAGCTCGGCCACACTACAGGGAAGGGGAGGTGAGAAGAACATAAGGAGGGTGAGAGGGGGAGGAGTAAAAAAAAAAACATGGGGAGTGGGGGAGTAAAAAAGCATAGGGAGGGAGGGAGTAAAAAACATGGGGAGGGGGGAGTAAAAAGAACATGGGGGGAGGGAAGTAAGAAGGACGGGGGAGGCGAGTAAGAAGGACACAAGGAGGGGGGTAAGATGGACACAGGGAGGGGGGAGGGGAGTAAGAAGTGTCTCAATGGTATATTGGACCTTGAAGTGTCTAAATGTTATATTGGATCTTGGAGTGTGTAAGTGGTATATTGGACCTTAGAATGTCTCAGTGGTATATTGGACCTTGGAGTGTCTCAGTGGTATAGGGAGGTGGAGAGGGGAGTAAGAAGGACACAGGGAGGGGGAAGGGGGAGTAAGAAGGACACGTAGGGGAGTAAGAAGAACATGGGGAGTAGTAAGAAGAACATAGGGAGAGGGGAGGAGTAAGAAGAACATGGGGCAGTAAGAAGAACATAGGAGGGGGGGAGAGCAGTAAGAAGAACATAGGGGGGAGGAGTAAGAAGAACATGGGGAGGGGGCAAGGAGTAAGTGAACTTAAACTGTATAGCTACGCTGTGGTTCCTGTAAGCTTTGCATGCATGTGTGTGTGTGTGGGGGGGAGGGGGGGGAGGGGTTGGCGGGGGCCTCCATGTTCATATTGCTTGGGGCCCCCAAATTCCTTCAAACGTTCCTGGTTTCTGTGTATGTATATGAATGTCAGTGTGTGTATCTGTATGCATATCAGTGTGTGTGTCAGTGTGTGTGTATCTATGTGTCTGTGTACTTGTATGAATGTCAGTGTGTATTTGTGTCTGTGTATCTGTATGTGTGTCAGTGATTGTTTGTATGTGTCTGTGTATCTGCATGCTTGTCAGTGTGTATATGTGTATCAGTGTGTGTGACAGTGTATTTGTATATGTGCATATATCTCAGCATTCAAATGTCAACACTATTTACAAAGACAACTCTCTATTAAAATAATATCTACTGAATGGTTGAAAAACGCTATAACAACACTACAGTGTTAAATTTATGGTTTTGCACAATTTTATGTACTATTTTTTCTTTAAGGAAACTGTTAATAATGCCAACCTTTCATTAAACCATAATAACAGCTCAGCATTTAGTGCGTTTTGCCGTACCCATCAGGTTTCTCAGCGTGAATAATACAGTGTTGAACACGATTAGCCATTCATATGCTGCTTACCATTCTCTTTGCACTAACAGAATTTCTGCCTAATTGTATAATAATTACAGGGGTACAGCATATATTTAGATAATGCAGACCAGGCATGTTAAAATATTTTTCTCGGGGCAACCTAGATTTAACTATTTGTCCAATGTTTATTTCTCAGACTTTGTTAAACAATGAAAATGAATTACAACGGGTTAAAGATGAAATCCTAAACATTTTTGAGGTTATAAACCTTCACTTGTATCTGAGATATTATTATATTATTTATTCTATGTTCATATCTTGATGCAAACTTTGTTTATATGATGCAATTTACAGGATTTGTTGTGTATTATTTTTTTTTACCACGTTATTTTATTGAATATACCTAGTTCTAATTTGGTTGGGGGTATCTACCATTTCTATACAATAAACAGTAAATTAGAAAAGTTCCAAAATATAAAGCACAAACATAAAATGGCATAGAAAAAACTATTATAAAGAAGTTAAATTTTTTGCCTGTCTACCACTAAATAAAAAAATGTGTAAATATATTTTAATATGTGTATTTAAATTCTCACATATATTGTATAATGGTTTGCTGTAATGTAGCGGAGTTCAGTTGTATATAAATTGTTCACTTCACAAACTGAGGATTGATAGAACCTTAAATGCAGTTTTTTTTGTGAAAGTATGCATCATTTTCTGCTTTGGAAGTACATCAACCTCGCTCCACTGTGAATGAATTTCTAAACTTGCTGTGGCGAAACTGACCTCGCCACTGGGCATTGGAGAAGACTTATTGCCAGCCTCCTGCCATGTGACTATGGCCCCTGGGATGTATTGCCCTTTAAAGACATTAGTTGGGCTTATTGGATTTAGAAAAATAATTTCTGCCCCTTTGAATACATGAGAAGGTGTGCCCAGGGGTCAAGTCCTGGGGAAAAAAGTGTGGGAACTCACCCAAGATTCCGGCCCCCCCCCCTTAAAAAAATAAATAAAAATAAAAATACACTCCTATGCATATAGTGCAGTGCAGGGTGTGTATAATGAATGTAGTGTGTTTGTAGTGAATGCAGAGTATGAATAATAAATGTAGTGTGTTTGTAGTGAGTGCAGTGTGAATAATAATTGTAGTGTATTTGTAGTAAGTGCAGTGTGTGTATAATGAATGTAACGTGTTTGTAGTTAAAGGACCACTATAGTGCCAGGAAAACATACTCGTTTTCCTGGCACTATAGTGCCCTGAGGGTGCCCCCACCCTCAGGGTCCCCCTCCCGCCCGGCTCTGGAAAGGGGAAAAGGGTTAAAACTTACCTTTTTCCAGCGCTGGGCGGAGAGCTCTCTGCCTCCTCTCCTCCTCCGTTACGCCCCGCCGGCTGAATGCGCACGCGCGGCAAGAGCTGCGCGCGCATTCAGCCGGTCTCATAGGAAAGCATTTACAATGCTTTCCTATGGACGCTGGCGTGCTCTCACTGTGAAAATCACAGTGAGAAGCACGCAAGCGCCTCTAGTGGCTGTCAATGAGACAGCCACTAGAGGGAATAGGGGAAGGCTTAACCCATTCATAATTATAGCAGTTTCTCTGAAACTGCTATAATTATGAAAAAAATGGGTTAACCCTAGAAGGACCTGGCACCCAGACCACTTCATTAAGCTGAAGTGGTCTGGGTGCCTAGAGTGGTCCTTTAAGTGCAAATTGTGTATAATGAATTTAGTGTGTTTGTAGTGAGTGCAGAGTGTGTACAATGAATGCAGTGTATGTAGTATGTTTGTAGTGAATGCAGAGTGTGTATAGTGAATGTAGTGTGTAGTGAGTGCAGAATGTGTATAATGAATGCAGAGTGTGTATAGTGAATGCAGAGGGTGTATAGTGAATGTAGAAGCGTTAGGAGCATCCATCAACGCAGGTACCCAGTCAGGGTGCCAGGTGATCCGTTACATTAGCCTTTACAGTAAATTGAAGATATACCAAAGGATTACTGCAGCAAGCAGACATCTGACATTTTTTGGGTGTCTGCAGTCATGTAGATGGTTTTTGCATTCTCTAAATGTACTGAAAAAATGAACTACTCTGTATTAGATTAGTGGCACTGATTGATAGTCTTGTTTACGGTTTATTGTGGTCAGATGGGACTTTGCTTTGCTATACTAATATATCTCTATAAATACTGACAAAGTACAACATAGATCTCAATAGTTATAATTTAGTCTGTACACATAGTTCTCGACCTTGCTTTATGATATGAAGACATCATAGTTAATAAACCATTTGAAGAAATATATCTGACAGAATATTCAAGATAGAGTTTGTTTAAATACGTTTATTTGTTTTTTTGTTTTTTTTATAGGCATCATTTTAAAACTTTAAAATAACACTCCTTAGTCAAAGTTGAACAGAAATACAAAATAGCCTTAACCCTTTTATGATTGAAATGTGTTGTTTTCATAAATCTAATTCCATATTGATTTGGAATTAGAACAGATAACCAACCACAGAGTTGCTCAGGGGAGGAGCCACCTTCAAATTACCATCTCCCCTTCTCAGGGGAGGAGCCATTGCCTAAGCCAATGAGAGCTGAGTTTAACCTTTCAAGCCTCCGGACACTGGTCTAAATAGCCAAACTGGCAAAATTCTCTAAGCAAGTTGTGCTTTCAGTTTGGCTGCTGTGGCCCTAAATGAAATCTCCACTGATCAAACACAATATCATAATTGTAAGAATGGCTTATTTTAAAGGCTTATTCCAACCACTTTTTTATTATTCTACTTTTGGGTTTATGTGGTGGAAACCTATATTCCTATGGCTCATGGAGAGGCTTAGAGGCCAGCCTCCTCCCTAAAGACTATGAAACCTGACAAAGAACAATCTAAAAATACCAAAATGACTTTTTTCACTATACCAGAGGTCTTAACCCCTACCCAGCAGATGCAGCATACTCGAGCTCCAATGATGCCAGCCACCAATTTGTGGCAACACCCTGGTAGAAACCAGGGTAAGAAGTGGAAGTTAAAGCTAGCCACCTGGAACTCTATACCAGAGAACTCAGTTGTCAAACGTTAAACTGGGTGGCAACAGGACACTGTATGTAGAATCAGGAAACTTTTTAGAATGTGTGTAGATGAGGGAGTGGGCTGTTTGGGGATGTTTTGGTTGTGGGGGTTATCTGTTGGGAAAGAGGATTTTAGAGTTTCATTGTCCCTGAGCCCTGGCGGTATGAGGCCAGTGAGTGGGAGAATGATAAAAGCTCCAGACCTGTTGGTGACGGGGAGAGAACTATCTTTTGTTATGCTGATCACCCCATGGCGGGTGAATACACATTTGTAAGTGTTTAAATGCTGTGTGTTTCTTAAAGCGGCACTGTCATGGACGAATACCGTTTTTTTTTAAACCCCCCTCCCGACTCCACTACATCTAACTGACCCCATAGTCACCCCCAAATGCCCCTAAGCCTCCCATTTTACCTATTTTTTTTTTTATCTTTATTTTCTGCCCCGACCTCTATTCTGGGTGCCGCCATCTTTGCGTGGGTAGATGAAGTCCCTGCGGGATATGTCATCTGCCCACACTAGATAGCACTGTGAAATTACCACACATGCCCAGTTAAACACGTGGACATGTGAATGGGAATTTCATCTATTCATTCATTCGTCAGAAAGACGAATGAATGAATAGAATTGTCAGATGAACAAAAACACTGAATATCACTGTTCATTTGTTCGTTCGTTTAGTTTATTACAAGGAGGGAGCTACCGGCTCGCAGATCCTTCCTTGTAAAATGTAAAGATAGAAGGGGCAGGAAACAGTGCTCCCCGCCACTTCCTAAGCCCCCCATGTCCCCTCTCACTCTATGGGGGTCAATATGACCCCCATAATAGAGATTAAAATCTCCTGAATGCCCCAACTCGCTATACCTCTAGTAGGTGCATGTCTACTAAACAGTGAGCAGCCTGTGGCTGCTCACTGTTAAAAAAAAAAAAACCCTAGTACTCCCGGCCCCCACCCCTGAGCGGCGGGTGGGGGCCATAACATAACAATTGGGGGACCTATTGTCTGTCCCCCCGGCCCCCACCCCTGAGCGTCAGGTGGGGGCCATAAATGATAGTGGGGGGAGAAGGACCTATTGTCCTCCCCTCTGGCTCCCACCCCTGAGGGAGGGGGGACCCTTTTGTCCTCTCCGGCCCCATCCCTGAGCAGCCCTCATACACAGCCCACATTCATATGTATCATACACGATACCACAAACTACTCCTGAACCAGGGCCAGATTAAGAGCCCAGTGGGCCTGGTGCTGACAATTATGACGGGCCTAATTACAGAATCATATCGACCAAAAACAGTAAAACACTCCCAAGCATCATGTATCTGATGGAGATGGTGCTGGAGAGAAAGAAAACCGCAGCTATACGAAAACACATACCCTAGGCTAATCTCTCACTAATTTATGTTTTCATCTTTCAAGTAAATCCATAACCCCAGTGTCCAGTCAAGCAAGAAGTCAATGGGCACGGTAAAAGGATGTGCCACTGACACAAATCACATAACCTGCCAAAAGGGGCGAACATGCCCAAAAAGAGGATATGTCTGCCCAAAGAATTGGAACGCCAGCCTGGCATGAATGCATGTTAGGCTGCCTGCCAATCATGCATGCTGGCCAGCAGCATCCTGAGTTTGGCATAAATGGGTCTAATGATGAGCTCACTCCATGCTTTCTAAGGACTGTCCCCTAGCACTCACATGTCCACTTGTCTCCTTACCTTCTTACTAGCAGGCAGAAACTCTTGGTATACAGTCTGAGACAGAGAAAAGTGGGTGTAGTGAGTGTAGAAGAAAGGGAACATGCCACAATGTTAGAGAGACCAACGTCAGCATTACCTTAACTAATTTCATTGTTAGCCAGTCCATAAAAGTTTTGTTTCCATATATCCCTCTTAAGTTTCCATTCTTAAGCAAGAGTATGTGAAGAATAGTTAGGATTGCCACCTTTCTTGGAAAAAATACAGTCCTTACTAATTTGCATAACTAATTATGTATGCGTGACATCACATTATGTAAATCACAAGGAGTAAGAGAAAATTCCGTGAAATCACCTAAAAAGTACTTACAGTTTGATTCTGCTGTATAGATGGATTGCTCCCAGTTTCTCCCTGTCTCCCAGTATCCCCATGTCACCCAGTGTCCCCTAGGACACTGAGTCTATGTATCACAGTGCCCCTATGTATCACAGTTTCTCAGTGTCCCATGTCTCCCAGTGTCCCCATGTCTCTGTGTCCCCATGTCTTCCAGTGTCCCCATGTCACTAGGGGACACTGCGAGACATGGGACCACAGAGACATGAGGACACTGAGGAACATGGGGACACAGACACTTGGGGACACTGGGAGACATGGGGACACTGAGACACTTGGGGACATAGACACTGGGAGACATGGGGGCACTGAGACACTAGGGATACTGGGAGACATGGGGATACTGAGACACTAGGGACCCTGGGAGACATGGGAACACAGAGACATGAGGACACTGAGACACCAGGGACACTGGCTGGGAGACTTGGGACACTGAGACACTTAGGGACATTGTGTCCCTAGTGTCTCAGTGTCCCCATGTGTGTCTGTGTCCCTATGTCTCCCAGCATCCCCTAGTGTCTCAGTGTCCCCATGTGTGTCTGTCCCCATGTCTCACCGTCCCCAGAGGTCTCCCTGTGTCCCCATGTCTGATGGTGTCCCCTAGGGTCTCAGTGTCCCCATGTCTCCCTGCAGCCTTTATCCCATCCCTCACTTCCCTGAGCTGTAGGCTCTCTCTGCAGGCTGGAAACTGCTGTCTGGACTCTCTGTGCTGTGTAGCTGCTCCCCGTGGATCAGGGAGTAGAGAGATGCAGGTATATGCTGTAACTTCCAATCCCTGCCTCTCTTCACACACACAGCGACCCCTACTGGCCGGTCAGTGGTGTATCCTGGTTTTGTGCTGCCCAATTTTGCAGTAATACCGGCAATACAAATGCCCGTAATGTTCTCATTATATTACTCTGCAATACCATTACCGGCCACAGGGACGCAAAAAAAGCCGCCCCAAATGCATAGGGCAAATGTCTTGTTAGCCTTGCGGCTAACTGACAAGCCAGGCGGGTGGGCGGGTGGCGCTGGCGAGGGAGGACTTTCCCCTGAGCTGTCTGCTCAGCTCCCTCGCACGCCGCAGAGTGATTCTGGGAGCCAGAATATGACGTCATATTCCGGCTCCCGGCATCACTTTGCGGCGCACAAGGGAGCTGAGCACACAGCTCATGGGAAAGTCCTCCCTCGCCAGCGCCGCCTGCCCACCCGCCTGGCTTGTCAGTTAGCCGCAAGGATAACAAGACATTTGCCCTTTGCATTTGGGGGCAGCAGACGTCATATTCCGGCTCCCGGCATCACTCTGCGGCGCACAAGGGAGCTGAGCACACAGCTCAGGGGAAAGTCCTCCCTCGCCAGCGCCGCCCGCCCACCCGCCTGGCTTGTCAGTTAGCCGCAAGGATAACAAGACATTTGCCCTATGCATTTGGGGGCAGCTTTTTTTGCGTCCCTGTGGCCAGTAATGGTATTGCAGAGTAATATAATGAGAACATTATGGGCATTTGTATTGCCGGTATTACTGCAAAATTGGCACCAGCCAGGGATCCTCAAATAAATACTGGCCAGATGGCAACCCTAAGAGTAGTGTGTAAAAAAAAATAAAAAAAAGTTAAAGGGAAACTCCAGTGCCAGGAAAACAATCAGTTTTCCTGGCACTGCAGGTCCCCTCTCCCTCCCACCCTCCAATCCCCGGTTGCTTCCTCCTCCGCTCCTCCTCTGCATTGCGTCGGCCGGTGGGCGAGACTGATCCCGCCTACCGGCTGGGGAGACCTAATGTGCATTTGCGCTCAACATAGGAAAGCATTGAAAATGCATTTCAATGCTTTCCTATGGGGAAATGAGCAACGTTAGAGGTCCTCACATAGCGTGAGGAGGTCCAGCGACGCTCTAGCACAGGTTTTCTGTGCTAGAAAGTGCCCTTTAGTGGCTGTCTAAGAGACAGCCACTAGAGGTGGAGTTAACCCTGCAATGTAATTATTGCAGTTTATAAAAAACTGCAATAATTACACTTGCAGAGTTAAGAGTAGTGGGAGTTGGCACCCAGACCACTCCAATGGGCAGAAGTGGTCTGGGTGCCTGGAGCGTCCCTTTAATTTTTAAAAAAAATTTTTTTAAAATCAGTGGGTCTATTCCATGGGCCTAGAGCTGCAGCTCCATCAGTCCCTATGTTAAACCGACCTTGGGGAGCAGAGGTCTGGAAAAGGGGTTGAGAGGAGAATTGCAGAAACTAATTACATCTGTAGATAGCACACAGAGCGTGCTGATGGCAGACTTAATGTTTGCCCAGAAGAACTCACATTAATCATATCCAAACTGACCAAGAGACATGTGCTGGGGGTGCAGCTAGACCCTGGTACAAATGTACAAATATTTCTGAAAAAGTGTTTGAAGTAGAAATGTTGCTCATACAGATTGCTTGCTCCATGATCATTTCTAAAAGCAGAAGTGGTCATGGAGGTTGGAGTAACCCTTTAGTCCTTTAAATCAGCTGACTTTCATATTGGAATATAAAACACAAAATACACCATGCTACCCAGTATGGCAGCTTCCTTTAGAAAATCATATTGCCATAAATGACAAATCTCTAACCAGTGGGAAGTGCACACACTCTGATCATACATGCAAACACTTAAATTCTCCTACATGAGATCTTTGCACACTGCCACTTTCAGGCAGGCACTTGGAAGTGCAATGCACCTGGATTTGTGCAAAGGAGAGAAAATCTGATTAGAAGCTGAATTGCAAAGTAAATCATATAACATATATTATGCATGCACCAGCACATTTTCTTCCCTGTTGTGGTAAAAACAATCTGTGGCTAGGAAGTTAGCAGCTGTTGTTGCAATACATGTTTTTTCTTGCTTCCAAGAAAAAGTTAAAAAATTATTAACAGGAGATTTCTAAATTTTACATGAAAAGAGATGTTCTAGATATCTCTGAGTGTAAGTTTATGGATTTACAAGTCACTTTAAAGAAAAGCATTTTAATATGTTCCAGCTGCAAAAAGATAGCCCTTGCTGTGGCTTTATTAATGATTAGTGCTAGATAGTGTATCAAGTCTTGCACCATCTTTATCTAAAATAGGCAACATGCCACTCCAAAAAACACACAACTTTATTGATTACCATATGGGAGAACAGAGCAATAATAGAAATGAAAAAAAAACCTTAGTCAAATTAGGCAGACTGACACCTTCATTTTAATAGTCTCCAAATTTGCTACACAAAAGTATATATTTGTAGAAAATAGACCCATCGAGGTATTTAACCATCATTCATTTGACAGTTTTCATTTAACCATTTCATCACTAACCCAGTCAAAACTGCTGAATATATTTATATTTTTGTGATTTTCCCAAATGTGTAATTTTCATGGTTAAGTTCGCAGATCATTTATGTTCCACTAATGTCAGAAGCCCTGAATTGCATTCTACTACTGCCAAAGAGTACATCAAAACCCTAAAGGCACATCTTTACCTGGTTTCCGATAATTTATAATGTTATATTAGACATCGTGATTACCCTTTTCCCTGTCCCCTTCCTAGCCTCTTTCTTGGACCCTGGAACACTTCAGACCCAGTCGCTGAAGTTTGACTGGGTCTCTCTGGAGCTCTTCCACCCGACCAGGCTCATGTTCTCTCCTTCCAGGCAGGTATTAGCTGTCCCCTTTCTGTTTATCACGGCTTGGAAATACCATACAGACATGGTCTTCCCCAGGAATTTTTCCGGGTTGAGAGGTAGGAGGCATAATTGTAATTACATCAATGCTTGACCCCTTTTTGACAGTGTCATGAACGGGAGGGGCATAGTCATCATCAAATAAAGCCAGGGTGAATAGCGTTTTCACAACTATGGTGTCAGGAATACATGCATGTATTCCTGAGACTATAGTGTTCCTTTAATCAAATTAGAGGAACATTCTGGTCACCATAGCAACTTCATCTAAATGAAAATGCTATGATGCCAGGAGGCCCTTTCCTCTTTCCTTTAAGGTGTTAAACCTCTCAAAAATGGTTTAACACTAAAGACTTCCTCCAGTTTTAGATCTCCAGGTTTGTCAGTGGTTTTCTGCTTCTGAAACAGATTATCAGGAAGTGCAGATTGACGTCAGGCATGGGTGCCACTGATTGGCTAGAGTGGTCAGCTTACGCTCTAAGCCAATCGCTGGTTCCTGGTTCATAAAAATGTTTTATGAATGGGGAGCTACTGATTGGCTTATCTGATCTATAGGCTGTCTACCCCCTTCCCTCACTTACCTGATCTGCAGGCTGTCTCTGCAGCCTGGGAGTTGCTGGCTGCATGTATGGCTCCCCTGCGGATTCAGTCAGGAGAGAGAAGCAGGGATAAGATGTAGCTTCCTATCCCTGCCACTCTCCACACACAGCACCAGCACCGGTATTGCCGTGTATTATCTCAATCTCAAAAGAAAAATACCGGCACAAGCTGAAAAATCCAGGGAGGGGGGGGCAAGTGCCTCTCGTTGTCCCCCCTTCCACCCGTGGACGTCCATGCATACAGATAATAAGACTACAGTGATGGGGGCTGTGTGGAGGAACCAACTCAGCAGCTCAACTTGCACTGATCTCTCATTGGCTGAGCTTCATTGTGTGCTTTACAATTAGGAAAACATTTTGCAAAAATTAAGGTTGTGGCTAAGAAAGCTGCAAGACAGTTTTTGACATTTTTTTATTAAAGAGATTTGAACAGTGAGAAAAGCAAATCCACTCGTAATGTTCGTTTAAAGAAAAAGTGACTGTCTGTCTATCTTTTGATTTACATAAACAGAGCCTGTTTCTTTACTGTGATGAAAAAGCCCTCATTATTTCCCAGCTAAAATACAGATTACCAGAACATCTATTATGATACATGCAATTTAATACCAGAGCAGCTAGAGGCATGTTTTGTTTTTAAAGGACACACAAGCTCGGGAATAATTGTCTTATTTATAGAACGCTCATGGACAAAGGCTTTGATGATAATACATCCAAAACCTGCCCAACACACACGGAACCTGCTCACGCCTGTTGCAGTGTTGCTAGATGTCTGTCTTTGTAATTATATTTTTATGGGCTCTGCTATTCCTGGATTATTTGAGATGTTTAGGAAACGAACATTTGGAGATTTATATTATACACATTGATTTGAAAACAAAATACAAAATACAGCATAGAAATAATAAATGGTTTAGCTAATGTTGACTTACATTTTTATAACTTTGTAACAGTTTGTTGATTCAACATATTTCATTGCATTCCATCCTTTTGTTGTTTGGTTGAATATAATATTTACCATGTCACATCATATACATTAAACAGAACCATTTTTGCGCTCTTTCTCTCTAACGTTGTAGGCCATGTACTGGTCAGATACATATAAAAAATAAGCAAAGTATGTTTTTAAAAGTGTTTCATTAAAACCACTCTTCTCTCACCCGTTCACCGATCCATGCACTAACTCCTTTCCCCATGTAGACCTTGTGCGTCTGCCTGGTTTAGATTGGGTTTAGGAGCTGATCTGAAAAGGTACAGAGATTATGTATGCATTTATTGATAAGATTTTCCTGATTTGAAAGCTGCTTGCATCCAAAAGTAATTTAGAAAATTGGGCAGACTAGATGGGCCGAATGGTTCTTATCTGCCGTCACATTCTATGTTTCTATGTAATAGCTTCTGAGAGCTAGCAAAGCATCATGGGATTTACAGTTGTACAAATTGGCTTTCATTATGTAAATATATTGTTTTAACATTTTTCATCTTTATCTTGCTAATTCAGATAAACAATAGTTAGGGTTTTATTGGTTATAAGAATTGAATACTTTGTACAGTATATGTTTTGTTATTTGCACTATAGAGGCCCTGACCAAAATGGAGGAACTTCCTGCTGTTTACTTTCTTTCCTCTTCATGTGTCAGATCACTGGGCATTCTATAGGCAAAGAGTAGATTTATGCCAGGTGATAAAATTTGGTTAGTCCGAAAAATGTTTTGTTGTGGGTGATACAGGACTCATCCATGTGGTGTTTTGGCTAAGATGAATTTCGTCCATCTAATCTCCATTAGCTCTAAATTACAGGAAAACAATCATAAACTTCTTACTCGTTGCTACTGGTTGGCTTCGACTCTTCATGAAATCTCTGTAAGTGCTGGAGATGACAAAGTTTGATTGTTACAGCACTGCACACATTGTGGGCCTGTACTAATATAACCCCTTTTTGGAGGGCCGTGCATTTGGCTATTACAGTAGTAGTTGGAATGAGACTCCTTTGCCAAAGGGAAGTTATGTCATTCCATTTTGCTCCTCTCTCCATCTTGCATTACAAAACACCTTTGACCAAACACTTACTCAATGCTTCAAACATCATCAAGCAATGGATGGCTGCATTTGAACATCTATCTATCTATCTATCTATCTATCTATCTATCTATCTATATCATAAAGTCACTCACCTTCACAAGGTAAGACAGACCTGTTAAATGCACGGAGTTGTGGTACCCTTTGGCTTTTGTATGTTGCCCAAGGCGAGAGCACACCAGTCTCTCCTCCTTCTCCTCTGGTTCCACTGAGTGAAGCTGGACTTATTGTCTTTTGAAGATGAGCATGGCTGGTTTCTCCCCTCATGTGAGTGCTCTTTTTCCCTCCCCCCCACAATCTTTACTCTTCTCTCTGTATTCCGTACCTCTCTCTTCTACCCCTTTCCACTCCCATAACCATCAGAAACATTTACTCTCAGGGTCTCTGGTTAAGTGCTCATAGTTGACTGTTGTTCTCAGCAAACAATATCTACTAAACAGTGATTTTTATTTTTGTTGGATTTGGGCAGCTCAGTGACCCTTTAATATTAATTCCAATTTATATGTAAAACAACTCTTTAGAAATATAGATAGAACAAAAACAGGAATACTAATTAAACTAATATATTTTCTTATAAATACCATGGACCTGTTGTTGTGTCCGAATATCCTTCAAATAAAGCTACAAATAATCCTGATTAATAATTTCATAATAACGAGTACTATTACATAGCCTTATTAATTATATTTAGTTCATTTTACTTTGAAGGTTGTTTTAAAAAAGACATATTTGAGGAAAAGTGGTATGTAACTTTTCATCAATGCTTGACCTACTTACAAAATTTTCAGCTTGTAGCATTTAATCTAACCGCCCATGCCATTTAACACGATGAAATAATATTCTCTTTCTTCTGTATTGATAGCTATGGAAATATAAGCAGGTGCAAAAAGTGATATAAATTATCAGGGAATGCAGTCATATTTCCAAAAATGTAACAACAGGAGTCTAAAATATTCTTATTTAGTTGTCTATTATCAAAATAATAAAATAAATAAATAAAATGCTTTATATTGGAAAATGCATTTGAATTTATCTGACACCTAAAATAGCTCTTAATTGGGAATAAACCCTCCTGAAATCTCAAATTTTAACTTGATTAGATGTTTTTCAAATTGTTTGTGACATTTGACTTTACTATATTACTTTAACTTAGCAATTTTACTCTTTTAACATCCCTTCATCCTGATGAAAGTTTTAATTTAAAACTGAAATATGATGAATAAAAGTTGTTTTATTTTTTTTCTAAATAGTCCTAGGGTGCTCTCGTATTTATTGATTGCTATTACTACTGCTGCTGGATTTGAGCCAGCTACATTTTTGTAAGTCCATGCGTGCAAGTTGTGGTGTGAATGAGGGTCAGATGAGGCAGATAATGCCAAAGGAAGGCTTATTCTAGGCAAACTTTGGTACTTCAGATGTTGTGGACTACATCTCCCATAATGGTCTTGCAGCCATATTGCTGCATGCAAAGCATCCTGGGAGTTGTAGTGCATAACACCTGGGCTGCCTACCCCTGTTCTAAGAGGACGCTATACTGAACATTTCCATTTCATCCAAATTAGAGGGAGGTTATAAAATATGAATGCTTCAAATCTATTATCAGGCCATGATTTTATATCAGAGGAAGAATCAAACAATGTACTAAATAAGGGGGCGTGACCGACTGAGCAAGCTAACAGACTTGTGCTAGTGGAGCTCCGACTCAATAGAGACAAACAAAAACTAAAGAAAAAAACAACCCGAGATCCACACACAGAGCTGCCCCCACCAGAGACACCAAAATGGGCCGAAAAAATAAGAGGTACCTTAGAGTACCAGACTCCCAGACATAAGGCTCTGTTTCGAGAGGCCTACTCCACGTGCACCACCAAAAATGGCGCCTGAAGCACAGCCCGAGGCAGAGGACACAGAGGAGTCGCAAGATGAGGTAGAATCCCCGGCATCCTCACGCCACAGCGAAGCAGACCGGGACACGGAGTTGGAGGATGATACAACACCCTCCACACGTGGAGATATTAAAAGACTGCTCCTGGATCTCCGTAGGGTATGGAAGGAAGACCTCCATGAGACCCAGAAGGAGCTAGTTGCAGTAACCCAGAGGATACAAAAGGTGGAGGAGAGGGAGCTGACCAGAGATACCAGGCCCCAAGCCATAGAGATGCAAATAGAGGAGCTTACCCAGAAGTTCCGCAGCATGCAGAGAAATATGGCTTCCATGGAGACCAGGCCCCGACGCCGCAATGTCCGATTGCGGGGGGTCCCGGAAGACATATGAGGGGACGATCTCCTGCCCTATGCCCAGAGACTCTTCCTACACATGGGCCTCAAGGGGACAAAGGAGCCACACATGCTACTAGCAGCGTTCTGCATCTGCAAAGCCGCCACTGCTCCTACCGACGCGTCAAGAGACATCATAAACGTGACCAGGGACATATCAGTTCGGTCCGCCATAATGGCAGGAACGTGAGCGATGGGCAATATAGAATTTGAGAGAAACATGGTGTCCATCTATGGAGACATACCCTTTGCAGTCCTGGCAGAGAAACGTAAGCTGTCACCAGTCACCAAACAACTCAGAGACCAAAAGATACAATACAGATAGAGCACGGACGGAACCCTACAGGTCTCATGTGGAGACCAGAACTACACGCTCTCTTCATAGCAAGACCCAAACTCACTATGGGAACGAATGAAAATCCCACCCACGGCCTTGGAGGCAACAACTGCTACCAAACCAGGAGGCAAACCAGCGGAAAAGAGACACCTGGGAGCGGGTTCCTCCAGAACACCGCCCAAGTTGCAAGGGCCTGGTACTTGAAGCTATGGCTGAGAGTCGGCTGACTAGACCCGCAAGAGACTGGGAACCACAAGGCAGTGGGCACTATACTGCAACCTGTCACCAACCAGCTACCCCACTTTGGCCCCTAGAGTAAAGTAACTCACCCCACCCCACACTAGCCGTTTTCACTCACCTCACACAGCATAATAAATGCAGCCAAGCATGACTGACACACACATAAAATAACGCTGTTAAAGTAGTATGTTCTCTGAGATGCTGTGGCACGTTGCCGCAATATTGATGTTCATAATATGTTATACCAAGGGTTGGGCAGTTGCTCAAGCTGCACGACCAAAATTTCTTATCGGTTATTAAACCTAACATATACATGTGTGTACAAACATAATAAAAATCATAAAAAAACCAACAAAACAACAACAACAACAAAAAAAAAAAGCTGTTCTTCTAGCCGGTGCGAGCGGTAACAGCCTGGTCAGCTGGCGCACGCGCTGCAACATCCGCAGCGGCGGCCATCTTAGCCGGATTTCGGTGGGCTTTCTTCCCGCGCTTTTCAGCCGACACTCCCAGCCCCCTGGAGGGCGGGAGCGTTCGGAAGGGGTGTCGGCCGCAACTGCCAGCTCCCTAGTGTTCCCCCCTCTGCTCCCATTCCGGAGGGAACACTAGGTAAGCTGACAGCTTGTTTGCGCCTTGCCCTCACACCTGCCATTAGTACACAGTGTGCTCAAGTTTTTCACTATTTATTCCTGCCCTGCTCAGCTCCGCCAGGTTAATTGTAGTGCCCCATCAACCATATTCCTGTTTGCCACACAGGGTGCCTTTAAAGGGCCACCACCTAATTTTATTTTGTTAAAGGGGCCATAAAGGGTTTTCTTCCATTCTGTATTTTCCCTGCCATGCAGCACCCCACAGACCAAGAGAGGGTCACCATGCCTACCGGCAACTTGGGCGTCACCCCCAGTGGGCCCCTGGCCCCACGACCCACTCTCCCTCAGAGGGAAGAGGTGGGGTCGGTAGAGCAATTAAATTCAGAGGAGTTTCACTCCCTGCTTGACGCGACCATGGCAAAATCGGTCACGCAAGCCATATTCACAGCAATGGGGACGATATCAGATAACTTGACTCAGTCCATTAGCCACGCCATCATGGTGTCTGGCCAGGGCTCCGGTGACCAAAACCCCAAGGCCCCAAATGCTGAGCCTGCCCCCCTTAGCGGTCGCAAGGCTCCTGCAAAGACCCATCACATGGGCACATACACCTCCAAAACTGTTGTGACGGACAGGTTGCGCCCTGTCACTGATGAGGACGTGGGGCCCCCACGTAAGAGAGCCTCCCACCGGGCAAAAGCAGTGCGGTCGTGGAAATGGGTGAAAGCCAATAAAGATATTTCCGATTCTGACTCGGACCAAAAGGAGGTATGGAGTGAGTCCGAAGATATGGGCTTGCAAAATTCTGAGGACTCTTCTCCGGAACGAGACCGTTCAGACAAGCCGCCCACTAAGGGTCGCGACAAGACGGATGATTCCGTTATCTTGGATCCGCAAGGGGAACCCCTATTCAACCCGGACGACCTGCAACACCCTAGGTCGACCGAATGGTTCCCGGCGGACCATGTGGCCCAATATATCGCGACCAGGATTAGGAAGCCCCTAGACAAGGCTACTAGAAATAAATTGAGGGCCGAATGCCCTCACCCAACAGTGCCTGATTTGGCGTGCGCCACGCCAGAATTGGACCCAAAGATTGCCCAGTTTCTGGGAAGGTCGGGCTGGAAAGCCAAAAAGGGCCTGGACTACTCCTTACGCCATTGTCAGGATAAGGTGCTAGACTTGCTGGGCCCCAGTGCAAAAATCTTCGACATGGTCGAAGAGACGATCTCAAATGGCACGCCGGTGGACCTCCTGGCTATCCGGGAGTGGGCGCAACGCTCAATTTGTCTCATTGGCAACTCCAATGCCGCCCTCTGTACTGAGAGACGAAAAGCGGTCCTCATGAAGATTGACCCGAAGTTGGTCAACATGGCTATTGCTGAACCCGGGCCTCAGGCAAAGGGCCTCCTCTTTGGGGATAATTTTGTCAAGTAGTTGGGCACCTATGTTAATACGTTCACAGCCCTGGACAAGGCACAATCAAACTTAAAGCGGGTGTTCGCTCCAAAGGTTTTCGGGGGGGCTGGCAGACAACGGAGCCGTCTGTCCAGCCGGTCCTCACGGGGCTCCTATCGGGGCTACCGAGGCTCCCCTGCACCCAGATTCCAGACGCCAGAGGTCAGGAACCCTACACCATTTTTCCCTGTCCGGGGCAGGCCATGGCAACCCAGAGGGCGCAGAGGCGCTACATATGGCCGACAACCTTATGGTGAGTACCATTTTTCCTTCCCGGGTTTATTCTTCAGCTGTAGGGGGCAGAGTAGCTCATTTTCTCAAGGCGTGGCAAGGCCTCACGTCCGATGCTTGGGTTCTCAACGCTGTAGCGGGGTACCAGATAGACTTTGTGCAGCCCCCATTACAACTAGCGGCCCCCCGACCCATGGTCTTTTCCTCGACAGACAAGAATCTCGTGTCGCTGGAAATCAGATCTTTACGGGAAAAAGGCGCGATTTACCGAGTCGCGCCCCATTCGTCGGGTTTCCTGAGCAATCTCTTCCTGGTCCCCAAAAAAGGTGGAGGGGTGAGACCGGTGATAAACCTACGCCCCCTCAACACATTCAAAATGGAGGGAATCCATTGCCTGCGGGACCTGCTTAGGCTGGCGGACTGGATGGTAAAACTAGACCTCCATGATGCCTATCTTACCGTTCCAATAGCGGAGGAATGCCACCACCTCCTCCAGTTCCCATGGGACGGTCAAATGTGGAGGTTCAGGTGCCTCCCGTTCGGCCTGTCATCCGCCCCATGGTGCTTCACGAAGCTCCTGAAGCCGGCGGTGGCCCTGCTTCGCAGCAGAGGAGTGCGCATGATCGTCTATCTGGACGATATCTTAATTATGGCTCAAGAGGTACATATGCTCCGACAACATCTGTCATGGACAATTCACCTGTTACGCAACCTCGGGTTTCTCATCAATTGGGAGAAATCGGTGTTGACTCCCTCGCAATCCATGGAATTCCTGGGCTTCACCATCAACGCTGTCCAAGGGACCTTGAACTTGCCGCAAGGGAAGATCAAAGTCATCAAAAAGGAGATTCACAGGTCGCTACGGCAACCGACGCTCACGGTGCGCCAACTGGCCAGGATAATCGGACACCTCTCCGCCTCCATCCAGGCGATCTTTCCCGGGCCTCTCCACTACCGGGCCCTACAGAGACTAAAGACCACACATCTTCAATTGGGTCTCTCTTATTCAGACTCCGTGCCGCTCGATCACACGGCCAGAGCGGAACTCAACTGGTGGTTGCAGCACATGGAGGCTTGGAACGGGAGAGCGATTTTTGGCGACCTCCCGGACTGCATAATAGAATCCGATGCCAGCACACTGGGCTGGGGAGCGCGTTGTGGGCGTACTTCCACAGGCGGAAAATGGTCTCAGTCGGAAAAGACGATGCACATCAATGGCCTGGAACCTGCTGGGCTCCAGGACCCATTGCTCTGTCGTCCTACGGATGGACAACGTATCAGCAGTGCAATACATCAACCGCCTGGGCGGCACAAGATCCAAGCTATTGGCGGATTTGGCCATGGAGTTCTGGCAGTTTTGTCTGGACCGCAACATCTCGGTATGGGCCGAATACATCCCGGGCCTCTCGAACACAGTGGCGGATTGGAATTCCAGACACCTGTGGGACAACAGCGATTGGTGCTTGAAGCGGGATATATTCCTGCGCCTGCAGACGTTGTGGGGCCCGCTGCCCATGGATCTGTTTGCGTCTTGGTTGAATACACAACTACCAGAATTCTTCAGCTGGAGACCGGACCCAGATGCAGTGGCGACGGATGCGTTCCTCCAACAATGGCCACGGAAGAGACTGTACGCTTTCCCACCGTTCGCTCTGCTGGCACGGACATTGGTTCACCTCAGCCGTTCACAGACGACCTTGGTGTTAGTCGCACCTTTTTGGACGGCGCAACCATGGTTCCTGTCCCTCATGGAGATGTCTATCGACCTCCCCAGACTGCTACCAGCGGATCCTCATCTATTGACGGATCCGGAGGGGAACTCACACCCTTTGGCGCTGCGCGGACATCTCAGACTGCTAGCATGGCTTCTTTCCGGGGATTCCCAATCATACCAGAGGTTCCACGGACAACGTTGGAGCTACTGGCAGGGGCCTGGGAGATCCTACAGTCGAGCATGGGACATCTGGAATGGTTGGTGCATGGAACAATCAGTGGATCCCGTTTGTGCCCCTTTGAACAGCATCCTGCGTTTCTTGACAGCCTTGTTCGATCGGGGTTTGGCCTATCGCACTATTAACGGCTACCGGTCAGCGATCTCAGCAGGACATCAGGGCCTGGACGGTGCACCGATAGGGAGACATGCAATGGTTTGCAGACTCCTCCGAGGTGTTCGTTTTGCAAGGCCACCAGATATACATCAACGTGGGATATAAATTTGGTCTTGAACCTCCTCGAACAGTGGCCACGAAATTCAGATCTTCCACTGAAACAGCTATCAGCAAAACTGGCAATGCTTTTCTGCTTGATATCGTGCAAACGAGTCTCCGAGGTGCGAGCATTGGATGTGGACGCACGTTCATTCACTCCATCAGGGGTGACTTTTCACATTTCCAGACGTACAAAAACGGCAATGACGACAGTATCCTATCCAGCGTTTCCCCATAATGAAAACCTATGCCCGGTACTTTGCCTCAAAGAATATAAAGAGAGAACACGGGCATTACGAGATCCTACTAGACATGAATTGTTTATTGCCACCAAAACTCCACATCACCCAGTATCGACAGTTACGATAGCTAGATGGGTAAAATGGGTAATGGCCTCCGCTAATATTGATACCTCGGTATACAAAGCACACTCCACGAGAGGGGCCATAGCGACCAAGGCTTTTACGCTAGGTTGTAGACTGGAAGACCTTTTACGTACGGCGGGCTGGTCGCGGGAGTCCACCTTTAAGGAATATTATTTTCGACCTCCAGAACATGTCACGTCCTCAGTCATTGCTCAGCTTTAAACTAGCACAATATGAGCCTCCGTGTCCTTTAATAAAATTACCAGATTTTACTAATTTCATGACGTAAAGTCATGATTTTATAAAGGACACGGAGGCGAGTATTGGCCCACCCAGGAGGATCGCGAAGATGGCATGGTGAGTATCGTGAGGTTGGTATTAGCTACTATGACCTGCCAGACTCCCACCCAGTAAGTTGAAATGATATGTTTTTATGGGTTGCTTGACACGTTTGTTTAGAACATGTTCCAGGCAGGTGATGTATGACAGTCTAGGATAAATATGTAGATCTGTAGGTTACTAGATGTAAATAAAGCATGGTGCTAGCACATGTAACATGCAGTTACTGGATCACACGTTACCATATCTCTCTCTCTCCCTTTTTCAGCTTAACGTCTCCACGCCAACGACATTGAGGATAAGTTTTCGGCTTCGTTATTGAGTTTCTGTTCAACGTTCGTTATGGAAGAGACAGCGACATGCCGGTTAGGAGTTGAGTCATTTCGCACAGTTTTATAATTCGGCTTCGGCAGGATCAAAGAAAGAGGGAGAGGAAAGGTCACATGGGTGGCTATTGATGGATGGACTGTTCCTATTGGTTGGAGTATCAGACTATGTTAACCCCTTGAGTACTCAGTTTGATTTCGTTTATGTTTATGCATTTCTTTTTCTTTGCTGCTGAGGTACAATAAAGAAAGAGAAAGCACAATATGAGCCTCCGTGTCCTTTATAAAATCATGACTTTACGTCATGAAATTAGTAAAATCTGGTAATTTTTAATATTTTGCCCTAAAATTTGGAAATTCTCTTGGCAATTCCAGGACTCTAGGCTTTACAATGAGCAACTCAAGAATTCCTGTTGAATATTTGAATAAATTAAGTCTGTGCACCTAACTGGCATTTCTGAGCCTCCAAACCGGCCTATACCTGTGGATGTTTCAGGATTTCTAAGGATCCTAAATTGATAAGTTACCTCTGACATACAATTCCCTTTTCCATTCTGCATTCTGCGTTTCGAGAATTTCTATTAAAACTTATAAAATTTCCACCCACTCCTTTCCTGTCATCATCTGCCAGTTCTTCTTCTTTTCAAGTCTTAATGCTTCTACTCGACGGGACTCTCTGTCCTGTACCGTCCAAGACGCCCTCTCTGGCAATACAGTATGATCCGAGTGGCTTGATGTTCATCTGTTTACTGAATCTTCTGATTAATGCATATCCATCTGCTAGGCCAGCCTCCAGAATTCTCTGTCTTTGTGGTATGATTTTATTCTATACTTAGTATATTTTTTATAGATGTATTATTTAACCCCTTCGTAACAAGGTGTTAGGTAAACACCATTATATAATGACAGTCGTGGCTCATCATTTGTTACGAGAGTTAATGATTTATCATAATTAACAGTAACTAAAGACAGTATCTCGTCTATATGTAGTTGATGTGTGGGTGTGCACCCTGATGTGCTGTATTCGTATTATACCTACACAATGTGAGAGAGGCGAATAGATTTGGCTGTTCATATTATGAAACAGAGATTGATAAGGCTGAATAATATTCTAATTTGATATTAAAGACAACTGGAGTGTACTGTAAAAAACAAATATTAAGACATTATTCATTCAGCAGACAGATATTGCAAATAGCAGTTAGCTTAAAGGAACAAACTAACATAAGGGATACAAACATATATTCGTACTGCTATTGTTTTACTAGCTGGTAAGATTGAGGTCCTCCCAGCAGTTATAAAAAAGGGGTGCCCAAAAGGAAGATCCCCAGCTGTTTTAAAACTACAGCTGCCATGATGCTTTGTCATTCTAAAGGCATGCAAAGCATCATGGCAAACGGATAATATACCCCCCAAAAAATGTGTGATCACACACCAAATACTTAACACAATATGATAAACATAGGTCAAGTAGAGCGATCTATAAAAGATAAATGGAAAAACACATAGTGCTCACTGTTTAAAATAAAACATATTTTAAACAGGTGAAAAAAACACTCACACAGCAGAGAGCTGTATCAGGCTCTATAGAAGAGGCTCCAGGGTGCCTATACAGGCTATGAAGTAGATGTAGAAGAGATCAATGGTCCAAAGATGAATCAAATAGTAAATTTATTGGACATATATCAGGGACACAAGTTAAAAAACAAGTAAGCAGTGCCAACTGGGTATTTTACACAATAAGTATGGCACAGCAGGAAAACAACAAATGAAGAAATAAATAATATTAATACAATATAAGGAGTCCCAATAACAGCAGATGCGTTTCGACCGTCTCAGGGGTCTTCCTCAATGCTGACTATCTCTTCTGAATTCGTAGTTTTATACCCCTTGAATGAGTTCCGGACTTCCGGTTTTCAGTCAGACGCGTCATAAGTCCGCATCACGGAAGTATAGATAATTGGCACAGTGTAACTTCGTCATATCCAGTATAGGGGTCCCAAAAGTATGGGCAAAGGTCAAAAAGCCCATATTACATAAGAGAAAAAATATATACAGACAAAAGTGAATATAAATTCTTAATTAAGCAACCGGAAAATACACAATATAAAGAATCACACCAGAAATAAGCATCTAGAGAGGTGGACCTTCAATATATGGTAAAAAGTTAAAAAGGGGTTTTTTTCAAACAGGGGCATCTGGATATTAGTAAACAATATGTATATAAACACATATTAGTATAGGGAATAGACACAACACGGTGTGTTTAATAAATGCAATATTAACAATAAGGGAAGAAAAACTTCAGAAATTATGTTTTAAAACATAAAGAAATTGAAATATTAAAATAGTTTCTAAGAAGGACTTATTAAAAATTACTTAGACAAAATGAACCAATTCGAAGATCATTCATTGGGTCCAAAGAGTCCATATTAAAAATTGAAAAGAGAATAACATCTTTCTTCGAAAAAAGGGGGTCCCAAGTCAAAAGACTATGGGTAACGATTCTCAAAAAAAGGTTAGATTACCCACATATAACATTTTTAATCCACTACAACTGGTAAGAAACAAAAAATGTAAATATAAACTTTATTAGTATTTAAATGGCATATCTACATAATAGTGAAAAAATAAAAAAAAACTAAGTGAAAAACACAAAAGGGGTTTGTGAAAGTGAAATATTAAAATTGAGAATCCTAGGGGGTCTGCCTATCTGGCTTGTATATATCAATCACAGCAAGCGTGAGAAAATATACTAATTCTTGATCAACCCAAGTAGAAAGATAGTATCAAGAAAGACAGCTGTTTAGTAGTAAAATGTTATTCCAAGTAGAAGGCTAAAATGTAGCCAATGAAATAGCAGCAGTCTATGGGGATCGGAAGAATAACATTTAGATTCAAAATGAAATATATTTAGAAAATTAGAGATATTGGAAATATTAGATATATTCAAAAAGGTGAGTAAAAGGTATGGGCAGATACAATGATAGAGATAATAGAAGATAATGGAAGTAAAAAAACAAAACATAAACGGGGCGCGAGTATACTGAGAATGGGCAGCCGCTGAAATAGCCTGCCCTTCGGTGGGTCCCCGCTCAGAACTCAAGCTGGTTTTAGCTCAACTTGTGCCATTACAGAGAGAACATATCTGAAGCATATCAGACTGATCCCACCCATACGGGCAGTCCAGATCCAAAATGCCAGCAAGTTCCCTCTACACGAGAGATACAGCAACCCCAGACGATCGATTCAGCCTTGTTAGGCATTATCAGTGAGGCATAGATGATATCTCTCTAGGCACCTTGAGCAAGGGGTCCACGTCTGGATTACCCTTTAAACTTACGGAGAGCAAAAAAACGGGGCACAAGAGATATAGGAAATATTAGAGATATTCAAAAAGGTGAATAAAAGGTATGGGTAGAAACAATGATAGAGATAATGGAAGATAATGGAAGTAAGAAAACAAAACAAAAACGGGGCGCAAGTATACTGAGAATGGGCAGCAGCTGAAATAGCCTGCCCTTCGGTGGGTCCCCGCTCAGATAATGGAAGTACACTGGCATATTAGTAGAGTCTGATTATAAGGAACAGGAGGGTAGGTGTAAAGAGCTCTCTTTTGTACCAGTACCGAATTTTGAGACCTTTCTTTGAAGGACTACCATTCTATATCAAGGACACTAAGCAAACTCTTGCCCTCCTCTCAAACTTAAAGGTGCCAGCCTTGGCTGCTCTTTGTAGCCCTGATGTAGAGGCACTCTACTCTTCCATCCCGCACACAAGGGGCATTCAGCACATTGGATCATACCTGGAAAAGAGGGAAGATCAATATATTCCACATAATAATTTTGCTCTGGAGCTCCTCAAGTCGAGCCTAACACACAATTATTTAATATTCAAAAACAAGTTCTATCACCAGGTGAGAGGAAGTGCGATGGGGACTGTAGCGGAGATGCAATATTACCCAGGTTATCTCCGCTTATAATCCAAGTGGGACTCAGGAACAAGTAAATAGTAAATCCACAGGCAAGGCTTCCAGCAGGTAAAATACAGCAATATCCCAACAGCAATCCCAATAACTGGACAACACACAGTTTCAGGAGCATAACTGAAAGCCTTTAATCACAGTCTCCTTTTAAAGCATGCTCCCATGCAAGGGAGGGATTTACAGTAATTATTACAGTAGCCAATCCTGTCCTGGTAACCTCCCACACATCTCCTCCCCTCAGCCAGCATCATAATCCCCTTATCCAGCACACCAATTCCCCCCGTTTCTGGATGTACCCCTAAACATAGGGGTACCTCTTTAAATCCTACATCCCCGGATACCCCTAATCTGGGTGACCAACATATCCAAAAATCACCCAGATCAGACCAGGGGTTCGGGAAAAGTATGGAGGGAATAAAATGACCGACCGCACGAACTGAGATAGCCGAATCCGGTTCCATGTGAATGGGCCCTGTGGTCGGTCCTGGCATAAGGGAATAATAAGGGAATAAAATACACGAAAACCTCTAGCTATAGAGGCTAGGGAGGATTCGCCTGAATCCCCTCGTTCGGTATTTTCTATCTACCGAACGAGGGGCTGTTCGGTAGTTTGGAACCGAACGGACCAGGGCTGTGGAGGTCTCAGCGGTGTTCGCCTACTCGAGTGTCCGATTTTAGTTCCAGACACTCGACGGCAAAACACCGCTGTTCGGGAGTTTTAGAATGGCGGCCACCCCCGAGAACAAAGGACAGCTACTTACTGTTCAATTACCCGTTCGCAACAATGTTGCAACAGGTAATTGAGGACACACTTCACACAGGGGAGGTCTGGTTGTTCGGTAGTTTCATTCGGATAAACTAAGGGAATGAAACTACCGAACAATCAGAGGAATACAATTCTCTTTAATACATAGAAAACACAGCAGATACACGAATGCAGGTATATACAGTATATTTGTAGGGTCGCCTGGTGCTATCCGCTACACTGCTCCCCCTTGCCCACAAGCCGGCATACACAGTCTGATCCAACACGGATCGGCTTGGGGATGTCCGGGGAGGCTCATGGATCATTTCTCTAGGTCAGTTTGTCGGGACAACCCATCAGCATTTCCATTCTGTTTACCCGGGCGGTACTGGATATTAAAGTCAAAGGGCTGCAGCACCAGACTCCAGCGCAGCAGCCGGGCATTGTCCCCAGCCACCCGGTTTAGCCATGCTAACGGGTTGTGATCCGTGAGCAGGGAAAAAGCTTGTCCGTACAAATATGGTTGTAATTTCTTCAGGGCCCACACCACAGCCAGGCATTCTTTCTCGATGGTGGCGTAGCTTACTTCTCGAGGTAACAGTTTCCGGCTGATGTAAGCCACGGGATGTTCTCCGCCATCGGCCCCGACTTGGCTCAATACTGCTCCCAATCCAAACATAGAAGCGTCTGTGTGGACAAGAAAACGTTTAGTTGGATTGGGAGCTGCATCTTTCAACAACTGAAATGCCTGTTCACACTCCGGGGTCCAGGTTACTTGGCGGGGTAGGTTTTTACGGGTCAAGTCGGTGAGAGGTTTGGCCAGGGCACTGTAATTCGGGACAAATTTCCGGTAGTATCCGGCCGTTCCTAGGAACGCTAATACCTGAGTCTTAGTCCTAGGGGTAGGCCATTGAGCTACAGCCTCTACTTTGGCTGGTTCTGGCTTTTGCTTGCCGCATCCTACTCGATGACCTAGGTATTGTACTTCAGCCATGCCTATGCTGCATTTGGCTGGTTTCAGTGTTAAACCAGCGGCCCTAATCCTGTCTAGGACCGCTCCTATATGGGTCAGGTGTTCCTGCCAGGTATTGCTGAAAATGGCAATATCATCGAGGTATGCGCAGGTATAATCTTGGAACCCATCCAGGAGGCGGTCCACCATCCGCTGAAAAGTAGCCGGGGCGTTTTTCATCCCAAACGGCATGACCTTAAATTGGTACAAGCCGAATGGGGTGACAAAGGCCGACTTAGGGATGGCGTCTTGCGCCAAGGGTATTTGCCAATACCCTTTACACAAGTCAATCGTGGTGAGATAGTGCCCCCTCGCCATCCGATCCAGGAGTTCGTCTATCCTGGGCATGGGGTAGGCGTCAGATACCGTCTTCTCATTCAATCTCCGGTAGTCTACACAAAACCGGGTCGTGCCGTCCCGCTTTGGTACTAGTACTACCGGAGATGCCCAGGGGCTGTCGGAGGGCTCAATCACCCCCAGCTGGAGCATCTCATCGATCTCCTTGCGCATGTTCGCCCGTACCGCTTCTGGGATGCGGTACGGGGTCTGACGCATGGGAAGTTGCCCTGGGGTGTCTACTCTGTGAGTGGCCAGAGGAGTGTAACCAGGTACATTAGAGAAGATATCCTGCTTCTCCCTCAACAGCTGTTGTACCTCGCTCCGCTCCTGTGGGCTCAACCGGTCCCCCAGGGTGACTTCCCCTAAGTCCCCGGATAACTGACCCTCTCCCAGCAGATCCGGGAGAGGCAAACTGTCAAACTCCTCGGAGTTAGGCGCACATATAGCGGTCACTTCCTCAGAGCGCTCCTGGTAGGGCTTCATCATGTTTACATGGAGCATGCGTCACCCCCCAGTACCAACGCACGAGCCGATTATATAAGTGGTGTCACACCGTTGTTCTACCACCTTATAAGGGCCCTGCCAGACAGGTTTTAAGATCAACACCTTCTGCCCGACCTGAAAGCTACGGTCCCTGGCGCCCCGATCATACCATGTGCGCTGGCGTGTCTGAGCCGCCTGCAAATTCTCGCGTACCGTCTGAGTTAAGGCCTCAAGGCGGTCTCGGAATGCCAACACATATGGTATGATGGGGGTACCGTCAGTGCTCCATTCTCCCTCCCAATGCTCTCTGATCAAATCTAAAGGCCCTCGTACCCTGCGGCCAAACAATAGTTCAAATTGGGAAAACCCAGTGGATTCCTGCGGCACCTCCCTATAAGCAAAGAGGAGGTGGGGCAGGAACTTCTCCCAGTCCTTGTGGGTCTCTGCGAAGGTTCGGAGCATTTGTTTCAATGTACCGTTGAAACGTTCGCAGAGCCCATTCGTCTGGGGGTGGTAAGGGGAACTAATGACCGGCTTAATGTCACAAAACTTCCAGAGGCGCTGCGTGACTTCGGCGGTGAATTGGGTGCCCTGATCGGAGACAATCTCCCTGGGGAGTCCCACCCGGGAGAATATCTTCATCAGGGCTTCTGCTACTGTCTCAGCCTGTATATTCGTCAGGGCCACCGCCTCTGGATATCTAGTGGCATAGTCTACTACTGTCAGGATAAATCTTTTACCAGACGGGCTCGCTTTGTTGAGGGGTCCTATTAGGTTAACTGCTACCCTGCTAAAGGGTTCCTCGATTATGGGAAGGGGATGTAACTTGGCCTTGCGCCGGTCCCCAATTTTCCCCACCCTTTGACAGGTATCGCACGTGTTGCAATACCTGCGCACCTCCTGGCTAATTCCCGGCCAAAAGAAACTTTGGGTTAACCTGTATCGGGTCCTGATGACCCCTAAATGTCCAGATAGCGGAATGTCATGTGCTATCCGTAGTAACTCCGCCCGGTACCGCTGAGGTACCACTAACTGCCTCATCACAATCGGGTCTGACCCGGATACCTTCTTATCCGTCTCCCGATATAACAGCTGTTTGTCCCAAATAAACCTTTCGCCCTCCCCCCAGGCGTGTCTGCTGTCACCTTGTCCCTATACACCTGCAAGGTGGGGTCTGTCACTACCTCAGCTGCAAATTCGTTAGGAGGGGCCCAGGGAACACAGTCAAGGGAAGGGGAAGAATCTCTTACCTGAACCTCCGGGAGTGTGTTGTAGTCCTGGGTGCGGGCCTGTTGTCGAGTAACCACAGGGTGAGCTTCTCCTGTGGTGGGTGTCTGGGGCTCAAAAGCAGATGTGAGCCTCCCCAGATCGTTCCCCAATAAAACCTCCGCTGGTAACTGCGGCATCAACCCCACCTCCACATGCCCTGCCCCCTGCCCCCGCTCCCCAATGCAAATGTACCCTTGCTGTAGGTAGCCGGTATACTGCTCCCCCGGCTACCCTGACGGCCACAGTCTTACTTAGTTTAGCTTGGTCTGAGACCAGGTGACTTTTTACCAGGGTGATGGTGGCTCCTGAGTCACGTAGCCCCTGAACCCCTTTACCCTCCAGATACACGGTCTGCCTGTGATGCTGGCAGTTGTCAGCATTAGCCTGGACGGGATCTGCCTCGTGCAGTACCTCCCACTGTTCTACCGTTGTGATGGGAACTGCTGAACCATACGGTGTGGCCACGATGTCCTGGTAGTGGTGGGCTGCGGCTGCTCTCGGTGGTGGTGGTGGGCCGGGGCGAATCCAGGTGGAACGGTCCCGCAGCTGGGGGCATTCCCTTTTATAATGTCCCCATTTTTGGCAGTGGTGGCAAGGGCCCGACGTGGGCTGGCGGAAACGTGGCTGTGCAGCGGGCGGTGGGGTTGGTGGCAGGGGTCTTGGTAGAGCTGGCGTGTAGTTGTTCCCCCCAAAGGTTTTAAAAGGTACTTTTGGAGCTGCAGGTTTTTGCTGCCTGCGTGCATCCAGGTACTCGTCTGCCTTTCTGGCTGCTTCGGTAAGGGAGGTAGGGTTCCTGTCTCTTACCCACTCCTGTACCTCGCTGGTTACTCCTTCATAAAATTGCTCCAGTAGTACCATTTGCAATACATCCTCCATAGACCGTGCCTTGCTCGCTTGCACCCACCCCAAGACTGCTCGTTGTAGTCTGCATGCCCACTCTGCGTGTGAGTCTTTCTCCACCTTCTTTAAATCCCTGAATCTCCGCCGGTATGCTTCTGGTGTTATAGCATACCTGGCCAATATAATTTCTTTCACTTTGTTGTAATTCCGTATTTCTTCATTAGGTACAGTACGGTATGCCTCAGCTGCCCTCCCAGCTAACCTCCCTGCCAAAATAGGTACCCAGTCCTCTGCGCTGATTCTATGCAGTGCACACAGTCTCTCAAAATCTTGCAGGAAAGCGTCTATATCTTCCTCTGCCTCCACATATGTTTTAAAAGCCTGGTATGGTATTTTCGGCTTACCTTCTTGTGGCATATTTACTGCAGAGCTACGTTCTGGGGCCGCTGTTTGACTCCTCAGTATAAATTCCTGGACCTCCGTTATCGTTTTGGAAATAATCTCTGTTGGAGGGTGTTCCCCATAGAAAGACAGCCGAAATTGTACCTGCCTCTGGAACTCCCTTTGTTCCGGTGTTTCTCCCGAATTCCCCTGTTCGGGAACCGAATCGCCGTCCATTCGGTACTCCGCCATCAGTTCAGTAATGAGTACCGCTTTTGTCTTATTGCTGGCTTGTATACCCTTTTCCTCCAGAAGGTCTTTTAGCGTGGAGCGTTTTAGTGTGGCAAAATCAATCTCCATCCGTACTCCATTTAGGCTTGTTCCTCTGTGAGTCTGGATCCCAGCACTGCCAACCAATGTAGCGGAGATGCAATATTACCCAGGTTATCTCCGCTTATAATCCAAGTGGGACTCAGGAACAAGTAAATAATAAATCCACAGGCAAGGTTTCCAGCAGGTAAAATACAGCAATATCCCAACAGCAATCCCAATAACTGGACGACACACAGTTTCAGGAGCATAACTGAAAGCCTTTAATCACAGTCTCCTTATAAAGCATGCTCCCATGCAAGGGAGGGATTTACAGTAATTATTACAGTAGCCAATCCTGTCCTGGTAACCTCCCACACATCTCCTCCCCTCAGCCAGCATCATAATCCCCTTATCCAGCACACCAATTCCCCCCGTTTCTGGATGTACCCCTAAACGTAGGGGTACCTCTTTAAATCCTACATCCCTGGATACCCCTGATCTGGGTGAACAACATATCCAAAAATCACCCAGATCAGACCAGGGGTTCGGGAAAAGTATGGAGGGAATAAAATGACCGACCGCACGAACTGAGATAGCCGAATCCGGTTCCATGTGAATGGGCCCTGCGGTCGGTCCTGGCATAAGGGAATAAAATACACGAAAACCTCTAGCTATAGAGGCTAGGGAGGGTTCGCCTGAATCCCCTCGTTCGGTATTTTCTATCTACCGAACGAGGGGCCGTTCGGTAGTTTGGAACCGAACGGACCAGGGCTGTGGAGGTCTCAGCGGTGTTCGCCTACTCGAGTGTCCGATTTTAGTTCCAGACACTCGACGGCAAAACACCGCTGTTCGGGAGTTTTAAAATGGCCGCCGCCACGTGTTCGTTTGTCGAATGGCGGCCACCCCCGAGAACAAAGGACGGCTACTTACTGTTCAATTACCCATTCGCAACAATGTTGCAACAGGTAATTGAGGACACACTTCACACAGGGGAGGTCTGGTTGTTCGGTAGTTTCATTCGAATAAACTACGGGAATGAAACTACCGAACAATCAGAGGAATACAATTCTCTTTAATACATAGAAAACACAGCAGATACACGAATGCAGGTATATACAGTATATTTGTAGGGTCGCCTGGTGCTATCCGCTACAGTCATACAATGGGAAATAAAACATTCTGTGCTGTGAGCTTAGTAGTCATACAATGGGAAGTAAAACATTCCATGCAGTGAGCTTGGTATTTATACAATGGGAAGTAAAACATTATGTGCAGTGAGCTTAGTATTCATACAATGGGAAATAAAACATTCTGTGCAGTGAGCTTGGTATTCATACAATGGGAAGTAAAACATTCCATGCAGTGAGCTTGGTATTTATACAATGGGAAGTAAAACATTATGTGCAGTGAGCTTAGTATTCATACAATGGGAAATAAAACATTCTGTGCTGTGAGCTTAGTAGTCATACAATGGGAAATAATACATTCCGTGCAGTGAGCTTAGTAGTCATACAATGCTAAGTAAAACATTCCGTGCAGCGAGCTTAGTATTCATACAATGGGAAGTAAAACATTCGTGCAGTGAGCTTGGTATTTATACAATGGGAAGTAAAACATTATGTGCAGTGAGCTTAGTAGTCATACAATGGGAAGTAATACATTCCGTGCAGTGAGCTTAGTATTCATACAATGCTAAGTAAAACATTCCGTGCAGCGAGCTTAGTATTCATACAATGGGAAGTAAAACATTCTGTGCTGTGAGCTTGGTATTCATACAATGGGAAGTAAAACATTCTGTGCAGTGAGCTTGGTATTTATACAATGGGAAGTAAAACATTCTGTGCAGTGAGCTTAGTATTCAGACAATGGGAAGTAATACATTCCTAGCAGTGAGCTTAGTATTCATACAATGGGAAGTAAAACATTCTGTGCTGTGAGCTTGGTATTCATACAATGGGAAGTAAAACATTCTGTTCAGTAAGTTTAGTATTCATACAATGGGAAGTAATACATTCCTAGCAGTGAGCTTAGTATTCATACAATGGGAAGTAAAACATTCTGTGCAGTGAGCTTAGTATTCATACAATGGGAAGTAAAACATTCTGTGCAGTGAGCTTAGTATTCATACAATGGGAAGTCAAACATTCCGTGCAGCGAGCTTAGTATTCATACAATGGGAAGTAAAACATTCCGTGCAGTGAGCTTGGTATTTATACAATGGGAAGTAAAACATTATGTGCAGTGAGCTTAGTAGTCATACAATGGGAAGTAATACATTCCGTGCAGTGAGCTTAGTATTCATACAATGCTAAGTAAAACATTCCGTGCAGTGAGCTTAGTATTCATACAATGGGAAGTAAAACATTCTGTGCTGTGAGCTTGGTATTCATACAATGGGAAGTAAAACATTCTGTGCAGTGAGCTTGGTATTTATACAATGGGAAGTAAAACATTCTGTGCAGTGAGCTTAGTATTCAGACAATGGGAAGTAATACATTCCTAGCAGTGAGCTTAGTATTCATACAATGGGAAGTAAAACATTCTGTGCTGTGAGCTTGGTATTCATACAATGGGAAGTAAAACATTCTGTTCAGTAAGTTTAGTATTCATACAATGGGAAGTAATACATTCCTAGCAGTGAGCTTAGTATTCATACAATGGGAAGTAAAACATTCTGTGCAGTGAGCTTAGTATTCATACAATGGGAAGTAAAACATTCTGTGCAGTGAGCTTAGTATTCATACAATGGGAAGTCAAACATTCTGTGCAGTGAGCTTAGTATTCATACAGTGGGAAGTCAAACATTCTGTGCAGTGAGCTTAGTATTCATACAGTGGGAAGTAAAACATTCCGTGCAGTGAGCTTAGTATTCATACAATGGGAAGTAAAACATTCCGTGCAGTGAGCTTCGTATTCATACAATGGGAAGTAAAACATTCCGTGCAGTGAGCTTCGTATTCATACAATGGGAAGTAAAACATTCCGTGCAGTGAGCTTAGTATTCATACAATGGTAAGTAAAACATTCCGTGCAGTGAGCTTCGTATTCATACAATGGGAAGTAAAACATTCCGTGCAGTGAGCTTAGTATTCATACAATGGGAAGTAAAACAGTCTGTGCAGTGAGTTTAGTATTCATACAATGGGAAGTAAAACATTCCGTGCAGTGAGCTTCGTATTCATACAATGGGAAGTAAAACATTCCGTGCAGTGAGCTTAGTTTTCATACAATGGGAAGTAAAACAGTCTGTGCTGTGAGCTTGGTATTCATACAATGGAAAGTAATACATTCCATGCTGTGAGCTTAGTATTCGTACAATGGGAAGTAAAACATTCTGTGCAGTGAGCTTAGTATTCATACTGTCTGTTAATTAATTTGGGAATAATATGACTCTGTCCCTGCAGGTAAATAATGGCTCATTGCGGATTGTTAGCGTGGAGCGAGTCAACGCAGGAATTTACACGTGTCACGCGGCCAGTGAAGAAGGGGAAGTCATGCACACCAGCCGCGTGCTAGTTCAAGGTAACCTAATTGGACAGGCAAAGTCTGCTTTACACAATGCTGTATATGGGAAATACTGTCCTGCACAGGATAGCCGTACACAATGCTGTATATGTGAAATACTGTCCTGCATAGGATAGCTGTACACAATGCTGTTTATGTGAAATACTGTCCTGCACAGGATAGCCGCACACAATGCTGTATATGTGAAATACTGCCCTCCACAGAATAGCTGTACACAATGCTGTATATGGGAAATACCGCCTTCCACAAAATAGCTGTGCACAATGCTGTATATGGGAAATACTGTCCTGCACAGGATTACTGTGCACAATGCTGTATATGTGAAATACTGCCCTCCACAGAATAGCTGTACACAATGCTGTATATGGGAAATACTGTCCTGCACAGGATAGCTGTACACAATGCTGTATATGGGAAATACTGTCCTGCACAGGACTACTGTGTACAATGCTGTATATGGGAAATACTGTGCTGCACAGGATAGCTGTACACAATGCTGTATATGGGAAATACCGTCCTGCACATGATAGCTGTACACAATGCTGTATATGGGAAATACTGTGCTGCACAGGATAGCTGTACACAGTGCTGTATATGGGAAATACTGTGCTGCACAGGATAGCTGTACACAATGCTGTATATGGGAAATACTGGGCTGTTACCAAATTTATTGAAAACTGCTGTCTGCTTGTCATTAACTTGTCTTTCCCTATTTACACCTGAGTTGGGGCAGTAAGAATTTTTAGTCCCTTTTAGATTCTATTTTGTTTAACCCCTTAAGGACACATGACATGTGTGACATGTCATGATTCCCTTTTATTCCATAAGTTTGGTCCTTAAGGGGTTAAACGTCTTTTGTAAATGGTCTTTGTTTCATCCCATAGTCATAGAAAATTGCACACGTAAAGGACCACTAAAGTTACCCAGACCCCTTTATCTCAATGAAGTTGTCTGGGTGCCGTGGCCCTATAGTTTTAACCCTGCAATGTAAAACATATTGTAGAAACTGTAATGTTTACATTCCAGGATTAAATACACCTCTAGTGGCTGTCCTGATTATAGCCTCTAGAGCAGTGGTGACGAACCTATGACACCCCCAAAACGGCAGGCGCCTACTCTGCTTCCTTGTCGGGAGGCAGGGGGAGGGATCTGTGAAGCAGCTCCCCTGTCCTCCCGTGAGCAATCTGTGTGGAGCGTTGCCGCGCGTTACCATGGCAACTCTCCATACAGCATCGCGCGGGAGGACAGGGGAGCTGCTCCCTACAATCCTTACCACCACCGGACCACCAGGGATGGCTGTGTCCCTCCTCCTTCATTAAAGGTAAGAAGAAGGAGGGAGGGAGGAATACAGATTTAGCATACCTTTTTTTTTTTTTTTTACCACCCCTCCCCCCACACAGTACACCTGCCCCACACACACAGTACCCCCACCCCCACAACCAGCACCCCTCCCGTTCCCCACAACCAGCACCCCTCCCCTTTCCCACAACCAGCACCCCTCCCCTTCCCCACAACCAGCACCCTTAACCCCAGCACCCCTACGCCCCCACACACAGCACCCCTACCCCCCCACACTTACACAGAATCCCTACCCCCCAAAGCCCAGCACCTCTACCCCCGCCCAGTACCCTTACCTTCCCACACAGCACAGCACCCCAACCACACACACATAGACACACACAGCACCCCTCAGACACACACAGCACCCCACACACACACATACACTGCACCCCTCAATGCAGTATGTGTGCGTGTATTCAGCAGTCTGTATGTGCGTGTATTCAGCAGTCTGTGTGTGTGTTTGTATTCAGCTGTCTGTGTTTGTGTGTATTCAGCAGTATGTGTGTATTCAGCGGACTGTGTGCGTGTATGTATTCAGCAGTCTGTGTGTGTATGTATTCAGCAGTCTGTGTGTATGTATTCAGCACTCTGTGTGTGTGTACTCAGCAGTCTGTCTGTCTGTGTATTCAGCGGACTGTGTGTGTGTATTCAGCAGTCTGTGTGTATGTCTTCAGCAGTCTGTGTGTATGTATTCAGCAGACGCAGACTGTGTGTGTGTATGTTCAGCACTCTGTGTGTGTGTACTCAGCAGTCTGTCTGTCTGTGTATTCAGCGGACTGTGTGTGTGTATTCAGCAGTCTGTGTGTGTGTATTCAGCAGTCTGTGTGTGTGTGTATTCAGCAGTCTGTGTGTATGTATTCAGCAGTCTGTGTGTATGTATTCAGCAGACGCAGACTGTGTGTGTGTATGTATTCAGCAGTCTGTGTGTGTGTGTGTATTCAGCAGTCTGTGTATGTATGTATTCAGCAGACGCAGACTGTGTGTGTGTATGTATAGAGCAGTCTGTGTGTGTATGTATTCAGCAGTCTGTATATATGTATTCAGCAGTCTGTGTGTGTGTGTGTATTCAGCGGACTGTATGTCTGTGTATTCAGCAGACTGTATGTTTGTGTATATTCAGCAGACTGTGTGTGTGTGTGTGTGTGTGTGTGTATTCCATTTGTTGGAGATTATATTAAATATAAGCTTAATTTTATCTATTTATATCATTATTTAAATTTGTATAATTGAACTCTCTGTTGTTGTGTTTTTCTTTTAAAACAAAAGTTATTAATTAGTTCGGACAAGTGTACGAATAGTTTTTCTAAACTTAAACCTCAGTATTCAGGTTTAATTGCCGTGTTGGCACTTTGAGGAAAAAAAAGTTGTCATGTATTGCGGTTTGGGCACTCGGGCTCAAAAAGGTTCGCCATCACTGCTCTAGAGGCTTTTCAGGCGCTTCCTGAAATTCGGTCCAGGAATCAAATACTGCTGATAGCAGCATTTGATTGGAGGAGAGCAAGATTTTTCTATGCATGCATTCTCCAATCCAATGCTTTTCTATGAGAAGCATTGGATTGGACGATATTGCAAGTGATGTCAGCTTCAATACTGACATTGATGGAGGCGGGGCTGAAGGCTGTCCTGGTGAGTTACTTGATTTATGAGAAAACTGAGTGCCTAAATTCTGGAACCAAATTAGCAGATTGACTAAGCTTTCAATATACGTCAGAAAGAGGGGATAGAAGGCAAAACCGTGCACATTTTGCCAAGCCAATATCTAAAAAAATTATGTTGTGTTTGGTATGGGAGATATGTAACTGCATTCTTGTCTTTTCCCTTTCTAGGACCCCCAACTATTGTCATCCCCCCTGAGAATACGACTGTTAATGTCTCCCAGGATGCCTTTCTAACCTGCCAGGCTGAGGCCTACCCAGCTAACCTCACCTACAGCTGGTTCCAGGGAAACAGCAATGTTTACCTCCTTAGGTAAATAATCTCAGCATCCATTTACTGCTCAGTCCTGTGAATTGGGAGTTAGCAACGGCTGATAGCTGTTATTCTATCTCTGATGGGACATAAGAGCATAAATCCCCCGCTGGAACCTCATAAAGCATATTTTTGTAGCTGTTTTTGTGTTTCTACAGTCTCGTGTCAGGTTGGTGGAGCCAGGCTCTGTTTATACCCATCAACGTGACTCACAGTTTGCACTCTTTCCCAATTTTTGTTTCAGTCGTCTCCAGTCCAGGGTACGCATTCTAGTGGACGGGAGTTTGCTGCTCCAGCAGGTCACGCCAGAAGATGCTGGGAAATACACCTGCATTCCCAGTAACGGGATGTGGAAATCGCCCTCGGCCTCCGCCTACCTCACTGTGCTGCGTATGTACCAATGTGGCTTACCTTCATCTCATGTGGACTTTTACCCCGTCCTTTAGGTTTTATTTTCTTTAAGCAGGGTCCTCACCTCTTCTTGTTACTGTAATTCAAAATTGCTTTGTTGAATTTACACATCTTGCCCACGGTTCACTTATTTTATGTCACTGCAGGATATATCGCCACTTTATCAATAATTATAATTTAGAATGAACACCCCAGGTAGTAGATACTTTAATGTATAGAAAAGAGAGCAAGGATTATTTTGATGGAGGAATATCCATAGTGATTGTCCGCTCTTCAAAATACGCCAAGCAGATAAGACTTGCTGATGTCAAAGATCCAGGGAAATAGTCCAGAAAAGAGTACAATG
>OW240914.1:72527340-72558929 GCA_933207985.1 Pelobates cultripes | reverse complement strand
CAACTTAAATTTTGGTTTATCCTTTAGAGTAAAAAAAAAAATAATCTTAAATTTGGTGTTGCTTGTAGCTGATCCGCTGTATTAAAATGTTAGCTTTGTCTTATAAGCCCAGGTATTAAAAAGAATTGACAGTGCTTTATTTTGCTTCTACGAAGCAGCAGCCCTTGGGAGCGCAGCTATGAAAATAGAAATACCCTTGGGGGGGAAAAAACGAATAAAATAGGTAATTAAACTTCCTTTAAGAAATTGGCTGAATTGTGAGGCTCATTTTCTTCCACAGCTGCTTTAATGTGGATTTAACTCAAATTGTTCATTATAGTTTAATGAGATGGGAGAGATCCAGTATATTGTTCACAGTAGATTGTGGTACGTATTGTAATTTTTATTAAAGCCTGACTGTGGAAAGTTCTGTTTCAAAGGGAACTCAAATTTTTAACAACTAATAAGCGCCAGACCTACCAAGAATTGAGACATAGAATAACTTTCATCACAGTGGGATAACTATCCATAATTAATAATTTCATAGATCATTAAAGAAAACTGGGGGGAAAAATTGAAAAGCCAATTTTGAATTGACTCTTTCTGTGCCTCTGTATGGAAGAGTTATAATGTCTGATCGCCTTCAAAGTATTGTGCTGTGTGTTCCTATAGCCCTCGAAGGGATACATAAAAAATAATACTTTCTACAATCGCTTTTTGCTGTTCGATATCTTATAATGCTCTCTGCTACAATTTGAAAATTCCAGTTCAAGAAAACTTTGTATACTATGAAGATTTATGAAATATAAACATTTATATGTCTTATCTTTTTTGTTTACATGTTCAGTTCATTTAGAATATGTTCGCTTCAGCCTGTAGAACTGCGGTTTTAATTGATGGTCTGCCTAAAGTCTGTCTATTAAACACTCCCTGTTGTTCTCATCATCTTACTGGCTGTGCTGGGATGTAACATAGGCTTCCAACTGAAGGAGCACAATTATATATGAAAAGACTGAGAGGAAGGCGCATCAGACAGTCTGTCTACATGTAATTCTAAGCAAGTAACAAAGTTTGAAAGTGGAACACTGAATGAGGCTTCTAAATGAAAAACAGCTTATTCTCTTCAGTAGAGTCAGGCATTCTGAAACTATTAAACACCGCAACTGCTATAAAAATAAAGTCAAGACACAATAGATGCCTGTCTAAAGACATGGATCTATATGGAGATTTTTAATAATTTTGATTTTAAGGATGCGAAATACATATAGCGTCATAATGTGATTTAATCTTACATACTACATTAAGATGCAATCATAGTATGTATGTGTATATATATAGCAAATATCACCTGACTCCAAGGCTCCTAAAAACCACAAGTTTCACTGCTATAAACATATGCTCTCTGGTTAGTGTGTGTGTGTGTGTGTGTGTGTGTGTGTGTGTGTGTGTGTGTGTGTGTGTGTGTGTTTTTGCAGACCACTTTTTTTGTTACTGAAAAAATTGATTCATCCATGACATTTAATTGGCCTGTTACGCAAATTGTAATATGACACAGGATTTCATTGATTGGGATGATATCCATACCTTGTGGCCAATCCAGTGTCAGCAGTGAAACTTGTGGTTTTTAGGAGCCTCGGAGTCAGGTGATGATATTTGCTATATCACTGGTGGCACATGTTAAGGTTATGTCATTCTATCACACGTGCAGGACAAACATGGGGCGGGCATGCCGCCCTTACAAGCTGTGAACCAGAGCTGCACACGTGGAGTGCTCTGCTGGAGATCTGTTCTGGGACAGTTGGAATTACATAATCTATTCTCTTGCTTTGTGCTGACTCTGTAAACTGGGTCTACAGATTACATTAAAGGGACACTATAGTTACCAAAACAACTTTAGTTTAATCAAGCAGTTTTTATATATAGATCGTGCCCCTGCTGTCTCACTGTTCAATTCTCTGCCATTTATTGTTTAATCACTTTGATTATGCAGCCCCTCGTCACACCTCCCTGCATGTGACTTGCATAGCCTTACTAAACATTTCCTGTAAAGAGTCATATAATGTTTACACATCCTTTATTTCAAATTCTGTTTAATTTAGAATTCATTATCTCCTGCACTGCTAATAGCTTGCTAGACCTTGCAGGAGCCTCCTGTGTGTGATTAAAGTTCAATTTACAGAGCAGTAGATAAAAAGGTCTAAAGTGCATTAACATCTGATTGAAAATTAAATTTTTTTTTTTTTTTATGCAGGCTGTGTGAGTCACAGCCAGGAGTGGTGTGGCTAGGGCTGCATAAACAGAAGCAAAAGTAATACAACTCCTAAATGGAAGAGAATCGAGCAGTGAAACTTCAGAGGCAAGATTGATACACAGAAACTGCTTTATTAAGCTAAAGTTGTTTTGATGATTATAGTGTCCCTATAATGAATTTTGGAGAGGGTTTCACACATGAGAGAGAGTCCAAAGTGTATTTATGTATGTATCCCTTTTTTTCAAATAGGTAGAAAAACATATTGAGAGCTCCATGGGAGTTTATTCTTCTAAAACATTTTACAAAGTGTACATTATTTTAAAAAAAAAATCACAATAGATAAAACTACTCAGATTGAAGTAGGGAAGCTGGATGACTGTGTTGGCTTAGTTTGAAACTTGTTTGTGCACAAATCTGCACAGGTATGCATCTGTACATCTTTATCTGTTTATTTGGATTATTTTATTATTTCACTGTAGCTAAAGTATGAATGCCTGGAGTACCCCTTTAATGTGATACCAAATGTATATTGTTTTTGTTAGAGTGGTAGACATTTATTTTATTTATCTATTTATGTATTTATAAAATATTTTACCAGGATGGATACATTGAGATTTCTCTCGTTTTCAAGCATGTCCTGGGTCCACAAATACTTGTTACAATATTACAAAAATACAATATACAAACTGTAAATAAATATACACATACACACATATATAAATTTAATACATAACAGGTTATAAATATAGTGAGCCATGACAGGTGCATTCTGTATTGAGGTACGTTGCCATAGATCCTTTAAAAGATTTTAGATTAAATGAAGATTTGACATGTTTCCCTGAGGTTATTCCATAATTGCGGTGCTCTGTAGGAAAATGAGGATCGAGCCACTTTATTTTTGTAATGTGGTATGCTAAATACCGTGCTAGTACTAGATTGGAGGTTATAGGAGGTGGGAACAGCCGGGGAGAGCATTCTAGCCAGGTACGGTGGGAGCTTCCCAGAAATGCTCTTATGCACAAGGCTGGAAATATAAAGAGTGCGTTGGGATTCCAGCGACAGCCAGTTTAGCTCTTTTCACATGTCACAATGGTGGGTAAAGTAATTACATTCTTGTACAAAGCGGCAGAACGAATTTTATAACGTATTAAGTTTATTAAGGTGGGTTTGCAGTGCGGGTGCGTACAATACATCCCGATAATCAATGACCGGCATTGACCTTTGTTGCACTATCCGTTTCCTTACTGCAGTGCTTAGGCAGGATTTGTTTCTGTACAGGACACCTAGTTTTGGGTAAAGCTTTGAAGAGATTTTTTTAATGTGAAGGCCAAAGGATAGCTTGGGGTCTAGCAACATACCTCAATATTTAAAAGAGCAGACTGCTGACAGCGTGCTATTTGAATTTGTTCTGATACACAATTGTTGATTTTGTAGTTTACATAATTTAGGTACAGTTCCAAAGCGCATTGTAACGGTTTTGTCAGTGTTTGCGAAGAGTTTGGTATCCGCTATCCACTTTTCTACCTCTGTGAATTGGTTTTGGAGCACAGCCTCAAGCTGCGGTAGCTTGGGTTTACTAGCGTAGATGACAGTGTCATCTGCATACACGTGTGCAGTTGAGGATTTGCAGACGTTAGGCAGATCATTTATAAATTATGTGAATAGTAGGGGGCCAAGTATGGAGCCTTGGGGAACACCATACGTGACAGGCAGAGGGAGGGAAGCGCTATCAGAAATGGCCACATATTGCAATTGGTCTGAAACATATGATCGAAACCAGGTTAGCAGACGAACACCTACGCCTGAATTTTTAATCTTTTGCAAAAGAATGCCATGGTCTACTGTGTCAAAGGCATTGCCAAAATCAAGGAAAATACCTCCAGTTAAGTCTCCTTGTTCCATGCCGAAAGCATGCTTGATCAGGGGTCAGATAATTTGATCGTTGATAATATTCACATAGTTGCGCATGGACGCATTTATCCAAGATTTTTGACAATACAGGGAGCAGTGATATTGGGCGATAGTTAGATACCAAAGTACTTTTATGATAAGGTACTACTTTTGCAGTCTTCCAAAGTTTGGGTATGTATCCAGACACCAGGGATTCATTGATAAGGGGAGTGACAGGTTTAACAATTGCTGGAGCACTGAGCTTCAGCAACATTGCTGGGATTTGATTTGGTCCACAATGGTTTTTCATTTTTAAATTATTAAGATGTTTATTAACGACACTAACAGGCACAGGTCTGAACCTTAATTTTTCTATATGAGGATTTTGAAGATTCGGCAGGGCCTGATCTTTATTTGTAGTCTGTAAATGAGTGTCATTTGTTATCTTAGCAACCAGGGTGGTAGCACATCCAACAAAATAATTATTAAAGGCATTTGCTACCTCTGCTGTGTTTGGTTGTCCATTTTGACAGTGAAGGGTTGGGAGTAGATTGCGGGGGTTTCTATGCGATTTTAATGATTTCCCAGAAGTTTCTTGGGTTTAATAGGTTGTTGTTCAAATTTTCACTGAAATATTGGGCCTTTGCCATTTTTGTTTGTTTTGTGCATGCATTTCGCCATTAGACATCTTTTTTTGTTTGGCCATATAGAGAATGGGATACTTTATAATTTTGTGAGGTGCGGGTAGGAGGGCTATTTTTTGTAAACCAGCACTCAGCAGATAAGTTAGAGGAACAGAGCAGGCCATGGTGTATGATAATTTGTGTTCCAGTTTGAGGTGTGTGCTTATGCTGGTAGTGGTGTGAACAAAATTGGATTGAGAAAAGGGTTATTAAGAATAACAGTATGGTTATATTTGGATTCATGTTAGTGGTATGAGGTGTGAAGATGAAAACAAAACACAAATAGTGAAAAATAAAAAGATAAATAAAAGTATATAATATTTGTGTGTGATATAAAGCTATTTGTAGGGAGAGAGGGTATGTGTTCTATAGGGTTCTATAGGGTTAAGAGATTGGAAGGGTGTGCTGATCAGTGTTTGCACCTGTTATTTCAGGAGAATTAAAGTTGTGTGGGAAACTATCTATAAATGAGGAAATGAGCATGGGGTGGGTAGGGTGATACCCTTCATATTGTGTTTTTTCTTTTTTATTGACTAGTGCAGTGATGGCGAACCTATGGCACGCGTGCCACAGGTGGCACGCCGGGCCCTTTCTGTGGGCACGCGGCCACAGGTTCGCCATCAATGCAGAGTAGGCGCCTGCCCGCCCGAAACGGCAGGCGCCTACTCTGCTTCCGGGTCGGGAGGCAGGGGGAGGGCTCTAGGAAGCAGCTCCCCTGTCCTCCCGCGCGATGCTGTGTGGAGCATTGCGTGGGAGGACAGGGGAGCTGCTTCCTGGAGCCCTCCCCCTGCAGTGCTTACCACCACCGGACCACCAGGGATCGCTGTGTACCCCCTTACCCCCCCAGAAGTAACCCCTACCCCCCCCCAGCAGTAACCCCTACCCCCAGAAGTAACCCCCACCCCCAGAAGTAACCCCACTCCCCCAGCAGTAACCCCCACCCAGCAGTAACCCCTACCCCTGCCCAGCAGTAACCCCTAACCCCCTGTAGCAGCACCCCTTCTAACCCCCCAGCAGTACCCCCACCCTCCCCAGCAGTAACCCCTCACCCCCCTCCCAGCAGTAACCCCCACCTCCCAGCAGTAACCCCTACCCTCCCCAGCAGTACCCCTACCCCCAGCAGCAACCCCCACCCTCCCCAGCAGTAACCCCACCTCCCCCAGCAGTAACCTCTTTTCACCCCTTCCCCAGCAGTAACCCCCCACCCCTTCCCCAGTAACCCCACCTTGCCCAGCAGTAACCCCACCCCAGCAAACCCCCACCCCTCCCCCAGCAGTAACCCCCACCCCCCAGCAGTAACCCCTCACCCCCAGCGCATAAGCAGTAACCACACCACCCTCCCAGCAGTAACCACTACCTCCCCCCAGCAGGTAACCCCCTACCCCTCCCCAGCAGTAACCCCACCCTCCCCAGCAACCCCCCAACCCCCAGCAGTAACCCCTACCCCTCCCCAGCAGTACCTCTAATCTCCCCCAGCAGTACCTCCTACCCCCCCAGAAGTTCCCATCCCCCACACACAGTACTTATTCCCCCACACACAGGCACCCCCACACACAGTACCCCAACCCTCCCAGCAGTACTCCTATCCCCACACAGTACCCCAACCCTCCCAGCAGTACCCCTACCCCCCTCACACAGTACCCCTACCCTCCCAGCAGTACCCCTACCCCTCCGCAGCACCCTTACACATATAGCACACACACAGCACCCCCCACACACACACACAGCACCCCTCACATACAACACTCACACACACACGCACCCCCCACCTCAATGCAGTATGTGTGTATTCAGCAGTCTGTGTGTGTGTGCGTGTATTCAGCAGTCTGTCTGTGTTTGCGTGTATTCAGCGGTCTGTGTGTGTGTACTCAGCAGTCTGTGTGTGTGTGTACTCAGTAGTCTGTGTGTATTCAGCAGTCTGTGTGTGTGTATTCAGCAGTGTGTGTGTGTGTATTCAGCAGTGTGTGTGTGTGTGTATTCAGCAGTGTGTGTGTGTGTGTGTATTCAGCAGTGTGTGTGTGTACTCTGCAGTCTGTGTGTGTACTCTGCAGTCTGTGTGTGTACTCTGCAGTCTGTGTGTGTACTCTGCAGTCTGTGTGTGTACTCTGCAGTCTGTGTGTGTGTGTGTACTCAGCAGTCTGTATGTGTATTCATCAGTCTCTCTATTCAGCAGTCTTGTGTGTGTGTATTCAGCAGACTGTGTGTATGTATTGCATTTGTTGGAGATACTAATAAATATAAGCTTAATTTTATCTATTATATTATATCATTATTTAAAATTTGTATCATTGAACTCTCTGTGTTCTTTTAAAACAAAAGTTATTAGTTCGGACAACAGTACGAGTTGTTTTTTTCTAAACTTAAACCTCAGTATTTGGGTTTAATTGCCGTGTTGGCACTTTAAGGAGAAAAAATGTTGGCATGTATTGCGGTTTGGGCACTCGGGCTCAAAAAGGTTCGCCATCACTGGACTAGTGTAACTTTTGTGTTTTTCTACATGCCATTGTATATTGACTGCTCTATCACTGCTGATCAACCTTCACATGGTTATTGACAACATAAGTGTCCTCCTGGTGCTCAGCTGGAAGAGTCATAATGTCTGCCTGTTGGAGTGTGTGAGCACTGAGAGTTTCACAGCAATTGCTAATTAGGGAAACCATATCGAGAAGCAGACAAATGACACATATCTGCTGCATGGGGCTAAAACAGTAGATGTAAAAAAAAAAAAAAAAAAAAAGTGTGTTCCATTTTCTCCCTTGGTAAGTTCAATGTACATCAATTGTTGTTCTTTGAAACACTTGGTGGTAAAAAGCAGGACCTTCCTAAATAACGGGATGGCTATTTCAGACACAGCTGCTGTAGTCACGCTCCTTGAACATCAGAAATGGACTGCAGCCAACTTGCTTAGAATTTGCGGTCAGACTGCAATAGAATAGCCAACTCAGTCAATATTCTCTATTTTAAGGGTAAAATATATAGACAAACTGTGATAATTGCAGATAAACCGTCAACTGCAATAGAATTGCTTACCAGGGTATATTCAGCTGAATAAGCTCTAAACCAATGTACTTTTCAGATTGCATGCCATATGTATAAAAAAAAAATAAAACAAATAACTGCAAAATTTAAGGAATGCAATTTATTCTGAAAATTGAATTCAATCCCCCAACCCCCTTTTAATGGTCGAAGGAATGCATATCAAAAGAAGAGACACTAATTCAGGTCAAATCCAATAGTCTTGGATTCCCCTCCCCTCTTTAACACTTCTGTGTTCTATCTTTTGAACCAATTTTGTATCCCAGTGCAAGTATTTTCATTGAGAGAATCTTCTAGTTTGTTCTGCAAAACTCTGAAGCCCATGTTGTTGTTGTTATATATTTTTTATAACCTATTACAGTCAAACTTTGGTACAGAAATCATTCCTATTATTTAAATGCTGCCTCTCTTCGTGTCCGCCTTCAAAGAGTTCTAGCCTTCTGAACTTGATCCGTTCTTCATCTTTTCTGGATTATACCCTCCATCTTGCCATGTTTCCCAAAAGCAAAGTTAAAGATTATGGAAACAATAAGGTGCAGTCCTGTACAGACCAAGATGCAAAATGAATTCAATACTCATGGCTTTACCCATGTTATTAACATGCCTGATCTCCCAATAATCATGCTGACACTTACACTTTAGGTCCTTTTCAAAATCTACATTAACATTTCCTGTAATTGGAGTACAGTACCAGACTTTGAATTCAGACCTGACCCGTTACGTCATTTGTCTCTTCTCTGTGCCACCAGTTTCCTTCATGTGAATTTGAGCATCACCAAGCCACCACCATGCTTGACTATAGGCAGTGTTCTTTTTAGCGTACACTGCATTCTTCTTCCTCTAGACCTACTGCTGATCTATTGGTCCGAAAAGTTCCAGTTTTGTTTTTGCTCCACAGAACAGAATCCCAAAACGTGTGTGTGTGTGTGTGTGTGTGTGTGTGTGTATATGTATGTGTGTGTATATATATGTATATATATGATTTTTCGAGCATATTAAAGCTGATTTTTCTTGTGATTTTGGGTCAGTAGTGGCGTACACCAAGTTCTGGCATGTTAATCTTCTGTGTTTAGTACTTGCCTTACTGTTCTCACTGAAACCTCAGTGCCTGTTGCCACCAGGTCTTGCTGCAGGTCTCTTGCAGTCACTCGAGGGTTTTCACAGTCTGCCTTCACAGAAATCTGATTGCAACCATTGATAGCTTCCTTTTCTGCCCCTTCCAGGCAGGGGCGGATCCAGAACCAAATCTCGGGAGGGGCACTTAAGTGGGCTAGAGCGGGGTGAAACAGGCTGCAGCGGAGGAATAGGGGACTCTTGTTTAGGGGATAGAGGCTGTACACATATGCGGCCACACACAGTGATATGGAAACACAATAACAGATACAGACACATACACTGGCACACCCACAGATACAAACCTATACCTACACAGGCACACACACACACACACACACACACTGGCACACAAACACACTGGCACATAGATACACACATACCTACACATGCACACTGGCGAAACCGCACACACACATCCCTACACATACACAGAATGACACACATACAAGGTAATAGAATATACAGGCATAACTCCAGGTACTGAAGGTGTATTTATTGGAGGGTAGAACACGTTTCAGCCCTTGGGGGCCTTAATCATGTTTAAGTCCCTCTAGGGCTGAAAAGTTGCACTTTTATGTGGTGTTCTACCCTCAAATAAATACACCTTCAGTACCTGGTGTGTTGCCTGTATATTCTATTACCTTGTATTGTTGGACGGATTAGCAGTGTCTATCTATTCCAGAGCACCTTTGAGGCTGTGGACCAGAGTGAAAAGCGGAACCTGAGTGCAGTGGACGACGTTGTCTGTGGTACACACACAGATACATACTCACAGATACACATTAACACTCACAGATTCACACACTGACACTCCGATACACACAGATGTCCACATACCTAAACATACACACAGATGTCCACATACCTAAACATACACACAGATGTCCACATACCTAAACATACGCACTGGCACACAGATGCACACATACACACATACCTAAACATACACACTGACACACACAGATGTACACAGATGTACACATATCTAAACATACACACACAGATGTCCACATACCTAAACATACACACTGACACACACAGAAGTACACAGATGTACACATATCTAAACATACACACACAGATGTCCACATACCTAAACATACACACTGACACACACAGATGTCCACATATCTAAACATACACACTGACACACACAGATGTCCACATATCTAAACATACACACTGACACACACACACAAATTGCAGCTTCCATAATGTTAAGCACCCTCCCCTCTCCCCTCTGCTTAAATACCTTTTCTTTGCAGGAAGGTGACTTCCTGAGGCTGGCTGAGCCTGATGGGAGTCTGAAGCTGCAGAGCTCTCTCTCCTCCCTCCTCCTTCTCTTCCAGCTGCCTGCTGAATGTGTCTTCTCTCCCAGCTGCCTGTGTCTTCTCTCCCAGCTTCATCCTGGGTGTTCTCAGCCCGCGCGGTCTGTATGCTGGGAGGAAGTAACAGTCACTTCCTCCCAGCACTCCCTGCAACTTTAAAGGGCCCGGTCTGCCAAAGGGCTGCAGCACCCGACCGAGCCCCTAATGAGGTCGCTCAACTGATGGCAGCTGCACTATTTTCTCGGGGGGGGCAATTGCCCCGTTGCCCCCCCCCCCCTGGATCCGCCACTGCTTCCAGGTAATGTAACCAATGTCCCTTCAACTTTGAACTTGCGAACCATGCTTCCAACAGTGTCTCTAGGAACATTCAGTGCATTCACTATCTTTTTGTATCCTGTTCCTTGTTTGTGACAGTCAATGATCTCTTCTCTTAACTTTGTGGACCATTCTTTTGACTCATAGTTCTAACTTGCAGTCAAATGTGACACTCACTCATTCGAGCTATTTTAATTGCTGTTTTTTGATGTGTTCATTGCAAACAGCTAAAAGTCTGTAAATTATGACAATTAACCTGATTTTCAATAGGGGTCGAATAATTTTGATTACGTTTGTGTGTGTGTGTGTGTGTGTGTGTGTGTATATAATTATAAAATGTATTGCCAACACAGCAATTAACCATGAAAACAGAAGTCGGGCTGTGTGTGATATGTATGGTTGGTGTTTATTTCAATGTAACTTCATTAGTAAAATCAAATAGATAAATGCTTCCTTTCCTCATATGATTATTTGTTCGTTTTTTTTTTCTTTTCAGGAAGGTCATACAGTAGGGGTTAACAATAAATAACTAGTGGTCCAGTGGGGGGGGTAATGATACTTTTATGGTTCACTGGAGTGGTTTTACGAACAATTCCCTGGTGGTCCGGTGGTGGAGTGTATGGTCTGCACCTTCACCTGGTTCAGACCATATCAATTGCTCTGAAGATTAATATGGTCTACACTTGACCACCATGGAATCCTTTTTTTGTATCTAATATATTGCCAATTTTAATGGGGGTATCAGTATGCTCTGACACTTCACAGTATCACTGTCCCTCAGATTACCGCAACATGACGTACCTCCTGCTCACTTACCAACAGATAGGCCTCCACATGCCAATTGTTCACCGTCACCTGTATAGGACATAAAATAAGGAATTCTGACTCTAAATTTTAAATGACATATAGGCAAACTTGAGTCACCCATACTTCTGTGCTGTCATACAGAAAAGTCATCAAACTCAATTGCGCTTTCATCAATATCTTTATTGTATTGTGCAGTTTGCTTGTGCTCTTACAATACATTTAGAGCCGAGCCAATACTTCATTGCACTCTCATTGTCTGTCTATTAAGTGGACTTGCATGCTACAAACAAACCACTCTGAGCTTGTAGGTTTATTTGAAATTAAATTTCCATTATGCAGTGGAATATACCAGAAGATATTTACTGTAAAGTATAGGCTTTTTGTTAAAACTGTTTTAAAGATTTGAGTTTGTTCATACAGTCGCTAATGCCAAGCCAGCAATTTATGTTCAAATTCTGTATTATTATTTTTATTATTATTATTGGTATTTATATAGCGCCATCTAATTCTGCAGTGCTTTACAATATTATTAAAGGGGGGATTACAATAAATTAGACAATTACACAGGAACAATAGGTAGATGAGGGCTCTGCTCAAACGAGCGTACAGTCTTAGTAGTAATGCCTAATACTGGCCTTATGGAAGTATCGGCCCGGTGTATAGGTTGATATTCTGTGTTATACAGTGATGCCTAATAATGAATAATTACTGATAATTTCGTTTTTTTTGGTTTTTAACTTACTAAAAAATGAGAGAGGGGACAATCCTATTACAGAAGATGTGTTATGCTTTGCTTATCACAAACCGAGGATTGACAAAATAAATTTGGTCTGATATTCTTTCTCTGGAACCATTTGGTACTTTTGGAAATTCGGATTTTAAAAATATCAGATGGATATAGCTGATGGTGAGCAAAAACACCATTCAAAACAGAATTTCAAGCTATGCACAGATATACAGAGATCTTGAGATAAGTCAGAGCGCTCTGATTTGGCAATCCAGTTTTTCTTTTAACAGTATCAATGTGACTTAATGGATATTTATTTGCCCTTTATTATTTTAAATGATTTAAATATAAAGTAGACACCTGATGGTTATTTTTTTATATACAGGTATTAGATGTATTAGCCTCCCCTCACTATTAAAAGGTTAAGGATAGGTAGGGTACTTTATTTTGGGGTTGGCTTGGAGCTTGAGTACCCCTATTCACGATTGGGAGTGGCATGTCCACTCCCCCTTGTATATTTAGTTAGAGCTCCATCCATCCATCACCAGTGGGTAGAGGTAGGACAAAAAGGTCCCTTGTTAATTAAGTCCACTTTGCTTTATTTTTCTTTAATTCATAGCCCCACTATGGGTGTAGGGGGGGAGTGGAGAGGTAGAGCACGGGGATGAACCTGTACCAGGTCCTCCCTGTACCTTACTAGTGATCGTCTTTACAGCTCACTGTTTAGCAGACATGCCCAGTCTTGTAGCGGGTGGTGGCATGGTGGAGGTTTTAAACCTCCTTTGCACTAATATAGAGTTCATTCAGACCCCCTTTTTATTAAAACTATTTGCCCACTGGCTGCTAGTGCTGGCAGCAGGCAAATTGTTTAAAAAATATATAATGAAAAGAATGTACTAACAGCTTTTAGCTGTCGAATCCAATAGGCCCATTTAACAGCCTATATTTTCAATGTAATCTATAGGCTTCAGATTCTGTATGGTTTTTCAGCTCCTGCTCAGAATTTCACTGTTGGAATTAAATTGATCCATACCATTAAATGGCTTATTGGGAGCAGAAATACTGCCGATACACATGATAGGCTGATATGTAATCAAGACCTTTGGCTGGGTCTTTATTAAGTGTTCTTGCTTAGCAAGACCACTTTATGTTATCTCACATATATATTATTAAGTGTTCTTGCATAGCAAGACCACTTATTGTTATCTCACATATATATTATTATTCTTATTATAGCCAAATTTGCCACCCTAACTCCTCCCACAGCTTTTACACTACATAGACAAAAATGTACCAAAACGTGCAGATTGTTCCCGATCGGATTGCTATTACTTTGTGGAACGTTTCGCCGAATGGTTCACGGAATATCGTCGTTTTTGTGGCACAATTTGTCCCATAGGAATGAATGGCAAACCTAGAGTGGGAGCTGCCCAAAGCTGAAAAATCAGGACATGATTTCTAAACTGTCACCACTCCCTTATTTTCAGGCCCACCTACACAAATCTTATATCAAAACGTTCAGCTATCCCTGCTGCCACTAAATATGTCAACGGCTAAGCCATAGTCCTGATAGTTTTCACAATATAATCATTTGTTTGCAACTAACGCCGTCCATTGACATTCATTGAAACTTCACTCTACAAAGATCAAATTTGAAGTGCAATTTCTAAACTGCGACTGTGCCTTCATTTTTAATATTTCAGAGACATACTATGCATCAAAATGTAGGTCTGGGTCTTGTGATTCTCACAATATAAAGCTATTCGCTGTAGGATTTATAGTTTTTAAAATACGACCGTTTGAAGATGGCAACCACTAAAATACTCTGACCTGTGTCAAGCTGCAGCAGCAAGTGATGTCATAGACAGGGCCTTTTGAACACCTGCTAATGGTTTTATAAATGTATGGTTTAATGTAACTGTGCAACAACGTTGCAATTAAATGTGCTAAATAAATGATAACAGTTACTCCGCCCACTCCAGTTGTAGACTACTGGTGGAGGCAAGAACACTTCACACAATTTCCCCAGAAATTGTAGCTTTTCTAGTTCTTATTCTTATTATAGCCAAATTTACCACCCTAACTCCTCCCACAGTTTTTACACTACATAGACAGAAATATACCAAAACGTGTGGATTGTTCCCGATTGGATTGCTATTACTTTGTGGAACGTTTCGCCGAATGGTTCACGGAATATCGTCGTTCTTGTGGCGAAATTGGTCCCATAGGAATGAATGGCAAAATGTTCAAAACTAGAGTGGGAGCTGGCAAAAGCTGAAAAATCAGGACATGATTTCTAAACTGCCACCACTCCCTCATTTTCAAGCCCACCTACACAAATATTATATCAAAACGTTCAGCTATCCCTGCTGCCACTAAAAATGTCCACGGCTAAGCCATAGTCCTGATAGTTTTCACACTATGACCATTTGTTTGCAACTCACGCCATACATTGACATTCATTGAAACTCCACTCTAGCCAGCTCAAATTTGAAGGGTAATTTCTAAACTGCGACTGTGCCGTAATGTTTAATATTCCAGAGACATACTATGCATCACAATGTAGGTCTGGGTCTTGTGATTCTCACAATATAAAGCTCTTCGCTGTAGGATGTATAGTTTTTAAAATACGACCGTTTGAAGATGGCAACCGCCAAAATACTCTGACCTATGCCAGGCTGGAGCAGCAAGTGATGTCATAGACAGGGCCTTTTGTACACCTGCTAATGTTTTTATAAATGTATGTTTTAATGTAACTGTGAAGCACTTTGGGCAACAACATTGCAATTACATGTGCTATATAAATAAATAAATAAAAGTTGAAATGCATTTCTCACTCTATCAAATTTGATCAATCAAGTGTAATGTTTACTATCTTTACTCCAAACACTCTACACAGTTACTCTGCCCCTTTCCAACCTTTCCACAGTTACTCCAACCACACAACAGTTACTCAAGCCACTCCACCCAGTTCCTCCGCCCACTCCAGTTGTAGACTACTGGTGGAGGCAAGAACACTTCACACAATTTCCCCAGAAATTGTAGCTTTTCTAGTTATTTATATGCCCCATTTATAATAAACCGTAGAACTGTGTGAAATGTGTTAATATCCCTGTGATTACCATTTACATATATTCACATCGAAAGGAACACTCCAAGCCCCTAGAGCACTGCAGTTGTAACTGCGCAAATAACAGTTACTAAACTTTGCCTTCGATTTTAATATTTTTGGATAGCATTTTCAAATGGTTTAATATTTTGAAAAGTCTTTTTATTACTTTGTATTAACTATATATAATCAATTTTAAACAAAAATATGCACAGCAGTCAAACCATAAGACTTGCTTTTCCCACAGAAATCACAAATCTGCAGTGGTGTTACTACGCCATTGGAAAAACTTACCTAAAATTATTAACTTGAGGCCTTTATTGGGTCTTTCCTCATTTGGCATAGTTGAACACCGAACCTTGTCCGAGAGCAATATGGCAGATTTAATTTACTCATTTAATCAGCAGTCTCTGACATTTTTTGACATTACATTATGCTTTCTCAGTTTCTTACAGACATTGCTAGGAACTTTTTGAAACTGCAGTGCTATTTAAAAAAAAAAAATTCCACTACGTAATCAAATCAGTGGAGGAGCCGAGAAAAATAAAATGCTCTTCCTTGTTCGCCCCTGCAGGGCCTGCGTTATCAAAGCGCCTGCTATGTGCCTTCACGTACCGAGGGGAGATCAGAAATCTCCCCCACCAGCACTTTGCTGGCAGCCAGCAGGGGAGGGAGAGCAGACCCCGGAACTCTGCCTGCAGCTCCTCCAGGTCCTCCTCTTGAAAGCACAGTGCACACACTCACTCACACACACACACACACTACAGACCCTATCCTGGCAACCCCCATTTAAGTTGGAAAACTGTTCTTAAACGGTTTGACCACTTACTCTGGGAGGGTGCCACGGCACTCCTGGTACCACAACCACTACAGAGATCTGCAGTGGTTATTGTGCCTGGATTGCCCCTGTAAATAATCCCCAAGTGTCCCTCCCGACATTCGGTTCTGGATTTGTCCCTATATTAAATGCATCTCACCTAGTACATCAAATTCCACAATTTATCAAACTCATGGGGAAAAAAAAAATCATGTGCATCATAAATAATTCAATATTTTAAATATATTGTAGGCATATGTCTGTTTTTTTAATTCTACGTTATGTAAGTTGTTGTTGTTGTTATTATTGCCATTTATATAGCGCCAACAGATTCCGTAGTGTTTTACAATATTATGAGAGGGCGGATGTAACTATAAATAGGACAATTACAAGAAAACTTACAGGAACGATAGGTTGAAGAGGACCCTGCTAAAACAGTCTATAGGAGGTGGGATATAAGAAAAGTTAATGTTTTGCTGTATTTCTCTTTGTTGTTGCACCTATTGTGTAAAAAAAGAATAAATAATTGAACAACGTTGTGCATGGTGGAGAAATACTACGGCAAGCAGGTTTGTGGGGTTTTTTGCGTTGACCGCTACTGGCCAGATCACTGGTCCCGGAAAAAGTCCATATATGCTTAAGCATATATTCCAAGCACCATAATCACTGCATCCTGCTGTGTTTGGCACCCTCCTAGAATAATTTGTCTACAATGGTATGACAATTTGCTTAACTCATCCCTGACGCCTACAACCCTGCCTCCCAATTAATAATGCAGGAGAACCTGTTTTATTTATTTATTTATTTTTAACTCCTTAAGTACAAATGACATGTGTGACATGTCATGATTCCCTTTTATTCCAGAAGTTTGGTCCTTGAGGGGTTAAATTGTGTAGATTTAGGGTCCCTCATTGTGTTATTAAAAATGTTAGTCACCTTTTTTTACAGTGGCAAGACCATCTTCTCTTCTCACCTCCAATTGTTCCTTGGAAGCTCATAAATACTGATGATCTCCTGACCAAATGCCATAATTGGCACATTGTGCAAATAGAATGCTTCTCATTTAGAAGAATTGAATACAATGCTTCCCTTTAAGAAGCACTCTGCCACTTTGGACACTCGTTCATAGTGAGTCATCAGGATACTTTGGAGTGTTTCTTCAAATGGGTAGCATACATGGACAGGGAATTCACATTGGCTAAAGCTATATCCCACATGCAGGGAACATCTCTAAATGTGTATAAACCCTAGGGAATATGATGGGTAGCAATATTGGATGAATACCAACAATAATAAGTTGTATATATTGGTATTTGTTTTTCTGAAATTAATGTGTTTATTGCAACAGATTCTATTGAAAACAATAGAAATCTCAATGTATCCTTCATGGTAAAATATTTTATAAATACATTTAGAATCTTTAATTAGCCAGCTCTGACCGTTTACTGATTACCAATATTAAAAGTAAAAGAGAACAAACACTTTGACCAATTAGAGAAAGGGTCCTCCAACTCCGGCCCCCAGATGTTGCTGAACTACAACTCCCATGATTCTCTGGCTATCTATGTAATTCAAAGAATCATGGGAGTTGTAGTTCAGCAACATCTGGGGGGCTAGAGTTTGAGGACTCCTGAATTAGAGCGTAAAAAGATCTTATCTTATGCTAGAAGAGATCTGAAATGATTTTCACTACTATATAATATTATAGCGAGAGAGAGAGAGAGAGAGAGAGAGAGAGCAATTTTGAATAAATAGAATGTCGGCAAATTACCAGTTAAAATACACTATCCCCTCCAACCTCCCAGCTCATCCATTTATCTCTGCAGTGTATTTGGCATAGGAAGCATAATATACATCCCCCATTGTACCCTTTCAAATGTGCACAATGATAGATCATTAGATGACTCTCACAATGCTAACAGATGGAGGGAGGCAGTAGGAGGACACGTTCCCAGGAAATGATTTTTTTTGGCAGATTGTCCATTTAATAATACAGTTTTCCAAACTGAAAAAACTATATTGTCATGTAAAATGTGAAACTGACGTATTGGCTTCTCTCCAGCAATGTGATGGAGATGGCGCAGAGCAAGACTTATTTCAAGGCATTATGAAGTCTCTAATGTTAATATTTTACGATGGATATGTCTATAAAGATCCACATGCTCAGCATAGCAAAATAAATCAAGATACATTTTAAACAATTATTGCATTAATACATGTATTGAAGGTTTTTTTTTTGTTTGTCTGTTTTTTTTGTGCTAATTTATGTACATTAAGTTTAAATCTACAATCATTGCCAAGCCATGCTTACTTACCCCATAATCTATACTATTTCTTTCTGTTTTAGATGAGAGGTTATTATATCAATTAAGTCAATCTTACCAGTATTGACAGTTATATTATGAACTAATATGAAGTGGAACTGGGACCTGTGGACACAAATGGGTCTGTAATATGTAATATGTAAATGTAATACTATGATATATTTAATATCACTGTGAGATATTTAATATCATACTGTATATTTAACTAAATATCAAATTGGCATTAAAAGAACACAAGAGTGGTTATGGTGCCAGATGTGCCCTGGTGCTCTCCCAGCATAATCTGCCAAACCATTTAGCATAGTGTGAAACTTTCCTGGGTCCCACCTGGTACCCATGTAGCATCCAGTCTTCTCAGAGCTTCAACAGAATGATTCTTTTTACTCATTCATTGGTTCAGAGTGCTCTGTCAATGTTCTCAGTCAATGAATGAGCATCTACATAGACCCCCATCGGGCACCCAGGAGGATCCAAGTAAGAAAGACTTAAGTATATTGAGGAATTTGAAGGGAAAGAAGGGGTAAAGGCTGAAGTATGGTAAGTGAGGCTAGTAGAAATAGGAAAGGAGGGAGGATGGGAAGATGGTTAGCGCCTAATCTCCAATAAGGAGAAAAATCGAGCCAGTGTACAGTTTAAGGGAGTAACATTGTATATTTACAGTGTGAGAGAGCTTTGAGGATCAGTTCGTAGCTGCTGTTGTACATTTAATAGCCAGATAGTAATTCCACTCAAACCAAGTGTACAATTTCTGTGTTTCGAGATTGGAAGAGACAGATTGCTCAAAAACTCTGACTTATTCAACCACCACATCCAATGCAGGTATCATTGCTATCACTGCTCCTCTAAGTTTGACAAACCCTAATCATATATGGTTAATTCACTAAACACCTGATTTTGTCAAGTCTCATATGTACTCAAGCCAAATATGGTCGGAATTCGGCTTGAGCAGTATGCAGCAATTGCCTGTGTGCATTCAGTGTCCAGATTAAAATTGGTGCTTTTGCATCTGAATCCTGTACAAAGTATACGATTCAGAAGATTCACAAAGCACTGATCACTGCCCAACCCCATGACCCACCAGCGGGTGGGAGCTATTTGATTAAATAAACAGGTGAGGACATCCTTCTGTTCCCATCCCAACTTTGGTCAGCAGGCCCCTAATATTATATGGGGAATGGACCAAGTGTAATCCAGTAATATAAGGGTCCTTTTTACCCAAACAGCCTTTTTATTTCTTTAATTTTTCTTTGTTTTTATGAGGAAGCTGGCCAGGAAGCACTGGCCATCCGCAACATAGTTAACCCCTGTGCCGAAGAGCAATTTTAAAGAAGCACTATAGGGTCAGGAACACAAAAATATATTTCTGACCGTATAGTGTTAAAACCACCATTTGGCCCCTTTTTGCCTCCCTACATATAGTAAAATTTTACTTGCATTCACGCCTGAAGCTGCTGACTCTGCCCCTGTCTGCCTCAGATCAGCAAGCTGTCTGCTGACATCAATAGAATTGTTGTTCTGAGACAATGCTTCCACATGGGATTGGCTGAGACTGTAAAGGAGGCAGATCGGGGCTGAGCCAGCACAAGTCAAATACAGCCCTGGCCAATCAGCATCTCCTCATAGAGATGAATTGAATAAATGAATCTCTATGAGGAAAGTTCAATGTCTGCATGCAGAGGGTGGAGACACTGTTTGGATGCATTTTAGGCAGCCATGACACACGAAGGATCTCTAACAGCTATCTGAGGAGTGGCCAGTGAAGTTATCACTAGGCTGTAATGTAACCACTGCATTTTCTCTGAATAGACAGTGTTTACAGCAAAAAACCTTAAGGGTATGATTATACTCACCAGCACAAATGCAATGAGCTGTAGTTGTTCTGGTCCCTTTAACTACGTGCTCGCTGGTTGCTAGAGCTGGCCAAGATTTGAAGCATTCGGTCCAGATTTAAGCTGTCAATCAGTATTCAGTCCAACTGAAATCCCTACCAAATTCAGACCCGTTAATGGCTTGAATTGCAAAATCTGGACATTATTCACACTATATAACAATGTCTGGATTTTGCAGTTTATATCATAGACCTTCTTAAAGAGCTAGACAAGAAGACTTGCTTGCAGCATGCACACACTGTATACATCTGTGTTTGGTCAACGAGTAGAATCCCTTTTCATGTCTCAATCAGTAGTGGCAGGCATGTAGCTGAGGTGTTGCATACAATTTACAAATGAATCCTTAACATCTGCGCATAACATGTTTACAATGTATTGGACATGCAGGAAACCATATTTTACTAGAGCAGTTTCTGCAGCTCTCATAGTCTCTCTAGCTGTGTTTCATTGAAACACATGGAATACAGATGTACATAAATTCATTCCTGAAATCGAGGAATGGTTTGTCTTCCCCTTGGTTGGGGGGGTGATTGATATTCTCCAAAGGCAATGATTAAAGTGGAACTATCACTACTGAGATATTGTTTTGTATTTTGTTAACATTGTATATCTGACTGATCTGACTTTATTTAACCCCTACAGTGCCATAGAAGGAATACATTAGAACACATTTCTCAAAATATACAAAGAACATCTTGGGGCAGTGATGCAGTACTTGTAAATCTTGCAGACATAAAGGGCTGTTTTTTTGTTGTTTTTTTGTTTTGTTTTTTTTTCTCTCCCACAATCACAGTCACCAAGAATGTGATTCTAAACTGGAATGTAGAATTTCGCAGAGGTTTCCTGGTGGTTAAAGAGTCTGTTTAAAGGATTCTTCCCTGCACTGATTTGAAAATCAAAGGTGCACTCTAAGCTACACATACCCCAACAAAGTTGCATATTTTGCACCAAAACACGCATTTGGTAGTGTATTACACTAAGCAACTGCAACATTGGCAGATTGCTGACTATTAATTTAAATTCTTTTTTTCTTTTTCTTCTTGAGTGGGTATTGGGATAGTCCACAACATCTGGAGTGCCAAAGTTGCCTACCTCTTGCATAGGGCAAGCACAGTATATGTAGAGGGGCAATATTCATTCAGTCTTCCCCCCTTTGAGATATACCGTTTCAAATGCACCATCTAGTACTAACGCATGGAAAAATAATTATTTAGGGCCAGTGTGGTATATGTAAAGGGGCTATATATTCATTGGATTGCTGCCTCTAGGGTACACCGGTCCAGGTGGACTGATGAATCCTAAGAGATTGACTAACACCAAATAAGGAAATCTCTGATTAAATGTTGGACTAATTTATCTGTACCATTGAGATATGCAGAGGATAGCCTCTTTTTTTATTTTTTTTTTGTTTCTGCATATGTGTGACTGCATAATGCCTGGATAGATCTTTTAATGTTCAAGGTGCTTTAAGAAAGACGTCTACCTTGAGCCATTATAAGAAGCTATGAGATATATGTGGCTTAGTCTAGCCACACTTTATACTAAAATGTAACAAATTTATATACTATCATCTGTCTCTACCCGCCTTGGATTATCTATACCCCTTTTTTCCTGTTCCCCTATCAGTAAATGACTGTCCGCTATCCACACATTTTCCGGCCTCTTGCAGGACAGCATAGACACATCAATCAATCCTGACTTTGTTTGAACACTAAGATTGATGTATCCTTTCTGAGCTCTTTACATAACTGATCTGCTAATAGCTGTACAGAACCTTCCTAATTAAATAACAAGAAATCTGAAGGGAATGGATATCGTTTGTGAAAGTACCTGGGAGTTTCTAACCATTTGACTGGTGGTTATCTTTCCCCTGAGCTCGATTAAGTCAAAATCCACTCACATTGTAACAATCACCAATCACTACACAATTGTTAGGAGAAGATTTATTTATATGTTGGTGTTGTTTTGTTTATTTTCTTTTCAATTTATTTGAGTTTTTGGAAATAAAAGCGATAATAGAGAATCCTTTGTGTCCTCCAAAACAGAGATTCTGCCCTCTCAATTTGGGAGGGATTTTGAACCTCTATTTTCCAAACACTCCGAGCACCTCAATCACAGCAACCCATTGTAGACATAAAAAATTGACATGTTGGTTTTCAAGCATTGTATTATATCTTACCCCAGTGCTGTATCTCTAACAGCTGTGCTTTTATTTTGCGTTCATGATTTTTTATTTTTTTTTATTTCCAGGCTACAACTGCAAAGGTAAAAATAAAATGTAGCCTGTTGTAGATCCATTTAACCCCTTAAGGACAGAGCTTCAGAAGCTTGTCTTTCACTTAATGACAACGGCATTTTTTTCATTTTTTGCTGTTTGCGTTCAACTGCAATTTGCATTTTACTAATTATTGCACCGACATATTATATACCGTTTTTTAAAGGACAGAAAGGGCTTTAATTTGATGTAACACACATATTTGTGTGTGTTTTTTTTTTTTTTACAGTTTTTTTCAATAATAATGTGTAGTGCAGGTTAAGGAAAGTAATTAAAAATAAATGCATTTAGTTGTTCTGATTTACAGAATATATAATGTGTCTGGGATGTTAAGTTTTTTTTGGTAGTTACAGGTCACAAAGCACAAGGAGTAAAATAAACTTTTAATGTGGAGCGATTTTAGAATTTGATATGTTTGTCTTGTAAGCTTAATAGCCATAAAAGAAAACAAAATTGCCACACAAAAGTATATATGTATATAAAGTAGACATCACAAGCTATTTACCTAAGGTTGTTTTGACACTTTCTACGTAGCCATTTCACTGCCAATCTCTGCTAAATATTGGAGTAAAATTGAGTTTTTTTGGAACTTCTCATGTATATTTTGTAAAGTTGGTGTGTGCTATTCCTGTACAAAGTTTTATTTTGTGTTCAGTTACATCTGCTGAGTAAAATGACACACCCCCATTGTATGTCTTTGGCACTATTTCGTGAAGTTACAGTGCCATATAGGAAGCCTGAGCCTATGCTTCCATTTGGGGTATTATACCAGTTTAACTGTTCAAAAAAAAAACCACAAAGGCCTAATATGCTAAAGTATGTGATAAATAATTTTGTGCGTTTTTTACATATGGATTGCATTTTTGCTGGGCAATTTGTATATTTCACATGTGCCACTAAGTTCAAACCCCTGAAATTATGCTCGGCTAATTCTTCTGAATAAGAAGACACCCCCAATGAATGTCTTTGGCTCTATTTCGTGAAGCTACAGTGCCATATAGGAAACCAAGCCATATCAATTTTTAACGAACTTTGAATTTTGACGCTGGGCCTATGTGCAATTTCCAAGCATCTTAGTAGGGTTTAAATTCAAACTACCCCACAAAGGCCTACCATTTCTTAAAGTAGATACCCCATGGTATTTCAAAAGGTATATTTTGAACCTTAGCGTGGGATCATTTTTCCACTAGCTTGTACCAAGTGTAGTGGTAATAAGTGTCTGCCTTTTTGACACACAGTGAGTTTGCACAGTGTATTTTGCAAACCTTATGTGTGCTATCAGTGTATAATACTTCATATGTTGCTCAGCTATGTCGGCTGAGTACAGCAATACCCCCGTTTGTACCTTTGCCAGGTATATCGGAGGGGCACATTTGGGGACACAGCCATTCCACTTTTTTTCAAACTTTAAATTTTTACGCTGTGCCCATGTCCCATTATAGAGTATTTTACCAGGCTATATAATCCAAATACCCCATTAAGCCATACCATTTCTTAAAGAAGACATCCCAGGGTATTTCAAAAGGCATATTTTGAACCTTAGCATGGGATCATTTTACCGCTAGCTTGTGCCAAGTGTAGTGGTAATAAGTGTTTTTTCTGCCTTTTTGACACACAAAGTGAGTTTCATCACAGTATATTTTGCAAACCTTATGTGTGCTACGACTGTATAATACTTCATATGTTGCTCAGCTATGTCGTCTGAGTACAGCAATACCCCTGTATGTACCTTTGCCAGGTATATGTGGAGGTTGAAGGGGCACATTTGAGACGCAGCCATTCTGTTTTTTTCTAACTTTGAAGTTTTACGCTGTGTCCATGTTCCAATTTGGAGTAGCTTAGACGGTTGGTTATTGAAACTTCCCCCAAACACGTACTATTTATTAAAGAATACACCCTGGGGTAATTCAAAAGGCATATTTTGAACCTTAGCGTGGGATAATTTTTTCTCTAGTTTGTTCCAGGTGTAGTGGTAATGAGCATTTTTAAATGTATTTTTTTTTTACTTTTTGAAACTTTTCTTACTTTTAAAAACTAGTTTTGAAACTTTTGTTTTGCTTATTAATTATTTTAAACTTTCCTGAACTTTTTTTACAGATTTAACATTTTTCTAATCTTTTTTTTTTTTTTTTTTTTACCGTCAACCCCTAACTAGCAGTAAGCAGCACTAACAGTAAATTCCCCATTTTCCCATAACTCCCACCCACCCCAGCTAGCAAAATATATAATTATAAAATATTTAATTAATTAAATAAATTGAACCCCTGAGGGTTAAAAAATAAATAAAAGTTAATCCTAAGGGGTTAAAAAAAATTAGATCACAGTATAATACTGTGATCTGTATTTTGATCACTGTAGGCAGTGATAGACTAGCAGGGAAGGGGTTAATTTTTATTTGGACTGGGTAAATGGTTTTTTTTGGGGGGGGAGTTTAGCTTAATTTTTAACTTTTTAAAGTTTATTTTAAAACTTTTAACGTTAACCCCTAGTTAGCCTAACACCAAATCCCCCAATTCCCCACTAACTTCCACCCACCCCAGCTAGCTAAATATATAATTTTAAAATATTTAAATTAATTAAGTAAATAAATGTAACTCCTGGTGGTTAAAAAAAAAAAATTAACCCTCAGGGGTTAAAAAATAAATAATCAGATGACAGTAAAATGTAATCCCTGCCAATTGATCACTGTAGTCAGGCATCAATTGGCAGGGAAGGGGTTAATTTTTAAAATTAGTGGGGGAGGATTTTAAATAAACTTTATTTTTATTTTTTTTAACAGGGGGCAGGATCAGCACTGTTCCGGCTCCCTGCACTTCACACAGAACCAGGAAGTGCAGGGAGGTGGAAGGTGAGTATATGCAGCACATGTGCTCGCTCTGACATCCTGTCAGAGCGAGCACATGTGCTGGGGCAGCCTGATCGGGTGCTCCCGGTCTGCCTCTAATACAGAGGCAGACTGGAGCACCATTAACCTCGCAATCGCCGCGATCCGGGGCTAATTTTAAGGGGTGACGGATGAGATCAGTCACTCGTCGTTATGGCAATCCCCTGAGTGACGGACCTCGTCCGTCACTCGTCATTAAGGGTTTAAAGGGGAACTGTCACTTCCCAGGATTATCAATATTTACTTACTCTTTCCCTATATTTAGCAAATATGGTTTTGTGAAGTTTGAAATAAAAAAACTAAAGGTAGAAATTCATATAAATATATCGTGGAACTGGGTCCCTCCATCTTGGCTCCCTGTCAATCAAAATTAGAAATGTTGCCAGTTTCTGCCACTGAACATGATGAAGAAGATAAACTGATACGACGTTTCTGTCCTCCTCATTTTCATTATGTGTCTTGGAGGTGCCTAAACTCAACTGTGATGTGAACTGCTACATTTGTAATATGCATTTTATAAAATTGGACCATCCAATTGGGAAACAAAAATAGCTCAGCACTGGTTCGGGCTCCTCCTCAGATGGCAATCTGGGGATACCTAATGAGCATGCTCGGCAAGTGGCACATGCTCAATAGGCATTCACCATATATATTCAATGCTTTCCCAAGGGGGATTTCAATAGGCTGGATGTCCTAATGCAAAGTGTGAGAAGGTCCAGCGTTTTCACTCCATGAAACTCCAGGAAGCACCTCTAGTGGCTGTCTAGTAGGAAATCTTAACCATTTAATATAAACATTGAAGTTTCTCTGAAACAGCAATGTTTAACATTCCAAGGTTAAGTGGACAGTGACTTGAAGTGGTCTGGGTGCCTACAGTGTTTTATTTTTATTTTTTTATGTTTTTATTGAGTGGTTAAATTCCAGATAAATAATACTTGTACTTTATAAAAACAAACTTTTTAACTTTAAAGTTGTTGTCCTATTTAAACAATCAGCTGCTTTGAATTGCAGATATTTTAAGTTTGTTTGGATCGTTAAGAAATACATTTAAACACTGCAAGGAGCAGAGATTTTGTGCAATCATCTTGGGAGAGCGATGAATAAAGAATCAGAGATTACGGCTTAGGCTTCAAGGATTCCTTCATGTGTGATTATAGAGGATTTAACCAAGTGATGGAGTCGCTCAGATGCCTCATGAAATAGCAAACCGATAATTCCTTACAACATCCATCTGTGGAACTGTATCAATTTATTGCTGGTAGACTACAATTCTTATGATGCTGAACCAGTCTTCAGACTGTCTGAGGATCATGGGCAATGCAGTTCAGTAATTTGCTGTGTCAAAGGTAATCTATCACGGTTTTAGAAGAGTAGAGGTAGACCATCTATATCATAAAAACATGATTAAAATATAAAATCTCAGGTTTTAAACAGACTTCCTAGATTCTTTTCTTTCTTCCATGTGACGTGAGCTTTAACTTAAGGCTTTGTATAGAATTAGTGACCGTGGAATCAGCTTTGCATGTCCTGACAGCTAGCAGGTTATAATTAGAATACACAGTAGAAATAAATGCTCTTTAAACAACAGTTTTAGCACGTTCATAAATAATTTGAATATTTCTGATCATCGAGGGGCTATGTAAACGATTTTTATTTTTCATTTCTGGCGAAAATAAACACTAGAAAATTGACTATTTGAGAAAGTAACTTTAATTTAAGGATTATTTTGGAAAATGGTGAAGTCTCCAACTCCAATTAAATCTTGTTCTCAGTTCACGCTAACTCACTGTTTAGCGAATAAACCCTTAGATATATTTTCTATGCATTTGTACTTGGTACATTATTTTAACACAAAAGTAGGATATATATATATATATATATATATATATATATATATATTTTTTTTTATTTATTATTATTATTTTTTTTATTTAAAGTTTCATTTTACTCGGCAACCACTAACAATTTATTTTTGTTATATTCCAAAAACTTACTCCATTTTGCTGGGTGTCACAACAGTATGTGCTGCATTTAACAACCAACTAGACTGAAAGAGTTAATTTTCTTGGTGGCAGCTGTATATATAACGTAAGTAATAGCCAATAATGGGATGGTCTTGTCGTGTAAAAGGAATAATGGCAGTTCCATTGGATTCTTTCTGTAATGCATCCACTTAGTAAAATATAACCTGGTTGTTTGAAAGTCAATGCATCATTAACAAAACACGTTTTCTTCTTTCTTTGTATCAATGATAGTGACTGTATCATTAAATGTACTTTAGTCTATTTACAGTGCGGCGTAGGGAAGCATGTAAGTCTTTTCCATTGTATGTTGAAAGTGTCGATATACTCAAGCTCTCTTTCAGACACAGAACATTAGCTTTTCAGCTAAGAAAGGGGCAAGCAATTGCTTTCAAAGTAAAATGAAATGATCTCCTACTTTTTAAAACACTTCTAGGAAGTGTCTATATACTAGTAACACCACAACTTTTGTCGCGAGAGAGAAAATATATATATATATTATCAGTAGAGAAAATGGTTTGGACTTAAAAGTAAAGATTTCAGTAACCGCTTCTTAATACCATAACCACTAAAACAAGCTGCAGTGCTTTTTTTGTGTCCGAGATGTGCATTTTACTAAGAACATTTTCTAGATAAGAATAAAAAATTCAGTTTTAAGTGTTCTTTGTTTCCGGTTCGTATGAACACTATTTTGTCCAGAACTTAGTTTCTCAATCCATGGTACGTGTATCCGAGGGGTAGTCCAAGATGGGTTGGCAGACACCAGGAGGCATTCGGTTGGGCGAGAGTGGATGTAACGAGTGAGCTGTACTCTTTAATCTTCCAGAACAGCTCCCTCACGCACCCCAAGGTGATGCTGGGAGCCTGGTTATGGTGTCACACTTGCCCCAGCATCACCATACTGCGTGCAAGGGACCAGTGCTAGAAGAGCACAAAGATTACACAAGCCCCATACTGGACCCCAGGAAAAGGATCTACCCCAGCTCAGGCAGGCAGGCAGGGAGGGACGCACTGTGTGTTTTCTGTCCTGCAGGGGTGCTTCTCAGTAAAAGGTTGAGAAACACTGGTCCAGAACACAAGGTGCACATCTGAGTGGTTAGATAGGACGGTCTTCCCATTAACAATGGTCTATTTTGTAACAATGTTAGAAACAGAAGATTAAAAACAATAATATAAACCGCACAGTTCCCCTATACAATAACAATGTATTATTATTATTTGGCATTTCACCTGCAGTTTAAAGGGAGACACTGTGTACCTCTGATGAAGGAATGCATTTCATAGAGAATCATATGAAAATAATTCCTAACATACTTACTGCATGGTGCCAAATATCTACCTATAGATTCAAGGTGGAGGATTATCTAAAGATAAATATTTTTTAATCTACACACTTGATTATTTCTTCAGTTCAATGTGTACATTAAATATATGTGTGAAGGTAACCTTGTCATTTACATGTTTTTAACGGTCACGTTTACTTTAAATAAATGTGCCTCCATGTATATTTGGGTATTCCTACGTGATAGAAACATAGAATGTGATGGCAGATAAGAACCATTCGGCCCATCTAGTCTGCCCAATTTTCTAAATACTTTCATTAGTCCCTAGTCTTATCTTATAGTTAGGATAGCCTTATGCCTATCCCACGCATGCTTAAACTCCTTTACTGTGTTAACCTCTACCACTTCAGCTGGAAGGCTATTCCATGCATCCACTACCCTCTCAGTAAAGTAATACTTCCTGATATTATTTTTAAACCTTTGTCCCTCTAATTTAAGACTATGTCCTCTTGTTGTGGTAGTTTTTCTTCTTTTAAATATAGTCTCCTCCTTTACTGTGTTGATTCCCTTTATATATTTAAATGTTTCTATCATATCCCCCCTGTCTCGTCTTTCCTCCAAGCTATACATGTTAAGATCCTTTAACCTTTCCTGGTAGGTTTTATCCTGCAATCCATGAACCAGTTTAGTAGCCCTTCTCTGAACCCTCTCTAAGGTATCAATATCCTTCTGAAGATACGGTCTCCAGTACTGTGTACAATACTCCAAATGAGGTCTCACCAGTGTTCTGTACAATGGCATGAGCACTTCCCTCTTTCTACTGCTAATACCTCTCCCTATACAACCAAGCATTCTGCTAGCATTTCCTGCTGCTCTATTACATTGTCTGCCTACCTTTAAGTCATCAGAAATAATCACCCCTAAATCCCTTTCCTCATATGTTGAGGTTAGGACTCTATCAAATATTCTGTACTCTGCCCTTGGGTTTTTACGTCCAAGATGCATTATCTTGCACTTATCCACATTAAATGTCAGTTGCCACCATTCTGACCATTTTTCTAGTTTACCTAAATCATTTGTCATTTGGCTTATCCCTCCTGGAACATCAACCCTGTTACATATCTTAGTATCATCAGCAAAAAGACATACCTTACCATCAAGACCTTCTGCAATATCACTAATAAAAATATTAAAGAGAATGGGTCCAAGTACAGATCCCTGAGGTACCCCACTGGTGACAAGTCCAAGCTTCGAATATATTCCATTAACTACAACCCTCTGTTGCCTGTCACTCAGCCACTGCCTTACCCATTCAACAATATTGGAATCCAAACTTAAGATTGCAGTTTATTGATAAGCCTTCTATGTGCAACAGTGTCAAAAGCCTTACTGAAATCTAGGTAAGCAATGTCTACTGCACCACCCTGATCTATAATTTTAGTTACCCAATCAAAAAAAATCAATAAGATTAGTTTGGCATGATCTCCCTAAAGTAAACCCATGTTGTCTCTGATCTTGAAATCCATGTGTTTTAGATGTTCAACAATCCTATCCTTTAACATGGTTTCCATCACTTTCCCCACTACTGAAGTAAGGCTTACTGGCCTATAGTTGCCCGACTCCTCCCTATTACCTTTCTTGTAAATGGGCACAACATTTGCTAACTTTCAATCTTCTGGGACTACTCCTGTTAACAATGATTGGTTAAATAAATATGTTAATGGTTTTGCTAGTACACCACTAAGCTCTTTTAGCTTTGGGTGTATTCCATCAGGTCCCATTGACTTATTTGTCTTTACTTTTGACAGTTGAAATAGAACCTCTTCCTCTGTAAACTCACGTGTAATAAATGACTCATTTATCCTTTTTCTCAACTGAGGTCCCTTTCCTTCATTTTTATCTGTAAATACAGAACAAAAATAGTAATTGAGGCAGTCAGCTAGACCTTTATCCTCTTCTACATACCTTTCTTCTTTTGTTTTTAATCTAACTAATCCTTGTTTTACTTTTCTTTTCTCATTTATGTATCTAAAAATGTTTTATCCCCCTTTTTTTACTGACTGTGCTATTTTCTCTTCTGTGTGTGATTTGGAAGCTCTTATAACTTGCTTAGCCTCTTTCTGCCTAATCTTATAGATCATTTTTGTCTTCCTCACTCTGGGTTTTTTTATAATTCCTAAATGCTAACTTTTTGTTTTTAACTATTTTGGCCACATCTGTGGAGTACCACAGTGGTTTCTTGATTTTTTTGCTTTTACTGACAAGCCTAATGCAATTTTCTGTTGCCTTCAATAGTGCAACTTTTAAATAATCCCATTTCTCTTGGACTCAATTTAAATTGCTCCAGTCTGATAATGACTCCTCTACCCATATTCTAATTTTAGAAAAGTCTGTTTTTCTAAAGTCTAAAACTTTTTTGTTTTTGTGTGGTGTGACTCAGTCACTGTTCTTATATTAAACCACACTCACTGATGATCACTGGATCCTAAACGTTAACCTACAGTAATATCTGATACAAAATCTCCATTTGTTAACACTAAATCTAGTATGGCCTCTTTTCGAGTTGGCTCCTCAACAACTTGTTTTAGAGACAATCCCAGTAGGGAGTTTAGAATATGTGTGCTCCTGGCACAAGTAGCTAATTTTGTTTTCCAATTTACATCAGGAAAATTAAAGTCACCCATGATCATAACTTCCCCCTTCATTGTCATTTTAGCTATTTCCTCAACTAATAGATTATCTAACTCTTCAATTTGTCCTGCGGGCCTATAAATCACACCTACACGAGTTACTGTGTGATTACCAAATTCTAACGTAGCCCAAACAAGGCCACCCCTCCCCCTTTCTTGCCTTCC
>OW240914.1:72351620-72527240 GCA_933207985.1 Pelobates cultripes | reverse complement strand
GACCACCATTGTCCATCTCCACACATCTTATGATGGAATCCCCAACAACAACTGCTTTCTATTAGGCCTCACCATAGTCTCCAAGCCGGTCTCCACAACTCCACTAGCCTCAGTGCCTCTCTCCACAACACCACTAGCCTCAGTGCCCCTCTCCACACCACCACTAGCCTCAGTGCCCCTCTCCACACCACCACTAGCCTCAGTGCCTCTCTCCACACCACCACTAGCCCCAAAGCCTCTCTCCACACCACCACTAGCCCCAGAGCCTCTCTCCACAACACCACTAGCCCCAGTGCCTCTCTCCACAACACCACTAGCCTCAGTGCCTCTCTCCACAACACCACTTAGCCTCAGTGCCTCTCTCCTGCCCACCACTAGCCTCAGTGCCTCTCTCCACAACACCACCCCAGCGCAGTGCCTCTCTCCCACAACACCACTGGCAAGTGCCTCTCTCCCACAACACCACTAGTCTCAGTGCCTCTCTCCACAACACCACTAGCCTCAGTGCCTCTCTCCACAACACCACTAGCCTCAGTGCCTCTATCTACAACACCACTAGTCTTAGTGCCTCTCTCCACAACACCACTAGCCTCAGTGCCTCTCTCCACAACACCACTAGCCTCAGTGCCTCTCTCCTCAACACCACTAGCCTCAGTGCCTCTCTCCTCAACACCACTAGCCTCAGTGCCTCTCTCCTCAACACCACTAGCCTTGGTGCCTCTCTCCTCAACACCACTAGCCTTGGTGCCTCTCTCCTCAACACCACTAGCCTCGGTGCCTCTCTCCACAACACCACTAGCCTCAGTGCCTCTCTCCCACAGCACCACTAGCCTTGGTGCCTCTCTCCTGCCACTAGCCTCAGTGCACTCTCTCCACAACACCATTACACTCTGAAAGTGCAGAAAATGAATTATGAAGGCAACAGACTGTGCAAAATGCCTTTTATCCACAACTCTAAGTCTACCAGAATCCTACAGTAATCCATCTGCCTTTCCTAGTATGTCTCTCGCGGCAGTGGCTTTGCTGATTCAGTCACAGGTTTCTTCACCAGATAATTTACAATCTCAGACTTCAAAATACAATCTCCTGCCGCAAAATAAGAAGACTGTCTACAGATTAGACAACAACAAACCACCAAAAGTGGGCATTAGAAACAAATGCATAGCAATTGTTACACTGAACTAAGTCTGCCATTTCAATTAGGAGAATAATTTAAATCTAACAAATCTTAACTTTATATTTATCCTCCTGTAAGATACCTCAGATTACCTCAGGTTATCTCAGAATATCTCCAACTACACACTTAGAAACAGCACTCTCCAGAATATCTCCAGCTACACACTTAGAAACAGCACTCTCCAGAATATCTCCAACTACACACTTAGAAACAGCACTCTCCAGAATATCTCCAACTACACACTTAGAAACAGCACTTAGAAGTAGCACCAAGCTATATTAGACAAGCTAATGACACCAAGCCTTATATAACTCCTAAAATCACCGCCCACTAGGAATGTTTAACACCTGGGTAGGCCTCTGCTTATTTGCAAACAATAGCTAATTAACCAGCAATCAACAGCAAGTAACTAGCTTAATCAAATCAAATGCCTTATAATTACCAACAGGAACTCAAACCTTGGGCAATCAGTAACCTTTTCCTACAGATGAATCTTACCAACAGGAATTCAAACCTTGGGCAATCAGTAACCTTTTCCTACAGATGAATCTTACCTGTAACAGTAGAAAAGAAAGCTCTTAACACAACTCTTAGACAGTTGAAGCTTCTGTAAAACTCTCCAGAATATCTCCAACTACACACTTAGAAACAGCACTTAGAAGTAGCACCAAGCTATTTTAAGATAGAAGCATTCAAAAGGTTAATCTTCAGTGGGTAAAAAAAAATAAAAAGCTGAGCTAAAATTCTTATTATATTTTTTTGTAAGTAGAAATAATTAACAAAAATCAGCTCAAAGAGACAGCTGTTCAAACAGGACAACAACTTCCTGAGAATAAATGCAATTTTTGAAGAGCGTGTTTTCAAAATAGAAATAATTACATGTTTGCTTCATGCCAATCTCTGGTAACAAGTGGTTTTCGTTAAGTTTCAGAGAGTCTGTGTCCCTGCTTGAAATGAGCGCAGTTTGAAGTTCACAAAATGAAAGGCAGCACTTTCAGTTATGTGATGCTTGTTGTAGGGAAAATACTGATGTCCGTAAAATCCAGAAATCATTTGGAATGCCATATTTTGTTCACTTGGTGGCAATGTGTTCTAGTTTGCAAAGGCATCCCTTTTAATTGCCCCGTTTTGTTCCTTAATTGTATGGTTTTTGAAAAGAAAAAAGTAAAGTTTGAAGGTAAGTTTTTAAAGGTGACAGTGCACAGTTTTAAAGGGAAACTCTAAGCCCCAACACAACTTTAACAGTTTTGGTGTCTAGATCATGCCACTGCCGGCTCACTGGGCAATTTCCTGTCATTTAGAAGTTAAATGACATTTGCTTCTGCCCATTAAGTACTAGCGACACCTACCCTGGCTATGACTCACACAAGCTCCATGAAAAAAAAAGTTTTATTTTTCAATCAGATCTTGCAGCACAGTGTGTTTAGGAGACAAGAAAATGTAAAAACTGTCAGGAAGGGTGTAGGAAGGCTGTGAGCGTCTCAGCCAGAGGAGGTGTGGCTTAGGCTGCATAAACAAAGTGCTAAATTATATGCCATTTAGGAGTTATAGCAGTGAGACTATAGTGCAGGGGTGCCCAAAAGACAGATTCCCCAGATGTTGACCTACAACTCCCATGATGCTTTGCATGCATTTGGAATGGCAAAGCATCAAGCTGTAGTTTTAAAACCCATGGGGATCTATATTTTGGGCACGCCAGCTATAGAGGGATCAACTATACACCAAAACAACTTCAATTACTCGGAAGTTGTTTTTGTGCTTGCAGTGTCCCTTTAAGCAAAAAATGGTAATTGTTCTGGAACTGCGTCTTTGAGAAATACAACTGAGCAATACTTTACTTCTGTTTTTAGCTCCTCGCAGATTAAGCAGCCAAGAGCAACACCGTTATTGTAGTTGTGCTACAAAACAAAACAAGAGTGTATAAAAGATGGCAGTTACTGGATCATCCACTGATCTTCTTGTACATGTGCAATGAGATGAAAGATATGTATTGTTAATTTTGGAGAAGACTCCTATCCTCAAGCAGTCTGTGAGTGACAGCTGCTGCAAAATTTTAATTTAGGAAAAAGCAGCTCATTAGAGCTCCATCCTATGTCACATTTTGCAAAAATTCTAGAGTTTTATAGATTCTCTCAAGCCAAATTCAAAAGCCTCTCTTTAACCAATAACATTGAAACTAGTAAAATACTTACTAAGGTGACTTCATAAATGTAAGTAGTGTTATTCTAGTGTTCTGCATATAACTAACCAACAGTGAGAAATGCCAAATATACATTATATGAATGATGTAAAGAGCAAGGCAATTATTATAAATATACCTTCTATTGACCCAAAATGCTAAGTGGCAATGTAATGCTGCCATTAATTTAAAACCGTCACATAATGCCAGCAGAGTTTGCTACTGTGCATTTTTCTTGTGTTTTTCCCTCTGCACTGTACTATAGCCAAGTCTCATTGAGCTAATTAGATTGATGCATCAACTTTTTCCTATGGAACAAGAGAGGATAAGTAAAAAGCAGAAAGTTTTATTTTATTTTTTACTTGTACTGAATGGCTAGTGAGGACAGTTCAATGGTTCCTACAAATTATTCTGTACTCCGCACTATAAAGGAACTTTTTTTGGCACTGTGAATTCCTGAGGACTTTGTCAAACTGAAAACTGCTTGGAAACCTGAAGGACTCTAAATTTAGCTTCATGGTGACTACAAAACCCGGTTCTGTTTACAGTTCTTGTCCGTTGATTGAGTTATGTTATATCATATTACAGGTTGTCCAGATGTGTTTCTTTTGAAGTATTTTTTAAATAAATCTTCCACCAGTTTATAAATCTAACCTGACATGAAGCTTCATTTCCAAGTGTATGACCTCTTTATCTTTACTTTCCCCCTACATGTAGGACCAGAGTTATTTAGCTCAAAGAGCTTTGCGGTTCAAGCCCAGAAGAAGATTCTGAGCAAGATGGCAACAAAGTCCATGGCAAATATGCTTATTGACGATACAAGCAGTGAAATCTTTGACGAGCTTTTTAAAGCAACCAAGGAACACGTAAGGAATAAGAAAGAAGCTCACAAAATCCTTAAGGACCTCATAAAAGTCGCAGTAAAAGTTGGCATTTTGTACAGGAACAACCAGTTCAGCCCGGAGGAACTGGAAATTGTGGAAAAATTCAGGAAAAGGCTGAATCAGACAGCAATGACTGCTGTGAGCTTCTACGAAGTTGAGTACACGTTCGATAAGAATGTGCTGTCTGGACTCCTTCAAGAATGTAAATCACTTTTACATGATTTAGTGCAACGTCACCTGACACCAAAATCTCACAGTCGAATCAACAGGGTTTTCAATCACTTTGCAGATGTTGAATTTCTTACTGCCCTCTACAGCCTTGATGGGAATTGCAGGCCATACCTCAAAAGGCTATGTGAGGGAGTGAATAAACTCCTTGATGAAAAGATCCTTTAAAAAATTGCCTTTGAACTTCTCATGTTTGCATAATGTTGTAAGAAAATGGAATATTATTGATATTATTTCAGGTGGCAAGATAACAGCAGATGTCTGTAGAGAATGCAATGTGTGAATACTTAATTTTTGTTTTGTTTTTTTGGTTCTATGTTCTGGAATTACTTGGATATTTTTATTTTTTATTATATGTAATGAATGAGGCATTCATCCGCAATCACCAGTATATTCCCTTAAGCAAGGAGAAAAATAGATCGTACAATAATTTTTTTGTAAACTTTGACTGATGTCATCGACAGACCATTTCAAATTGTTTGTGAGTTTAAGAACCCATGGTACTCCAAGAAAGGAATGTTGAGTGTGATCATTTCTGTCAGTGGACAGTGCTTGAACTCTTCTGGTTTTGGGGGATTTTAAACCCTCTGCTTCACCACTTGCTTTTATGTTTTCATTTACTCTTAAATCTATGAAACCGTGCAGCTTGCCAATAAAAGCAAAAATGTTGCATGACACAGAGTTGTGTATGAATGTACAAGAAAAGGGTCGCCAAAATTACAGTAAACCAGAAATTTGAAATCAATGTAATGAGTTGGGAAAATGCTTTGTATGAACAATTGTGTTCCCTAAAATTCGCAATTTTTCATATGCCAGTATTTGTTTGATAACCTAGTATTATAGAAGGGCTAAACGGCATTGCCTTAATGAGTAACTATGGAAAAGACTGTTAATGTACACCGTTCATTCTTTCTCCTGGAAATTTGGAGAAATCATGAAATTTTAAAAACACACTCGTATGTTAAAATTAATCATTCATTTACATTAGTGCTCCTCTTGTTTAGAAGAAGAAGAAGAAAAAGGAAAAAAAAAGTCAATCACTATAAAAACATACCAGTGATCAAGCGCCACTCTGCGTTGAGAAATGGGGAACATATGCAGTATTTCCCATACTCCACCAATCCTGAGTTTTTTTGTAGAGACGTATGGGATATGGTAGGTATCGTCATGCTGTGTGGGATGATGTCGAACATGAACACATTATAAAAATTCAAAATTGAGGGTCTGAAGGAGGGACTGTCTAGACTAGAGGCATGCTATTGGACAAATATAACCATTGACATTCTCAGATGATTACACAGATCACGGAAAGGTGTAACATCTGTGCACCAAAAAGTGTACATTAAGGTGTCCTTGCTGTCTCCTGGTTATTTGCTGTATAAATGGATAGATGTCAAATGATGGTTTGTCATTAAAGAGATACACCAATGCAAGTTCCAGCTATTTTCAAAATTAGGAATAAAACAAATACAATTTTAAATACAGTGTTGAAAAGGGTCTATAAAAGAACCATATGAATCATAGACCTCTGATAAGCAGATACTTATGGGTTGTCCATTTGACCATAATTGGGCCAGCAACACTGAGAACTCAATCACTTCCTAACCCATGCATTAGAAGCAGAAAATTTGAGATAATGCACAACGTGAATTTCATTTTCATTTGTTTCTTTTTTTTTTATTTAATTTTTGAATCCTCCCAATTGCTGGAGCCCAGTGTGTTCATTTAAATTACATAAGGTAAAAGGTTTTAAACCAATAATTCTCATTTGTCGTGTAAGGTTTAAATAGTTGGTGTTTGTTTACACTATTTGTATTGTTGATGGTATTTTTTAATAATTTGTTAGCCCCCTCAGAAACAATGATGTAATAAGTCATAACAAACCAGCTTTTAACCCCTTAAGGACACGTGACATGTCACGATTCCCTTTTATTCCAGAAGTTTGGTCCTTAAGGGGTTAAAATTTATATCTCAAAATTAGAATGTAACACTTAACAAATGCATGACTGTATAGAGAGGAAAAAGTTAAACAGGACATTCTATACTTGCATAGGCTCTTTACAGACCAGAATGTAGTCCTTAAACCTATTTCTGTATTTAGCTTTCAGTAACTGTTTGTATTTCGAACAAACACTTCTAATTAACTGGGTGACTGTCTTTAAAATTTAATGCAAATATATCATTCTTAAACGTGGAAACTTAATACGTGAGCTGATACCAACCCATAAAAATATTAACAATTAACCCTCAGGCAGTCCTTCAAAAAGGTTCCACGCACTTAGTTAACACTGCTAGGAGCTATTGAGCTCTGTATGCCACACTGATCTATATACATAATTGATATCCTCTGTTCTTAGGCATATTAAAGGAGTCTGTGAGACCGGATCACTGACACTCCACATTTCAAAAGCACAAGTACGTATAACTCGACCACTTCTACAAAACCCATCACTTAACAGAATATTTCCTCTCCACCCACTGTTTTTCTTCATTGATAGCCTGGAGTCAAAATACATAGTGGAAACATGCTATTAAATGCTGAAATATAGTGACTAATTCCTTCCTAATTTACAGTACCTGTTTAATATATTTACCAGGGTTAGACAAGTTTGTGTGACAATTGTTCAAATAAATTGGTTCTGAAGGGGTTAATTGCTTGTTTGTAACATAAATACAAAATAAGTTCACATATTCATGCATTTCTTGGCCTTTTCCATGCTAATCTTATATTTATTTCCTTAGCAGATACAATTTTCTGTTTCCCATTGACTCATGCAGTTTCTGTAATGAGGCCATAACACATTTTGCTTGTGGTTAAATTCTAGCAACAGGAATTATAGATGTGAATTTATAGAAACCTACCTCAGACAATTAAGTTAAAAACACACTTTGTTTACTGTAGCATTTAGACCATTAGGACTTAGAAATCAATGTCATTAAAGGACCATAACAACTACAACCTGGTCTAGTGGTTATGGTTTTAGGAAGTTGCAGTGTGACACAGAGGGTCCCCAAGATGTCACCGCCTGTGTTATTGCTTATGTGGAAGTTCCATTCCCAAATTAGCAGTCTCAGTTATGTCCAAATTCGGACAGCATTGATTGACTGAGTATATCAGCTGACGCTCTCAGCCAAAGGAGCCCACACATACCCTACTTTAAAAAAGGAAGCACAAGTACACCTGCAAGAACAAGGCGTTGAACAACTACCAGCACAATACGAGTGGAGAAGTGAAACAAATCATAAGCAAGAAGGTAAAAAATACACATAAAAATCTGTAGATACTTTCCTGCAAACCAGATGACAATCAAAGGCTATCCCGAAAACCTCTTAAAGGACCACTATAGTGCCAGGAAAACACTCGTTTTCCTGGCACTATAGTGCCCTGAGGGTGCCCCCTCCCGCCCGGCTCTGGAAAGGGGAAAAGGGGTTAAACTTATCTTTTTCCAGCGCTGGGCGGAGAGCTCTCTGCCTCCTCTGATCCGCCCCGTCGGCTGAATGCGCACGCACGCGCGGCAAGAGCTGCGCGCGCATTCAGCCGATCACATAGGAAAGCATTCTCAATGCTTTCCTATGGATGCTGGCGTGCTCTCACTGTGAAAATTACAGTGAGAAGCACGCAAGCGCCTCTAGTGGCTGTCAATGAGACAGCCACTAGAGGGAATGGAGGAAGGCTTAACCCGTTGATAAACATAGCAGTTTCTCTAAAACTGCTATGTTTATGAAAAAATAGGTTAACCCTAGAAGGACCTGGCACCCAGACCACTTCATTAAGCTGAAGTGGTCTGGGTGCCTAGAGTGGTCCTTTAATGATTTATAGAATGACTCAAAGTACAGCATTGGGGGCATCAGGGTATACACCTGTAAAGTTTCTGTTTACACTTGAAGTGAAAAATGTTCTAAGCTGGAGGACAGAGTTCCAGAATGAATACTTTTGTTGTATAGTGGTCATTGTAAATCCTAAAACTAATCAAGTTACAATTAATTGCATTTTACTGTAATGCAATTTGATGTCTGCCAGCTCGGGGTTACAGAGAATGTTGAGTCTTTTCTTCCATAGGCCTTCAGGGGAACAAGACCGTGTTGTCCCACTTTGTGAAGCATCTCATAACATCAGACATATCCTAGACTTAACTGACCTAATGGAATTTAATCAGATATTGAAATTGACACAAGAGTGTGTTGGGTCAGAGGAATGAACGGGTCCTCAGAAGAAATAAGAAGAATACTTCTCTTTATAGTGTGGATATACACCAGCCATGATATGTCAAAGGAGGACCATCTCTTTAAGATAATCTGACATGGTTTTCAGTTAAGGAGTCCCTTCCCCCAGCTATTTTAATGCCCAAGTATGTCTGGTGCTTAAAAATAATAATTTAGTGAGAGGTTTAAGAGTCAAGAGGGAATTGGTGGAAGGCAAATGGAAGTGTTTGAGTTTTAACGGTGGTGGGTTTATAAACGGAAATTCTGCCATACTCAGTCAAGTTTTTCAACGAGGAAGGAATGGACTCTTCAGGTTTAGTTACAGTATACAGAGTGTTACGGGCACCCAGAGTGGAAGTGAGGCTATGAACTTTTGGAGAGTTCAGTAACTTAAAAATGAGTTAAGCCAGTACGAAAATAAGTGATAATACTTGGTGAGAGCCAAGTGCTCTGAGAGGAACCCTGAGTTTAGTATTTTTTCTGAGGAGGAAGTATATAAGCTGAGAATGGCAAAAGGAAAAATATTTTTGTAGGAAGACAGTCTTTTTGGATTATTTCAATTAAGTCTAGGATACGTCTGGTGTTATGAGATGCTTCACAAAGTGGGACAACACGGTCTTGTTCCCCGGAGGCTAATTGTGGTAAGGAGAGGGTTGACTATAGTTCAAGGTTCTTCAAATTCTGGACATCCAGATCTTGCTGAAACACAACTCCCATGATCTCTGGCTATCGAATTCACTAAAAGAATCATGAGAGTTGTAGTTCAGCAGCATCTGGAGGGCCAGAGTTTGAAGAACCCTGCTCTAGCTGCTAGCATTTTGACAAACATTTTCATATCCGAAAGAGGGTTTTGAAATTGGAGAAGAAGGTTGGGAGTTTTCCAAGTTTAGGGAGTTGTCTGTGGGTGGTTAGCATATTAGAGGGGATCATTCCAGTGACCTTAAACATATTAAAAGAGCTGGGTAGCAAGGTGGTCAGTGACTATACTAGTAAATGTTTGACAGGCCACCAAGCCTTGTGCTTGGGTAAGGATTGAATTGCTGGAAGGATTTCCTCTGAAGTTAACTGTGACTCTAAGAAACTTAAACATTAATTCAACTGCAAGAAACCTAGGAAAAAGAAGGCTACAAATAAAATTTATATTTATATATATTCTTCGTAGTAAATTTGTCTTTTTTTTTTTTTTTTAATTTATTTTTTTAACAAGTCATTTCCCAATAAGTGGGATAACTAGGGCACAGGCTGTAGCCCCTAACGGTGATTATAACGGAAAACCCCATATATGACCACCCACATAATGTGAGATTAAGAGTAATCGCTAATGTGAGAATTATCAGGAATTCAAAATTAATTTTAAATTCAAAGTCAAGCTTGCCAAAAATATAGCTGACTTAGAGATGGTGCAGAAATCTTTGTTGCATTTCACCATAGTTTCTGCCAACAGGTCTGCAAAGAGGCCAAGGCCATAGTAGGGATCTAGGAAAGAAAGTTTGCGTGCAGCAAATATCACAAACTCCTTAAGAGCATCATAGCAAAGTGTTGTGATCACATCACGGGGAATATCAGAAGCAAGGCCTCTGTGTTAGGATATTCTGCAGGCTCTATGCAAGAGCCAGACTCAATCTTCCAGGCCAGCATGAACTGCCTTGAGGAAGGACAATAGGTAAGAGGGTAGATCATCCTGGGAAACAGATTCTGGAACAACTCGAATGCAGACGTCATTCTGCTATGATCTATCCATGTCCACGACTCTCTGCACTAGGGCTAGATAGTTGGCCTCTAGAAAGGTGAGTTTGACCACCACTTTGTGGTGTGCTTCACATAGCTTGTCAAGCTTGGTTTGCAGATGATCCTGCAAATCTCATTGCAGATCAGTTGTGACCATGCAAAAACCTACCTGCAAAGTTGTACATGGCATGGATTTTATATTCTAAAGCAGGGCAGGTCTCAGACAATTGAGCCAGGAGCTCTGATTCCGAAGCTGCATCTGAATGCAGAGATACAACATTCATGTAAGCACCATCTTGGGTGTCCTCACAGACATTTTTTCCTGGGAGGAGTGGAGTTTATCCAAACTCAGAACTATCATTACTTAATTGTAAATTGACCGATGAGCTCAGAACAGAAGCATTACATACATCCGCTGTGTAATTGGTAGAACAGGCCCCCAACTTTTTTTTTTAATTGGTAGCAATGTTTAAAATGTACATGTAATGGTACACACTACTTTAGATAACATTAATTCATTCATGAATGGAAAGAAATGTATACATTGTGCTTGCATAATGTAGTTTCCTGTGACAATATAAACGCGAAAGGTCTACATTGATGACAAGCATCTATGCTGACAGTGTGAGAGTGAAGAGCAGAATCCTTCTACAGACAGGTGACTCTCTGTTCTGACACTTGTGTGCTTGGGGTTTGAAAACACATGGGAAGTTTTCCCAAGCAAGGACAGTCGTGTGCTTACAGGCAGATCTGACAGGTGACTGTTCTGACACTGGTGTGCTTGAGGTTTGAAAACAAATGGGAAGTTTTCCCAAACAAGGCCAGTCACATGGGAGGAAAAAGGGGCAGAAGTCCTCTCTCATGGCAGAGGTGTAAAAGCATAGGTACCAACATAAACAATCCTAAAATAATTATATATTTATAGCATTAAGACCGGTCATCCATGAAAATAAAATTGTTTACTTTTTTGCCCATCATATGCTTGAATCCTACACAAGCTTTTTCGTTTTCAGTTTTTCAAGCATATGAAGCACTACAAATTAGATTTACTTCCCATTTGCTTAAAGGAACACTATAGCTATAGAGTCCTAGTCGCCCCGTTCTGCAGCGAATAAATGGTTAACCATTTATTTGCTTACCTTAATCCGGCGCCGGGAACACTCGGCACTGGTGACCTCTCCTCCTCCATCAACGTAAGCTTCCGAGTGGAGCCGAACGCGCCTGCGTGGCCAGTGGCGCGTGCGCATTCAAACCCACCCATAGGAAAGCATTACTCAATGATTTCCTATGGGGATCTTTTTTGACACTGGACTCTATGAGGACGTTCAGCATCAAATAAGTGCGATTTACCCCGTGTACTTTCCGGAAACTGCCTCTAGTGGCTGTCAGGAAGACAGCCACTAAAGGCTGGATTAACCTTGCAGTGTAAACATAGCAGTTTCTCTAAAACTGCAATGTTTTTCAGCTGCAGTGTTTAAACTAGGGGGACCTGGCACCCGGTGCCTATAGTGGTCCTAAAAAAAAAAAATGAAAATTATGCAAAATATTAAAGGAACACTCCAAACGCCATGCCCAGTACCGCCCAATGGTTAGTACAGTTTGACATTTTACTTGGGTCCACACCGCATTTGCTCAAGTTGTGTGTCTCTGCAGAATAAACCATGGGCAATTTAACATCGCCCTATATGGCCCTGTACAGGTAATCACATTCTTCTGCAGAAGAAGCAGCAGGGGCAATGGCCCATGATGCCCATTGTAATTACCTGCATACTAAAAACTGTTTGACTACTTAAGAAGACATACTGCCAGGCCACCATAACCTCTACAGCGGTGTTCCTTTAAAATTAGACACCTCATCTCTGAGTTTACCATGGGATGGATCCATATCATCATACAGCAAGTGGATGGGCAATTGTATCCAATACATGAACTTTATTCACTGAAGAAGCAGAATTAGTGAATGTACGTGCATGGCAGCACCTGTATAAATCCATACTTAGTCTAGAATTAGTGTAAACCCTTCATTACAACTTTTTTTTTTTTTTAATAAATAGTATAACATTTATTCTACAAATAAAATGAGAAACACAAATACACACACACAAAAAAAAAACATTCACTTTGATTATAGAATATTGTTACCTACCATGAATACCTACCTGCAAAATTAAAATCATTCAAATTTTATGGAATGTTTGGGAAGATTATATTTATAGAGCTCATATGTTATATCTTCTGGTACAACATTTCAGAAAAAAAAAGACAAACTATTAACATACAAGCAGAAATACTTTATTTCCAACAGACAGTATTTGTGTTCGGGGCAAATAGCCGTATATGGAGTAAGGTTCCAGCATAAGTGTAGGATAGCATAAAGGGAGCAAGTCAGTTGTGGTGTGCCGAGACCGACGATACGGTAGGCCTGTAAATAAAGAGGGCCCACCAAGGAGTAAGTAAGTAAAGTAAATGGAAAGAAAAGAGAAAGTGTTGAAATGAGGAGTGGGTGGGAGGGTCATTCTGATGCTGACCTCAAGCGATATGAGTCAGGTAAGGGGTGTCCCTTATATAGGGGAGTGAATTAATTTAAGCCCCTCCCACAAATACAGGCCAAACAGCCTTAAAACTTGTGTTCGGGGCAAATAGCCGTATATGGAGTAAGGTTCCAGCATAAGTGTAAGATAGTATAAAGGGAGCAAGTCGGTTGTGGTGTGCCGAGACCGACGATACGGTAGGCCTGTAAATAAAGAGGGCAAAAAGAATAATCAAAGATTTAATACAGTCAATAATATATACAAATTAACCAGACATTTCCTTAAATGCATTATGGTATTTAATTCCTTGAAGGATTTTGAAGGTAGGAATCTAGGACCGCAACTGGACACCATTTGTTGTGGGTAGGATAGTATGTTATCTCTACTGTTGGTGCGTGTTGACTTGTTTCGGAATGTGGTAGAGCCAATAGGTAATGATATATGTGTTTACATACGTGGGATTGTTGAAGACAATGATCTGTCTGAGTGGTGGTTATGGTAGTGGATTCTCTGGCCTGAGAAAGGCATAAAAGGCAGTGTGCATGGCTGGTAATGGCCGACTTGGTAGTATAATTGAATGGTTGTAGCTCTAATAGGTCCGATAAGGATGGAAAAGTTGGATGGCTATTGGTAATCTGAGTGGAACGTGGGGGGATGGTATAGTATATTCTTGTCTGGTATGATAGCATGCAGTTATGGTAGTTTTGGCCATAGGTTATCCTCTGTTGTTGAATGTCTGTAAAATATATAATTAATGGTGTGTGAGATGGTTTTAGTTTAAGGTGGCAAAAAATGATGCAAAACCTAGGAGAAATATGACACAGGTTGAGCTATGTCGTGTTCCAATGTGATTCTTTAAAGCCAGGTGAATAGCTGTGTTATGCGTTCTACAAGTATGGGATGAAAGTGCTTGGTGGGATAGTGCATGCTATGCTGCATGAGTATGTCTAATCCATGATTTTGTCTCTGGAACGAAAGAGTGGCCGTGACTGTATGGGCGGCTGTAGGAAGCGTATGATGAACATGCCTGGAATATAAATGAGACAATTGTCGGCAGGGATGAAAGTAAAAGAAATGTGGTAAGTGGCCAACCAAGTGAGTTCCCCAGCAATACCATGATCGTATGGATGATGAGTGGCATTTGTTGATATGACATGTGCTTAGTTGTCTGAGTAACAACGGATTGATGACCCTGACCATGATTTACCCCATGCCACAGCAGCTGCTTTTAGCGGGGAAAGGATTGCCCATTTTATGCCATGTGCCAGTTTGTAGGGTAGGTGGTAGCCGTTTACTGTGTTGATGATATTGGTCTTACTTAACAAAGTTTCAACCCATGCTTGAGTGATAGCTGTAAAGGTAGATCAATGGTAGTGTATAGTAAGGAAACTCCTCGGAGGGTATGAGGGAGTTGAGACTTGGGGTAGCGAAGGTGTGTGGTGCCAATAAGTCTATGGTAAGTCTTTGTTTAAGGGAAGATTCCCTTATGACAATACCAATGTTTTTGTGTTTGGTGCCATGCTGTAAATGGTGGAGATTGGAAAACCCAAGTAAAAACCCCTCTGCAAATCTTGGCTATGTGTGTGTTTACAGCCAACGGTTCTGTTGTGCTGACTGTAAGTGAGGGCATGCTATATTCCTTGAGGGTTTATTTATGATACATGTATGGGAGCCCTTTGAAGCTCCAGAGCCTTAGTAAATCTACTACAAGTCTGGAAGGATGATGAGTCAGTAGTGTTGAAAATGCATTGGTGTGTACAGATGGGGAGTACATTATTTGTAAGTTGTATTGGGACACATGGTTTGTCATGTGCCCTGAATGATTTGAACATTTATGCAACAGTCTATATGCAATGCAACTACTAATACCAATTGTCTCTGGTAGTTCAGAGGTGCTGGTACCTGGAGCCTGAGAGTGCTCGTCCGTTTGTTTGGGAGAAAATCCCTTCTGTATGGGTACCTGCACAAATAAGCATCTCTACATATTCCAAATGCCAACACAACAAAGGGATGGTCAGTTCCCGATTTACCTAGAATGGGTCTGACCATCATAGGTACATCATCATACATATATATGCCTTGTTTCCCCAATGTGCCGGGAACATATGTGCAGGGTTAACGTCTTGTACCAAGAATTGATTGTACCAGGTAACCGAATTTCGGTTGGTGCTGGTTGTACAGTAGCGTGAGGCCCAGCCTTGTGAGGGCTGTGACCGACTCGAGATTGCCAGTCTGTCGTAAATTTTTTGGGCTCATGAGTTTATGAGTGAGGCTAGCATGGCCTGGGTGTCACCTGAGTTGGTGTTGCTGGGCCTTCCCCTGCCTCCGTGTTGTCAGTTGATGTATGGAGGAGTTTGAATAACTCTGCTTTCCTTGCTGTGGCAGGGTAGGGGATTTGTCGCCTCCTTAGGTCGGAGCCACATCTCCTCTGCTTGAAGTTGTATCACTTTTAGCCGGGGTGCCAGGAGGAGGTGATTCTTTGCCATCTTTTTGAGAAATACTTAAATAACAATAAAGATTGCAATTATTATTTGTACCCAGGGGTCTTGTACTGGCTTGCTATCTAAGCCGTAAGGCAAAACGATTAGGCTTGGTGTTTTTTGGTGACTGGTGAGGCCCTGCTAGTTGCCAAGTGGCTTGAGAGGCTCTATCTATGCTTGGCGCAAGGGGATTCTTTGTGGCCACCGAACGTTGTGGCAGGATGTTGGCCTCTCGGTGACAGTAACCAGAAAATAGGAAGGGGTGTGACAGGTGAGGCCCTATCTATGATACAATGCGAGGCAGCTAGCTCACGAGTGGCCCGAGGGGTGTATGCCTCGAGTGTGAGGCGGGGTGTTGGCCTCGTGGGACCACTAACCAAAGCGTAGAGCAGAGAAAAAAGGGGGTAATACCTATTGGGCCCTAGAACCCTAATTGCCAGTACACTATTACTATTCCAGGGAAGGTAAGAAATGGATAACTACATGAGCAGGTGTACGTACCTGGTAGTATGGTGTTGAACCTGACAATCCGTATAGGTTTTTTAGTAGTAACTGTAACCTGAATCGATAAAATCGTATGGCATAAGGAAATATGGCATAGACCAAGCTTATCTTAAAACATACAGTATATGTGAAAGTAAAGTGCCGCGATATGTAAATATTAAACAACATATCCATACTGGTTAAATATGTATCAATCTTAATCCATTAAGTGCCGTATGTATGTGAACCATATTACCAGTTACGTATATACAGATGCGCGTGCTACTGTGTAATAATATGTGTATTTATAACAGATGTTGATATACTGCTTGCTATGTGAATTGTTGTATGCCTTATTGAATGGTCAGTGAACATGGTGTTGCAAAATGCAAGTGCACTGGAGATCTGCCGAGTGCCCTATAGGTGGCAGTGTAGTTGATACTGATTGGTATGTGAAATGTTTGTCTGTTGACCTATAGGGGTCAGTGTTTTGGTGTTTGTAAAACCCCATGAAAATTGTCAATGTACTTGACAGACCTGTAGGTGGCAGTGTTGATAGAACCACTGTTAGTCTTGATGTGAAATGTAAATTATTGTGAAATAAACCTGAAGTTGAGCCTGTGCTGGAGTTTAATTTATGGTCTATAGTTATGTTTAAAACAATCTTATGTGTAATTTATATTGGCTGGTAATTGCATATGACATGTGAAGACAGTTTTGCTGTTGACCAGTAGGGGTCAGAAATGCTGATTGTATGGTAAAATACCCTTTAACCCCTGAAGGATACATGACATGTGTGACATATCATGATTCCCTTTTATTCCAGAGTTTGGTCCTTAAGGGGTTAATCCAAATGCAAGGTTAACGTGAGATTTTGAGAGTGACCTGTAGGAGTCAGTGTGGTTTATGTGAAACATTGTTCGTGAGCTATTCCCCAGCATTATAGTTGTGTGACAGGGAAACAAACAGTACCCGTTTGACAATATACAATATGTGAACATAATAGCTTAATAACAGTCATTGTAACAAACCAAAGTTCTGTTCGTGGGTTGTAAACGCACAAAACGTGTGTGTAGTACAATAGTAAATGCATGAACTAGTTCCCGTTTGGTAGAAAATTGCACGAACCGTGAGCCTGGTATGTCAGGGAAACAAAACGAAACGAGCAGTGAGATTCGAAATGCACGCACAGAATTGCCTAGTATGTTTAGGCAATTGAAACAGAATGTGTTCCCGTTTGGAAGTATGCTAATGCTCGAAATGAGCCAGTGACAGATATAAACAAGTGAGTTTAAACGAATGATATGCATGAACATGCAATGGTTTTAGGACAGATTTAGACAAAATGCAGCCGTAAAGTGAGGACCTGACCCGTGCATGGTGCTGTGGGACTGATGCCTGGCGTAACGGGTAGGTCGACTTACGGTTTGTGAGTCACTTGGACACCATCCACAGTGATAGATTTAAGAAAGAATGCGGAAGGCCTGAAAAGCCTGTGGCTGAATTCCTGACACAGCTCAGCTTAGAAAACCTCATGGAGTAATCAGGTAAAATGGCGTCTGGATGACCCGGAAGTGGAAATCATTCTGATGCTGACCTCAAGCGATATGAGTCAGGTAAGGGGTGTCCCTTATATAGGGGAGTGAATTAATTTAAGCCCCTCCCACTTACAGGCCAAACGGCCTTAAAACATATGACAAAAATAGAAAAGTTAAAAATAGTCAAAATACCTTCATTTAATATTTTAAGCAATTGTGATGGACTTTATTTTTGTCATGGAAATGCAGCTACGACTTAAAAAGACCATAGGAATACAAAAATATTATACTATATGTAACCATCATTAGTTTAAAAATAAAAAATAATCAGTGCTTATATAGAAAATTGCAGGCTACTTGTCCATCAAATTTGAGTGGATTTAGGAAAATTATTAAAATATCACTTTTAAGACATTCATGAATAGATTGCAGTCCCAACCATAGCTGTAATAATTCTAAGCAATCTAAACGCAATGGTACTATCCACAATTTGAAAAAAAATGTGGCTAATTTTAAATGGCAACTCAATTCTTTTAAACAAATCATTTTCCATTCAGTGATTCACCATTTGAAGTGCTAATCCCTCACCTCTGTAAGAAACATATAGCTTTTATTAAATATTAAATACACACGTTTCCCTATTTACATGTGTATATCATGTTACAGCTAGAAGAGAGGAAATATTGATGACTTTGCCGCAACATTGTTGATAATTTTCTGTGTGTAATATGTACCTTTTTCAAAAAAATATGATATTCATAAAGCTAGAAAGACTGGGGAGAAAAAAAACATACAAAGAATCAAATTCATACACCGGAAACATAAATCAATAATCTAGTACAAAATTATAGCTTTTTTTCCCCTTCTCTCTTTAAAACAATAATAATTTTAAAAAAACTGTTGTAGTGAAATGAAAACCAAACTGCACAATTAAGGCTAAAATATCCACTTTTGACTACAGCCGAGTTGAATAATATTTCCAGATGGCCGCTTTTTGCATAAATTCTGCAAAATGTTTCTGTCTTACTTGCTAAATGACTTTGTATAAACACATACTAGCAGTAGATCAAATGTTCTAAGGCTAAAATGGGCAGTAATGACCATGTGCCTGCTGTTATAAAAACAAAGTTTCTGTTTATAGATCGGCAGGAGGTTCGACAATGTCCACATAATTCTAATCATCATCATCATCTTGGACATCTTGGTCTAACTGGAACAGAAATTTAGAAATGTATCCAATCGGTAAACTCCCCATAAAAGTGCAATGCAAAAATAAGGGAAAAAATGGATGAAACCGTATTTACCCCTTTCACAATAAACTAAATAGATACAACAAGGATTACTCAAAAATTATAACAAACTCAAAGTAAATCTATAAAAAAAATTTTTTTAAAAGGGCAGTACAGTAAGTGCAACAAATACATGTAATATAAGGATAAACCCACAAGTAATGGTGAGGTTATAAGGTGATCTCATATTGCATAAACCTCTGATATAAAAACCTATCCTGAATGCTCAAAGGTGCATGTAAGGAGAATTCTAGAGATTTTAACTGTCCTGCATTTGCACTTTACCATCTGGACCAAATCAATCAGGCTTATGTTGATGGGCATTATCACCTTTTGTCCTGTGTGTTACAATAAAGCAGTTATATGATTGTTTAATAGTGTTGCACTATGGATCTCTACTATTTTCCTTAGTTTTTTCCTTTTTTTTTTAGTTTATTCTTTGTAGATATACTTTGGTTAGATTTAGAAATGTGTTGCTAGTAATTGGTGCATATGAGTGGAGAGAGCACAAACACTTATCAGGTTTTTATGTGGATTGCTCCATATTTCTCCTAGCAAGAACTTTTGTGTGATGTGCTGATAACAATATAGAACATTGTATCCATGAGATATGTAGGACAATTGTGATAAAATGATGCCTGTCCAAATACTATTTATAAGTTATCATATTTAATGCTGCATTTACATCCAACATATCCGAATTATTGACTCAACTGATTTCACATGGGGATAAGTTTAGGCCAAAGTGGACAAAATTATTTTTAAATCTAGCTAATTTTTCAGTTTAGGCATTTTGACCCAACGTGCCAATTCCTTATCTGGTCCTGACAATTCCAGATTTGATGAGTAATGCTCACATTTGTTTTTACATATTAATTTGTAATATTTATATTCATATTTATACCAGTTAGCCTCTAAATTCTTGGCCTTAAATGCTCCTTTTGTTCTCATAGTTGGACAATAAAACTATCAAACTACCTTGAAACTATGTAGTGTTCAGCAGCTTTTATCGTAAACTGAAAGAAGCACTTCTTGAAAATTATTATTATTATTAAAATGATTTATTTAGAAAAATATTTCACCAGGAAGAATGAAGTAATATTTCTCAGGTTTTCAGATATGTTCTGGAAAGCCCATACAAATGTATTGTTATATATAATAGGAAACATATGCAGTACAATCATATTATTATTATTACTGGCATTTATAAAGCGCCAACAAATTCCGCAGCGTTGTACAATTGGGAAAAAGACAAACACAATAAGAACAGACTGATACAACTGGTAGAGGACCCTGATCGTAGATATATTATTACACTTGTAATATGCATATGCAATACAACTATTAAATTAGCAACAGGTGCAGTTACGTTTTAATTTAAGTTAGGTGGATGTCATTTTTAGGGTCTTCAGACTGGTGGCAAATGTGTTATTCTGGGACAGGTTATTCCATGTATATAGAAATATATAGGAGAAAACGTTGGTCACCCACCCATTGTAGATGGTGGATGCAAAGTATGGAACCAGAAGTAAAATGAAGGTCAGAAGGTGGACAGGCAGCATGGGAGACTTCTCAGAGAAGTGGCTATGACCCAGACAAAAAAAAAGGTGAAGTTAGCAAATTTAGTTGTTTAACAAATTACAACGATGGATACTGTAGTTATGTGAAAGAAAATAAAATATTACCCGTAACATTGTCTAAGTAACTATTTTTAATGGATATGTATAAGTTAACTCTCAAGTGTATCTTGTGGCTTACTGTTGCTTGCTGACTGAGTGGTGCTATCAGAAGACCATGCAAAGTTAGAATATATGAATCTGTAAAATAGTCCATTTGTTTTAAATAGCCTATGATTGTGCATGATGTCAAGGTTTGTTACTAGCTCTTGATAACCAGGCTAGTTTTTGGTCGATTACATGGGTTTTATGACCCAAAAAGGACTTAGAGATTGCTATCTGCCAACGGTAAGGGTACAGCAAGAAATGTAGTGAAAAGTAAGTACCCTATATACTCGAGTATAAGTCGAGCCGAATATAAGTCCAGACCCCTACTTTTACCCCAAAAAACTGGGAAAACGTATTGACTCAAGTATAAGACTAGGGTGGGAAATGCAGCAGCTACTGGTAAATTTCTAAATAAAGTTATATCAATTAAATATTTATTTACAGTGTATGTATATAATGAATGCAGTGTGTGTGTGTGTGTGTGTGATGCAGAGCCTTGGTGGGGGGTGGGCATTTTTATTATTTTTTTAAAATTATTATTTTAATATTTTATTTTTTTGTTATATTATTAATATTTTATTTTTATTTTATTATTATTTTAATATTATTTAATTTTTTATTTATTTATTTTTGTCCCCCCCCTCCCTGCTTGTTAGCTGGCCAGGGAGGGGGGCTCTCATTCCCTGGTGGTCCTGTGGATGGGCTGTGTAGGAGGGGGGCTGGCAGCGAGCTGTAACTTACCTTTCCTGCAGCTCCTGTCAGCTCCCTTCTCTCTCCTCCGGTCCGGTCAGCTCCCCTGCATGTCTTGCGGTCTAAGTGCCGCACGGAGCGTTGCCACGGGCTCTGACCCCGCGGCCTTCACAAGATTTACAGTGGAGCTGACGGACCGGAGGAGAGAGAAGGGAGCTGACAGGAGCTGCAGGAAAGGTAAGTTACAGCTCACTGCCAGCCCCCTCATTACAAGCACGGCGGTCCTGGTCTGTATTATGGCAATTTAAGTTGCCATAATACAGACAGTGACTCGAGTGGGGGTTTTTCAGCACAAAAAATGTGCTGAAAAATCCGACTTATACTCTAGTATATATGGTATTTACCTTTTGTGTAAGCATTATAAATTACACACCGTGGCTATAATAAAAATATATGACAGTTTTCCTCTACAGATGGGTCTACAATCATGTCACTTTGACTTAGTGCTTACGTAAATGGAAACAGTAATCCTAGCTTGTTAGTACTGATTAATGATCATATTGTAATTATCTTTTGTTTATATAACTACAATAGATTGTATAATGTTTGCATCAGAATTAATTTTATCTTGCACTGAAGTATGTGGGAGGTAATTCTGCAAATCTCACAGGAAGCTCTAGAATATTTTTTTTGACAGATAAGCAAAGACTCTTCTTAATAATATAGCTAAAGAAGATGGTAAAAGTATCACTCCTTCACTCAGTGTACCATAACTACTGTCATTATGGTTATTACTTTTGGCGGAGCTCAATTAACACTAACTGGGTCATTTTCTATAGTGAGAATGTTTCGGTTTTCCAATTGAATTTCAAATTGAAAGGCAAATTGCTGAATAGGAAAGATTCTCCAAGTTTGCTAAACTTTCAGTTCAAGTGGTCTACATTTTTAAATTTACTTTGGATCCCTACAAATCTCGCTTTTGTGTAAATATTTACTGAATGTATTTTGTAAGGAGCAGGAGGGTGACCAACTTTACCTGCAAGTGGGTGGATTTAGCACCACGACAGTTACAATATACTGTATTAGTTATGTAGCTTGGAGTATCCCTTTATCTATAGGTATCAAATGTTAGAGATTTCTGGTACTACATAAACCGTAACAACAAAATAGAACAATGGTGAAAAGGATCAGAAGATAATGTCAGACGGAAGCAGGAGCAGGTTGTATATCTGTATTTTTATAAAAATACATTCATCAAATTTTTGTTCTGTGGATTCCAGACAGAGCTTCGATATTTGTTGGACTATTAAATCACAAATAAATATGAGGTTTCCATGTAAAACAAAAATTACATTATGCGCTAACTTATTTTACAAGGTGGTAAAATAGTAGAATAAAAGGACTGTATAGCTGTGAATAAATCACAAGAAATACCAGGGGAGTGCAGTATAAAAGTGACCATAAATAATTCTTATAGCGTAGATTCAATAATTCTGTGTATATCTGTATATAAAATACAATAAAAATACATACATAGGGCAATATTGTAAGAAATATGTATCAATATGTATATGTGTAATCTGCAATGGAACCACTCGCATGAAGCTGAGCCTCATATAGCAGGCTCTGGCTTTAGCAGCATGGAGATACAATAGCTTGTGTCCTCTCAGGTAGTCTGGTCATCAATCCCAGGAAACAGGCAGGAGATGGCTTTTTGTAAGCAGAAAAAAACATTTTATTGGATCACACAGTCATATTGTATTTTATACACAGAATCCTTGAATGAACGCTATTAGTATTATTTATTGTTACTATTTATATTGCACTCCCCTGGCATTTCTTGTTCACAGCTATACAGTCCTTTTATTCTATACATTTCTTTTGTGCTCCAGTGGGTGATCGGTGGCACTGGGGATTGTTGCATATATTTTGAAGCGCCAAGTTAAACCTCATTGTTACGTGTATTTGGTAAATTAGTAGAATTGACATTGGCAATACTCATCTAAGTATAAGAATATCGAACAGTTTTGTTCCTGAATTAAAATGATCAAAACATGAGAGGCAATTAGCTTATACATAAGGAAGAACTCTATACCTTTTTGTAGCAATTGCACAGAACAAAATATGTTTTTGTTGATATCTTTTTTTTGGTGTGCAAAGTGCTGCATGCAATATACTGTAGGAGGCAGTTTGTATCTAATATCAAATTAAAAAAACACTGTACTGTCTTAAAGTGTCACTATAAGCTTCATATCCACTACAACTCATTAGGTTTATGGTGCTCAGACTCATGTGCCTCTCCAAAGTTCTTATCAACTGGTTTTCGTGTGGCCCCTTATCTGGGCACAGTTAATGCATAAAAGAACTTTCACATAAGCCCATCCATATTTGGATAGCAGTAATGGGCTACAAGAGCAGATGGCGGTTAGCCCAGTACTCTCCCCGCTTATCGTTGTCAGCCAAATTTACTGAAAGAAGGACTGGGCTTTATTCTCCTAAATACTGAATTAACGTTAATCAAAGGGGAAGGTCCTGTGGACATTTTGTACCATGAGCTGTAGTGGTTTTGGTACTGAGAGTGTCCTTTTAATTTCCGGGAAAGGTATACACAGATAGATGCATCTTTTACGCAGACCACATAACGCAAAACTTAAAACAATGTAGGGAATTTGTCAAAGTGTTGTCAACACTTTTACCTCTTTATAATCAGCAAATTATTGGTGCAATTTATTAAAGGAATACTTTAAGCACCATAACCACTCCACATAACACTGTAGTGGTTATGGGGCCAAGAATGTCACTGCAAACAGTTTAACAAGTTACCTGGAGTCTAGGTGCCAGTCACCTCTACTGGTGAAGCCAGAAGCTCCTGCAAGAAGCTTCTGTTAGCTTAACTGAGTTAATCCCTGCTGTGCATGGTTGGCTCAGAGGTGAACAGCACCGATCCTATCCTAATCCTAGCTCAGTGCTGTAGCCTCTGAAGGAGGAGGCAAACAGTGCATTCAGGTCAGTTGTCAAAATGATTAAAATGGTTTGACTACTACACCTGAGAGGGTGCCAGGGCACTCAGGAGACTCTAGTGGTTATGAGGCCTGGAATATTCCTTTAAATATGCTGGATTTTTTTTTTGCATTTGCATGCGTTGTCTTTTTTTATACCAAGGCCATTTTTTAATGTAAATTTAGTTTTTTTTACATTTGGCATTTTTTTTCGGTAATGCATTAGATTTATCAGATTTTCGGCGGACTGACTTTCTTTTTTTAGTTTTAAAACACTTTAATAAATACAAATCAAAATAATAATAACATTTAGCCATCACTTTCAGAACCCTCTGATAAATATTCCCCCAAGTTTTGCGACCTGTACAAATGATCTTGAGTCGAAAGTAAACAGATTTAAACAGATCTCTCAATCATATATAGAGGTGCAGTCAGAGGCCATATTTCAGAAGCATTATCTTAATGCAAAGCAAATTGTAGCAAATGTACAACTATGTACCGTTTAATAAATCAACCTCTGGGTAATCAAATTTGCATAGGAGATATGCGTTTTATAGAGTAAAACATTGTGGGTATATAAACCATACTTCTCATGACTAGTAATTTTTGTTACCAGAGTGATGACCCTCAGTGATAACTAGGGGCAGGAGTGCAGAACTAAAATTGGAAAAATAACTTTATGATAATGCACAGCAACATTCCACCCTTGCTGACTGAACTGCTATTTTACAGCTGAATCATAATCAGTGCAGCAATGACTGGAAATTTAATGCAACATTATAATACTTTTCAGGAAAATATTTCTCCACATTAAGTACATTTATAGATATTATTAAATGATACAAACTAAATATTAAAGTGGCACAGTGATATGAAAAGGCCTTTCCATTATAAAAAATAAAATAAAAAAATAAAATTATAAAATTAAACATTATAGCTTTAGGAATACAAATGCTTATTCCCAATGGTATAGTGCCATTTTAGCCATTCAAATCATTGGACTCCATCAGTAGGGTTATAAAAAAAATAAATAGATAAAAAAATAGTTTGCTTATCTTTTCTTCTTCACAGCACTGGTCTCCGCATTGCCATCCCGCCTCCTTGACTGAGATCAAAATCGATGATTTCAGCCAATCCATAAGAAAGCATTGGGAGGCTATGGCGTGTGTGGCACAATGCTGCACCAATCAGATGTTCACTCTGAGATCATAGAATTGAAATAGAGTTGTAGTCTATATCTGAGGAAGCGTCTCTAGTGACTGTCTGAGTGGCAGCCACTAGAGGTATTCAGACCCTGCAATGAAAATATTGCCGTACTGCAGAACGGCAATGTTTTCATTGCAGGGATTAAACTTGGAGTGGACATGGCACCCAGACCACTTAATTGAGATTAAGTGGTCTGGTTACATATTGTGACCCTTTAAGGCACAGATTAACAGGGTTTTAATCTACTAACGCTAAAGCAGGTTTAGCTAAAATAAATATCTTCAAGATCAATCAGTGTTTCAGTATAGTGAGGCTATTTTCAATTACTGAGTAAAAGTTACTGACATAAGGGGCTATAGAAAACATGTGATGCCAGCAGCCAATTAAATTCCTTAATTTGCTAAACACATCCCAGCTTTTCTAAAGAGACTTATCTAAACGCTCAGATGTACACACACACAAAAAAAACAACAACCACCCACGAAAGAAATACGGAATTCATTTAAAAATGATATATGCTAGTGCATATAATTTGTGATGACAAGGTTACTTTAAATTTATATTTTAAAACTGAAAAACTGTGGAAATAAAATTCCTTCGCAATGCACACAATAAGAAGATTTAAATAAGGCTGGTACAAGGGCTTTTGTTAGTGCATAAGACCTTAGCAGAGTTATTCAACTCTGTCCTTGAGTTCCTCAAACAAGCATGGAGCCAACACACACGCTGGTCTATCCAAGGTACCTGGTAAACATTTTCTTATAAGAAGTGTACTACTGAGCATATATTTTGTTCAGAACAAAAAAAAAAAAATGCCAGTTATACTTTTACTGATGCACAAACATTATATAGAATTACTATATTATATTAACCATTAGTGTAAAGGCATTGGGAAGACTGGAAAAAAGGATCTGGTGAGGCCAATTTAAACACATGACAAAGAAGTATGTCATCCCTGTTAAATATAGCCTTTTGTATTTCATTTACTATTTTATATTGCTGCAACTCAAGAGATTTAATCACATGATGTACATAGCAGGCCATGAACAATGTGAGTCTCCCAGGTGCCACACAGCAGATGAATCAATGGTAGTTTCATTACAACTTTAAAAATGCAGTCTATCCCATTCGCTCACTTGTTCCTTTGCACAGCAATTGTAATACTAAAGAGGTCTGGTGCATAATCATGTATCAGTGCAGCAGGTCATCAAAGATTACCCTCCATTAGGAGAATAACAAAAATAAAATCAGTTACATTTATCTTACAGCAAAATATCAAAATAAAACCGCTCGTCTGTTTTAAAAAAAAAAAAAAAAGGAAATAGTACTTCAATGAAAATCTGCAATCCAAATTTCATCTTTGTCCGGAGCGTTTTTCATCCCGAGCACGTTCTTGTTTGGTTCCAACCAAATATGAAACTTTGATTTGGAATGCAGGGAGACTGCTTTATTGATGGTTTGGTGTGGTTTACCGATTGCACCCGTCACTGTAGCACCCTGAACGATTCTAATTCTCTTTGACACTGGTAGAGTAAACATTCTGGTAGATTAATACTTTGAGACCTGGACCACAAGGTCAACACTCCTTCCTGGAGATGGCAGTGCAAAAGAGCAGGTAACGAGGGGAGCAGCTGGCAAGCAGCAAGTCCTTCATCACCTGCACACAAGGTTTAAATAAAAAAAGAAGAAAAAAAAAAAGAATTATAGTAAACCTACAAGAAGTTATAAAATTCAACATAACAGCCAATATGCAGTGTAATGCCTGGTTTTATTACAGGTAGATTTTTTTTTTTTTACTCGGAAAGGTCTAAACAGCATCTCTCACAGTTCTACTTTTAGTATTTTATTTTATTTTATTGAGGGTAAATAAATTCCTGTTTTTGTCACATCAGAAACAAAAGTTCTTTGATCTTAAGAAATATGATGCAATTTTTTTTTTTTTCTGGCTATTTCTACACCGTATAGCTGTTTACAGTTTATCTGAAACTCATAAAATAACATTTGCAATTGACAAAGCAGGAAATCTACCTGCAAAATCTACAAACATGGTATTTCTTTTAAACTACGTCAAATGTACATATTTGAGTGCTATGTAGGTGTATTTAGCAACGCAACCTAGAGCTTTTGAGATTTTTAATTTAACGTAATTCTTATTTTTTTCTTAATTTAGTGTATTTGTTTAATGGAAGGGAGTGCATGGAGTAGAGGTTTCTTTATGTGACTACATTCCCACCATGCCCCCTTTTAAAGTCATCACAATCCAATCAGATGCCTCAAAAAAATAGCCAAATCTCATATAGGAAGAGAAGCTTACGACAGGATACATATATTCACCGAATTGAGGTTTTCATTATATTTATGCAATCCAATGCAAAACACGGTATAATTGGATTGCAGTCAATTGCTGTATATGTTTTATTGACACTGCAAGATCTATGCTACATTTCTTTACATGCAGCTATATATTTCAAAAGGAATTAGAGCAGCAGTTGTGCCCGTTTCGGAGTACAGACAGATTAAAACACAAGTTTCTGCTATCGAGTAAACTTAACAGGGCTTAGTACAAACAGTGTCTTGTTACTCCGGCAGCACATTTGCAGAGGAATTATGTAAGCAGGCAAAGCTGTATGTGTGCATGCATAGTAATTAGCTGACTGGCTACGTTGCATCGGCTTGTATGAGACTAAACACAAGGATAGTCATAAGTAATACACAGGGTAATCTTAATTATCTGCTTCCTGAATCACATCAAAAGTAGATGGAAAGGCATCAGTTGGAAAAGGATTTCAATAAAATGCAATCTGACCAAACACGAATAGTGGTTTCATGCAGTATCTTTATAACATTCTACATGAGTTTCCTCTAACCTAGGTTTAAAGAGTTAAATAGAAGTTCACTAAATTTGAGTTCGTTTGTGTCTAGGCTCAATTCACTAAACATTTTATGGAGAAAATCCAGGGGAGTAATCAGCAGGAAAAAAATTAACCCCACAGAAAATGGTGCAAAGTACCCAACGTTTCAGAATCAGTGGTTAAGATTCTTATAATTCTCCTTGAAAAAGCAAAAACTCAATAGAAATCCAAAACGTTGTCATTTATCCAAATCTGAATGGTCAGAAATTCAAATTTCAAAAACACTTACTAGAATTTTTTTACCCCATTTCCTGAAAATGCACACTAATTAAAAATTTCAGACAAAGGTGCGACTGTAGTGAGTTACCAAAGCGTTTTGGTACGGCCCAAGTCCAATTCCCAACCCAAATCCTTCTTTTAAAACATTGTAGCTGCAACAAATTCCTAAATCCAAGCCACTAGAGTTTACATTTTTTTTTCAGTTTGATTTTTATTTGAGGTTGTACACATAAGCATGTACATCCTTGTCAAAGTATGAAATATCAATTACATAAACATAAGGGCAAAGCACTACACGTGTTTGGAATTTTATAACATAGGTGTTACTCAAATCATATTTATCACAAACCAAGATCCTCAAGCTCATAGGTTCAGCATGTTATAGTGATCCTCAGTTAACACATGGAAACTGCATCAACAGCAGTTGGAAGGGAGGGCAATACATTGGCCTGATACCCAAGTGGAGGGTCAGCTGCAAAAGGCAGTAGGCTTGGGTAGCTTAGTGGAGGTCAGAGATGTGCCTTCCCTCGGATTTCTTTGTGGCGTTTTTCTCCCCCTTTCAGTTTCGAGTTTCCTGAAGATCTGCCTTCCACACTATCCAGAGGTCGAGTATAGCTTTTTTTATATCTCCCTTGGTAGAGGGAGAAGAGTCTTCCTCCGGTTCAGAATCCGGAGATCTCTCACTCTGTTGAGGAGAGGCAAGTGACTCCACATCTTCCTGTGACTCCTCTGAGGCCTTTTCTTCAATCAGTGCCAGAGGCGCCATCTTAGGAGGCCTAATTACAGAATTTATCGACCAAAAACACTATAACAGTCATACCTCTCAAGCGTCATGTATGTGATGGAGTTGGTGTTGGAGGGAAACTCAAAGGATGCAGCTATAAGAAAACACATACTCTATGCTAATCTCTCTCTAATTTATGCTTTCATCTTTCAGGTAAATCCAAACCCCCTAACAGCAGTGTCCAATGAAGCAGGAAGTCAATGGGCGGGGTAAAAAGGTGGGCCACTGACACGAATCACGTGACCAGAACTGCCAAAAGGGACAAACATGCCCAAAAGGGGGGGCATGTCTGTCCAAAGAATTGGAAGGCCAGCCTGGCATCAGTATCCCTATGTATCACAGTGTCAGTGTCCCCATGTCGCCCAGTCCCCTAGTCTCCCAGTGTCTGTGTCCCTATGTCTCAGTGTGTCAGACACTGGAAGACTAGGGGACACTGGGAGACATGGGGACACAGAAACTAGGGACACAGAAACTAGGGACACAGAAACTAGGGACACTGGCTGGGAGGCATGGGGACACAAACACTTGGAGACACTGGGAGACATGGGGCACTTGTGGACACTGGGAGACATTGGGACACAGAGACATGGGAACACCGAGACACTAGGGACACTGGCTGGGAGACATAGGGACACTGGGAGAAATGGGCACACTGGGTGGGACACATGTGGACACTGGGAGACATGGGGACACAGACATTTGGGGACACTGGGAGACATGGGGACACTGAGAAAACATGGGGACACAGACACTGGGAGCCACGGGGACACTGGCTGAGAGACATGGGGGCACTGGAAGACATGGAGATACTGTCTCGGTGTCCCAATGTGTCTCCCTATGTCTCACAGCATCCCCATGTGTCTCAGTGTCCCCTAGTGTCTCAGTGTCCTCATGTTTCCCAGTGTCTCACTGTCCCCATGTGTCCCCTAGTGTCTCAGTGTCCCCCATGTCTCCCTGCTGCCTTTCCCCCCCATCCTTCACTTACCTGAGCTGTAGTCGGTCTCTGCAGGCTGGAAGCTGCTGTATGGATCAGTGAGTAGAGAAAGGCAGGGAGATGCTGTAATGTCCTATCCCTGCCTCTCTCCATACTGGCCGGTGCTGGTATTGCAGAGTAATCCTCCGTTTATACTGAGAAATATATTTGCATTTGTATTGCGGTATTACTGCAATACCGTCACGGCCAGGCAGCCTCAAATATCAGCTGTGCCTTAAAATACCAGTCAGGTGGCAAACCTAAGAGTAGTGTAAAAAAGTAATTTTTTTTTTTTTTTTTTAAATGGGCCTTTTCCTGGAGCTGCAGCTCCATCAGCCCCTATGTTAATCCGGCCCTGTGCCTAGGCCTCATGAAGGAAAGCAGAATCTCTGTCATTTTAGGGCTCTCTGGTGGGCAAAACTTTTTGGTGGGCAAAACCCGCCCCATAATGTCATCTGGGGTGGGTTAGTTGATAAGAGTCTCCACGAAGCCTGCAGGTCGGGCAAAGTCATCTTTTTTGTAAGTCAGGTGCAAAGCTCCACAGAAATGCATCTAAGCTGTAGCTTAGTTAGCCACGCCCCCGAGTTTACATTTAAAGTGCAAAAGCAAATTTCCTTAATTAACAAGTACCTCATTTAATACTTTATGTGAATAGGCATATTGATCCCAGATAAAGTGTATAGCACAGAATACAACTTACCTATAACTTCAACAATATAAAGGTTCAGTGTCTTCTGCAAACATTGAAGAATTCCCAGCAAGGCCTCGTCGGCACTACGAAGTTTTACTTTTTGTTTTGCATCATTAGAAAAAGACAGCCACATTTTGCCAAACTCATCTGTTGACATCCTCAATGGTCTGTGGCAAAGAAAGCAAAATGTTCCATTTCGATTACCAAATATAGCTTGCAAAATCTTCAATTAACAATACCACACAATTAAAATCTGCATCATTTTTTAGTCTTAAATTAACACAATACAATGAAGGGTAGAACACTGATGCTGCAGTAGTGGTTTTTAATGTTTGCCAAAATTAAACCACTTAGTCTAGCTTTCTAGCAAACTTTTATGTGGTCACTGCCATCTTTACTGAAGTTCCAATCTCCAGCCGCGTCATTCCCGACACAGAGGTCTATGGAAGAGACATGGGATTTTCCACGGAACTACTCATGCAATGCATGAGAAGAAGCATTTCCCACAGACATCAATAGTGATGACTACAGGAAAAAGCCCCAACTAGGCAAAACGCGTTATGTTTTAGATATTCGTTTTTAGCATTAAAAGCATTTTTGGCATTTACCTAATTTGTTTGTCTGACCATTTATTACACCTTGTATGCTTTTAACGCCCTTTTAACTTTTTATTGTTCCAGGCAGATCAATATCTTTGAATAAATTTTTTTACACCAACACCCTGACAAGGGACATTCCCTGGAGAACCTACTATACATTACATCCCTGGTCGGGTTCATACCACCCATATATTTGAGCAGTGCTACTGGTCTATTAAATGTGAGTAGACTGTCATTTTTAATCTACTACTGTATTTATCACAGTGAGCACTATTGTCTGCTTTTATTTTTTTCTTACATATACATCTGTATGCTGAGAAACTGACTCAGAGCTACATATCCATCACTGGGGATTGTACTGCTGTATACCATTTTACTCAGAGCTGGTTTACAGCTCTATGAAATGTGAGTGCTAAATCCTATTTTTGTTGAGTGTCCCGCACCATATCTGATTATTATCTGTTTTTTTGCACATATCATTAATTATCCAAAGTCTGGACTATTATCAGCAAGGAAATTCTCAAGTATTTTATGATATATTGGACTTCATATCTGGCGGAACCCGTATTTGTGTTTTGTACAGTAAATATGTATATTTTGTAAAGATGCTATCTTTACAAAATACTCAAAAGTGACAAAGCAGCTTTAATAAATACTTGACAGTATAAACCCTATATTTAGCAAATAAATCCCTAAGTGCTTTTTGTAATTCCTTCACAGTGACAGAAGGCCATAAGCATAGTACAACCCCATGCATGCAAGAGACTAGAACATACAGTTTCCGAGGTATCCTTCAATCAAACAGACATGTCATGGCACTTCTCTACTGCACCCCACTTAATTAATATGACTAAGTTGTAAACGTAAGATCTTTTCCCCAAGAGTATAGTTTAATTAACTAGAACAAATTGGATATGTACTAGAACTGATTGTCTGTGGAAATATTTAAGATAAAGCAATTGTGAAACATCATAAAACCTTCAAAGCATTAAGCAGCAGGGGTAAAATTTGTGATGTACTAATTTGCAGTGACATTTGAATGATTACAGATACACATTTTTAAATAGACAGGCTTAAGGTTACATTTGTTTAAATAAAAGTTGCACAAATTGTTGACAAGGTTTATATTATCCTAACAAATAAAAATAGGGCACTTTTTTCATGGGGGAGGCAAATGTAAGATAGATACATATACAGCAGGAATGAACGGACTTTCATCAGGATTTAATGTAAAGAGGTCTCTGTAGATCTCAGTCATGTCATGTCATCATGGAAGATTTCCATCTGATCATAACCTGTGGCCACAAAGCTGTATTGAGTTTATCTGTAAATTGTACTTAAAGATCTGTAGCTCTTCGGTACAGAGATAGACATCTATGAGACATCTATGATGTGAACCATAATGGTCTACTTTCAAGTTATAAATCACATGAACATGTGATCATAGCAGCCATTAAAAACAGTTTAGCAGACTAACTCATAAGAAAGAAGTACTGTGTTTTAACGGTCTGATGATGCACAATGGCAAGTGCACACAAATTCATTTAAGTAATTTTAAGCAGGACCAAATTAGGGAATTTAAGTCCCAAGTGAAAAGGAGTGACGCAACCTATTATGACCGGTGTTATATTTTAATGTGAAAACTTAAATGAATAATTGTGTTAATTGTAAAAGCCACTTATGACTTATACAGTAATTTTTAGACACACTTAAAATAAATTTATGTGAGAGTGTGTCTTGAGCATATGGATTAATAGTAGTTTATGAATTAATAAAAAATATTTGGAAATTCTTACAAAGATACACACACACTCTTACAGACAGTTTCATAGTTGTACACACACTGCAATGTGTTTGCTCCCCTTGCAGTGCTATTTAAGTGGAAGAAATTGGGCTCAGATATCAGCTTATTCTCCAAACACCATCAGCAAAGTAAAAAATGTACAATACCTGATACAATCCATTAGCACAAAATCTACAGAAAAGCCAAGTTGAAGAGACCTCTCTGGCTCAACGTCATAGGTGATGCAGCCAGTAAGTGCCCCTTTAGTGCATGGTTGGATCATCTGTATACTACCATTGCACTGATGCACACCATGTGCATCAAGATGTGAGATGTGACAAAGAAGATTCTGGGAAACCTAAAAGATACAGCAAATTAATACGTGACCACAAGAGTAAAAGAACACTCTTGTACAGAAAAAAATAATAATCTTTACACAATGACTTACTGTAAAGTTTTCACTGTCTTCCATTTTCAAGTTAATGTTTTTAATTCCACAAGATTTCTTATTCACAAATGACAAGGAAAGTGTCAGGCTGTTGTCTTCCCATATTTTACATGAACACAGTCTTACAAAGTCACTGCCGGCAAGCTCTACGATTGTCGAGTGAGGGTACAGAGAAGTTATTGCAGGCATGGTTTCAAAAACAGGAGTAGTGATTTCTAATGGCAGAAAGACATCAAGGCTACTGTTTGCAAACATGGACTGAAGTTTACCATCATCTGTAACAGCCCCTGATGCGTCATGTTTTTGGGGAGAGTCTTTGGGGTCTAATACTAGTTTAGAACTTGCTGGGTGCATGCTATTCACAAGCATTTCTGACATGTTTTTCTCCCCAGCAGAGGAAGAATTAAAGGCGGCATACATAGATTCTTCTTTGTCTGGGAATTTTTTCCCACTAATTTTTGATTTTCTCTTAAACTTTTGTGTGGTTTGTTCACCTTTATCCATCTGTGTGAAACATACAAAAATATGAGAATAAATAAATTTAAAAAAACAAAACATGTTGTGTATACACATGAAATGAAAAAGTGGATTAATAAATAAATGGAATGTCTACTTTTACAAATGGTAGGACTTTGTGGAGTCACTTGAACAATAAACTGCTATAATGCCCCAAAATGAGCAACAGCTCATCAAATTGATCTCTCAAATAAAAAAACAAACCGTCAGGTCTCTTCTATGATACTGTAGCTTCAAAGGATAGCAGTAAAGACATTAATTGGTGGTATCGTACACAGAAGATGTAGCTGAACACATTATGTGGTTTTGCACAGTAGTAGCATACATCAGGTTTATGAAATACACATTAAAAAGAAAAAACTTGTTATATGTGTGTATGTTAAAAATCAGAAAAAATAAAGTTTACTTTAATATTTAGCAGAGATTGGCAGTTAAATGACTACGTAGTAAGTGTTAAATTACTCTTTGGTAAATAGCCTGTGATATTTACTTTATATAAACATATACTTTTGTGTGGCAATTGTGTGTTATGTGATGGCTATTAAGCTTACAAGACAAACCTATCAAATTCTAAAATATGTCCACATTGAAATTAGATTATACTCCTTTTATTTTGTGACCTGAAACTATCAAAATAAACTGAAATCCTAGACTTATGTACTGTGTAAATCAGGAGAAATAAATTAATTCATTTTGAATTACTTTTATTGATCTGCATTAATTCTACTCACATTATTACCTAAACTATGAAAAAAGTGCGCTTTATTATTTTTTCTCCATTTTTGTTTATGTTGCATCAAATAAAAAAAAAAGCCCTTTCTCTCCTTTAGCAAATATATAATATGTATGGGGCCCATGAAGTGGAACTAAATTATAGCTCAAATTTGTTTTAGTTCAGAACATGAACAATTACCTCTGTCCTTAAGGGGTTAAACAATGAAATAATCTGCAAAAATCATCATATATAGGGTTTCAGTGCTACCCAACAGCATGGTTAAAATTATTATTATTGGCATTTATATATCTAGCACCAACTTATTCAGCAGGGCTTTATAATATTTTATAATATATACAGATGAAAATTGGTCCATTAATACTGACTTGAAACTTTATGCCTTTAGAACAAAATTGCATAAGACCTACATGTGTCAGTTTCAGTGGAATAGCACATATTTCATGTTTACACCTTGTATATTTTAATTCTTGCGCTCTGAGTGTATATTATAAACATTGCCAAATCCTCAATACGCACAAAGCCTTACTTTAGAAGTTATGTCATTCAGGAACCTAAAGGTTTGATTGCAGCTATGGAAATGAATTCCAGACTTATTTAAACAACATGATTACAGGTAGACTTTGCTAAAGCTTCACTGTACCTAAGCCCATTAGCTCTTAATCTTAATGTATTTGGGGATTTTAATTAATATAGCATTACATGTTATAAGACACTTAAGACCTACCAAACTGACAGCATTGGAACCAAGGCCAACAAACAACGAGGATGCCAACTGCTTCCGTTCTTTCTCTTCTTCAGACAAGGGAGCCAATTGCTGGTCAGCAGGATTTGCTGTGACATCTTCATCCTCATCGCCCAATGAAATTCCACTCTCCAGTCGAGTTGAAATAGGTTCTAATTTACTCAATTTATTCTCCTTTTTCAAGAGGTATCCCTCCTTTCCCCAGAGCTTTTTCACGCCATCTAACTTAATGCGATTTTCCCTACGAAAGAAAAAAACATTTTATTTGATCCAGTTTTCTTAAAGTTAGTTTTTAAACAATTCATTTTCTGAATGTGACTTATATCAAGGTGTCCAGTGGTTCCCAACGGTGTATCACTCCAGAGACCCAATCTATAACACTGAGGAGTTGCCAGACATTCCATGGCAGGGCAGTCGCTAACATATTTCCTGGAAGCTGGGAATATCACTGAAAGAAGAAACTGGAGCGTGTATATTTGTAAAGTTGTATATATTTCATTTATAACAAGAGAGCGTGTCTAGACATATACTTGAGATGAATGTGTACTAGGGATCGACCAATTATCGGTCTGGCCGATATTCGGTATTTTCGGCAATATCGGTATCGGCAAATAGAGATACCGATATTGCCGATAATACATACCAGGACCGCCGGGCCCATAACAAGCCAGCAAGCGCTTACTTACCTTCCCAGCAGCTCCCTTCAGCTTCCCTGTCTAACTCTTGCGAGTCCCGCAGCAGTCAGAGCGTTGCCACAGGTTACCATGGCAACGCTCCGCACAGCACACAGGCCGCGAGATTTAGACAGGGGAGCTGAAGGGAAGGTAAGTAAGCGCTTCCTGTGAGCCACCACTGCACAGTCCATGCCACCGGACCACCAGGGAATGCCATATCCCCCCCCCCTGGCAAAGTAAGAAGCAGGGAGAGGGGACTAAAAAAAAAAAAAAAAAAAATTATATTTAAAAAAATATTTAAAATAAAAAATGTCCCTGCATTTTACACAAATTACATACCTACAGAAACACACACTGCATTCACTACACACTACACAAATGCACACTGCATTAATTATATACACACACTACACAAACACTCACTGCATTCATTATATAAACACTACACAAATACACACTGCATCCACTACACACACAAACACTACACAAACACACACAGCTCCCCTGTCTAAAACACACTGCATCCACATGTGGCATGCATATTTTGTGCATTTACCTTTAGAAATATTTTATTTTTTCAAAATGGTAAATGTACAGAATATCAGTAAATTATCGGCTATCGGCCTGAAAGTTCACAGATTATCGGTATCGGCTCTAAAAAAACAATATCGATCGATCCCTAATGTGTACATGACAAGACTATGTCAGAATTAACAACGATAGAGAATATAGAGAATTGAAAGTGAATTTTAAATGTAAGGCCAAAACAGTTCAACTGGAAAAAGTCTCTAAGTGAAATATATATATTTTTGAATTAAAAAAAAAATACATTTTGAATTTCCAAGTATTCTCATTTCAGCGAATAATCCTGTATGTGTGTTTAAAATAAACTGTTCCAAAGAAATAGCAAGTTTACAAAAGTTAATGTATGTAACAGTGTATATGAATGGGTAGCAGTGTGCATGCATGGGTAAAGTGCTTGAATAGGTGTAATTGTCATATTACTGTGGCTCAACATTGGGTGGGCTGTGAATGCTATGGGCAGGGAGCACTGTCTAAATAGCATAGCATCCCAACCACTACAATCAGTTGCAGCAGTTACAGCTCGGAGTGTAAAATTGTAATAATTAAATTCATATATTGCAGTATGGATGACAAGGTATACACTGACATATATAGTACAATTCATAATAACATTTCTCATTTCATGGTTTTACAGAGGTGCCAGATCATTATCAGACAATTATCTAATTTTGTTAAACCAAGATCACAGCTGTGTCAAAACAAAAAATACATTCAAGAACATCTGCATGTGTAAGTTAATTGTTTTATCTAACACAAGATAATGGTATGGGATAGTTTCAGATTTCTAAATCCAGTTCTTTTGGAATATAAGGAATTTGCAGGTAACGTACTCTCTCTGTCCGGTGTCTGCGCTGTTACCCGAGGTCCCTGACATAACAGAGATGGCAGAGGGAGAATGGCCATCAGCCACACCAGTAGAGGGCAGACTAGGTGAGAAACACAGCCCATATGGTTCCATGTTCAGAGCTACGACAAACAAGAAGAAAATCCCATGATATAAAATATATAAAAACTAATTGAAATATGCATTGCTATTTGCTAACATTTGCCAAAATATAAAGTAAATATTGCTGTATGCTTACAAATAATTGTTTTAGAGATTTAGAGCTGCATTACACAAGTCTCAAAACCTTAGCAAAACACAATGCTTTTCTTTGCTTAAATTAATAATTGCTATAATCCACATCAGTGTGACTGGGTAGTCAGCAATATTTAGTTTCATTACCAATTCACTAAAATAGGCCTTGAACGTTTATTCTGACAATTCATACAGGTGTCCAAACTTGGATTACTTACAAACCCTATATGTAAAAAGCAGTGTTGTGACAGATGTGTTACTGCACCCTCTTCGGCATTATTTAGAGAATACTGTACGGCATGAAGTTATATAGTGTTATCATAATGGCATGAAAATGGTAATTAAAGGAAGACATACAGAACATTAGGAGCTTTGAAAGTCTGAGATTTTCCCTTAGAGATAGTGCAATGGATTCCAAGGTTTTAACAAGTACATTTCCCACATCATCAAAAGACACTTTAAAACTGAAGTAAACCCCAGATCCAGAGCCACAATAGAATAAGGTTTCCCAAAGTCAACAGCTTGCATGCAGCTTAACACTGCACAAAGTAGCAAGATTCATTTTTAACGTCAAGAGGCAGCAAGAAAAGAAATTGCTTCCAAGATGGCAAAAAAAAAAAAAAAGCATTTTATGGCTTTATGGACAGATGAATCAAAATTTAAGATCTTCAGCCCTTGTTGACAGTATGCAACGGTGAACATAGTCTCCAGACTTAAACCCTATTAAGCTGGTTTGGGATGAACTGGACAAAACGTTGAATGCAAGGTAGACTACAAGTTCAACACATTTGTGGGATCTTCAGCAACAACATGCGTGTATTCAGCTGGTATATGTGCAAAAGTTACTTTGATGAATCAAAACTGTAGATGACATTTTGGTAATCTTAATATATATATATATATATATATATATATATATATATATATATATATATATATATATATATATATATGAAAAAACAAATACATATTGGCACTCTAGTGCCAGGAAAACATACTAGTTTTCCTGGCACTATAGTGCCCTGAGGGTGCCCGCACCCTCAGCGTCCCCCTCCCGCCCGGCTCTGGAAGGGGGAAAGGGGTTAAAACTTACCTTTTTCCAGCGCTGAAAAAACACTTTGGTTACATCTGTAATGCAATTGACGTTTCGACCCCTATGGATCTTGACCTGTGAGTGCACCCCTGATATTATTTGGAGATATATATATATATTTATTTTCCAATTAATGTTGTATTATGAAAACTCTTGCCTGATACAGTACAATTTAAAAAAGTGTGAGAGTGGATGGATGAAGCAAACAGGACCAATCTGCACTGTATTAGTGATAAAGTGGCATTTTCACACCAAACTTACCTTTCTCCTAATGTTTCCTCTTCTCTTTCTCTCTCAGAATCTATTCTATTTTTTCCCCCCCATTTCTGATGTAGTTTTCTTAGAAACAGAAGACAAAGTCGGGACTCCATTTCCTGTGTCAAAGAAAGTACTCACCCTTCTCCTTGACACAGGAAATGGAGCGGACTTAAGCTCTTCCTTTGGTTAGAGAAAATAAAGCATAGGGAAAAATATATAAGACAAAGTAGATCCTACTTTGTCTTATGTTTTAAAGAAAACTAGATCAGAAATAAAGAAAAGAACAGATTCTGAGAGAGGAAACAATAGGAGAAAAGTAAATTTGGCATGACAGTGCTGCTTTAAGGACCATTTCTTAAGCTTTTTTGCAGCCTAGTTAAGAGATGTGTCAAAACAGGATTATGGTAAAAACTACAGATATGCATATTATATTTCATTCTGGAATTCATATATATGGATATTACAAATAGTCTGCAATATTCTATTAACATATATACAGTTGGGGGGCGTGGCCACGCAACGATCCAAGATGGACGCGTAAGCCACGAGCTCCTGCATAAGGGACCCATACTCAGCGAACAGCACAGCACACAGTGCCGCACAAACGAACCTACCTGGGTGCCTGGCAAGCATGGCACAGCGCTCAAGGAAAAAACCGAGGCAGAGAGCCGTAGATCTGCAAGTTACAGCCCGCACCTCGCCGCAAATGAAATTCCAAGATGGCGCCGACGGCCCATCTTCACCGGCATCCTGCTCCGATAAGAGCGACGGTACATCCGTCTCTCTACTAACCTCTGCACCAGCAACAGACTCCTCAATCCAGAGGATGCTAGCAGACCTCAAAAGCTCCATGCAGGTAGAATTTACAAAACTGGCGAGGGACATTAAAGCAGATATCCAGGCCATAGGCAAGCGTATCGCCCATTTAGAAGACAAAACAGACGAGATCATCACAGCACACAACACATTAGCAGATGCTCATGCAGACATGGCTGCCAGACTTGACCTACTAACTGACAAGGTGGCAGACCACGAAGACAGAGACAGGAGGAGCAATATCCGCATGAGAGGTATTCCGGAAGATGTGGCTCCCCAAGACCTGGCATCCTATGCTGCAGACCTCTTCCAAGCAATATCCCCAGCCCTATCTCAATCAGATCTCCTCCTAGATAGGATTCATCGCCTCCCACGACCAAGAAATCTGCCGCCATCTCTCCCACGTGACACTATAGCCAAGTTTCACTATTTCTCGTTCCAAAGACAAGATTATGAGAGCCTCAAGGCTTCTCCCCGAATTGCCGGGCAGATTTGCTAAAATACAGCTCTACATCGATCTTTCAGCTGCCACGCTTCTCAAACGGAAAACGCTAGCACCCATAACAACAGCCCTGCGAGGCGCAGATATTCACTACAAGTGGGGGTTTCCAGCACGGCTGATAATCCGTCGCAACGGAGTAGAAAAACATATCACCTCGATAGAAGAAGGCCAAAGAATGCTTAAAGAATGGAATGTCCCTTTCAGAGTACCTTTGGACAACACTACGCTAAACCTGTCCCAGCGCTCCTTGACACAGGTCTCCAGAGACTGGAACACCACCTCCACAGCTAAATGACTTTGGCATATCATGCTCACTATGATATAATGCTCCACCCTAACCTCAATTCCACGGACTGGTAATGTTATCATAAGCTCTTCACATACTGCCATAGCATATAACATGTACTTTCCTGTTTTACTATTCTCAGAGTCCTTAGGCTGTTTTACAGCCCATTTTGTTTCTTTCTCTTTATGTATAATTGTGGGACTATAGTGAATTCCAGCGGGCTTCGTGACCCAGTATAGATAAACAATACACTGCACGTCCTAACAACCATACACAGGCATATGTGCCAGGACCCCACCAAAGGGCCCTGTGATGTCACATAAGTCCCCTGCAGGGCAATCCATTGACTTCCCCCCATTAGGCCACTACTGGCCTCCTTACCGCCGTCTGTACGCTTTGGTACGGCTTTCGACGGCTCTCTGTATATAGTTATACTGTTTTTCTGTATTTACAAGTTTTCCTTGGTGTCACCTACCGCAATATCGACCCAACCACGGGACACGCAATGCCCATACAAGCTAGCTTGTACCACCTCACTCCCCTCTATGGTACACACTATTATGGTGACCCACATGCCTTGCAAGGCACCATCTTTGCTTGACTGGCAGACATCCATAGCCCAACACAGAGGTACTGACAAGATATATGGCTTACAGACTGATCTAGAAGTGAAGAACGAGATCAGACAAACTGTCTCGAATAGCAACCTCACCTAAACCTACAACATGACTCTCACAATCTTATCGTTAAACACCAAGGGTCTTAACACGCCTCATAAGAGACGACTAGCGCTGGCAGAAGCTAAGAAACACAAAGCTCTGGTAGTTTTTTTACCAAGAAACCCACTTTAAATGGGGGCATAGACCGAAATTCAATTCCACTCTTTACCCCATAGACTTCCACTCATGCTACAAAACAAAAAAACGAGGGGTATCCACTCTGATCAGCAAAGACGTATCCTTCACACTCGTTAAAAAAATAGGAGATAAACACGGTAGATATTTAATCATCCAATGCTACATAAACCATAACCCATACACGTTGGTAAATATGTATGGACCGAATGAGAACCAACATGAGTATATGATCAAAGTCTTTGGGCTAATCTCTTTGTACCGCTTTGGAGATGTACTTCTGGGAGGTGATACTAATTGCTTATTGGATGCTTCCTCAGATACCTCCTCCAAACACTCACAACGCACTAAAACTGCTAACAAACTAACGACCCTAACCTCTAAAATAACACCACACTATCCTCTCCCACGATTTTGTGGATCCCTGGAGGATACTCCACCCCACGGCCATAGATTATACCTTCCAATCAGCAGTGCACAACACGTACACGAGAATCGACCGGTTTTTGATACCGGCCAACTACATGGAAAAAAATCCAACAGGCAACAATAGGCCCTATTACGTGGTCAGACCACGCGCCCATTTCATTAACTATTCATGAACAACACCCGTCCACAGGAAAGGGCACCTGGAGACTTAATGACACTTTACTTACCAACAGAGACACAGTAGCAGCAATCCAGAAAGACATAGAACACCATTTTACTGAAAACCCCTCAGAAGACACAAGCATTGAAACAGTATGGCAAGCACACAAGGCTGTCATCAGGGGCACACTCATTAAAATAGCTAGCTATCAACATAAACAACGTAAATTGCGCTACACGAAACTTATAAAAGACATCACAGAATTAACACATAAAAACAAACAACAACCGTCAAAAGACACACAACAGCAACTAGCCACATTGCAAAAAGAACTTCACCACTATGAACTAGCGAAAACTACCCATCTACTACAGAGATACAAACACAATTTCTTTACTAAAGGTAATAAAGCAGGGGCTTTACTAGCCGCACAACTCAAAACCCGCTCACAGCAAACGAAAATTGCACACATCCAAACTCCTCAAGGTAAAAAATTGATAAATCCACAAGAAATAGTGGACGAATTCGCACTCTATTACAGCTCCCTCTACAATCTTAAAGACAGTGCAGACATAGTCCCACCCTCCCCGCACTCCATCACCCACTTCTTACAATCTGTCAACGTTCCCAAACTGCAAGACTCCGACATTGCGACTCTCACCATTTACGATGGAAGAAGTAGGGAAGACGATCCTGGCCTTGGATGCGGAAAAGGCCTTTGACAGGGTCAGCTGGGAATATATGCGGCAAGTTCTACACAAATTTGGCTTCCCAGCTGGCCTTGTCTCAGGCATCATGGCCCTATACAATAGTCCACAGGCGAGAGTATCCAATTCTGGTTTTCTATCCACACCTTTTAGTATCACCAACGGTACCAGGCAGGGATGTCCATTGTCACCATTACTGTATATTCTGTCCCTGGAGCCCCTGGCAGCTACCATTAGGCAACATAATAAGGTCACAGGCGTTAACATAGGAAACCACACATTCTGCCTCTCCATGTTTGCAGATGATATATTACTCACGGTCCAAGACCCCGAAAAATCTGTCCCGGCACTAATACAATTGCTCCAGCAGTATGGACAACTTTCCTACTACAAGCTAAATCAAAGCAAAACACAGGCTCTACCAATTAATCTACCAAGTTCACTGATAACACAACTTAAACAATCACACTCCTTCGACTGGAGAACTACCGACATCACATACCTAGGAGTAAAACTTGGCCCATCCCCTGCAGAAGCATTCAAACTAAACTTCAAACCACTAATACCAATGTGCAAAACACATACCCAACAATGGAAAGCAGTAAAGCTCTCCTGGCTGGGAAGAATCAATTCAATAAAGATGATGCTTCTGCCTAAACTTCTATACAAATTTAGAATGCTGCCGATTTACGTCAATCCGACGTTTTATAAGCATATTCAAGCCATTCTCTCCTCCTTTATTTGGGAATCACGCAAACCACGGCTCTCGATATCACTTCTTCAAAAACGTTCGGACAAAGGCGGACTGGGGTTCCCAGATATCCACAAATACCATAAAGCATCCTTCCTAGAGGCAGCTATAAAACTCCACACTCCCAAAGGGACTTTTCAATGGGTGGACATGGAAAACGCTAGGGCGCCTGGCGGCTCCCTGGTAGGGATGTTATGGACCCCAACACATACAAGACCAAACATGCCCCACCTTTTCAATACCTCGATCACTACTATTAAACACTGGGACGCGGTACACCGCACCCAGCACAAAATCAACAAGTTTCACCCGCGGGCCCCGATAACGGCATTGAACTCCCTGGCCCCAGGGTTGACAATGAACTCCTGGATAAAACACGGCATAAAACACATAGTAGACGCATACCACAACTATGAACTCTTGTCCTTTCCAGATCTTCAACGGAAATTTGATTTACCTAACGCCTCCGTCTTTCAGTATCTCCAACTTCAAAGCATTGCCACCTATAAAATACTTACAAAATCAGACATGACATCCACCAACCTACACCATCTAGACATGTTACATGACCAATGCTGGCTCTCACCTACAAAGCCCAAGACGTTATCTCTATGCTACAACATACTGCTGGACGCAATTGCCACGAAAGCCCCCACTTACGAACAACAATGGCACGCGGAATACATCTCCTCGCCGTCAGGCAACACCTGGTTGCAATCACTCAAAGGTATCACCAACTGTTACTCGCATCTAGAAGCACACAAGAAGCTGGTTTATAGGTGGTACTTAACACCAAGTAAACTGCACAAAATTTACCCCTCAGTCTCTGAGTGGTGCTGGCGGTGCAGGGGTGCAAAAGGCACAATGTTCCACATATGGTGGGAATGTACTTCTACGTTACGTTAAAGACATTCTCGAGCTGCTCAATATTACTAATGTCACATTGGACCCTTTAGCATGTTTATTCCTGCTACTCCCTCCCTCCTTGACCAGACCCCTTAAACAAGTGACGATACTTACAATCCTGGCTGCTAGAAATCTCATAGCGCAAGGATGGAAACACACCTCCTGCCCCACTAAACAACAACTGATGGACAAGCTCCACCAATACTATATTTATGAACAACTGTCTACCACCTCCATCACACAATCACTGAAATTCCAAGACGCATGGAAAACATGGGCCGATATCTACACACCACATAAGAAACACGACGAAAACCACACGACATACCCTAGCAGTAGTAGTACTCTCCACCTCGAATCTTAAACGCGGGCAATCACATACACACTCGGACAGAAGGGTGCCTAATCACTTCATACGGGGCATACCACACCCACAGACAGTTTAGGTGACACCACATATGTTGACATATGTTTGATGTTATATATAGGATGTTATAGACCAGCGGAAAACTTTATTACCCCCTGGTTACCCCTCCCTATCCCTCCTCCCCCCCCCGCCACAAATACACGACCTATAACACTGTTTTAGATAAGAACAGGGAAAGTAGTCATCCAGTTCCCTCCACGCGAGACCTCGCTACAAACACTGTAGACATACTATGTATAGGTGGTCTAAACAACGATGCACTTAAGCATGGAATGTTAATTGGTCCTAAATTGTGATTGTGATCTATTGCCCCCCCCCCCCTTTTTTTCTGTTTCTGTATCCCACTCCCCTATTGCTTTATCAAAATAATAAAAAACTATGATTACAAAACATATATACAGTTAACTTACAAAAAAAAAAAAAAGTAGCGTAGTGTACACTACTTGCAATTTCTTGCAAAGCATGCCATCCAACAGTGTCCCAGTAGAGGTCACTACATAGATAACATTTTTATTTTGGTTCTGTGTAGGTCGTAGCAATGTTACAGTCACTTTATTAAGAGTCTATCCTCTAACACACAAATTGTTACCATGATGAAATATCTGTTTTCCCATCTGGTCCGTGTGTAGGTTGTGGAGCTGGACCTTACATAAACAGTGGATTACCTCAGAGCTGGCCCAGTTTAGACATTAAACGCTTGGTGAGAGGAGTCACAATCTCATCTATTTACAATCCCTTTTAACGGAGCTCCCTGACCTAAGCACATGCATTCTCCTGCAATAACCTGCCAGCATCCCTGAAGGGTCATCAGAGAAATGCTAAACAGCAATACATAATAAATAGTACAGTTTCCAAAGTCTCTCTCACAAAAGGAATAACTAAAACACATTGAACATTAAATGTGCTACAGCAAGTTTAAAACTATTTGGGTTAAAATGAACAGGAAATGGTGTCAAAATATGTTAACATAAATATTCAATATGCGCTGATAACAGGACACATAAAACAGAAGTGAGAAAATGGAAGTGCTCAGCTCCATGCTGCAAATCATGGCAGCTCTATATTGTGTTATGTAGTCTAGGCATCAGACTAATCCGAATTGCTGGGAGCTTTGCATTAACAAATATTGATAACAAATTATTACAACAAAAGGTCATATCGAGATGCTTCTGTTTTTTTTTTGTTTGTTTGTTTTTAAATATATCCATCTTTACTTTGTAGCAGATGTAATAATCAAAATGACTATTCATTTATTACACTAAAGTATTTATATAAACATAGTAATTACCCTTGTTGTTTACTGATGTCTGGTGTTTGGGAAACACTCAGTGTTATTCACTAGACTCCAAATTGTAACAAGATAAAATATGAATGTTAAAACATAGGCAAAAGTAGACGATTTGGAGAAATTCTTCAAATGTGCTATAGTCACAACATTTTAGCTTAAATGTTATTCCAATTCCGGATCCCTACAGTAATAGTTTCTTGAATAACCCTAAAAGAATAAAAAATGAGCAGGATTTGATTTCCTTTCACATTTTCTTAAAAGCAGGGTCCTTAATTATGATTTAAGCTTATTTATAAATAAGACAGCCATAATATTTTTAAAGCAATGCCAATGGAAAATGTACTTTGCAATTCTAGATTAAAATGACTTTCTAAACCATGTGATGAGTTTTACTTTATATATGGAAACCAATAAGTATCCCATTTCAGTCATTGCTTATAATCAGAATAACTCCCTATAAATACTCGATAACTAATAGCATACAGTGACATTTATAATTAGCCGGGTGGTTAAAGTGTACATACAGTATAGTGTATGGATTTGAGTTTAAAAAAATAAATAAAATAGAAAAGTTCCAGAAAGGACGCATGGGAATCTTTTGCAAATCAATACTGAACGCTATGGGCTGTGCACATGTGTATTATTGCTTAATGCTTATTTCAGTACATGAATGTCCTGTAATAAAATATTGTATGTTCCCTCCTGTTTACACTGCTTCCCTTTCAATAGGCCAGCTGGTAGATTTTGGCACCTACCTGCACTGATAAGCCAAAAAAAATAAATAAAACAGGTGGTTTAATTGCAGCAGATGATGCAGGATGCCAGGTATAAACACATAGAATATAAAACAAATAGCATATCAACAACAGCAAAGGGGAAAATAAATAAACAAAACAATGCACATCATAATTACAACTGGTGAGAATATAAGTAATTTAAAAAGGCATGTTGTGGAAATTTATTTAAAGAGATTACATTTGAAGAATAAATGGATGCCACCACTAGTGTCTGTGTATTTACTTTATATACGCCAGGTGTAAGGGTAAGTACTAAACGTCTCAAACAAATTCTCCTCTGGAGCTCTTCACAGACTCAAATATCAGGGCGGACAATGAGGAGGTCTCACCATCAGTTAAAGTGGCTTCTTCCGCAACCAACATACCATAAATCTTCAGTGTTTTCACTCCTGCTTAATGATCTGTCATGCTGTAGGTAGCATTCAAGGCATGGACTGTTTATATATAAAAAACAAAACATTTTAGCTAATATACTCATACCTTTTCCCTGAGACAATTTTTCTTCTTGCCGCTGGTGATGAGGCATGTAGGGTGCAGCTCCTTTGCCAAGAGCATCTGCTACAAATTCATCTAAGAAGGAAAGAGAAGCATCTACCTAGAAAGGCAGAAAATCATATCAGACTATTCCTTTTATTCCACACCAAAAAAAAAAAAAAATAAGTTATAAAGACAGTCAACAAGATTCTACAATAGTTTATGACCGAACTGGAAAGGCAGGTATTATAGTTATGCATACAGTGCTAACTGATTCAATTATTGAAATAACAGCTTCAACTCTTGTGGATTTCCCTCCAATTTATACCACACCCAGTAAAATAAACTAGTTTAGTGTAGCACTTTCATTTACTTTCCCTAACCATGTAAGGTTTCAGTAAGCTTGTGCCAGTGTATAAATAAAACAAAGAAATATATAGTGTAATACAGTACAACCCCACCTTTTATATATCAGGATAGAGGCAATTTTCCAACTTCTCAACAAAACAAAACCTTAAATTTGAGCTATAGGTTTGTTTCACCGAAATTAAGGTGTTTCTCTTCAAATGCCCCCATACATATTATATATACATTTTTTAAAGGACAGGGAGGGCTTTAATTTTACATCATATATGTGTACCTAGCACAACCAAAAAGGGGAGGGTGGCTGAGGTATCCATTGAAACTTGGGGTTCCCTGTTGTAAACAGGGAATTTAACCCTGATCATTCCACAATCTTTTAATGGGCATTTCCAATGCTTATTTAAAGAGCTGTTTGCAGCACTGGATTCCAACTTGTCTGAAGTGCACTTTGTTAAACAGTATTTCAGTGCAGCTGAAGCCATATGTGACACTTCTCAGCTGATGGATTAACAACATCTATTTGTTTAAAAAAAATAAAGCGAGTATAACGTCTGCCTTTTTAAATCTTGTTTCTGCAGAATGAAAAGCTGTACAGCACAAGGCTTAGGAATAACCGTCTAAGCAAAAAAAAAAAAAAAAAAGACTTATTTTTACCATTAAATCTTCACAGCTGGAGTTGACTGGAAAAAGTCTCTGCATGAGTACGACGTCCAATAGGAGAGATTTTAATTCCCAGGCATGCTGCCTCATGCCTGTCTCCAGACAGGTGCTGTACTCTTGGATTAATTTATCAGCCAGTGAAGAATGTGGGCTGTGAACAGCCAATTTCTTTATTGCAGCCATAATCCAGGCTTTGGTTTCAGATGTAACGAAGCTTTGTTTCAGAAAGGTGTAAAGTCTTGCCATTACAGAGTCTGTAGGTACATCTATTGCAAGGTAGGCATATTCACCCAACACCTTTAAAAAAATATAAGATCTGCATTACTTAAATAGTACAAATTATTGAATTTATCCTTTGCCAATATACTAGTACATTCAGTTTTACTTCAAACAGGGCTAGCCCTGTTAAAATTTCTTTAATGAATACAAGAAATGTGTGCCTCAATGATGTGGAAAATTACACACAAAAAAAAGATGAAAGTATTATCGACTTTGTTTAAACAAGCCGCAAATAACGTTTCAGCGCAAAAGGCCATCATATATTTAGCATAAGCAGATTTAAAAGTTGGAAATTTGTGTAATACAAGATGTAGCTGTGCTACTGTTAAATCCACTGTTAGTACGTTAAGAATTGTATAATTAGAACTTAGTCAGTGTGAAACACTCAATTTACATGAACGCTGCAAGGCCAGCTCCAAAGACTAGGAACAGAAATGCTGAGATCCATTACTTATTCTCCAGCTCAAAGAGAGGCTTTTTTGCTTAATATATTTCTCACCCAGCTGATAACCTGCAGGAAGCGCTGAGGATAATATGCATTCTCCTTTTCCAGCAAGGCGAGATAAGACTGAACTGCGTAAAGCTTCAGCTGCCCATCTTCCTTTTCATCGTCAAATCCTGGCAAAATGAAAAAGGGCAGGGTTTTTTTTGTTAAGTATTCAGGGCACACGATGAACAAAACTAAGATAAGGCTTCTTTATGAACAGGTAAAACAAAATTAAAATAGAATAAAATAGAATATATTTTTGTGCAAAATCATTTAGTTTCATAAATACATCAATAACAGTGTATGTGTTCTAACCTTAGAAAGCACAATGGAATAGGGAGCAATCATTTTAACCTACTACCAACCTACTGAGCAGATGTATAAGATTAAAAAAAAAACAATACCTATGACAAATCCCTGACAATATAACAAGATTAAAATATCCTATGTGTATGCATGAATGATTTATGCTATTCCTGTTTTTTAACCTCTTTCTTTTAAGGTCAGAATGTTATACTATTGTGTTGTATAAAATCCAGCATGCTAAGCATACAAACAGGAAAACAATAATAATATGCAATGGTTGCAAGTCGTACTAGCTATCTGTTTAGTGCACATCATATTTCAAATAAGCCTAGTGATAATGGATTGTCAACTGAAAAAAAAAATACAAAAAAAAACAAACAAACCACTTTTAAAACTGGTTTGTTATAAGAGAATAACATCTTATTAAATATCTCTCCCAATCCTCCACAACATTTGCTTTATTAGGATACCATCTTTCTACTACTTCTTATAGAGTACATTCTGGTCCTAGAAATTATTGGTGTGCACAGAACAAAGGCTGTGCACAATGGGCTTTGTTTTTTGTTAATAAGTCACTCCTCCTGCACTTAAATCCTTGCAGTGCTGAATTAAGTATGCCCAAAAGTTCAGACTCCATTCACATAACTAGAAAACTTCTAATGTAAAGGTACTTCTAGTGTGGACAAAACTCAAGCCTGATGTTGCAACGTGCTACACAAGACTAAGAGCTAATCAAAGCACCGAAACGACTTGAGCTTAATGAAGTGGTGTTTCAGTGTATAGATAGGAATGGGCAACCTTCGGCACTCCAGATATTGTGGACTATATCTCTCATGATGCTCTTACAGCCATGATGCTGGCAAAGAACCAGGGGAGATGTAGACCACAAACTAGTGCCAAAAGGTTGCCTAACCCTGGAAGAGATCATGCACCAGGTAATGTCTTCTTCTGGAGCCATAGCCACACCTCCCCTAGCTGTGACTCCCATAGTCTCCCTCTACACTTGCTGAGAACATAGATCCATTTTGAAACTATATTACATTCAGCTCGGCTTCATTAGTCTTTACTTTAAAACTTGCATGGAGTAAGCTTGTGGTCTCTTATCTGCCTACTCAGAGCTATAAAGCAGTTAACAGTAATTTAGGTGATGAGTGTGTTTACTTTAGAACTTGCAGAGTGGTGGAGGATCCTGCATGCTCCTGTGTGAGAGAAGGATAGAGGAAACGAATTCCAAGCAGACTGGAAATTCATTTACTATAGCCATTTCCACTCCAAATACCGTCCTCCCAACCGAACCTGCGCCATTTGGCCGTATGCATCTGGTGTCAACTTTAAAAACCCTGCTCTTTGCATATGACTTAGGGGATCTGGGTGTTTTGTTTTTGTACTTGTGTTTATAATAGATTACAATGTGTTTGCAGAAATAACACTCACCTTAGAAAATAACACTGTAAGTCCTACCAAGCCTGACAAAGGCAGGCAGACAACTGGGCATTTTTGTCTTTGGGAGATTTTATAGTCTGAAGAGGAGGAGGAGGAAGAGGAGAGCCTTAGCCTTTTAACATTTTATTTCTAAAAAGTTTATTTTTGCCTTTTGCCAAAAAAATATGCAATATCCCTAATGTGGCACTGTCTCCAAAATAGGGGGTGAGCGGAGAATGCATTCTGTAACCTAGACATTCCTTGTAAGTTAAAGGGATGGTTTAGTAAATCAACCAAACGCAAGGTTATTCACTTATGTGTGAATTATCAATAATTCCAAGTTCATTTCAAATTTCAGTCAGCAAAAGCTGAATCCAAAAAGTCAATTTAATGTTCCCAGTTCAGATATTTTGGCATAAAATCTGAAATTCACTTTGAAATTTGAATACGATGTGCTCCAAATAGAAGGACAGACGAAAAAAATAAAAAAACAACATACATAAAAAGTGTGATTACAGACATTTATATTTTTATAACCCATATCCCCTTTAGTCATATCCCCTTAGATCAAGGTACAATTCTAGCTGCCCCTCACAAACAGAATTGTTGTGACATATAAGACAAGTATTTGTTACTAATATTCTGTAACATATTCCATACCTTCAGCCAGGAGCTTTAGGAAGTTGTTAGGAATATCTGGGTGCACCACATCTCCTCCAATAGAAAACACTACATTCATGGTCTGTATGAACCACTGGTTGTTTGGGGAATACGTGAGAACCATATTAAGGAAAACACCATACATTTCTTGCAGGTCACAAACATGATTTCAATTTAGAAACCTAAAATGTTTCACTTTAATCCGACACCCTGTTTAGAGTAACAACATTTTTTAAACAGTTAAAGGACCACTCTAGGCACCCAGACCACTTCAGCTTAATGAAGTGGTCTGGGTGCCAGGTCCCTCTAGGATTAACCCTTTTTTTTTTAATAGAAAAACTGCTATGAAACAGAAACTGCTATGTTTATAATAGGGTTAACCCAGCCTCCAAATCCTCTAGTGGCTGTCTCATTGACAGCTGCTAGAGGCGCTTGCGTGATTCTCATTGTAAATGCTTTCCTATGAGACTGGCTGAATGCGCGCGCAAGCTCTTGCCGCGCGTGCGCATTCAGCCGGAAGGGAGGAGAGGAGGAGGATCGGAGGCGGAGAGCTCCCCGCCCGGCGCTGGAGAAAAGGTAAGTTTTAACCCTTTCCTCTCCCCAGAGGGGCGGGAGGGGGACCCTGAGGGTGGGGGCACCCTCAGGGCACTATAGTAGCCCTTTAAGCTATTGTTGCAACATTTGAATGTACATTAAATCTCTATCTAGTACTTTTCAGTTAGCTACCCGCCATACTATGGTCCATGTTAATCATGTTACACGCTGAGAAACCGGAGCATGACGGGCTGATAGTTTGTCTCGGTGACTTGGTGATTGATCTTTTAACAGAGTGGCAATCGGATGATATTCAGCTTCTCAGACTGTTACACATGGAGTTAAAAAACATCTCTAATGCATGCCATTATTATACTAATGTTAAACATTGTTTCAAATGTGTTGGGATGAAGCCTAGCCTACTTTGTGGCATTTACATGGTTCTTTACCATGTGAGATTTGCAAGGAATTCAAAGTGAATTTCAAATTTGAGGTAGAACTAGCTGAAAAGAAGCAGTTGACTTGGATAAATTTTTACAGGATTGTTTTACAGTTCATCTACTTTGGCCTTAAATTTGAAATGCACTTGTAACTTAAGTAAATAACCATGTTAATGTTAATGCAAAGAGAGATGGTGTAATTATCGTGAATCTGAACACTAGAGGTATTTTTAGCCAGCTTGATTTAAAAGAGGCACAATCATATTCTTGCTCTGTAAGATGGAGTTTGAAACCATTCTGTGTAGGGCAGCGTTGATCCAATATCTGAACACCTGGCTAACGGGACGTGGTTATGCTGCACAAAGCTAAAAAACGGTTTATAATAAAACAGATTTGAATGTGATTAAAAAAAAAACAACAAAAAAAACCATAATAAATATGAGGTAAAAACCTACCAAACGCTCTTGTGTTGTTGCCCAGAGTGTCCTCATAGTGATTTAATCTCTCAATAGAATGGCCCGTACGATGTGTACATCTAACTGTATTTCAACATATCAAATCGGAGGTTGATTAGCGTAACGGGATTTTAATCTATCTGCCAATAATATTACAGATACAGTAAAATGACAATCTGCTACTCCAAGTTGGATATGACTGATCTAGTCCACCTTCAAAAAATAATAAAACCAATTATAAACCTTTTATGTAGAATTAGCCACATGAGTTAGCAGCAAAGCACCCTGCATAATATAAGTGCATTATCATTTACTACGTGCATATTCATTCAACGGTCAGCCTCGGCACTGCACAATAGATATTTAGAATACAAAGGAACAATTTGGCTAGTTTTTAAGTCGGAGTATCGGAAAAACCTCCGTGGAAAAAGCTCCGTTCCATCTTCTATTTAACAGTGTATTAAATGGAATCTAATTAAGTTGATATGATTCTTACACGTACTTAAGCTTCCATGTTAAATGCCTTCTTGGAGGTCACAAGCTACCCCAGTGATTGCCATCAGAAATAATTAACCAGTGGCATGATAAGATATTTCAGAGTATGTAAGATCCATGGTCAGTATTTGTGCACATAATGATACTCTGAGAAAAACACTGCAAGCACTGTAATTACTCAAACTCTATGTGGAATCTATTGTCACACACACCACCATTACAGGGAAAAACAAACATAAGGTGCAACTGTTTCAGGTTATATGGAATATTGTAGGACACTACTAACTGGAAAATCTCAACCATGTCCTAAGCACTGTAGAATATCTAAGTTTAACGCAAACTAGCACTTCAGCGATATCGTGGTTATTATTTTCTATTTGCTTTTTGATTTGTAAATTGTTTTATTACATCATCTTCTATAGTTCATTACAAAAAAGGAGTTGCTCTTAAAAGGACACCAACACGAGAACCAACTTTAATGCACTTGATCGATTTTAGCCCCATTAATTATGCTATATTTTATGCATCATTAAAGGGTTACTCCAACTTGCTGTAGTGGTTATGATGCCAGGAGTTTCCCAGTAATAGGCAAACCCGATGACACCCATATGACGCTGCCAAAGGTGGAATTTCACCTCTGATAGCAGAAGGGTTAATTCCTGTATGTGCATTGTTTCAAAACAAACACAGTACATACAGACTCCAGGCATCATGACCACTTCAATTCACTGAAGTGGTCATGGTGTTTGGAGCAGTGCTTTAACTATGGATAGTGCTTTCACCATTCCTATTGTTCTTTTAAAAAAGGATATGCGTTTGTGGGGAAGTTTGAATAACAAACTAGCTAAACTACTCCAAAATGGAAAGTTAGAAGAAAACTGAATATCTGCATCTCAAATGTGCCCCTTCAGCATCCACATATACCTGGCAAAGGTACATACGGGGGTATTGTGTTACACAGACGACATAGCTAAGCAACATATGAAATATTATACAGCCGTAGCACACATAAGATTTGCAAAATATACTGTGCAAACTCACTTTGTGTGTTATTTGTATTATTACCACTACACTTGGTACATGCTAGCGAAAAAATGATCCCATGCTAAGGTTCAAAATATGCCTTTTGAAATACCATTTCTTAAAGAAGACATCCCAGAGTATGCCTTTATGGTGTAGTTGGAATATGTAGCCTGCTAAAGTGCTCCAAAATGGGACACAGACTCATCAAAACCCTCCATGAAAATTCACACTTAAAAACCTGAACTTGTCAAGTCTCTTTTACAGCACTGTATTCTCACAAAATACTGTCTAGGTCATGAATTGGGAATATTGTTTTACTCAGAAGATGTAACGGAGCATAATTTGGGGAATTTTATGACAGTGGCACATATCAAGTATAAGAAATACTCAGCAAAAATGCAACATGTATGTAAAAATGCAATTTTTCCCCCTCACCACAAACATTGACATAAATTGGTTAAAAAAATAGTGACAAGTTAAGGCACAATATACGCCATATAACATACCCTGGGGTGTCTGCTTTATCAAATGGAAGCCCTTTGTGGGGTTATTTGAACAGTCAAACTGCTATAATACCCTAAAATTAAACATAGGCCCATCATATCCATCTATGAAAATTATAACTATAGAAACTGAAATAGCCTTGTCTCTTATATGGCATTGCAGCTTCACAGAATAGTGCCAAAGGTATACAATGGGGGTATCGTTATACTCAGCAGATGCTGCTGAACACAATATGGGGTTCTGTGCAGGAATAGCACACACCAGCTTTACGAAATACACATTACAAAAACATTGTTATATGTGAATATGCAAAAATAGAGAAAAAAAAATTTAGCAGAGATTTGCGATGAAATGGCTACGTAAAAAGTGTAGTGATGTCTACTTTATATAAATATATACTTTGGCGTGGCAATTTTATTTTTCTGTGATGGCTACAAAAACCTACAAGACAAACATACCAACTTCTAAAATAGTTTCACATTGAAATTTTATTTTAGTCCTTGTATTTTGTGATCTGTAACTTTCAAAATAAGCTGAAATTCTATAAATCAAGACACAGTAAAGGACGAGACTATATTTAAAAGAAGAAAAACTACCACAACAAGAGGACAAAGTCTTAAATTAGAGGGACAAAGGTTTAAAAATAATAACAGGAAGTATTACTTTACTGAGAGGGTAGTGAATGCATGGAATAGCCTTCCAGTTGAAGTGGTAGAGGTTAATACAGTAAAGGAGTTTAAGCATGCGTGGGATAGGCATATGGCTATCCTAACTATAAGATAAGGCTAGGGACTAATGAAAGTATTTAGAAAATTGGGCAGACTAGATGGGCCGAATGGTTCTTATCTGCCGTCACATTCTATGTTTCTATTATGCACATGCTATTATTGCCGAAACTGAGAAAAAAATATATATATTTTTTTTATAATTAATGAGAATGAATGTATGTATGTATGTATGTCTGTGTATATATATATATATATATATGTGACATCAAATTAAAGCCCTTTCTGCCCTCTAAAAATTGTATGTAATATGTATGTAATATGTATTTGGTGCAATAAATGACAAAGATGCAAATTGCGTTTGAACACAAATAGCAAAAAGTGCAAAAATGGCTTCTGTCCTTAAGGGTAAAACAAGCTTTTGAAGCGGTGTCCTTAAGGGGTTACTTATTCTTGCATCATAAAATGTAAGCAATCATGAATCTAGCATACACTGGCAAATTATTTCAGTTCACTATAAAGAGCTAGGTAATTTCTTCATCCAACTGTTTTTATAATTTAATAATTGTTCAATACGAAAAAAACTCTAGCAACAAAATAATAAAAATAAAGACAAAAAAACTATCAGAACAAGGGCTTTTTGTGCAGTTTGCATCAAGATAATTTTATCAAATGCAATGTACTAAACATAATGGTTTCTACTGAATTGTATTATTAACTTTTTTTTTGTTCATTACCACTTTTTGAACACATACACAAAAAGGATATTTTTCTGCCAAGTCTGCAATCTTCCCAGCCAAGGCGATTATTGTATATTCATCTTTACTTTGCTTCAGATAGTCTAACATTTTCTGAACTATCACTGTTATATTCTGGTCATTGGTGATTCGATAGAGCAGCTCCAGTGTCTGTTGAAGACAAAAGAAGGACTGTATTAAAATAGTTTTAAGCCAACAGACTTTAGAGTACATTTTATTTTTTAATAAAAAAAAGCAGATTCAATTTATTTTTACGTATGATGTAGATTGCGTCTACTAGAGAGATTGAGATCAGTTCAATGCACACCTCATGCCAACACATGTTTATGATGCAAGGAGATTACAAAATCTGTTGTTTGGAGATACCATACTGGAAATACAACACCAGAAGAATGAAAATTGCAATATTCAATTATTTTGTTGGATGCACCACTAACCTGATTGCCAAGCTAATAAATGACACACATCCTGAAACTACAAATGTGGATCAGGTCCCACTAAATTTGCAAAGACCCAATATAGACCAGTTCATTTTTAGACCTGTACCTGTTAGTGTCATTAAGAAACACCTTAATAATCTAAAAATGAAAAACCAGTCCGGACCTAATCAAATCCCAGCAATGCTGTTGAAGCTCATTGCGCCGGCAATTGCTAAACTTAACTAATCCTTGGTGTCTGGATACAAATCCAAACTTTGGAAGACTGCGAGAGTAGTGCCTATCCATAAAAGTGGTGACACTACTTTGGTTTCTAACTATCGCCCAATATCATTGCTCCCAGTATTGTCAAAAATCTTAGAAAAATGTGTCCATACGCAACTATGTGAGTATTACCAGCAATCAAACTATCTGACCCCTGATCAATCGGGTTTTCGTCCAAATCCCTCCACTACAACTGCCCTTTTAAAAGTTTGCAATGACATCCAAACTGGCATGGAACAAGGAGATCTAACTGTTGCTATTTTCCTTAATTTTGCAAAGGCCTTTGACACAGTAGACCACAACATTCTACTGCACAAACTAAAAAAAAACTTGGGTATTGGTGACTTTCCGCTAACCTAGTTTTGATCATATGTATCAGATCACTCACAATATGTGTCCATTTCTGACAGCAACTCCCTCCCTCTCCCAGTCACGTGTGGTGTTCCCCAAGGTTCCACAATGATCTTTCGAACAGTACCTAAATTACGCAAATTACACAATTTCCACCTATCCATCAAAAATCAAATAGCACACAGTCCACTTTTTCAAACACTTGGGTATGTTGTTAGACCCCAATCTATCTTTTGGCCTCCACATAGAAAAACTTGCATCTAAACGTTATCCAAAACTGGATGCCCTGCACAGAAACAAATTCTGCCTAAGCCCTACAGTAAAGGAAAAGATTGTACAGCAAATGCTGATGCCAATCATTGATTATGGGGATGTAGTATATTCACCTGCACCACAAACCCACCTTAAAAGGACCACTATAGGAACCCAGACCACTTCAGCTCAATGAAGTGGTCTAGGTGCCAGGTCCCTCTAGGGTTAACCCTGCCTGCTGTTAATCCAGCATAGGGGTTAATCCAGCCTCTAGTGGCTGTCTCATTGACAGCCGCTAGAGGCACTTCCGTGGGTCTCACTGTGATTTTCACAGTGAGAAGATGCCAGCGTCCATAGGAAAGCATTGAGAATGCTTTCCTATGGACTGAATGTGCGCGCGGCTCTTGCCGCGCATGCCCATTCAGCCGATGACATCCGAAGGAGAAGAAGAGTCCCCAACGCCGGGCTCCCTCGGAAAGGTAAGTGATTTAACCCCTTCCTAAAGCCCGGCGGAAGGGGGGCTATGAGGGTGGGGGGGACCTATTAATACTATAGTGCCAGGAAAACAAGTTTGTTTTCCTGGCAGTATAGTGGTCCTTTAATGTGTGACATGTCATGATTCCTTTTTATTCCAGAAATTTGGTCCTTAAGGGGTTAATAAACTTAATAACTGTATAACTCGTTCTGCCGATTCGTGTTGCAATTTAATTACAGGACCTACCATTGTGACATGCTAAAAGAACTAAACTGGCTATCGCTGGAATCCAGACGCACCCTTCATCTTTCCAGCCTTGTGTTTAAGAGCTTTTCTGGGAAGCTCCCACCCTACCTGAGCAGAATGCTCTCCCCAGCTGTTCCCACCTCCTATAACCTCCGATCCAGTACCAGCACTTTATTTAGTCTATCTCAATTCAAAAAAGAAAGCAGCTCGATCCTCCTATTCCTACAGAGCACCGCAATTGTGGAACGACCTCCCGCACACTTTCAAATCTTCCCCAAGCCTAAAATCATTTAAGAGATCCCTCTCTACATACCTCAAAACATAATGCACTGGTCATGGTTGATTATACATATCCTGCCTGTTCTATGTTAAAATAATATATTGTGTATTAATATTGTTTTTGTATTTTATTGTACCAATGAAATGTTTTGTGGACCCAGGACATACTTGAAAACAAGAGAAATCTCAATGTATCTTAACCCCTTAAGTACACAACTTCTGTAATAAAAGGGAATCATGACGGAATATTTCCATCATGTGTCCTTAAGGGGTTAAATAAATAAATATTCGAAAAACCAATTCTTTCAATATCCTTACTGCCATCACACCATTCACGGTCAGAATTTCCTCAAAACTGAACAGACAGATATCTCCTAAACAATGTTCCTCCCATTTACTGCCTTCAAATAAAAAGTAAAAAACAAAACAAAAAAAAAACACCACGATACCAAGTAAAACATCAAATATTTTTCAATTTGTTTATGTTTATTTTTTTTTAGGATGCTTTCCTTTTAAAGTGTCATTTAAATAACCATTATATTGATATTTGTGAGGAGCATCCAAAGCCACAAGCATAAAAAAATATACTATTTAACAATCTCGTTCATCTATCTGATCAAATTACAGCACAAGGATAGTATCAAGGGTTGCCTGGACTGTTCCTGGGTATTTTTTGAGTAAATAATCTAATCTATTCTATGACCTTCAAATGCTTAAAGAATATTACTCCTCCTACAACTTGCAGTTTCCAACACAAAGTTGAGAAACCCATTTAGAAATGTTGTGTATTTCTCATATTCAAGTTCTGAAATAAGAAATATTAAATATTTGGATTACTGATACGTAGGTACATACTTTACCTGCTTTGGGACATCTGTAGATCTGGCAAACAGCATGCCAAGTAAAGAATAATAATGATTAGAATTAATACCCTTATTCACATCAATGGCAAAAGCTAGTTTTGGCAGTAAAGTAAGTGTTGCAGTAAGATTCCTAATCTTACACAAGAGCATCTAACCTCTCTTTTTATGATTGGATCAGTATGGTCTATGCACTCGATAATTGTCATTTGGTGTTGAAGTGCCAGGTTTGGATCCTGCTGAACAACAAACGTAAGTGCTTTGAGTCCTACAAAAACAAAAAAGAAACACAGCATCACAATAGTTCTACCACTGTGAAACATGCTAGGAGTATGGGAACAAACCTTACCTAAATACTTAAGGTTGATCTTTGGTGATAAAATGAACTTTCCGATACATTTTGCAGCCTTCTCAAATAAATCTGATTTGGGGTAGATTGTATAAATAGTTTGCACACACTCAAACAAGATGGCTGAAAAGAAAAGAAAGGAGTATTAAAATTCGATTATATTTAGAAATGTGGGTTTTCAATTCTGTTATAACTGCACTCAAAAGTATTTAGAAAAACATTTTTTTTTAATTTTATTTCTTTTTAAATGGCCTTTATAAACACCAAAACTACGTTAGCTTAGTGGATGGAGTAAGTCTCACTGCTCAATTCTCTCCTCCCTGCATGTAACCCACACAGCCTCCCTAAACAATTCTTGTAAAGAGAGATCGAATGTTTAAAACTTCCTTTTCTTATCTCCTGCTTTGTTGACAGCCTATAGAATACATGTGTGATTAAAGTTTAATTAACAGAGCAGGAGATAAAAACGTCTAAAGTAAACACACTGCACTGAATAAAAAATAAAAATATCACATTGGTTGTTTAAGGGTGTGGCTCTGGCTTCATAAAAAGAAACAAAAGTGATTTAACTCCTGAATGGCAGAGCATTGATTAGTGAGGCTGCAGGGGCATGATCTATACACCAAAACGGCTTCTTTAAGCTAAAATTGTTTTGGGGCATGATCTATACACCAAAACGGCTTCATTAAGCTAAAGTTGTTTTAGAGCTTAGAGTATCCCTTTAACTTTTACGTTTATAGAGTAAAGTAAAGCACACTGTATGAAATGAAAGTGGCATTCTGAGCACCACAACTACAAGATGAAGTGCTATTTATCCAGAGCTTTATTGATTTCTAATTGTACTAACAATAATGGAGATAAAAAAAAAAAAACATATATAATTACATACCGTAGGTGATATTGTGATTAATTTCTGCCCTTCTTAAAGACTCATCAAGCACATCATACATTAACTCACTGGTCCTACAAAAATAATGAATAACAAATGGATATACATTTTTTTAAAAACAGAATTTTTGTAAAACTGCTTCTGAAGTTCTGGTCAAACCATTTAGGATCAGTTTATCCCCCCCCCCACCCTAAAAAAAATAAAAAACGACTGCAGAGATTTTCAGATTAATTTAGAAGAGTAATAGAAGTAGTATTCTTAAGAGTGCTTTCTCTTAATTACTGCCATTCAAGAATATTACAGTCAAATCGTGAAGAGGTATTAGTAATTAGTTATCAAAAAAAATTTTTTTACATTTAAAATTTGTATTTATTTTTTAAATCGCTAGTCAAACTGCCATTTGGAGAATAAATAAATACTTATATTCTACTAAAATGAATTGATTAATAAAACAACACAACCTTACTAAAATGTTCTGACATTAAGACACATTTACATATTACAAATATTTTGATACGCAATTTCATAATTAAGATCAAAACACTAAAAACATCCATTTTGGTTTTCATTTGCCATTAAGAAATGAAAAGGGCTATCTGATTTAGGTTGCTCACTTGGACATTAAAGAACATTGCTAAAATACTTTCATTATCAACATTGCCATTTGCTAAAATACTTTCATTATCAACAGCATATTTTATTGCCAACCCAATTTATCTGTCAACTTGTATATTTATGCATAAAGATAACAAAAGACAAAATAAATATAACATACTTTGATTTGGTCATCTTTAATCCTGACGTGTAACGTATTCTAGCTCATGATGATTTCCATATATCATTATATGGCGCCACCTAGAGCCCACATTGTGATGTGCAGCCCTAAAACAGTTACCTGAGATCATCTTTTCCCAGCAGCCTCAGGATCCTCAAGAGCTGAATTTGGAGCCAAGGAGCTGGGACACTATGATAATTAAAATCTGCTGGAAGCTTTCCTCCAACAACCTGCTTCAAAATGGTAACAAATGAACCTGTCAGGTCCTTGTATCCCAATGGGTTGTCCTGTACAAAGCAAATATAGTAGTTAAGTTTAGCCTTTGAATAATTTCATTGAGGATTGTTTGACGCTGTTAAAACTGCATAAAGCAAATGTCAGTTTGCTTTTTATAAATCTTAGATCATCCAACTAATTTAGATCATCGATGCCGTGTAATGTGAGCTATAAAAAGAGTGGAACTTTGCCTTTACCTTGATCACCTGTAGATAAATGTGTAACGAGGCAGCCATGACACCCACATCTCTGTCACACAGAGCTTTCCTGAATTTCTCATGGATATGCTGCACTTGATTGGGTGCCATTAAGTAGAATTTATACAATGCCAAGACGGCTTTTCTTCTTACAATTTCCCTAGAAAGACATTTGATAAAGCATATATCATTATTAATAGAAAGTTAGACTTGAGTATGGTACACAGGACATAAAATCACAATCATACTTTTTTGCACAGTAATAATACATCACTGTGGTAAAGGGGTCAGGAGAGATACGCTCGGATTCTGAATAGTTTTAATTTTCAGGAGTAGATGCTTTAAATGGTCAGAAAGAGGAATCATAATTTGTGCATATACAAGGTAGAAACAGGAGTCATGATTTACAAATCCGTTTAAGCTTTTGGTGACTAGCAGGCCTGTTTGACAGCTCTGAGGATCTAATAGTGTAGATTATGAGCTTGTTCAACTACATGTTTTTGTTAGAATTGTTAGTTTGGTTTACCTATTGTACAGTGCAGCAGAATATGTTAGAACTATAAGAATATTTGTAATTATTTATGGTTGCATTAAAGCCCCGTTGCTGGACACATGTTGATCATATTTTAGAGATATTAAAATGTATTGTGTTATAGGCATGGCCAATTTGGCTGCTCAGTCACTATTTAGATATTTAGGGGAAAGTGTTTCTATAATTTCATAACAGGGTATGAAATGTTAGAAGGTTATGGTGAAGATAGAAGATGGGGTGACATGATTATTAAGCATGCGCACTTCGGGAGGTGGGGCCAGGCACGTGCCGAGCGGTAGCAGCAGGACCTGGGAGATTCAGAAACTGACATGAAAACACAGAATTTAAGGATAAACCCTGCTTAAGCTGTTGCTACAAGCGAGAGCTAGAACACAGTGGAGCATGCAAACTATATAAAATTGACTGTAGCAGACAAGTAGCAAGGATAATCGAGATTACTGAGATGCTTTAATCAATCAGCAACAGCAATCTAGTCCTTAATGCACACAAAAATTGTATGGTTCAGAAAAGTTTATCTGAATTTTTTCCTCCTAATCAAGGAAAAACTAAAACTCAGACGAGGATGAGGATAAACAGTCGGAAACTTCACAAGATCTGACAATACACTCAGAGTATGTGGCCCTGTCCAAAGAGTTTATAATGCAATGCCTTTAGATGCAATTAAAAACCGTTTAAGCAAGATCTTCCACCATGGAAATTAAACAAGAAATCAAACATGAAATAAAGGGAGAAAAGAACAACAGCTCAATTAGCCTGCCCTTATGAAGGGCAATCCAGATATGGACCCCTTGCTCATGGTGGCTAGAGGGATATTGGCTATACCTCACTGATGATACCTCACAAGGTTGAAATCGTCTGGCGTTGAAATCGTCTGGGGTTGCTGTCTCTCTCGTGCAGAGGGAACTTGCTGGCATTTTGGATCTGGACTGCCCATACGGGTGGGACCAGTCTGATATGTTCTCTCTGTAATGGCACCAGATGAGCTAAAACCAGTTTGAGATCTGAGCGGGACCCCCCGAAGGGCAGGTTAATTGAGCTGTTGTCCGTTATCACCTCTCTTGCCACTTGTTTTTCTCTCATGAAATAAAGAGAGTAACAAACTCAGAGATAAATGTAATATTGAAGATAAATGTAGTCATTTACATCAACAGTATGGTTCCTTGAAAGCAGGCTTCACTGATATGTCTCAGAAAATGGTTACATTTGAATTCAGGTTGAATGATTTGGAGGAAAGTTCTAGAGCAAACATATGTATTCCTAATATTCCGAAAAAGGTCACTCAGGATGTCTTGCAGGATTTTCTACAGGATTTTTTCATACATTATATTCTGGATTTAATGGATTATGATTGTATGTTAGAACGTTAACATTGGATTTACAAACCCTCGTCAGTTCCAGATTCTTTTCCAAGAGAATTCATGGTAAAATATCATTGTATTAGGCAAAAGATAGAATCTTAAAGGGACACTGTAGGCACCAAGACCACTTCATCCCATTAAAGTGGTCTGGGTGCCAACTCCCATCACCCTTAACCCTGCAAGAGTAATTATTGCAGTTTTAATAATAAAATTAAAAAAAAATAAAAAATTCTGAGGCATTGTTAGAAATCATTCCATATTGGATAACCAATTTTATTTAGAAAGATTAAAAAAAAAAAAAAAAACACAGAACTAAACAAAAATTGCTAACAAATAATTAGCAAGGCTGGTCTTGGCTTTCCTTTGATTAAAAGATATTTCACCATGACAATTTACCATCTGCATACAATGCAAATGAAAGAAACTAAAAAATTAAGGTTGATACAAGAAATTAAACAAGTTACGTATTAAAAATGGATTTTGCTGTGGTCTCTTAATTAGGAAGACATCTCAGATAGTTGAAAAAAAAATGTGGATTTATAGATAAGATTCCATCTCATGTAAGATTAAACCAACTTGATAAAAGTATGAGAAACCTAGAATTAAAGAATTGAAGTCAAGAGGAATCAGTTCCATCGAAATTTATTGTCTAAAGATGGAATTAAAGTTTTTCCGCAGATAGCACAAGAATTTCAGCTATCAAATAGGCAACTATTTAATTACATTCAGGTTAAAAACATTTTGCTGAAGCATTAAACCTTCAGAGATAGTTATTAAATGCATTGCTTTTTTAATTTTAAGGAGACAGGTAACGTTATCTCAAAGAGGATAGAAATTCTCAGATTATTGGAGAAGATGCACAAGCTATCCATCTATCAGGCTTGGCGAAAAGAACTCTGGATAGATATTAATTTGGAAGTTTGGGTCTCAGCTTTTCTTAAAGGTAATCAGGCGAAACAATGCTTAAATATAGTCGAAATGCAGTATTAGAGAAAAAGTACAGGTGATACTCGAGAAATTTGAATATCGTGCAAAAGTTCATTTATTTCAGTAATGCAACGTAAAAGGGGAAACTAATATATGAGATAAATGCATAACATGCAAAGCAAGATAGTTCAAGCCGTGATTTGTCATAAGTGCGATGATTATGGTTTACAGCTCATAAAAACCCCAAATCCACAATCTCAGTAAATTAGAATATTACATGCAATCAATAAAACAAGGAGTGTACATATAACAATATTAGACCTCTGAAAAGTATAAGCATGCATATGGACTCAGTACTTGGTTTGGGCCCCTTTTGCAGCAATTACTGCCTCAATGAGGCATGGCATGGAAGCTATCAGCCTGTGGCACTACTGAGGTGTTATGGAAGACCAGGATGCTTCAATAGCGGCCATCAGCTCTTCTGCATTGTTCGGTCTCATGTCTCATCTTTCTCTTGGCAATGCCCCATAGATTCTCTATGGGGTTCAGGTCAGGCGAGTTTGCTGGCCAATCAAGCACAGTAATCCCACGGTCACTGAATCAGGCTTTGGTGCTTTTGGCAGTGTGGGCAGGTGCCAAGGGAAAATGAAGTCAGCATCCCCATAAAGCTTGTCTGAAGAAGGAAGCATGAAGTGCTCCAAAATCTCCTGGTAGACGGCTGCATTGACCCTGGAATTAATGAAGCACAGTGGACCAACACCAGCAGATGACATGGCTCCCCAAATCAACACAGACTGTGAAAACTTCACACTGGACTTCAAGCATCTTGCAGTGTGTGCCTCTCCATTCTTCCTCCAGACTCTGGGACCTTGGTTTCCAAATGAGATGCAAACGTTGCTCTCATCAGAAAAGAGGACTTTGGACCACTGAGCAACAGACCAGGTCTTGTTTTCTTTAGCCAAGGTAAGACACTTCTGACATTGTTCAGGAGCAGCTTGACAAGAGGAATACGACATCTGAAGCCCATGTCCAGGATCCATCTGTGTGTGGGCACTTGATGCACTGACTCCAGCCTCAGTCCACTCCTTGTGAACGTCCCCAACACTTTTGAATGGCCTTTTCCTTACAATTCTCTCCAGGCTGTGGTCATCCCTGCTGCTTGTGCACCTTTTTCTTCCACACTTTTCCCTTCCACATAACTTTCTATTAACGTGCTTTGATACAGCACTTTGGGAACATCCAACTTCCTTCGCGATTACCTTTGGAGGCTTTCCCTCCTTATGGAGAGTGTCAATTATGGTTTTCTGCACAACTGTCAGGTCAGCAGTCTTCCCCATGATTGTGATTCCTACTGAACCAGACTGAGAGACCATTTAAAGGCTCAGAAACCCTTTGCAGGTGTTATGGCTTACTTAGCTGATTAGAGTGGGACACTGTGAGCCTAGAATATTGCACCTTTTCACAATATTCTAATTTACTGAGATTGTGGATTTGGGGTTTTCATGAGCTGTAAGCCATATACATCGCATTTATGACAAATCACGGCTTGAACCATCTTGCTTGCATGTAATGCGTCTATCTCATATTAGTTTCCCCTTTTATGTTGTATTACTGAAATAAATTAACTTTTGCACGATATTCTAATTTTTCGAGTATCACCTGTAAATGGTATTTGGCCCCTAGTGACTTGCTAAGTTCTCAGCAGAACACTCTCCTCTCCTATGTTGGAGATGCAATAAATACACTGGTACTTATCTGCATACCTGGTGAAGTAGTGGCTTGATTAGAAATGTTTGGCTTAAAGTTCTTTGGTTTTTAAAACAAATTTAACCTGCATTCAGAAACTGATAACTTCAGAGTCTATTCTATTACATTTGAATTGGCCTCAAATTAGCAATAAGGAATTATATATACATATTCGCCATTTGACTGCTTGCAAAGCCCTTATAGTCTGGCATTGGAATACAATAGAATGCATATTGTGACATCATTAAAAAACAAAAAGAAAACGCTAACATTTCAACGTAATATGGAAAAATGTTGAGCTGCACCCAGGGATCTCCCTTTAAAGAAAATAGTGAAATTTGGGGTTATTGGTTAACCAAGATAGAACTCTTAGTTATAAACGCTCCTTGAAAATATCTAGACTCATCCGGACATAATTTTTTCTTACGAATAGTAATAGATCACCCTCCTTTACTCATGGCAATTTTACCTTTGTCCTCGGTAGGAATGTATTGTATAATATCTATGTCTTTGAAGATTCTGTAATGGCAACCCCAAGAATTAGCTGGGATTATCTATATTGTTCATGCTTAAAATGCACTTGGTATGCCAAGCTTTTGTCTGTTTTATGTTCTGTGATAAAATTTCAATAAAAAGATTGTGTAAAAAAAAAAATAAGTATATGTGTAGTCAATGCTTTTGCATGCTATATAGACAAGCACAGTAACAGTGTTGCTTCAGGGTAGAAAGGAAGCATTCAAGAACTGGGAGAATAAACACTTTGATTGTGGGGTAGAACCAACAGATTAAAGTGATTTGGTGTAGCACACCACAGTCTTTAACAGTGTAAAAACTTAGGCTGTTTGACCAAAACCATGCACTCACTTTGGGATTTATTGGGCATTTCCTATCTAACAGCTTAATATTCCGTGTAAAGCAAATATGCCACCGTGTTGCAGGTGCCTATAAAGACTCCTCTAATTTGTATTGACTACAAATTATTCGAATTCAGGTGTATAGAACATATTGAATACTTGAGAAATGTTTTGGAAAAAAGGATTTTGAAAGGTTTTAACCCCTTCACAAGCAATTACATTTCAGACCTTTTTGAATAATAAGGTTTTATTAACTCTTATAGTAGTCAGCCACTAAATGAGATGCTGTCATCACTGTGGAAGCAAAATATTTTTTTTTGTTCTGGGAGTATCATAAGTTTAAAGTTAATTTGGAATCCATAGCAGATGTATGATTTTGTGACGATAAAGTAACATGTTTCCAATATTTTCCCACGCTTGGGAATATTATTGGAAATGAACTGATTGAAACCTTCACAGTCTCTACATGATAGGTTTGCAGGAAAACTGAGTTTTGTTTTCTTTACATTGTTTTAACTCCTAAAGACCTTTGGAGATATTACATATGGTAATGTACTTTATAAACAGGAAAGAACCAGGAGGGGCGACTGCTTTATAATTTTTAATATGCACAAATATGCTTTGAAAGTCTAGGATGGTTTACCATTTAAAAAAAACAAAACAAAAAAAAAAGATATTTAGATATTCGGCATGTAAAACACTAAAGAAGCAAGGTTTTTAAAAGGACATCATGACTTGATATTTGTGTTTCATTATGATGTCATATGGTAACCCAAACTAGAGAGGATATTACAAAACAAAATAAAACTTCTCTAATAATTCCTTTGGAAGGTTCAGTTAATTTGCGTAGCTTGTCCGCCTACAATTTTTTGACATGGCTTTCTAAATTCTCTCTCAGCAACTTTTACGTAACTTAGCAAAATGTAATGCAATTAAAACCCCAAAGCACAATCCCAGCAGTTACAGGGAGTGCAGAATTATTAGGCAAGTTGTATTTTTGAGGATTAGTTTTATTATTGAACAACAACCATGTTCTCAATGAACCCAAAAAACTCATTAATATCAAAGCTGAATATTTTTGGAAGTAGTTTTTAGTTTGTTTTTAGTTATAGCTATGTTAGGGGGATATCTGTGTGTGCAGGTGACTATTACTGTGCATAATTATTAGGCAACTTAACAAAAAACAAATATATACCCATTTCAATTATTTATTATTACCAGTGAAACCAATATAACATCTCAACATTCACAAATATACATTTCTGACATTCAAAAACAAAACAAAAACAAATCAGTGACCAATATAGCCACCTTTCTTTGCAAGGACACTCAAAAGCCTGCCATCCATGGATTCTGTCAGTGTTTTGATCTGTTCACCATCAACATTGCGTGCAGCAGCAACCACAGCCTCCCAGACACTGTTCAGAGAGGTGTACTGTTTTCCCTCCTTGTAAATCTCACATTTGATGATGGACCACAGGTTCTCAATGGGGTTCAGATCAGGTGAACAAGGAGGCCATGTCATTAGATTTTCTTCTTTTATACCCTTTCTTGCCAGCCACGCTGTGGAGTACTTGGACGCGTGTGATGGAGCATTGTCCTGCATGAAAATCATGTTTTTCTTGAAGGATGCAGACTTCTTCCTGTACCACTGCTTGAAGAAGGTGTCTTCCAGGAACTGGCAGTAGGACTGGGAGTTGAGCTTGACTCCATCCTCAACCCGAAAAGGCCCCACAAGCTCATCTTTGATGATACCAGCCCAAACCAGTACTCCACCTCCACCTTGCTGGCGTCTGAGTCGGACTGGAGCTCTCTGCCCTTTACCAATCCAGCCACGGGCCCATCCATCTGGCCCATCAAGACTCACTCTCATTTCATCAGTCCATAAAACCTTAGAAAAATCAGTCTTGAGATATTTCTTGGCCCAGTCTTGACGTTTCAGCTTGTGTGTCTTGTTCAGTGGTGGTCGTCTTTCAGCCTTTCTTACCTTGGCCATGTCTCTGAGTATTGCACACCTTGTGCTTTTGGGCACTCCAGTGATGTTGCAGCTCTGAAATATGGCCAAACTGGTGGCAAGTGGCATCGTGGCAGCTGCACGCTTGACTTTTCTCAGTTCATGGGCAGTTATTTTGCGCCTTGGTTTTTCCACACGCTTCTTGCGACCCTGTTGACTATTTTGAATGAAACGCTTGATTGTTCGATGATCACGCTTCAGAAGCTTTGCAATTTTAAGAGTGCTGCATCCCTCTGCAAGATATCTCACTATTTTTGACTTTTCTGAGCCTGTCAAGTCCTTCTTTTGACCCATTTTGCCAAAGGAAAGGAAGTTGCCTAATAATTATGCACACCTGATATAGGGTGTTGATGTCATTAGACCACACCCCTTCTCATTACAGAGATGCACATCACCTAATATGCTTAATTGGTAGTAGGCTTTCGAGCCTATACAGCTTGGAGTAAGACAACATGCATAAAGAGGATGATGTGGTCAAAATACTCATTTGCCTAATAATTCTGCACTCCCTGTATTTTCCATAATTACTCACTTAAAAGTGTTGGCTTCTAAGCCTTATACCATATGCTTAAAAGTAATGCCTGACTAACCATTCTTTATTTGCAACACTCACTAACTGTTTATCTTCACTTTCTGAAGTGATGTAATGAGCAGGAAAATAACCTATGTTAAGCCCTTACAAGCAAGCAGAGCTAGAAAAATGCACAACAGCACAGAAAACATGTTTTGAATGCACACAGCAAAGGGATTCAACTTAAAGTGCACTTTTTGCTTACTTTGAATGTTGTAGTTTGTCTTCGATCAGTGGAAGAGCAGCTGGAATCATTTCCCGTGGAAAGATCTGACTAACTACAGTGAGAGCCATGCACACTTCAACCAGATTGGTACTCTGGAGATCCTGCCAAAACAAGCATTACGGAGTTGTCTTTATTCAAAACTTATTTCCATTCCCTCTACCTAAGAGGTACAACATATTCTAATATAGGTGCTGCACGGCGCCAATAAAGGTAATTTTTACATGAAACAAAATGGCCGAAAGGTAAAGTGACTAGTGAATTAATTAAGAATTACATTCCATCTCACCACTTTTGGCAAAAGGATTAGCAAGGCAGTACACAGTGTGAAAAGTGGAACCTGGTAGTCTATGACTTGGTTTCTTTTTTCAAAATAAATAAATAATCTAGTAAAGACTCTGAAAACGGTAATTTGTGAGTTACTTAAAGGACCACTATAGGCACCCAGACCACTTCAGCTTAATGAAGTGATCTGGGTGCCGGGTCCAGCTAGGATTAACCCTTTCTGGTGTAAACATAGCAGTTTTAGGGGGCCCGGACCCTCGGGGCGAAACCCATATCTCCTCTCATAGCTAAATACTCGCACCCTTGCTCTTTCCCCTTCTCCCTTCTTCTCTATCACGATTCTCGTGACTACAACCCATTCACTTTCATTACCATATACACATGCACACAACCAACTTAATGAAGCCACGCCACAGCCACGTGTCCAAAGAAAAAATGAACAAGAAACACTGCCATTATAACTACAACCCACGGATATACAGTTAGATAAGGCAGAACCATGAACAGATATATGGAACAAGGACGGATAAGGTAGCTCGGACAGGGAAACTATGAATCCCTACCACAGTCACTCTACCAAAACATAAGATTAGCGAGTCCACAGGTAACTGACACGACGCATAGCTACCACAAACATATCGCATACGATGTCACCCTTCATAGGTTCCCATATCCATCACAAACACGCCAGGGAGAGCTCGTGGCTGACCGATTACGCAATATAAATACACCCTGAGGGGTAATGATAGGAACTATGTACAAGTTAACCAATATAAACCGAGCTTTGGTTGTCTAGAATGCCGTGAGGTAAGACGGCGACGAAGTTGTTCCCAGGACCGAATGTTATGATTGTTACACATTTGAACATAATGTAGCAGATACATACAGGTCGTACGTGACCTCAATCTGCTGAAAACTGAATCGAATAAGCTGTTCTTCCATTACTCTGTCTAATAAATACAGATTTAAAAAAAAAAAACATAGTTTCAGAGAAACTGCTATGTTTACTTTAGGGTTAATCCAGCCTCTAGTGGTTGTCTCATTGACAGCCGCTAGAGGCGCTTCCGCGCTTCTCACTGTGATTTTCACAGTGAGAAGACGCCAGCATCCATAGGAAAGCATTCAGAATGCTTTCCCATGAGACTGGCTGAATGCGCGCGCGCATTCTGCCGATGACGGGAAAGAAGGAGGAGGAGAGAGCCCGGCGCTGGAAAAAAGGTAAGGGATTAACCCCTTCCACACCCTAGAGCCCGGCAGGAAGGGGGCCCAGTGCGTGAGTGGGACCCAAGGACCTTTAGAGCCAGGAAAACGAGTATGTTTTCCTGGCACTATAGTGGTCCTTTGACATAAAGAGGCATTGTGGCAGATTTGCACAAAAATAGCTGCAGGTGAATTTGAACAAGTTTTTACTTAACAGTTTGTGGCATTTCTAGAAATTAAAAAAAATAAAAAATTATATACATACACACACACACACAATAATAATAATAATGAAAACTCATACCAGCAATGTTCTATTGATAACTGTCAGTATATTAACAGAGTTCGGAAGCATGAATCAGTAAAATTAACATAAGTGGCTCTCTAAATTTAGGTTTGTTTACAAGGTATATTTAATCACTTGATCATGCTGTGTTAATAGGAATGACACAAGTGGACAATATTTTAGGTGTTGCAATGAACAGGCAGTTGTGATTTCGAATGAGTCATCTATATGCTTAGTTAAAAGCACTGCAGCAGGCAACTAGATGCCAACTTTGTTTTAATCTCTCTAATGCAAAACCCATTTACTTAGGCAGGCAAATGTGGATTAAAAAAAAAAGAGCTGATGTGATGTTAGGAGATAGGATGAATTCGAAATTAAAACAAATGGAGACATTTTTATTTTACCTTTAGTACTGTATTCACCAGCAAGAGCAGCAATTCATGATTTTCATGTAAGAATAAGGACACCGCCAAGTATCCTGGAAAAAAAAAAAGTCACACTGAGGGGGAGAAACATCCTTAAATGAGAGTTTTTAACTTTATTCCCTAAAGTGAAAATTGCCAGGAATTCTAATTAAATTATACCAGGGCTTGAAAAATTGGCCTTAAATCAAGGAAAAAGTTAGGAGCCAGTTTTTTGTTTTGTTTTTAAACTTACAAAGCTTTATTTTAAATGACAAAAAAAAAAAAATATTCTTAAAGGGACACTATAGCCACCAGAACCACTATAGCTTAATCTATAGCTTGTCCTGTTCAGAGAAAAGGCAGTGTTTACATTGGTGCCTATTAACACTTCTAGTGGCTGTCACTCAGATGGCCACTAATATGCTCTATCTCAGTGCTGTACTGTGTGCAGCACCTACATTCAGCATCTCTCCACACTTTGCAGAGAGGTGCCCAACGTTCCCTATAGACATGCACTGATTCAATGCATCTCTATGAGGAGATGGTGATTGGCAGAGCATTTTGCTGTGCATGCGTAATAGACTCCTTATGGGAAAGCATTTGTTTTGGCAGAGATCTATCTCAGCCATTGAGGCAGGGCCAGCAGCGGCTAAACTGGCACAGCATGGGGAAAAAGTGAGTAAAAACACCATTCCCATGAGATCAGAGAAGAGACAGTCACCTAAATATACACACTCCCTGATAGACACACACACAAATTATTGTTTAAATTCAATTTAAGTCCACCCAGCCTCCGCTTTCCCTGGGGTTCATTGGGGATACTGAGTTGGGCCTTCCGTCATCTTCAAGATCTTCTTGTTCTGCTCCCTTGTGCGCTGTCTAGTAATGCCATGACCAAAGTGATGTCGTATTCCAGCTCCTGGCACCAGTGCAGAACGTATGAGGTAACAGAGCGAGAAAATTACAGCTCCCTTGCCAGCCACCTACACTCTCCCTCAGCCTTCCACCTTGGACGGAATGGGATGACAAATATCCAGGCGCTAGGACAAAATTCCAATAATTATGGAGACCTGGTGCCTGGGATTTGTTGAGTCCTGAATTACACACTTCAGACAGTTATTTGGTGAAACTTTTGAGATACTTTGAACTTCCAACAATTCAAATTCTGGTAAATAACAAAAAAGACTGTTATACTGCTGAAAGTACTTGCCATTGGCCTCCACATTAAAGGATCACAATAGTGTCAGGAAAACAAACACGTTTTCCTTAAAAAAAAAAAAATAATATATATATATATATATATATATATATATATATATATATATATATATATACACACATATACATATATACATACATACACACACCTAAAGTCCCCTCTCCCCTGTTAAAACCCCTTCAGCCACTTTCCTTTATCCAGCACCAGTGACCTCTCCTCCCTAGACAATACCAGGGAGGAATATTCTTGCATGTTGCTGGTACTCGGGGGTTTTAGGTTACATTGAATACAGCTTAATTTCAAATCAAATAAACACCAACAGGTAATAAACTAATAACAAAGCACTTCTGCAATGAAAGGCAATTTGCTGGTGCTAGGAAGGTAAAATACTCCACAAAAAAGCTCCACAACATTTACACATGGGAACTTCTCTAAAAGTTTTTTTTACATGCCAAAAATTCACTCCAGGCACCAACACAACTTTAATGCATTTAAAATATAAATGTTTTGCAGAATGCACTACCATAAGACTTTCTCCTTAGTCACACTCCCTCATGCCAAAAATACTTCCTTATCACTGTATGTACATAGATCAGCCCCTAACAGCACTGAGTGAATTGCTTTTAAATCACACTATGGCTGGAGACAAGCAGAGAAACTATAAACAGGTAGTGATATCCTTAATATAGGTCTCCCTGGTTGTTATTGCCGTTTAGTGCAGATTGATTTGTAGTTCAGATCATTCAGAACTGTCAGTGGTTGAACTGTGGAGTGAGGCGTGTAGCTAAAAAGGCTGACTTATGGTGCAGGATACTGCAAAATATTTGTTTTCTTTAGGCTTTTAACGGTTTGGCACACATGCACTGTAGCTTCCTTAGAAGTCACGGTATCAGAGCATTGCTGATTATTCATAAACTCATGTACGCCCAGCGGTGGCATAGCAATGTGAACACACGACCAGGCAAAGTAAAGTGATTGCTTAAAATGTCAGTGCTCAGGGAGGACAAATTGGACTGTAGCACTAATGGCTATTTAAAGTCTTACTACTAGATGAATATATCTTTATTTTCTCATATAAAGACAGATACTTACCTACTCTTTTCTCAAGTAAGTTTCCTTGTTGGGCTAATTTGATAGCATGGATGTAGCCAAAGGAAGCCTCATACCCCAGCATTTCGCAGTAGATGAGCCTCACCATACATTCTTTCATCTGCCTCTGGGTCATAAAGATAGATATATGAGTATACAAAGGAAACAATACAAAGAAGACTAAATGTGAGAAACACTGGAAACTAGGGGGTACTGTAGGGGAGAGAGTGAGGGCATTACCCGCAGTTTAACAGGAACAGCAATGTTTTCATTACAGGATTAACACATCTCCAGTGGCTGTGGTGAAGACAGCCACCAGTCGCTTTGCAGCTATATCTGCTCAAATTACTCACTCACATTTGATTGGCACAGCTATTTTGCCATGCAGATGCACTAGCCTCCCAATTCTTCCCTATAAGGAAGCATTGTATTTGCAGAAATTATCGAGAACGAGGATCTCATCCACAGAGATGGAGTGACATCATGGAGATCAGTGCGTCCCACAGGATGAAAACTAAGTAAATCTTACCATTTAAACACCTGCGGGAGAGGGTAAATGGACACCTACATAGGTAGAGGATCACTATAGTGTTGTGAATACATGTTTGTATTCCCAAAATGTCAGTATTCCTTTAAATTCTGGGAATAATAGGATGTAAAATAGCTAAGTGATAAGTGAAGACAGTCACCAGTAATATGCTGTGTACCTAACCTCAAAACAGAGATGTTACACATTAACCAGAATTAAAAACAAAGTAATACCCTAGGAAGAAACAGTGCTGCAAATCGTAATAGTGTGCAAACTCCCGCCTCAGGGGAATATCATCTAAGGTAGTGAAAAAGGTCTTCCCCAAAGTGAAAATATAAATGTGAGAGGATCATAGTATTTACAATATATACACTACTTACACTGTCCATCACATAATAAATCACAAAGCACAGGAGTATGAGGCAAATTCTCAACTACTCAAGTAGAAATACATCTGCTTATGAGGGACTCAAACTAAGCAATAAAAGTAAATTATATGTAAAAGTGACAAAAAAAAAAATCTACCAAATTAAGAATGGCCAAATAAGGTCTACAAAAATATAAATTCAATGGCAGCATAGGCGGGAGCTGCCTCCACATTAAGGGGGAGAGTAATAGAAAGCCAACTACTCCATATATGAACCGTAGTTTCTTAGACATGATTTTATATTTTTTACATTAAAACATATTCAAAGAAGATGTACACATACAAAATTTGTTTGCTGCAAATCCCCAGTGTCAGCAGCTTGCTGCACTGAACTGAGTTAGCGGACATCTGTCAAGCAGTTAACAAATAGAAATAGAAGTGGCGCTTTAAGATGAAGATAGGTGATTGGTGCTGCTATACCCAAGTATATCACCACTATGTATACTTAGAAAAGATACAATAAAGCACAGAAAAGGTAACAGCGCACACACACACCAGTGAGGTGGTTTACCTGACAAATAAATAGTAGGTATCTCCTCCTTATATACAATCAGTGTATTGAATATTAGATTACCTATACAAAGGGTATAAACATAAAACAAAACATAGTGTAATCTGTATATTCCACACAATTAAAATGGAAGTTCTGAGTTAGAAACACTCACACTTTAATGAGCCATTTAAAGTAGGCTCGGAACTTATATGGCTTTTATGTCACTTCAATGGGACATACGCATTTTCTTTACTCATCAGGCAGGTTCTCCTTTAGTCTTAGTGGTCTTCTATAATGGAGCAGGAATCAGAAGCCACCCATTGAAGTGACATAAAGGATACTATTTATTTGTCAGGTAAACCACCTCACTGGTGTGTGTGTGTGTGCGCTGTTACCTTTTCTGTGCTTTAATCTGTCAAGCAGTGGTAGCCTTCACATGGTTTTCAATGGGAGTGCTGACCATAACCCATTTATTCCTTGTTCAGGATGAGTTCATGGGATGTGTTACGGTTTTATGAATGGAGCTACAGACACAACTTGGCATGTGCACAGCAGCTACCCTGGTTTCCTTACAGCAATCTGAACCGGTGAGGTCAGGACATGTATAACTTGCAATGTACTATGATGGGTATGGGATGCATTGCTTTAAACAATAATATGATTTTTTGGATCATGTACTTTATTGCATTTGAAATTGCTCTAATGTTTTGCATTGGTTCTTTCCTTTTTTTAGTTTTAGGTCTCCGGGGTTCATGCTCACTCTGCTTTTTTGACCCCATATGAGATTATTCACTACCTAATTTAATGTTTATTATGATGATGACAGAAAAATACATATCTGTGCTTAAATATCAGTACTTAATTATTTTCTAGGGAGCTTAAACAAATTTACATTAGGGTTGCATTATAGCATTTAAATGTACAATCACAAAAAAAAAAAAAAAAAGTAACAAAACAGCATAAAATTAGACATTTACTTACCAGAGAGGTATTTGGAGAAGAAACTGTGATTTTCAAATTGGCAAGCTCCTGCTGAATTAATTTTTCTTCCTCCTGAAAAAGAAACACTCTTCGTTAATAAATCAGTATTTAAACATGAAGAAGGTTCTTTGCTCTTGTAATTGAATTATAAAGATCTAGAGATCTACCCACTTTGATATCAGACACTTATTTCCTGGCTTGACAATTTTCTGAATTTAGGATTTAAAAAAAAAAAAAAAGGAGTCAGGCAAATTTTTTACGCTATCATGCCACACCTGTCATTATCATGCAAATATCAAACACAGTCACACATAGACATTATTAGGTTGTTATACATAGAAGAGACACATGTATGTAAATAGCCTGTCACTCACTTTTGCATACAGATACATTTTCCAGCTCAACTACTTGACCATTCTAACCTCCTAGTGGTCAACTGTATTGGTGATAGGTTGGCAGCTACTTCTCTGCTGTTAGTGGTTGAGTGTGTAGGATGATTCTGCATGATGTAACAGGGACAACTTTCGTGCTCCTTTTAAACATCTAAGAACGGTATTCAAGCAGTTCACACAGAGAATGAGAGGTTATAACATCACTTCCTGCTGATATCTGTGCTATTCCATCATGGAGAGATTACCACTCTCCCACTAAAACCATGGATTCCATTGTAGAGCTCACATATCCTCTCCCTTCTCAGCTTTAACTACAATAACCCAAAGGGGATGAGAGAGGCCATAATTAAACTAACAACTGTGCAGGTGAGAGGAGATCGTTTAATAAGGAGACAAATTGGGGGCATTGGATCTATTTTTGTGTTGCCACAGAAAGCTGAATTTGTAAAGTCCTGACCTGGCTATTTCATATGACTAGATTTATATTGATTACAAAACAGGTAAAGGAGAATTCGTAAACTACAGTGGGAAGCAAAAAGCAGAGTGAAGTACTCTTGCAAGGTAAGAGTCATTTTGTTACTTTGGAAACATAAAATGTAGTATGTATAGATGTATTATGCTTTAACTAAATACACCTTTGAATAGTACATGAAATAAAATGGAACAAATGGAACTACAAAGTCAGATATATTAAGAACATGGGCACAGCCATCTTCCTCAGTCTGCTCCTTTTCAGCTCTGAGCCAATGTCACTGCTGTATGACAATTCCCTGGTGACAGCTGTATTCTTTCTGTATAAAATACATTTTCAGAGGAGGGTAGCAGAGAGGAGGTTACAGTGCTGCTTTAAGGGGACATTAAAGTCACCAGACCAACTACAGCTTAATGTAGTTGTTCTGGTGAGTATAGTCAGTCCCTTCAGGTGTTTTGCAGCAAACCTTTTCAGAGAAAGGCAGGGTTTACATTACAGCCTAGGGACACCTCCAGTGGCCTCTACTGAGATGGCTATTAGAAGTGCTTTTGCTGACATTCAGTGTCTCCACCCTCTGCATGGAGGCACTGAACATTCCGCAAAAAGATGAACTGATTGCGTGAATCTCTAGTAGGAGATGAGGATTGGCCAGGGTGGCATTTGGCTCTGCCCACGGCACGTCTCCTTGGCAGAGATCATCAGAATTGATCATCTCAGCATATCCAATGGGAAAACATTGTGATTGGCTGAGATTATCACTTCTGATGTCAGCCAAGGAGGCAGATCAAGCACCAGCAGACTAAAATAAAAGTAAGATTTTACTGTATATAGGGAGGAAGAGGGTATTGTGTTTTTAACACTATAAGGTCAGGAATACAGGTTTGTGTTCCTAACCCAAAAGTGTTCCTTTTTAACGTGTTTTGAAACTACAACAAATGTGTTTATAAAACATTCTGTGCAAATAAGATACATTGTTCTTGAATTACATTTTAGTTGCATAAATTGTTATTAGGAAGTCACCTTAAATGTCTCAGAACAGCCACACCTACACTCACACCTCTAAAATTAAAGTGCCCATCTTTGTCCATTTGAAACGTTGGGAGGTACGCTACAATTCCGTGTTTAAAATGGATAAACCTCAATGGTGGCAGCACAGAATAAACAGCTCAATTCATTAGGAGAGTGACAGGAAGAAATGCGCAGCCACATACACACAAAGTGACATTAAAGGAAAAAAAAAAAAGTACCACATTCAGCCATACAGAATGACAGCAAGTAATAGGCACAGAGTGACGGTACTTAATGAGCTAATGTACTATTATAATAGTTACCCCAACAGTGCTAATATTGATATATTTTAGGGTCTGGCTGTGCATTATAGTATTATTATTTCTCTACCTCACATACCTCTCTCTTGCTCTCTCCTAAAGGGCAGCAATCTACTCTCTCCTCCAGCTCTGCTTCACTCCCACCTTATTTGATTGCAAATTCCTGTCCTAATGCATTTTACACCCCACCTCCTATAGACTGTAAGCTCGTTTGAGCAGGGTCCTCTTCAACCTATCATTCCTGTAAGTTTTCTTGTAATTATCCTATTTATAGTTACATCCCTCCTCTCATAATATTGTAAAGCGCTACGGAATCTGTTGGCGCTATACAAAAAGTCAATGATAATAATTATTATTATAAGTTGTAACATTGTATTTGCAAACATTTAAAATTACAATGTATCACCATTGGCTGGATTTTGTAACCCTAGCTCATGTCACAGGTAATAATACAATATTATTATTATATACACATTATATATATTATATATTATTTATTATATAGAGCCCCCCACCTGTCTGGAGCCCAGGGCAGTGATGCTGCGGATTAGGGCCCCCAGCCTGGAGCCGGCCCCGGGCGGCGGGTCCTGGAGGAGCAGCCCAGGCAGAGCGCTCAGGGTCCGCTCCACGATCTCAGTCATGCTCCAGGTCCCCTCCTGTCAACATGGAGAAAAAAAACATCAACAACAACCGGCATCACCAGCAACTTCCGGCTTCATTCAATGGCCCAAAACTTTATCCAGCGACAATGTGTGCGGCGTGAAGTTAGCGCTGTCCGACACCAGGGGGCGCGCGTTCCCCTCCTAAAGGTCACACAGCAATCATGCTCGTTGCACTGAGATGCTATAGCTAGTACTTGGTGTTACAGACAAACATTCTTTAAACAGAGTGAGCTGTACCTGAAAGAACTATTCACTCCAAATTTACCTCCTGAATAACTCCTCTTCTAGTGAAAGTTACATGGATATGTATTATATTTATTTGGGATGCCTGGGGCAAAACATCAACATTTTGCTCCCTCAGCCCATGTACCAGTTCCCATCCTCCCTGTCCCTCTGGCTGTACGGCTAATTATATGTAAAGACTATAGAATTTGTTAATAAAGAGCATTACAATGTTTATGAATACAGACTTTTTAATGCAATAGAAAACATCAGCTGGTGATTAATGTAAGCATGTTTTATATGTATGTATTTGTGTGTAGTGTTGGCATCTGAATGCAGTTGTGTGTTTGTATGCAGTGGTGTACTTGTGTTTAGTGTTTGTGTTTGAATGTGTTTGTATGTGCAGTTGGTGTTTGATTGCTGGGTGCAAATAGACACTGCCCCGCGCACATACACACACACTGAAACACACACAGTTACACACTGACTCAGACACACACACACTCACTGACAGACACACTCTCACTGGCTATGAATGACACATCCTGCATGAAAACAAATGGTTTGAAACACACTCACTGATAGACACACACATACATACACTGATATTCTCCTTGAGGGTCCAGTGGGGGTCTTCTCCCTGGGGTCCAGTGGCTCCTGCAATCTTCCAGTTTTTTTCAGTTGCTCCCTCGCACGCTGTTTAGTGATGCCAGGGCTGGAGTGATGTCACATACCAGCTGTCGGCCTCACCGCAGGGAATGAGAGAGCAGAGAGGAACTGCAAGAACATCAGTGCTCCCTCGCTACTTCTACCTGCCACCTCTCTCCCCCCGTATATTTTGGCAGAGTAGGCACCTGACATTCAGGTAGGCATGTGCCTACTCTGCCTCACTGAATAAGCGCCAGCTTCAGTGGCCCCCTGTGACAGGCCATTGGCCGCTCCTCTCAGTGCAGCATAGAATTGAGCAGCGAGACTGCAGGGGTATGGTCTATACACCAAAACTGCTTCATTATGCTAAAGTTGTTTTGGTGTCTATAGTATCCCTTTAAATAACTTTGTTTATGCAGCCCTAGTCCCACCTCCCCTGCATGTGATTTACACAATCTTCCTATACACTTCCTGAGAGAGTTTGAATTTTGCAGCTTCCATTAATGCACAGTGTGTTTAATTTATAAATCCTTATCTCCTGCTCTGTTAATAGCCTGCTAGATCCTGCTGCAGCTTCCAGTGTGCCATTAGAGTTTTAGTAACAGAGCAGGCGATAAGAACTTCTAAAGTAAACACACAGTGTCGTAAGATCTGATTAAAACATGAAACAATTTTTTCATGTAGGCTGTGTAAGTTACAGCCAGGGGGGTTGTGGTTATGGCTGCATAAACAGAATCAAAAGTAATTTCACTCCTAAATGGTAGAGAATGGAGCAGTGAGACTGCAGGGCAGTGTCGGAACTACCACGGTCACAGGGGTTGCAGCTGCGACCAGGCCCGTCACTCCAGAGGAGTCTCTGACTCCCATCAGTCTGAGCCACCACTGGACCACAGGGAAGTCACCCTCCTGTATCTAAAAGGTAGGAAACAGGAGGGTGACTAAAACATTTTGTATATGTGTGTTTTTGTATGTATGTGTGTGTGTGTTTGTGTATGTGTGTCTGTATGAATGTTTCTCTGTATATGTGTATGTATGGGTGTCTGTATGTATGTGTGTGTATGTCCGTCTGGGTGTGTGTGTATATGTATATTATCCTCACCTTTTTTGTGTCATTCTACCCCACTTCCTCTAGCATGTAAGCTCATTGAGTAGGTCCCTCAACCCCTCTGTTCCTGTGTGTCCAACTTGTCTGGTTACAACTACATGTCTGTTCGTCCACCCATTGTAAAGCGCTGCGGAATTTGACGGCGCTCTATAAATATCATAATAATAATAATAATAATAATGTGTGTCTGTGTGTGTGTTTGTATGTATGTGTGACGTATGGAGGGGTGGCCGGGGGGTGGGGGGAGGACGTATTAAGAGGGGGAGGACAGACGTATGGAGGGGTGGCCAGGGGGGGACGTATAAGAGGGGGAGGATAGACGTATGGAGGGATGGCGGGGGGTAGACTATAGGGGGGGCCCAGGGCAATTTTCGCACCGGGGCCCCGTGGTTTCTAGCTACACACTAAAACTGATTCATTAAGCTAAAGTTGTTTTGGTGCTTAAATGATCCTTTTAATTTCACTCTTCCTTTTCTTTTCTCTGTTTAACTGATAATGCGTATGTGACCCATGCTATCTGATATTTAAAGAACTTTTTTTAACACATTTAATATAAAGCATTAATAGTGGTTCATAAAAATAATAAAAATAATAATTTCAGCCTGGCTACCTCTGATCTACACTGCCTAATGTAATCTAAATGAGATGAGTAGAGTAGTTACCATGGTGATTCTATGATGCAATACCTGCACTTCTCACACATTCTTACCATTATCACATGCAAAGTAGTTGATGTGGAAGCTCATCTGCAACTTTCTTCACATTCTTCTCCTCAAATAATATAAAGGTATTATTTAATGAAAAAATATAATTATATATATAATATATTTAAACATAACAATTTATTATTTTATTACACCTGCAATAAAAAAAAATTACACATTGGGGCTATTTACTAAACTTAAATTACAGAGGCCAAAATTGTCAAATGCCAAACTATAGCTGAGTTGGGGAATTTTACTATTTTTATTTGCAATTTCTATTGTACGATTCCAATTTATATTTTTATTTACATTTTGTAATTTGGCGTTTAATTTACTGCAATGTGGTTTTTAGTGAAAAAATCCCCAAATCGTTATTATTTTCTAGAGCAAGATAAAACAACCGGATATAGTTATTCATTTAATGCCGACATTTTGACAAATGAACTTGTGATATGACAGTTACTTCAGCCTTTCGGTACCCTGGGGAGGTTCATCATGCAGCGGTTTGCCACTTACCAACGTCCTGGAAAAATTATTGTATTAAGCTATGTTTATAGTTTGGCTACTCTGGCATTACATTTTAAATTAATTTTGAATTCTCAGTTTGGTAAATAGCACTGTCGAGCTAACTGGGAAATCCTTGAAGGAGGCAGCAGCTGGCATCTGGCGGACCCCAGGTAATTTGTCAAACTATTTCTAAAATGTTGGATTACTTACTCTATATTCTGACAAGAATGGGCTGTATTGGTTACAGTGCTTGGCGTGTTTCTTTAACTTCGTATTTATTACAAAGTAATATATAACAAGGCTGTATCATATATAATCTTTTTATTTGAAGGCCATAAGACAATTTTCCTTTAACAAATAGCAGATGCCAAAAAGCAGTGGGTCCAAAATGTTAGTATTGATGCACTTTTTGTATGAATAATATGGGAATGCTGGTTAGAATAAATCCCCAATCCATAACAGCTCCTTTCTACATCCTACTGCCCGGAACTAACATGGCTGCTTCCTCCTGACCTCTGTGGAGATTACGTTTTTGGTAGCTCCTTCTGCTCAAGATATTTGGTGAATCTTGCAACCCCAGATCACCTTTCACAAAAATCCACCATTTCCAAGTGTCCCTATTTAGGAGGTGTGATGGACCGCCTGGCACCCCGACCGGGTACCTCCATCATTTGCTTCTTCCTAGTACTTGCGAGCACCATAAGCATTGTACTGGAACACCATAACCACCGCAAACCCTACAAACCGCCGCAGCTTGGTTGGAGTCTCGCCGTCCTCCACCCATCCTGGACCCAAGACCAGGATTCAGCTTCCAGTAGGTAGACCTCTCATGGTCCAGAGATCGTAGCAGGAACAGCTCTTGTAAGAGCTAGTGATTATACTCAGGGGAGTATTGTGATATAGCAATCCCCAGAGTGAATGTAGTTCTCCAATCCCCCAAACATGAGCCAAGACTTCATGAAGGGGTAAACAAATCTCAGTTTAATGGGAGCCACACTTGGCCTTGTATGACAATCCCCATGCCCACATAGACCTTGTTGGGGACTGCAATACAAAATTATAAACCAATAACAACAGCGTTAATGCATGATGCTCCCATATACAAATACACAATCCCTCCCCTCTACCTGGGAGATAATTGGATTAGGAACTGTACTAATCTAATCCAATTATCTGCAAGCACAGAAAAAAACATATATTTTTACAAACACCCCAAAGGTACCTTCAAACACACAAAATCCCCACAAAAGTTACATCCCCTGATAGCCCTGATCTGGGTGACCAACATATCCAAAAATCACCCAGATCAGTTCAGGGGTTCAGGAATTTCCTGGAAGTATTATTTTTGACTGACCATGCACATGGTCCTATGCCCAAAACAGTTCCAGGAAATCAGGGCTAAAGTTAGGTCTCTCTGTCTGGAGTACAAAAGTACATGTCTCACATGAACAGAGCTTTTTCAAGTGCATTGGCCAAGGTATATTGCCAGGCCCATAGTCCTGAGGCAAGAGGCTGGCCAGCACGCCCCTTCAAGAACCCATGATGAGGTTCAGTTCATCACAGGAGGGACAGTCTCTATTTTGGGTCAAAATCCCTCTGTCCCTCTTTTCTATCCTAATGCTCCTCTTTTCTAGAAGCTCCATATTTTTGGTGTGTTTGAGTGTATAAGAGAGCTGCACAGTAAGTTGTTTTTAAATGGCAATAAATGTGTTTGGAAACCAGTCCGAGTAAATAAGATGCATTGTTCTTGTTCTTCTTCTAAATTGCAATTTCCCCTGTATTTTGCTTATGTTTGTACGGGATCATGCATGTTAAGTAAGCTTTCCTTTTGTTATAATAATAATGAGATCCTACAAAAGAGGATGGAAAAGACGGACAGAGGGATTTGGGCTCTGCTTCCTAAATAGGGACATTTTAGATGTATGACTGAATACGAAATTCTACAACTGTATTTCAACTTCTGTATTAAATATCATCCTATGAATCTAACTCTGTGTTCTAAACTGCACAGATGGATATTGATATATATATTTTTTTTTTACTATTTACAATGACACTCACTGAACTTTCTTTTGAGTACCATTCACACATAAAATGCTCATCATATCAGCTTTGTCCAGTAGAGGGTACTAGATTCTGTGTATTAAAGGGACACTTCTTTATTTTTTGCACAACTCAATAGCTAACTAATATTTAGCTATAATGTTAATTTAGTTTGTATGCCTTGTTGTCCTGTCCTGTGTGGGCAGCCGTTCAATACACAGAAGACCATACACTGCTGAAGTTCTCTGAGCGTGGTCCTTGTGCCCTCAGCAGAGTGAGTGGGCATCTAATAATGTGCTTATGCTTTACTGCCTGGGTAAGTTCCTGCTGTCCTTGGATGCTGGACACCAGGTAACAAAACTTGAACAGCAGGACAAGATCCAGCAATAGGCTCTGTCCTGCCAAAGGCAGGAGAGTTGGGAAGCTTCTAACAAAGTGAGGTTCATACAGATATGATTTTCAGAGATTAGTGTGGAAGGCTTTTGACCTGCATCAAAATATAAATTCAGCCCCATCAACCACTTTGACTATTGTTGGGATATACTAGAATGCAAATTGTGGAACATATCTAATTACCTTTTTATTGTCACTTGATTATTTATTATTATCACCAGCGTCGCTATAAGAGTGTGACAGCCTGCACCCCTCTAAGGGGCCCAGTCGAGCTAAAGGCCCCGGATGGAGCTGACCACATTAAGGGACTCCAGCAGACCGGGCCCCTTAATGGACTACCTGCCTGCCCCCTCCTTTCTCCTGTGCAGCAGCACTAGAAGGAAGAGATGTGATGGCTATGAATGTGCATATCTCTCTGAATACACGCCAGGCTTCCTGTCCATCACTCAGATCGGCCCACTGAGGGCACTGTGGGCATGCCTCCACTCATGGGTTCTCCTGCCCAAATGGCAACTCAATGGAAATTCCTTCTTAAAAGACACTAGGCATGTGCAAAACCTGCTAAAACATGGCAGATTTCAAAACAGCCCCATTGTTTTGACATGCCTAGATACGCTCAAGTAAGCTTCTCCGAACAGCTACCAATGAGGGGGAAAGGGGCCCTGCAGAACTAAAACCTATAACAGAATTAAAGAGGCACGCATTTTTCCCCATATTTTGGGGGATTAGCACCTCTCCTCCAGAAAAAAAAATCTTAGTTTTTCTAAACTACTGCAAATACATTGGTGGGGTGCTGCCCCAAGTGCCCCAGTGGACGAGCCTCCACTGTTTTGGTCACATAACTTATTACATATCCATTCTATCTGTAAGTTTAAACAGACATTGCTGCTAGTCACATAATGTGAGTATCTGCTCTCCTTTTATCTTGGCCAATCTGGCTCTGACAGCCTTGAGTTTAAATCAGAAATGAAGCCTTTATCCCCAATGCCCCTGAAGCCAGCTTTACTTAACTAAAATAGTCCTAAGCAAAAATACTTTATAGTAATTACATCTAAACCAATTACAGTGACATACAAATTATGTTTTTCCAAAATAGATCCAACAAATATAAATATTGAAACGTTTTATCACCTACTATTTCACTTGTCTTCTCTATACTAATTTATTACATCATGCTGATTTTTACATTGCTGCATGTATTAGGTCAGGCTATCTTCGATGTGATGTAATAAATGGGCCAAGACATCATCTGGAAGAAAACCAGTGGAAACCTGGCAAGATGGACTTTGAAACAACATACAAGATGAATTTTAACCGTTACAATGTAAAGCCTGTGCCATTAATGCGTCCAGTGGAAAGGCAACAGGATGTTGGAAAGTTTTGTGGAACTCCTACATATAAAAGTAAATATAATTATCTTTAAATGGACACTCTTGGCTGTAGTTGATTAACATTTTCTTAATGCATTACAGTGATAATGAAATAAGTAAAAGCAAAAATGTAATTCAACATCCTAAAAATAAAAATTAAGAAAATTCTCATTTTGATTTTAATGTTCCGGCATTTGTTCACATTAAGCGTCGTTCATAAAAAACAACAATCAAACTATTTCTCAAGGACCTAGGAGCAAATAAATCAGTTTTTGTACTTTACGAATGAAAATAGACGTAAAATAGTTATGTCTGACACAGGCTGTACCGTTTTCCACTAAAAGCTGTGTAGCATGTGGCAGACTGAGCCGCAAGTAGCTTCATTAATGAAAAGTAACAATTCATTCATTTTTGCAAGGTAATATAAGATGCACTACTTATTTTCCCATTTTATTTCCAGATGTATCTTACAAAACAAGTTATCAAAGTGGTTTTTATTAAATTATTTATGTTATCTTTGTGTTGCAGATATTGTAAGTCTATGCACTGTATTAATTTTCAGTATAATGTAAAGAGAATCTCTGAGCACAACAAAAACTCTACTGGAATGAAGTATGGTATGGTGCTTAGAGGACCCAGGTGCCAGCTTACCTTTAGGGGTTAAACCAGGCTTCCCCAAACTCCGTCCCTCCAGATGTTGCTGAACTACAACTCCCATGATTCTATGAATGAAATAGATGGGCTGAGAATCATGGGAGTTATAGTTCAGCAACATCTGGAGGATCGGAATTTGGGGAAGCCTGGTTTAAACAGTTAATGAATGGTATAGCCCCATTCTGCTGCTCTCAGATTCCTCAAACTGGAAGCCTTGGATTGCAGCAGACAGGGGTGCCACTGATTGGCTTAAAGAGCCAACTGATGGTCCCAGTCAATCAGTAGCTCCCCATTCACAAATCAGCTTACAGCTTAATACACATACGTGTTTCCTTCAAATTCACAACAAAACGTAATATAAAAATTCATAGATGATCAGAATTTCTGCTTATTAGAAATATATTATGATAGGAGGTGACAAGCCATGATGTACCTCTATTGATTATAGATTTATGTTTTTGTTTGTTGGTTTTAGGCGATTTCAAACAATGGGATATCCAAAAAAGAGAACTTATTAAACAACCCAATATTTACCAGCCCCCGGTCCTGAAGTTTAGTCATTCAACTACTTCCCAGAATGATTATTATCTTAAGAAGCTTACGTTGAATAATAGCTTCAAGCCTGAAGACAAAACAAAACGTTCCAGCCTCCCTTTCGATCATACCACCAGCTATAGCATTTCCTATGTACCTCACAAATTAGTGCCTAAGTTTGAAACACAAATAGAGGAGTATAAGCCTAGTGGCCAACGCTTTGAGCATCAGACGACACATCGTCTCACTTACAAGGGTGCACTGGGTGAGAAAGCAAAAATCTTTAAACCAGAGCAAACGACAGTTACCAACAATGACAAATTTGAGGGTACCTCTGAGACCAAAGACAGCTTTCTGCCACAGTTGCTGCCATCTGGTCATGATGTTAAGACTGAGGAGGATAAGCCAACTACCTCTATACACAAAGACAACTTTCTGCCAAAGTTGCTTCCATTTTGTCATCTTGTTAAGACTGAGGAGGATAAGCCAACTAATGCTCCAACGGAATTAGAGAGTACAGTGCCCTCAGATTATGTTCCAAGCCAGCTAAATTTTGTGAAACCAGAGTCTCCTGCAAAAGGAAGCAAAGCATCCATCAAAGGAAATTGCAACACGAAAGATCTTAAATCCGGAAAAGGCCAAGAACGCAAGAAGAGCATTCATCTTCCAAAGATAAGTACAACATTTAATGGATTAACAACATCCCAAACATACTTTAAACTTCAACAACAAGATAAATAAAACCTAAAACTGTACGCCAACCAATAAGACCTCCAGAAGTTCTGTTCCATTTGAGAATGAAACCATCTATCATGCAGATTATACTGGCAAAAACAATGAAATCTCTCCATCATTTCATCCAGCTACATAAGGCTACAATTATGGCCTGTGTTAAGTATCATTTCAGAAACTATGGGGAACCTCAATTTGAACATTGGTTATACTTGGTCTTTTGATTCAATAAAAACTATGCATTCAATAACATGTGGATTGCATTTTTCTTGAAATACAATATAAAATGAATGTGTGTTAACAACAAATGACCCACCCTAAATAGATATATTCTGTAGAAATAAAAAGGGATGGCTTCAAAGAGGAATAGCTTGAACTCACACAAATTAAAGAGTATTGCTGAAATGATTTAATTTCGATTCTATCAGTTTCCAAAGGTTTGCAGACATCAGGGAAACTACAATTAATGGATCTGAATGAATTGGTCTGGGTGCAGTGATCCTTTGTTTTTGTTTTTAAACAAACAAGCCATTCAAAAAACTTAAAAGTGTTTTCTAAACTGGTATTCAAATTATTTTTAGATTAATACAAATGCCAATTAAAAGGATACATGACGGTGATATTCCATCATGATTCCCTTTTATTTCTGAAACTGTGTCCTTAATGGGTTAATGCTAATTTTAAAAAAAAAACCACAATATAATTAACCCCTTAAGGACCGAGGACGGTTCAGGACCGTCATCGGCATTTTTGCCTTGAGGACCGATGACGGTCCTGAACCGTCCTAACGGTCAGAGCTACTTACCTGATCGCCGTCGTTCCCCCGGCGGCGATCAGCGTGGCTCCGGTTGTGGGGAGACTGCCTGCAGCCCAGACAGTCTCCCCGCGGCAGATTAGGACCCCCTGTGGCCATGTGATCGCTTAATACAGCGATCACATGGTCACAATAGGTGTCCTAGTGTCTGCCTGCAGGGGGACTGTCTGTGCTGACAGGCAGTCTCCCTGCTAGTGTAAAATCAATTAAAAAAATAAAGTTAATGTTAATAAAAAATAAATAAATAATTATATATGTGTATATATGATATATAGACATATATTATATCTATATAATATATGTCTATATATCATATATATAATACCATACTAAGTGTATTTTTATATTAATATGTACTTATATTAAAATAAAAATACACTTATAATTAAATTACACACGTATATATATAATATATATAATAACTATATATATTGTATATATATATTATTATAAAATATAAATAATAAGTAATTTAAATTAAATAATTTTTTTAAAATAATAATAAAAAATTTTAAAAAAATTATATAGCTATATGAAATTTTATTCTAACTGTATTTTAAAATTAATATATATATATTTATATCAAAATACACTTAGAATGAATTTGTATATATATCTATGTATATAAAAATAAATAAAAATAATAAGAAATATACATACGTCCATATACAAAATTACTTAAATAATTATATAAATATACACGTAGACTTCAAATATATAAATATGCATATATATTTAAATTCTACGTGCGTATTTATGTAATATTTTTACATAATTCAGTAATTTTATTGATTGCAATTTGAGGGACCTGCCTGCCAACCCAGGCCGAAATTCCAGAGAATTTAATTTGCTAGCACTGTATTTTACCCTGTAACGTTCTACGACACCCTAAAACCTGTACATGGGGGGTACTGTTTTACTCGGGAGACTTCGCTGAACACAAATATTAGTGATTCAAAACAGTAAAACATATCACAGCGATGATATTGTCAGTGAAAGTTACTTTTTTTGCATTTTTCACACACAAACAGCACTTTTACTGATGATATAATTGTTGTGATACGTTTTCCAGTTTTTAAACACTAATATTTGTGTTCAGTGATGTCTCCCGAGTAAAACAGTACCCCCCATGTACAGGTTTTATAGCATTTTTGAAAGTTACAAGGGTCAAATATTTTTACATTGAAAATGGCCAGGTTGGTTACGTTGCCTTTGAGAGCGTATGGTAGCCCAGGAATGAGAATTACCCACATGATGGCATACCATTTGCAAAAGAAGACAACCCAAGGTATTGCAAATGGGGTATGTCCAGTCTTTTTTAGTAACCACTTGGTCACAAACACTGGCCAAAATTAGCGTTCAATTTAGTTTTTTTACTTTTTTCACACACAAACAAATATGAATGCTTACTTTGGCCAGTGTTTTCGACTAAGTGGCTACTAAAAAAGACTGGACATACCCCATATTGAATACCCTGGGTTGTCTACTTTAAAAAAAATATGTACATGTGGGGTGTTATTCAGAGATTTATGACAGATAATAGTGTTACAATGTCACTATTGATAAATTTTAAAAATGTATGTTTTGAAACCGCAATATCCTACTTGTACCTATAGCCCTATAACATGCAAAAAAAAGCAAAAAAGCACGTAAACACTGGGTATTTTTAAACTCAGGACAAAATTTTGAATCTATTTAGCAGTTTTTTTCATTCGCTTTTGTAGATGAGTAAAAGATTTTTCAAGTAAAAGTCAAAAAACATGTATTTTTTTCAATTTTTCATCAGATTTTTTTATTTTTTTTAAATTAAAATACATGAGATTATATAAATAATGGTATGTAAAGAAAGCCCCTTTTGTCCTGAAAAAAACAATATATAATTTGTATGGGAACAGTAAATGAGAAAGCGGAAAATTACAGCCAAACACAAACACCACAAAAGTGTAAAAATATGCCTGGTCGCAAATGTACAACATCGCAAAAACAGTCCAGTCCTTAAGGGGTTAAGCCCATGATTTTCACACCAATGCATCACATTAGGAAAACACTAAAGGCACCAGTGAAGCCAATAGTGAAAAGGCACATAGAAGGTAAGAATCTATTTCCACACAGAAGCCAGCACTGGTCGAAACACATTTTTGCCTGAATAATATTGTATTAGGGACTCGTGAGGAGATGCACAATTACATTCTAGCACCTTCCTAAAAGATGGCTGGCAGTAGAAATTGGCCAACAGGCCCACAATTCTGTCTACCAGATTGTGTACAACAGCCTTGTGTGAGCTGGTATGGTCAATTAGTTTTTTTTTATGCAGCCTTCAGCTGCCCCACCTGTGCTTTTTATATTTGTTGAGTAAAATTTGAGGGTACCTCTGAAGCCAAAGACAGTTTTCTGCCACAGTTGCATGACATTCCATCACGTCTAAAATGTAGGTGTAGTTGAATGACCCTGCTTCCCTTGTTCCAGACATTTTCTTCTATCACCATGGTAATATGGGTCCCACACGCTGCACTACTAACAATTTTAGAGTAGATCTGTCACTTTCCGGTAGACATGCGGTGCAGTGGAAGGTAAATTTCCCTCAGCATCTGTTTGAGGGTACCGTTAGTCTGTGGGTGGTAGGGTGAGCTAAGTAACGGCTTAATGCCACACACCTTCCACAGCTGCTGGGTGAGCACAGCGGTGAATTGGGTTCCCTGGTCGGAGAGGATCTCCTTAGGAACCCAATTCACTGCTGTGCTCACCCAGCAGCTGTGGAAGGTGTGTGTCATTAAGCCGTTACTTAGCTCACCCTACCACCCACAGACTAACGGTCTCTGCGAGCGCTTTAACGGTACCCTCAAACAGATGCTGAGGACCTTTACAGACACTTGCAGAGACTGGGAGAGATTCTGCCTCATCTATTATTTTCTTATACAGAGGTGCCCCAGGAATCTACTGGGTTCTCCCGCTTTGAGCTGCTGTATGGGAGAAGGGTCCGCGGACCCCTAGATCTCATTAGAGGCCACTGGGAGGGGGAGACGGAACAAGAGGGGAACCCCATAGTACCATATGTTCTGGAACTCCGGGACCACATGGAGAAACTGTCCCTGATGGTAAGGGAGAATCTCCAGGTGGCCCAGGGGAGAGTACCTCTGCTCTATCTTTGTGAGTATTATTTTATTTTCTCTACTACTCTCTTAACCTATCACAATTGAGAGCACTATTGCTGCTTTTTATTCTTCTATATTGGAGCCTTGGATCACCAGACGGTGCTGACGGACGTATCGCCGCTACATATCCTATAAGCGGGGATTATACCGCTGTACGCTATCCACACCAGAGCTGGCCATAGCTCCCTGAAATGTGAGTTTTTTACCTCTTCTTATCTGCACATTGAACCACATCAAAATTGAGAGCATTATTGTTGCTTTCTGTCTTTCTTTTCCGAGTTCTAGACTACCAGACGGTGTTGACGGAGACCCCCTCCCTACATATCCCATAAGCGGGGATTATACCGCTGTACGCAATCCACACCAGAGCTGGCCATAGCTCTCTTGAATGTGAGTTCTTTACTTTTTGTTACCTATCACACCCTGAACTTTCATACTATACCATTAGTCGCCTCTACCTCTCTTGTATTTACATATAAGGAACGGTCTACACCAGACGCATCCACAGAGGAACTCTATCAAGTATCCTAGACCATCTATTGGCACCCTAGCAATACTTTACTGGACTATCTACCCTTATTTGACGCAGCCCTTCCAAATCTTTTTGTATCTATCCACCGAAGGACCCGAGGGGTTTTCCTTCATTTGGGTTGCTGCCTACCTTGACTAATTTTGTGATTACTAGCGCTGAATTCTTTTTGTGTTTACATGATCACTATATTTGGTCACCAGTTACCAGTTACGAAAACAAGCCAGCTGGGCAAGATAGTACCAGTCACATATTATCCTACTGCAAACAGATGGTGCCCGGTGAAAGTATTGGATACATACCTCCACTCATTACCACCGCAGTCTGACATCCCACTGCTAGTCTTACACAAAGAGGTCTTTACAACAGCCAAATTCAATATTCCAGTACATGTAATCAAGTCTTTGGGCCGCTGGAAGTCCTCAGCATTTGCTTTGTATATACCTCAACCTGTGTTAGAAATTAGGGCGGCATTTGTTAAACTGTCATCTTGGGGTATTTTCTTTGCACTATGTTTTTCTATGTAATAAATATTTTCTTTGGCAAAGACACTGCTTATTTTTGCCCTCTTTATTACAGGCCTACCGCATACGTCGGTTTCGGCACACTTCAACCGACTTGTTCATACCTATGGTTACACCATACTATACATACGTTACATTACAAGAATAGCACCGAACACAAATGTAAAGGCTTGCCTGGAGTTGTGGGAGGGGCGTGGTGATCCTATTTAAACTCACCCCCCTTTTTCTGCATCACTGTGTAGTTTTGACTTCGGCAGGCCCCACCCACCACTCCCTCAACTCAATTTAATTTATTATTTTATATCTAGAATGGGCCCTCTTTATTACAGGCCTACCGCATACGTCGGTTTCGGCACACTTCAACCGACTTGTTCATACCTATGGTTACACCATGCTATACATACGTTACGTTACAAGAATAGCACCGAGCACAAATATATATATATCTTCTTTTCCAGAAAAGGTGTTATGAATATATTTTTGATGATACGGTTTCCCTTTTAATATAAAATGACACCTGTCACATTGCATCACTACATTTGCCATCTGCAACACACATTTGCACTTTGCTGCTTTGGAATACTATGATATTCTAGAAATAAATTATAATCATTTTAGTACAATGTTTGCTTATTCTTCAGCATCCAGTTTAACATGACACGTGCTCCCTTTTTCTTCCCTTATAATGATCATTGTTAATCACAAGTTGGAGTTGGAATACCTAGTCTGACATAGCTCCTAAAATGCAATTAATTAAATTTGTTTTCCTTGAGCCCAGTAATGACTCACCGCTTGTTAACAATGAGTTTTCATATCTTTTCTAAGATATTGGAATTTTATCTTGTCTTTGATGAACGTCATTGGCTAATTTAATTGTAACCAAACAAACTGAGCTACAAATAGATTTTCTAGAACAATGTAATGGTTATGGTTGCCAAATAATATCTGATGCTCTTAGCAACTGATATAGACCACAAGGTATATTTATCATTTTTACTTGCAGTAATTAAAAACTGTTTATATGTTAATAAAACTAAAACTGAAATTGGGATTGAGGGAGAGGAGGGTTGTTTTACTTTTAGCTTTCTTTAAATTGCTCAATTTTAAAAAAATCTGCCAGTATCTTTCATAAATGATGCTTGCCTTTTACAGCGAATATGTGGCAAAAGTGCCTATGCCACAAGCTCCTGGAGAAGCCTGCTAGCTAGCCTCCTGCCTAAGGCCTATGGGCCATATACAAACCTCCCATGCCACCATTAGTAGCTTGCCCTGGGTGCCCCTGGTTCCGTCACTTTCCCTCTATGCGAATGGAACTGAATGTTGGCTCTGTGATTGCTGTTCGCATGAACCAAACCCACGAATAGTCCTCAGCGGTACTTAGCTGCAATCGCTGTGGAACTAATTTCATCATGAGGACTTTGTGGGTTCCCGGTCACCTCAGCGGGACTTAGCCGCGAATGTTATGGAACTGTTTTCAGCATGAGGTGACCGCACGGTTCCCGGACAACTTGGTCCAGGGTTATAAATGACTTTGCAACCTGCCACGAGGGAAGCTGCCTGAGACAAAGGGGAACAAACGTTACCAGAGACCCAGGCAGAGCACCCTGTATTGCGGCCGCAAGAGCTCCTGAAAGTTGACCAACCAAAGCACCAAACGCCCTGGAACTATTTTAGGCATAGGACCACGTGTGCGGCCGGTCAGAACTTTAACACGGTGGCTTTCCCCTACACTGCACGGATCTGAGTGCTATTTGTCGAACTTGGGCGCTCAGATCAGGGCTACTGGGGGATGTATTATTTGTGGTGTTATTACATATTTTTATGATTTTTTGGGGTAGTTTGATGTTTTATATATTTGTGTTAGCCTCTCTGTTCCAGGGAGATAATTAGCTTACCAGTCTTTAACGCAATTATCTCCCAGGTACAGAGATCTTAGGGAGGAGCTTGTCTTGTATTGAATGGAGACCCCATGCTGGGGTCTGTGTATATAAGCAGGCAACTTGGCCATAATAAACCAGTTCCTTTACACCCTTTACTCAGTCTGGGCTAGTGTTTGGGTCGATCAGCTATACTCTCTGCAGGAGAGCTTACTCACTTGAAGCTGTATCTAGGACCCTGTTACAGGGCGGGAAGCAATGGAGAAACCCCAGCCAAGCTGCGGCGGCTCTAGGGTTAAGGCACTCATGTGTACCGGAGGAGAGTAAGGAAGAGTGCTTGACAGAGGTACCCAGTCGGGGTGCCAGGTGGTCCGTCACAGTCTATTTCAAGTTTTTGTACTGTTTTAGTTCCTAAATGCACTAAAATCCAAATTTGCTTGCCAAAATAATACAGGGTATTCAACTAGGAAGATCACACTCTCACTGAGTGACAAATATAGTATTTCTGTAAATGAAGATCCAGTTGACTGCTATTTGTATGTTCCTGAACACTTATACTGTAAATGAGCATCCTACATCCTAACTATAATGGGCTTTAATGTCTTTAGGATGTTATGACACATTCTACAGATGTGGTGTGACCACAAGTAAATCCCTGCTCACATCAGGGAGTCCCAGGTATCTACGGATCAATGGATATCTGGGGCTTCTCTGAGTTTGCTGGGAAGCCAATGCTGCATGTGGCTCTTTAAATAGGCATTTAAATGCATTCAAAGAGATTGCGGAGTGTACAAGGTTAAATAGATACCTGGGTTCCTGTTAGTCAGCTGGGGCTATTTTTAGTGGCCCCAAACTGACCAATGAGCTCTGTGCAGCGCTGGAAGGGTGTTGTAACATATTCTTCCTCACCTTGCGGTCTCTGCAGCCAGCGGCCGTGCGTTTGCATGAATGACACTTGCGGCATGTTAATAGACGCCAGCCGCTGCGGATCCACAGCCAAATATACCCCCATATCCGCTCACGTGATTGACGACATTGGCGCATGCGTGATGTCATGCACGCGCCGCGCGCATGTTTTGGGCTCAAAGACCAATTTCGGCCAATCGGAAGACTTGAACAGGTATTTAAACCTCATTATACCTGACACTCATTGCCCTGTCGTGGTTTCCCTAATGGTTGTCCGAGAACGTGTTATTGATTCTGATTATTCTAGTTATTTGACTTTGGCATTGATTTTGACCCCTGTTTTTTGGCATCTCTAAACCCTGGCTTTCCTTTATCGTTGTGTCCCTTTCTGTATCCCCCGACTTCGGCTATTCCTGACTATTCTTTGGTACGTTAGTCCGGCCATTCTAAGGCCCGGTATACGTTACCTATCAGTGTTACCCAATTCTACGTGCTGGATCATACTGTAATCCTGACAGCCCCAAACTGACCAATGAGCTTTCTGCAGCGCTGGATAGCTTACTTTAAAGCTCTGTGTAGCGAGCTCCCTGTACCCTGGCTGGGTACCTCAGCCAATGACCTAGCTGGAACAGGGGAAAACCTCAGCGCTATTGCCCCAGTCACCGTGGTTTGACTAGATCCTCCTGGAGCCTCTCCGTCTTGAAACAGGATAGGGGACTAGCTCCATTCCCTCCCAGGAACTGGATGGCACACAGTCATTGGAGCTATAGTCCTTACAAGGGCTTTCCCCGCCAAATCCTCCACGAGATGGAACAAGGTACTTAGCAGTGATTAGCCCTTTCCCCTCCCAGTAACTAGACGACACAGTGTCTCTGAGAGTACAACTCATTTTAATGAGCCAAACTTGGCCTTTTATGCACAGACCCCAGCAGGGGGTCTCCACTGTATTCAGCACAAGCCCCTCCCAGGAATCTCTGGGCCTGGGAGACAATTGCGTTAAAGACCGCTAAGCTAATTATCTCCCAGGAACAGAGAGGCAAACACAAAAACCTAAAACATAAAAATATACAATAACCCCACAAATAATACATCCCAAAATAGCCCTGATCTGAGCGCCCAAGTTCTCCAAATAGCGCTCATATCCATGCAGTGTAGGGTGTAGTAAATGCCACTGTGTTAAATTTCTGTCCCGCCTCATATGTGGTCTATGCCCAAAATAGTTCTAGGGCGCTTGGTGCTTTTGGCGGTCAACATTAGGGAGCTCCTGCGGCCTAAATATGGAGTGCTATGCCTGGCTCTAATGAAGCATTTGTTCCCCTCAGTCTCAGACACCTTCCCTCCAAAAAGCGCTCTCCTGGCAGATATCAAAGTGGCTCAAAACCGCAAACCAAGTTGTCCGGGAAACGAGCGGGCTCTTCATGCCGAAAACAGTTCCATAATATTTGCGGATAAGTCTCGCTGAGGCAAGGTGACCAGATGTCCTGGTATTACTGGGATCGTCATGGTTTTCACCTATTTGAATGATGAGAAAGATTTGAATGTCCCGGTTTTGAAGAGGTAGCTCCTTTCCCCATATCGAGGCCGACAGGGGAGATACTTTTATTTCCCCTGCCAGTTTCATGCAGAGCAGGATCTGCTAGCTGCCTTCTTAGGCCGGTGGGCAGCTCAAAGATCTCTCTCACTGGCCCCAAGGAAGTTTGCAGCTGCATGGAGAGGAAGGGAACTGGGCCTGGGAGGCAACATGCTCCTCCCATTATCAGGCAGGTCAGAGAGTTGCGGTGCGTTACCATGGCAATGCTCCAACACTGCACTTTACTTGTGGGAGGAGAGAGTAGTCAGTGTGGCGAAACCAACCTCGCCACTGTGAACTGGAGAAGCCTGGTTGCTCGCCTGCTCCCTTTGGACTATGGCCCTGCAGGTTAAACTGTTTATTTCCCCTGCAGAAAGGCTTATTTGTGTGATCTGAGTGCCATTCATCTAATAATGTGCACTCAGATCCCAGCTATCTGGGGATATGTGAAATGTCTGTGTGTTATGTGTAAATGTGACTTTATGTATTTTAAAGTGTTTTGTGTCTTTTTGCAACCATGTGCTTAATGGAGTCTTGTGTCTGTCCTGGGAGATAATTGAATTACTCTCCAGGATAGAAGACTCTGAAACTGGTTTGGGCCAGAAAGCCATGCTTCATTTAGTCACAAAGGACTTTTTACTAACTTTTGAACCCCTTGTCTGATTTGTGCCATTTTTGAATATGTTGTTCCCCTGAATGGATTGATTGTGAATATGTAATTTTATGTGAATGTGATGTATGGTTTTGGAGTTATGAAAGTTGGGTAGAAAGTATATTTTAACTGTATGTATAATTGAGTTTCCTCTCAGGATAAGGGGAGGGAATATGTGGGATGTAACTGTGATGTGATTGGTTGTTTTGTAACGCCCTGTGGGCTGTACTATGTTTGTGGATTGGGAATAAAAGAGACTGTATGTGACAGTACAGAGAGTTCCTGTTTTAACCCTCAAAGTGAAGTGTCGTCTCATTATTGGGGAAAGGATTTATTGTATGCTGTTCCAGTTTGACTGCTAGGAGAGTAAACCTATTCGTATGGTTCCTATTCAACTGTCTACAGCATTCATATGCTTGAGAGGATTCATATGCTTCTCCGGTTCGGTGGTTGTGGTGTCTGCTGCAGTGTTTGGAGTCCTCAGGAAGCGCTAGGAGCATCCTTTAACGGAGGTACCCAGTCGGGGTGCCAGGCGATCCGTTACATTGGTGGCAAGCGGTGGGATGGCGTCCTAGTGCGAGGTAAAGCAGCTCAGAGACACAGTCGTTTGGATTTACAAATTGAAGGCGACGCTAGTGTTTATACAGCGTCCCTGTCTACATAAAGATTTGGGAAAATGGGGTTCGTGGATCCTTGGGCACCTCGCACACCTGAGGAAGAGGGTGAATTGGACTGGAGAGATATTGCCCGGCAAGAACTATGGTACAATGCCCTGGAGGAAGTCCAGTATCAACGGCAGCAGCGCCTTCCTGGTGTCGCATACCGGTTGGAGGAACAAATGGCCTGGCGGATGCCGCTTCTGGGAGACCAACCCGGAGGGCAGCAGGTCAGACAACTTGAGTACCTCGTGGAAAGGGAACTGAGCCTTGACGCCTCATACCGGGCACTGTGGTGGTGCACTGTCCAGCCAGAGACATGGAGGGCAGAGGGCATCCAGCCGGAGGGGGAGAACTACACTAGCCCTGGCCTGTTGTGGAAGGCCTTAGCAGAAGACGTCGACTTTGGCAGTCCAGCAGAGTCACGGTACTGGGCTATCTTTTATTACCGGGGTGAGATGGTACAGGGCCCGAGATCTATGGGACTGGGACAAGACCTCCACCGTTTGGCTGCCATGGCACGACAGCTAGAGATGGACTATGTGGAACTACTAAACTCATGTCAGCCACAGGGCATAGACACAGAACAGGAAAACTGGCTGGGAGACCCAGACCTGCCAACCTACAGCTGGGAAAACGCAGCCGAGGTACCCCCTGCTTCACTACCAGCGGCAGAAGTAGGGGACCTCATAGACTGGTCCTGGGAAGACCCACAGATGGCAGGTGGAGATGGGATGGCGGTCTCTCTACCGGCCCTACAGGGATGCTGGGCGGTCGGCCCAGATCTCCAGCGGCAGTGTGTACCCCAGGGAGCAGAAGGTGCAGTCCTTCCTCCCCAGCGGCAGTGTGTACCCCAGGGAGCAGAAGGTGCAGTCCTTCCTCCCCAGCGGCAGTGTGTCCTGCAGGAAGCGGAGACAGTCGGTCTCGCTCCCCAGCAGCAGAGCAATATATTAAAAGGGGAGACAGTTGGTCCCCCTCTCCAACAGCAGAGAGAGTGTCAGGGAGAGGAGCTTGTTATCCCCTCTCCCCAGCGGCTGAAAGTATGTATGGGAGAGGAGCTTGTTACCCCCCCTCCCCAGCGGCAGCGTGTACCCCAGGGAGATGAAGGTGCCGTCCTTCCTCCCCGGCGGCAGTGTGTACCCCAGGAAGCAGAGACCATCTGTCTCGCACCCCAGCCGCAGGACAAAATATTGAAAGGGGAGACAGTTGGTCCCCCTCTCCACCAACAAAGAGAGTGTCAGGGAGAGGAGCAGGTTACCCCCTCTCCCCAGCGGCAGTCTACAGTTCAGAGAGAGGCGCTTGTTACACCCTCTCTCCAGCGGCAGCCTAACCCACCAAGGGGAGATGTTAAGCCCCACAACTATGCAGATGGGACTGTAGTCTCTGCACTTGCAGCCCCAGGGGCAGGGACGGTCGGTCCTGTCCCCCAGCCACAGAGCAGTGTATCCAGAGGGGAGACAGTCGGTCTCTCCCTCCCACAACCAGGCTCCCACCAGGCTACTTCCGTGGTAGCACTGGCATCAGGGCAGAGTACCGCTGGTCTATGCCCACTCAGCAACCCACCAAGGCAGCCTAACAGTTGCCCACACAGTCGTGGTGAGGCACCGGGACATGGACAAAGTTTTCCTCTACCCAGGTGTAGTAACCAGTTATTGTGGGTGGGCTGTACTGCTGTTTCTATTTTGTGGGTGGGTTGCTGGACTAACCAGGGCACTGACCGGCAGGAGGTCAGATACCCTGTTAGTCTAGTTGGTAAAGGGGAGAAGTGTGGCGAAACCAACCTCGCCACTGTGAACTGGAGAAGCCTGGTTGCTCGCCTGCTCCCTTTGGACTATGGCCCTGCAGGTTAAACTGTTTATTTCCCCTGCAGAAAGGCTTATTTGTGTGATCTGAGTGCCATTCATCTAATAATGTGCACTCAGATCCCAGCTATCTGGGGATATGTGAAATGTCTGTGTGTTATGTGTAAATGTGACTTTATGTATTTTAAAGTGTTTTGTGTCTTTTTGCAACCATGTGCTTAATGGAGTCTTGTGTCTGTCCTGGGAGATAATTGAATTACTTATCTCCAGGATAGAAGACTCTGAAACTGGTTTGGGCCAGAAAGCCATGCTTCATTTAGCCACAAAGGACTTTTTACTAACTTTTGAACCCCTTGTCTGATTTGTGCCATTTTTGAATATGTTGTTCCCCTGAATGGATTGATTGTGAATATGTAATTTTATGTGAATGTGATGTATGGTTTTAGAGTTATGAAAGTTGGGTAGAAAGTATGTTTTTAACTGTATGTGTAATTGAGTTTCCTCTCAGGATAAGGGGAGGGAATATGTGGGATGTAACTGATATGTGATTGGTTGTTTTGTAACGCCCTGTGGGCTGTACTATGTTTGTGGATTGGGAATAAAAGAGACTGTATGTGACAGTACAGGGAGTTCCTGTTTTAACCCTCAAAGTGAAGTGTCGTCTAGTAGTTACAGGCAGACACAGTTAAAGTGAGTCAGATGGCTGTATCATGTACAGTTACAGTCAGACAAACATACACACACACATTAGCAGGAAGACACACACACAGTCACACACATACACACACTCACACACGTAGTTACAGGCAGACAGTCACACACACTCACACACACACACACAGTAGCAAGCAGAGAGATGCACACAGTCACAGGTCGACAGACATAGGTACAGGCAGACAGTCAAACACACACACATTCACAAACAGTTACAGTCAGAAAGTCACACACAATTACACAATTACATACTGTCACACACACAGTTACAGGCAGACAGTCAGACACACATGCACGCACACACACACACACAGGCAGTAACCTCTTTCTATCATGGGCTGGGGGGAGCAGGGATCATGCAGTTCCTGGAGTCTGATAGTTGTTGGATGATGCAGGGACTCCTCACTGCTTTCCTCTTAGAGTGCATAAGTTACCAGGCAGCAGGTTCTGTGTGCTTTTAGCCCCGCCCCTGTCCCCCACCGCACGTTAAGCTCAGCCCCCTCCTGCCTGATGTTATGTTCTTTGCTAGTCCGGGTGCAGATTATGAAATCCTCCACCCAGGTGGCCAGGCATGTGTGAGTTATGTCGGCTGCATGGCGCACCCTACCCGCATGGCGCACCTGCCCTGTATCCTATTTGCACAGACTGATTTTTAAACACTTTTTTTGTAGATTAAAGACACATTACTGTGAGTATTATTGCTGTGGAGCATTGTTACACATTCAAACACACCAACCCTATGGAACTCCTTGAATAGTGGGACATCGGGACAGAAAAGACGAACAGAAAGATTTGGACTCAAAACAGGAACTGTCCCTGCAAAATAGAGACACCTGGGAGGTATGCTACACTGCTAGCAAAAAGGTGATTAATCATCAATTGTTAACTCTAACTCACTTTGAATTCCTTGCAATTTTATTACATGACAGGCTTCCTATTTTGCATGACTTTCTTTACTCATGCCTCCAGCAGCACAAGTCAATCAATAAACTTTAACCAATCATAAAAGAGTACATAACCATATATAAGGCTCTGATTGTCACATGACTTCCTCTTTCTTTGCTGCTTCCAGCCAAGGCACAGGTCAGAGTATTCTGCTCTTACTATTTGTCTATTATATGTGCATTTCTTACTGTCTCTTTAATTGATGCTGGCTTACTCCCTACTGTGTGTTCCCCTTTAAATGATCTTAGTTTTCTGACTGCTCCCTCAGCTTGTTAATTTTCCCTTGTGGGGTTTTCCCTGTCTCTGGGACTGCATGGTACTTGCCTCTGGTCGGTTTTGGTCCCTCGCGATTCGCGGCATTTTACCGCGATCGCGCGAGACCGTGGGATCTGACCAGGGGCTCCAAGGGCTGGGGGGTGACTGAGGGACACAGGGGGGTGCCGGCGATCGCGAGCCGCGCGGCAAATTTGCGCGGGAACGGCGGCCATCTTGGATCTCGCGAGATCCTCGACGGCCATCTTAGGTTGCCAGTTCGTGATTCCCACGAACTGGAAGAAAGTTTGTACAGAGTCCCCACGTTCATATAATGTGGGAGGTTATATTCGGCTCTCCATACTGTTAACACTGTACTGTTGGTTAACCCCCTACTCCCTGGATACAGGAGTTACTGCAGGCACCTAAATGAAATAAAGCTTAAAGGAATACTTACCTGCTTGCACCCATGGACTGCTCAGGCTGCTATACTTAATGCCTAGCTCTCACTGAGGACACTGGTGGCTGACTCACAGGGCATACACTGAAGACAGGATACACAAAAATCTAAAAAAAATAATAATAAATAAATAAATAAAATAAAAGTTTATGCAGGGGTGCTCTTCACGCCCACTCAAAAGGGCTTATAGCAACGTACGCTTTATTATATGCGGCACCTCCATGGTACAACTGGGGTGATCCACGTAATTCACTGCCTATTGGTAAAAGATCCCACAGTGGCGTAACTTCCACATGCAAAATAAAAAGCGTACTGAGGTCTTTGACACCTCCCATTACCGGGCCACGTCCCGACCATTACCGGGCCTCGTCCCGACCATTACCGGGCCTCATCCCGACCGTAACGACCGTGCACCCCGGTCGATGAGAGGGTGACCCCCTCTACAGACCACTACTCAAACTCCTAGTGGTACTGATTATATGGTACCTGGGTGACCCCCAGTTGTACGTGGAAGCCACTGTGTAGCTACATACGCACTGACGTATACCATATCTACCCACAGACGGGAAGATCAAACTGTCACCATGTCAGACGCCCCTCCATCATCGCCCATGGATTTCCAGGCCATGATCAATGCCGCAGTGTCAGCTTCGGTGGAAAAGGCGTTAGCCAAAATGATGGCGCAACCACAGGCGGAGGGGGCAGAGGCCACGCCTCCGACAAGAAGAGAGGATACAGAGCACACCGAGTCCAAGGCGGAGGCTGGGCCGTGCAAACGACAATGGAGGGGATCCAACAAGACCCTGCAGAGATGGGAGGGAAAGGTGTTGCGAAAGCGGAGCCGCCAGTCTAGGCGCCCGGAACGCTCCCCTCCACAGCCCCCTTCCTCAGGGGATGAGGAGCCGCTATCTCCACCTTCATTAGAAGTCATGGACGAATGGAGGGCAGAGGATTCCCCCTCGGAGGAGGAGGACTGGCAGGACATGCCTCAAGAGGTCGGAGACTGCGACCAAGGCCCCGAACGGGCACACCGCTCAGGCGGCAAAAGCACACGTAAAGTGCATACGGAGGTATATGAAGATGGGGTGTTTCTGGATGGGGCTGGCAACCCCTTGTTTGATCCACGTCAGATCGTCAGAATGGAACCTGCCGGACCATCTGACTCACTTTGTACATTTTTGGCTGAGGAAGCCAATGGACAAGGAGGTGCGGGCCAAGCTCAAAGCAGAGTGCCCACGTCCCGTCCTCCCGGACAAGATAGCCCTCACCCCAGAGTTCGATGCCACAGTGGGGGTGTTTATGTCCCGCTCGGGCAGAGACCCACGGAAAGGTGTTGAAAAGGGCATGAAATCGGTCCAGGACAAAATGCTGGACATGCTAGGTCCTTTAGCGAGGATCCTATACCTCGCAGATGTGGCCCTCACCCAGGGGACGGCCCTCGAGGCACACGACATTAGAGAATGGGCACAACGAGCGATCTGCCTACTAGGGAACTCCAATGCCGCCATGTGCGCAGAACGCCGTAAAGCGGCTTTATTGAAGATAGACTCCAAACTGTTGGACCTGGGGAAGAAAGAGTTAGGCCCCCTGGCGGAGGGACTGCTCTTTGGAGAACCATTCATGGCAGAACTGAAGAAGCACGTAGGCCTGTTCACTACACTGAATAAGGCACAATCATCTATTAGACAGGTCTTTCGGAACCCACAGACAACTCGAGGTGTTTTTGGCAGGGCTGGTCGGCAGAGGGGTCGGGCCACCAGCCGTTTCTGGCCATCCGGCCCCAGTCGCCCATACACAACAGTTTTTCCCATCTGCAAGAGCCAACTTCACAAGGGGATCCTTGCGTACAAGGGGCACTCGGAACAGAGGAAGGGGACGTTACAACTCAGGTGAGCATGAACTATCCTCCGTTATGTCCTTCAAATATAACTGCTGGCAGGTTGTCCCTTTTTCCGCAGGAATGGGAACGAATATCCGCAGACGCATGGATCCTACAGACCGTGCGAGGGTACGTGATAGAATTTGCCCGTACGCCAGTTCAGATCAGGCGACCATCACCTATCCGGGCGTCAGAGAGTCAGAGACGCCTCATAGACACGGAGATACGAACCTTGTTCGACAAGGGAGCGGTGGAACATGCCCCAGACGACCAGGGTTACTTCAGCAACATGTTCGTGGTCAAGAAAAAGACGGGAGACTACCGCCCAGTCATCAACTTACGAGAACTGAACGGATTTGTGGCTTATCGCCATTTCAAAATGGAAGGTATTCACCTTCTGAGGGATCTGCTGAACGAACGAGACTGGTTCACACGCTTGGACCTAAAAGACGCCTACCTGTCGGTTCCCATGGCTCGAGAAAGCCGAATCTTCCTGCGTTTCATCTGGAGGGGTCGCCCTTGCCAATTCACATGTCTCCCTTTCGGCCTCAGTTCGGCTCCATGGTGTTTTACGAAACTCCTCAAACCAGTAATGGCCCATCTGAGAGGAAGAGGAATACGCTGCCTTGTGTATCTGGACGATTTGTTGATCTTTGGCGAATCCAAGTCCAGAATTCAATCTCAGACGAGATTTACCATTCACTTTCTGGAATCATTGGGGTTTATAGTGAACAGAGAGAAGTCATCATTGGTTCCATCACGAGTAGTCCAGTTCCTCGGGTTCGAGATAGATTCCAACTCTTGCGTGCTACGACTCCCTGCATCCAAGATAGCGGCCATTCGGAAGGAGATCCGACGGATACTCAGGAGAGACACCATACCTCTCCGACTATTAGCGAGGATAGTAGGACTACTCTCCTCATCAATACAAGCGATTTTCCCAGGCCCGCTGCACTACCGGGCAATGCAGAGACTGAAAGCCCAATATTTACGAACCGGACACACATACGATCACTGGATCCCTGTCTCCACGGAGGCTCGGACGGAACTTCGGTGGTGGCTACTGCACATGGAAGCCTGGAACGGCAGAGCCATTTTCGGGGCGAACCCGGACTTTGTATTGGAGTCGGACGCGAGCCTTTGGGGCTGGGGAGCTCACTGCACCCACGCATCCACGGGAGGTCCATGGTCTCAAGAGGAACAGGGTCTCCACATCAACTGCCTGGAACTGATTGCGGGATCGTTTGCGATTCGCAGTCTAGACAAGGACATGGCGAACTGTTGCATTCTTCTACGCATGGACAACATTTCCGCGGTCCAATACATAAATCGACTAGGGGGAGCCCGATCAAGGATTCTGACGGAGGCGACGAAGGACATCTATCAATTCTGTGTTCCCCGCAACATTACGATCAAAGCGGAATATCTACCAGGAGCCAACAACCTCACGGCGGATTGGTTTTCTCGTCATTGGCGGGACGGCAGCGACTGGAGACTGGACACTTCAGTATTTGCAATGGTGAGGGATCTCAGGGGCCCGTTGGTCATGGATTTGTTTGCCTCTCGGACGAACACTCAGTTACCAAGGTATTTCAGCTGGCTTCCGGACCCTCAATGCGAGGCGGTAGACGCCTTTCTACAACAGTGGCCTCCGAGGGGAGCGTACGCATTCCCACCTTTTGCAATGATAGCAAGAGTGCTCCATCGCATCAGATCAACCAAGATATCGATGATTCTCATCACACCGTTGTGGAAGAGTCAAGCATGGTTTCCGGAATTATTGGCTCTTACGCGGGACCATCCATTACTTCTTCCATCGGTTCCCTTCCTGCTGACAGATCCGAAAGGGGAACCACATCCACTAGTGGTACAGGAGAATCTGGAGCTGGTGGCCTGGAGTCTTTCAGGGGAGCCTGGTCCGTCGAGGGACTATCGCAACCAGCTAAAGACCTTTTATGGGATTCATGGGCACCGGGCACCCGACGGAGTTACCTATCAGCGTGGAATTCATGGAAACGTTGGTGTCTGGGACGGAATTGTGATCCCTTTACAGCACCTAGCACCATGGTGGTAAATTTTTTGTCGCACCTCTTCACGGAGGGAAAATCCTATCGTTCCATCAATGTGACGCGTTCCGCAATTTCAGCGGCACACGTAACAGTACGTGGCTCTCCGGTTGGTCAGGACCCTTTGGTATGTCGCCTAATGCGAGGCATCAAATTGTCCAGACCGCCGGAACCTAAGTATAATCACATGTGGGACGTAGAGGTGGTCCTTAACTTCCTTCGGAATTGGCCAGACAATAAAGATTTGTCACTACGGCAGTTGTCGGCCAAGCTGACATTACTTTTATGTTTGGTATCCTTTCGAAGGGTTTCGGACGTGCGAGCGTTCGATATGGATGGGTTCTCGATATCACCGGAAGGGGTTACCTTCACGGTGTCTCGTAGAACCAAAACGAATTCAACATCTATATCTTATCCATTTTTTCCTACGGTCCCTCGTTTATGTGTAGTTTCCGCACTTACGCGATACGTGGAGGTTACTGCAAGCATTCGAGCTTGTAGCAGAGGACAACTGTTGGTATCTTACACCAAACCTTACAAACCAGTTACCACTACTACTCTGGCTCGATGGGTTCGTTGGATTCTGTCCCTAGCAGGAGTGGAGACGTGTTTTGGAGCTCATTCGGTTAAGGGCGCTGCCGCCTCAAGAGCTTTCTCGGCTGGAGCGTCTTTAGCAGATATCCTATGTTCCGCAGACTGGACACGGGAGGATACTTTCCGTTTATTTTATTTTCGTCAGAACACACACGCATCTTTCTCGCTATTACCTCAGCTTTAAAAATGCAAAATAGGAAGCCTCCTGTCATGTAATAAAATTGTAGATTATGCTAACGTAGTGTACCTATAATCTTAATTTTAATAATGACAGGAGGCGAGTATTTTCCCTCCCTTCCCTCCCATACTCTGGTTCTTCTCATATGTCACCACTTATATTGCGTAATTGTAACCGCATAGTTTATCTAGAGGGTATGTATGGGATGTTTGAGGTAATAGACTAGGATTTGTTGGTAGTAGATTTGGATGCTAGTTATATGGAGATAGGTTATTTCTTTTGATATAAGATATGGATAGATATAGTATCAATGATATTATATAGACATCAGTCTATTTCCAGTCTCTTACACTCGTTTCTATTTCTTTCAGTGTGATTGCCGCTATTGGCACCGAAGAAGACAAGACGGATAATGGATCTTACGGATCAAGTTTCAGTTCAATATGCGTTAACCATTTGGAGTTGGAGTTTATGGAAGTTGGACTTTCCAGGGAACAAGTTTGCAACATTATATCGTTAAGAACTTAAGTTAGCTACTGACGTTACGTGGACTGATAGCAATTCAAAGAAAGAGGAAGTCATGTGACAATCAGAGCCTTATATATGGTTATGTACTCTTTTATGATTGGTTAAAGTTTATTGATTGACTTGTGCTGCTGGAGGCATGAGTAAAGAAAGTCATGCAAAATACTCGCCTCCTGTCATTATTAAAATTAAGATTATAGGTACACTACGGTAGCATAATCTACAATTCTCATTTCACAATAGCTGCTATCAGCCTTTTCACAGCCTGGTTTACAAGTTTGCTGCCACATTTGTGGATCTTTCTTTGAGTCAAAGAGGGCCAGAAAAAGATGTTCATCCAAGTCGAAGGATATTGATACCTTAGAGAGAGTTCAGAGAAGGGCTACTAAACTGGTTCATGGATTGCGGGAAAAAACCTACCAGGAAAGCTTAAAGGATCTTAACATGTGTAGCTTGGAAGAAAGATGAGACAGGGGGATATGATAGAAACATTTAAATACATAAAGGGAATCAACACAGTAAAGGAGGAGACTATATTTAAAAGAAGAAAAACTACCACTAACCACAACAAGAGGACATAGTGTTAAAATAAGAGGGACAAAGGTTTAAAAATAATATCATGAAGTATTACTTTACTGAGAGGGTAGTGAATGCATGGAATAGCCTTCCAGCTGAAGTGGTAGAGGTTAACACAGTGAAGGAGTTTAAGCATGTGTGGGATAGGCATTAGGCCATCCTAACTATAAGAAAATTGGGCAGGCTAGATGAGCCGAATGGTTCTTATCTGCCGTCACATTCTATGTTTCTAAGTTTAGCATGCAAACTTTACATGCGCAAGGTGAACAGATCTTGATCATTTAAAGGATTACTTCAACCACCATGTCCCCTTCTGCTTTTTGAAGTGATCATGGTGGCAGCAATCTGTATGTTCAGCATGAATTTCTTCAAACACTGCACATACTGAGATATTTGTACCTTTATGCCAGGGGCTATTTGCACCCCAGCACACATCAATTAGGCAGCCCAAAAAAGGGTTAAAGTCAATTCTGTACAAAAAATAAGACTGTCACCGGCGCACTCAAGTACTCTGTGATACTCCCCTACCCAACTAAGGGTGTGCGCATGTGTTCTGAGCCAATAGAACTGTCCATTCAAAAGTTTATCTATGAGAAGCATTTGGTTGTTCCACAAGTGGGCAATAATGGTATAGACAACGCTGTGGAAACAAGCTGTGGGATCTTTACCCGGTGTAGGATTCCAGGTAAGTTTAATGGCAGGTTTCCAAGGTGGTGGACCTAGCTTGTAATGCCCAATAGGCGTTTTTAACTGAATTAAAATTCTTTAAACAAAGTGTTAGAGTAACCCTTTATAAACCACTAAAAGCACCCAGACCACTTCATCTCAGTTAAGTGGTCTGGGTGCAGTGGACCATTAATTTTAACCCTACAATGTTAAACACCGCAGTTTTGTAAAAACTGCAAAGTTTCCATTGGAGAGTTAACACACCTCTAGCGGCTGTCTTTATGCCACCAGAAGAGCTGTCCCTGCAGGAAACGAGTCAAACTCAGGTCTCAATCAATTGCTGCTTTTAGTGATCATTTGACTGGTGTAGCGTGACGATTTGCCCCTCATGTGCACTGGCTTGATTATCTCAGTGACGGAGGTGGAGCAGCCGCAGCGAAACCAGCATGGCAAGGGAAGAAAGTTAAGTAAAACTCACCTTTCAAACATCACGGGGGGAACATCTAAATAGGTAGGGAAATATATAGCATTAGGAATACAAACATGTATAATGTACAGGTACTCATTACATCATATTCTTAGCCGTACGTTTTTATGAGGCTTGTAGTGACCACATAATACTTTTTGCAAAAATGTATTTATAAATTCCTAATAACAGGGTATTTTCAAATGAGAATTTCTAAGGATATTGTTTTGCCCTTCTATGTTGCTATTTCTAGATTTTATGTTAAATAGCTGTATTTTCTCTTCGGTCCTCTGTGCATGGTTTCTATTGCTATACAAGAGTTTTGTGCAGCAGTAAAATGCATAGCAATCAGATCTAAGCCTCGTACGCAGATTCTGAAACTTGTCTTAGTGTGTAAATTCATTTAAATCTACATTAAGGCATTAAACTTCTTTAATAATACCAATTATAGCACAATTATGATATCAATCCTTTTTTAGCTGCCCTTTATCTTTTAAACAGTGGGAGAATTGCTGAGATTATATTAGAGCATTTAAAGTAATTTTTATTGAACTCACACTTTCCATTCTTGACAGCTTCCAATAATATTATGAACAGCGGCTTGATTCCATAGCCCATGAACATTGGCAGGACTCGAGTGTTTTGTTAAAATGCGAAAGTATTTCAACCTCTTAAAGGGACACTCCAGGCAGAAATTGTCCAAATTATTTTAATACATTATACAGGTAGCATAAAAATATTCAAAAACAACATATCAAAAATAATAAAAGATGAAAAGATTCTAGATTACAGATTTTATTAAATTTGTGCAAATCATTAGAAATTACAACCATCATCACTCTTGCGCTTTACCCATTGCAGTAATTAGCTTGGCCAGTGAATAGCCTCTTATTGTGGTCTATGGAAAATGAACTATTGGACGTTGAACCCAACACTTAAAGTGATAGAGCGTAGGGGGAGGAGCTGATTAGTACAACTCAAAGCTGACTGTACACAGCCTTAGTTCTGCTCACAGCAGAGGCTTTAGTTTAGTTATTATTTTCTGTGTATAAAAGCTGTTAGCTTAACTACAATTCAAAAAATGTTTTGCTTATTTCATAATAAAATGTACAACTGTGTTAGCGGGGGGAAGTGGGGGGGGGGGAGAAGAAATTGACATGTACACATGTACAGTAACTGGAAAGAAGAAGCATGTATTTTAAATGTCGATCTTTATTATATTCAGCATAAGAGTAATACAGGTACGATAAGATAGACAATTTGCAATTATATTATATCTGAGTTAACACAGAACGACAATGGTCATGTTAAGAAATGATACGGCATAAAAATAGCATAGGAGTCATGTAAATGGTAGATGGCACAGACAGTGGCGTACACACAACCCATGAGGCCCCGGTGCGAAAAGTAATCCGTGCCCCCCCCCCCGCCGCTTACTCTGTGCGGGCTGGGGCCGCAACACATGGCGGCGGGCACCTGGTCGCAGGGCTGCGACCCCTGCGACCGCGATATGTACGCCAGTGCATGCAGATACACATACACTTAAAGGACCACTACAGACACCCAGATCACATCAGCTCAATGAAGTGGTCTGGGTGCCAGGTCCCTCTAGTTTTAATCCTGCAGCTGAAAACATAGCAGTTTCGGAGAAACTGCTATGTTTCACTGAGGGTTAATTCAGCCTCTAGTGGCTGTCTCATTGACAGTCGCTAGAGGAGCTTCCGTGATTCTCACTGTGAAAATCACAGTGAGAAGATGCTGAACGTCTATAGGAAAGCATTGAGTAATGCTTTCCTATGGGCGGTTTGAATGCGCGCGCGGCTCTTGCCACACATGCCCATTCGGAACTGAGAGGTGGATCGGGGCGGAGAGATCCCCAGCACAAAAGGAGTCCGGCACTGGAGAAAGGTAAGTGCTTAAGACACACACACTCTCACGAACAGACGCATACACACTAGCTGACAGACACACACATTTACTGACAGACAAACACTCAGTGACAGACATACATACACACTCACTCACTTACAAAACACACACTCATTAACAAATGCACACAAACTAACACACTCAGTAACAGACACACACAGTAACACACTCTAACACTCTAACACTAACACACACACACACTTATACTAACACACACACTAACACACACACACACACTCTAACAGACACACTAACACACACACACTCTAACACACACACACACACACACCCTAACACACACACACACTCACACACACACTCTAACACACACACTCTAACACACACACTCACACACTCTAACACACACACACACTCTAACACACACACACACTCTAACACACACACACACACTCTAACACACACACACACACACTCACACACTCTAACACACACACTCTAACACACACACTCATGTTTTAAAAAAAATGTTTTATCCCCCCAGCCTCCTTACCTTAGGGAAAGCTGAGGGGATTCCCTGGGGTCCAGTGGTGTTGCTGGCCCTGGTGTTACCTGGCGGGCATGCTGGCGGGCGCGTGAGGGAGCACTCTCCCTGGCTGAGTGCTTCCTGTTCAGCTCCCTCATGCGCTGCGTACTGATGCCGGAGCCGGAAGATGACGTCAACTTCCGGCTCCGGCATCAGTGCGGTGCACGAGGGAGCTGAAGAGGGAGCACATAGGGAGGGAGTGGCACTGTGGCCAGCCTGCCTGCCGGGTGACACCAGGGCCAGCCTCGGGGGGGCACAGATAGACAATCAGCATTACGATTTGTCTGAAATTAGTACCATCCAGCTGTGCCCAGATGTTGATGCAGAGCAAGTCAAAGGTATCTAGAAAGTCCATATGTGGTTCTGCTGACTTTCTACACTTAGTGATCTCTGCCATTTTATGCTCTGCAGCTACAGAGAGGGAATTTAGTACCTCGCGCGCCTGCCAGACTGCCTGCCAGGTGACACCAAGGCCAGCCTCAGGGGGCCCTGAAGTGGCCAGCTCCTGGGCCTCCCAGGAGAAGAGGCTGACCACAGTGGCATACATACCGGGTCGCAGGGCAGTGATCTCTGCCATTTTATGCTCTGCAGCTACAGTGAGGGAATTTAGTATTTTATCCCCTGCTGATTTTGAATGTTTGCCCACTGAAAAGAAATGATCAGTCTATAATTTTAATGGTAGGTGTATTTTAACAGTGAGAGACAGAATAACAAAAAACTAAAAATCAAGAAAACTCATGTAAAAAAAATATGAATTGATTTGTATGTCAATTAGTGAAATAAGTATTTGACCCCTTCGACTTAGTAGTTGGTGGCAAAACCGTTTTTGGCAATCACAGGGGTCAGACGTTTCTTGTAGTTGGCCACCAGGTTTGCACACATCTCAGGAGGGATTTTGTCCCACTCCTCTTTGCAGATTCTCTCCAAGTTAAAGGGCCACTATAGTCATCAGAACCACTACAGCTTAATGAATTTGTTCTGGTGAGTAGAATTATTACCTCAGGCTTTTTGCTGTGAACACTGTCTTTTCAGAGAAAATGCAGTGTTTACATTACAGCCTAGTGATAACTTCACTGGCCACTCCTCAGATGGCTGTTAGAGATCCTTCCTGGGTCATGGCTGCCTAAAATGCATCCAAACATTCAGTGTCTCCTCCCTCTGCATGCAGACACTGAACTTTCCTCATAGAGATTCATTGATTCAATTCATCTCTATGGGGAGATGCTGATTGGCCAGGGCTGTGTTTGACTCATGCTGGCTCTGCCCCTGATCTGCCTCTTTGTCAGTCTCATCCAATCCTATGGGTAAGCATTGTGATTGGATCAGGCCACCACTTCTGATGATGTCAGAGGTCAGAGGAAGTTCACAGGCAGAGGCAGCAGCTTCAGACCTGAATACAAGTAAGATTGTACTATATTTAGGGAGGCAAAGGGGGCCAAGGGGGCTAGATAGTGTTTTTAACACTATAGGGTCAGGAATACATGTTTGTGTTCCTGACCCTATAGTGCTCCTTTAAGGTTTCGAGGCTGACGTTTGGCAACTTGAACTTTAAGCTCCCTCCACAGATTTTCTATGGGATTAAGGTCTGGAGACTGGCTACACCACTCCAGGACCTTAATGTGCTTCTTCTTGAGCCACTCCTTTATTGCCTTGGCTATGTGTTTTTGGTCATTTTCATGCTGGAATACCCAGCCAAGACCGATTTTCAATACCTTGGCTGAGGCAAGGAAGATCTCACCCAAGATTTGACGGTACATGGCCCCGTCCATCATCCCTTTAATGCGGTGCAGTTGTCCTTTCCCCTTAGCAGAAATACACCACCAAAGCTAATGTTTCCATGTCAGTGTGGTAAATTAAAGACACCTAGGAGATTACGTGTCATTAACCACTTAAGGATCCTGGGATCCAATATCACTAAGCACTTTAAGCGAAAAGGGGCAGATTATTGAAATGTTGTATACCACATAGTGGTATAAACAGATAAACTCATATAATATATACAAAAATGGAAATAAAAATACAAATGATAATGAATAAAAAAACATAGCCAGACAAAAGTGGTGTGAATACAAAAAAGCACACACATAATTCAGCACATGAACATGTGTATCTCAAAGCAATAAACTCATACTCATAAACAAAAACATTCATGCATAAAAATGCAAACACGCAGTAATCCAAAAGCCTAAAATCATTCTCTTTGATATTCAGAATCCACTGAGCACACAGTATGGGATCATGCATTAGCGAATTATCACACGAAATTAACCAACCTCAAAATCTTCATGTAGGGTGTCATATGAGACAAAATGAAAACCATTTAAAAAAAACCAAAAAACTGTACACAAGGAAAAAATGCTTTTAGCACACATTGACAATCAAAGGCACTGCTCTTCAATTATATACATCACTTGTCCAAAGAAGCCAAATGGATAGATTTAGACAAAATTTAAATGTATACAGTCTGCAAGACAACAAAGTATCACCTTCCATTTAGCAAAAGACTGTTATACAGCTTGCCAGGACCACCATGAGGAAACAATGCTATCTCTAAATAGACTCATGAAAACATGGTACTGGATCAATTTAAAAGGGAACCCCACTAATCCTACTCTGAAAGTAACATAATAATAAAAAATAAACAAACAAGGGGGTCCTTAATAAGATAATGAAACGTCCCTCACCACCTGCAATCACCACTTTGCGTTAGCAGATATCTGTTAGGTCCCACTGGGACACCTGATAGGCCAGAGCCTGTTTGGCTCTGACAGCCTTGAGTGTCATGCAAAGGCACGTGAAACACCATGTACAGCACACGTGCCATAGATTGCTGGCACCTGGCCTAGAAAATGTATTTGGAAGACCTGTTTTGAGCTCTTTAAAAAGTGTTTCAGTTAAAAAAGGCAGGTCTAAAAAGAATATAGTGAATATAATTATCTCAATGATCAAATAAATTATTGGGGTGTAATTAACTTTGTAACAGTAGTTTTCAACCCATGTGCTGGGGATAAAGACTGATTATCCAATCTATTTTAGAAGTTTCTTATTGGTTCTAACAGGACACCATATTTATCAACCCCCAGTCAAATGTTCCCAATACACTTACTGCCATCTCAAGAGCATTGGAGACCCTATCAACTGTGTGTAAATGACCTAATAATGGTTTCTTTAATATAATTTATTTTATGATATTCAAACCAAGAATGGGTCACTTAGGACATTTTTACAACTAAGCTGATTCCATTTAGAACATTTTATCTCTCATACCAAAATATGGACCACTGTTACATAACCATTTCCTGTATTTTACATCTCAGAGGAACAGATTTAAAAAAATAAAAATAATAATAAATTGGCAGACAGGTTAAATGTCATAATATTAGCACAAAAATATAAAAAACTGTCATGCCACAACCTTGTATAGCTACAGCAACTGTAACAAAGCCATTAAAGTAAAAGTACTGCAGACGAATCTAGATACAAGTTAACAAGCAACGTGAAGGTAGAAAGAATTGTCTGATAGAGCACAGAACTAGGCGTGTTTACAGCCCATGATCCTCCAATCACAGGAAGCCTTACATTCCAGGTTTTAGAACCCTTGTAAAGGTCTAGATGTTATACACACAGCCATTGGTGCTCCAAGCAGCTCTGTGCAAGGATCTGACGAGCTCCCAGGTGACGCAGGCTGGAGAATTGATTCTTGATCTCCCACTCCTTTGCCTTCAGCAGGCAGCTGGATACAAATAGCACACACACACACCATCTGATGATGGTATCTGGGGCTGAACAATAGGAAGACCAGACACAACTAAGCAGATAACTGCAGCCCTTTATACAGAGCTTATTGCAGGTTCAGCACTAAACTCCTGGACAGCTCCTCACCAGCCTCAGAGAATAGCCCTCTGCCCATCATCATCTTTATCAATTGCAGGAGGCTCTCTGCTAGTCCATCTTTTACATTTTGCATCTGTATCAGGACAAGCCAAGGCTCCCCTGATCTGTGACAAGAGCTGGACCAGGGAATCCCTTTCTTTCTGAGCAATTTCAGAATCACACAAACAAGGTTGATCAGGGACAGACAGCGCTGTGACAAATGGGTCTTAAACAGCAGTTTACCATCTTGCTTGCTACCTTTGGGCTTGTGTGTCAAACGCATGGCTTTCCAAACCCCAGCATTAACCAAGGTAAGGCAATGATTTTCCATGACTAATGGCAATATTTGCAGTGTTTTGCTCAGGAAAGGTTTAATAGATAATTATATGTTTGCATGAACTGTGAAAGCTTCAAACTGTTATAATATAATAATAATAATAATTATATCGTCTATATAATATATAATAATAAAAATTATATTTAAAATTATATATTATTTCTTATCACATTAGATCAGGTTAAGTAAATGTTTTCAGTATTAGCTGCATAGTATTTAAAATAGATTTTTTTTTTTAAATAATGGTTGGTATACATATTGAATTTAAAGAGATATGAACGTTGAGAGGTGGATATTGTGGTTTGTGCTGGGTATTTATAGTCTAGAAGATGTTCCTTTTAATCTCCTTATTAACGAAATCCGATTACGCCTTTTATGTCCGGCTCGCATCCCTTCTTCATCTGTCTCAGAAAGTCAACATTTTGTCAATAAAAAAATAAGATGTTGATATAATTAACAAATAATACATTTCACTTAGTTAAGGAATAACTGTAAGCTTAAGTTGTCCTGGATGTTTTGTAATGAATAATGTTGTAATTTTTTTTATTTATTCTAGATAAAGCTGTGCACAATAGGGAATTGAGTGTAGAAAGACCTTTGGAAGAACAGGTAAGTTGTAAACAATAATTTTTGGGTTGTTTTTATTTTTTTATTTATATTGCATATCTTAGTAATAAATTAATTTAAGAATGATGACAGTGGGATAGATCACTTTAATATTGTCTGTAAATAGAACATGTTTTCAACATAAACAGGAAATAATCATTATCTAATGATGGTGAGAAAAAAACACCAAAACAAAAGTCATTATATTTAGTATAAATACATCAATGAATGTACAGCTCTACGGAATTTGTTGGCGCTTTATAAATAATAATAATAATATAGGGAATGAAAACTGATTTTACTCATTTACCTGCTACATCAACACTAAAATAAACAAATAGTGAAGCAACATAAGAAGTGTATTGACAAAAATATTAATGGATATTTAAAAAGTCAGCATTGAACCCAACATGCAAATTTGATTAAATTAATTTTCAATAATTTTGCATTAATTATTTCAAGTGTATGATGACATATAGGCATTATTCTAACCCACTGGTCCTTTTTATGTGATTATACTGGGCATCAAACCTGCAGGCTAGATGTTTGAACAGACACTGGCAATACTTTAGTTTAAGCACAGACCACAGATCTATTATGCCATCTAAATGCAACATTTTTCATATTTATTTTTTTACTAAAATATATATTTCATATAACATCTTTATCATCATTTTGTCTTTTGGTGTACATTTAAAAGAATGAATGGTTTAAAAAAAATATATTATCAATTCTACAAAACCTAAAAATTGGAATACTGTACAGTTACAGTAGTCAGTATTTTTTTTAATACTGCAGAAATATTGGAGGTGAAAATAGAGACTGTTTGGTTAAAACCAGGAATCTGTGTTTTAAATGGCCTTGCACACTGCTTCTTTACAATGTGCATTGAGTACGTTCCTCTTACCCAGGCTGCTATTTTGTGCAGACCTTTATTTTTTATATATGCAGTCCCCAGTACAGTGTAAGAGGAAAATGTTGTCTCTCAGCTGGTTGACTAACTGCATTAGAGCAAACATAACGGTAAGGTGGTTTATTATAATATTTCAGATTAACTTTGCTATGCAAAACAAAATAAACAGTGTAGCGAATTGGGCTAGTATTTGGACAGTGGTCCAGTATAAAAGGGAATATATGTGTGTGTAGGTAGTTTATCTAATTTAAATTGAAAAATAAACTAATTGAAATACATGCATGTTTCACCATTTGATTCTACAATAGACAAGAGAAATATTGCTTTAAAGAAAGCTTCACATGCCTCTTGCATTCAGTGTGCTACAGTAGTAAATACTTAGGATACGAGTCATGGAACACATAAGGGCTTATTCACAAAATTATAAATTGCAAATTTAAGGCCAAATTAGAAGAAATGGGCAAATAGCTGAATTAACCAATATTTTGTCAGTTATTTGTGTTAAAATTTTACTTTTGAGTAAAGTAAATCCTTAAATATTTTAAAGTATTGTCCAGGTTTTAATTATATATGTTTATAGGTTCCGTTACAGAATCCAAGTCGTAACATATTGCTTCTTTCCTGTGTTTCCCCACTAGATAGCAGAGGCGGACACTGTGAGCAAAGAACCCAGCAAAGGTAAGATTGATGACTATACAGGGAGCAGTGCTCTTGAAAAAAAACAAGCAGACGTAACAATACCTGCATTTTTATTGTTCATTTACCCACTTTGCAGAAAACAGAGAGAACTTGCAAAATGATTCCTTTGTGGATGATTTAAACTCTCTATTGTCCGAAGCAGCAAAAGACAAAAATGTAAAAAGAAGCATTTTTACAAAGAATTTGGCCGGTGATCATAAAACATCTCCGGAAGACGCAGATTCGACAAAGAACCTGAAACCAGTGGAGTATTTTGATACCACAAAAAGTGGATTGGATTATAAATTTGAAGGTATGTGATTAATGACAGATGCCAGGTCTTAGCCGTGTCAACCTAGTATGCCAAATAAACATAGTATAGAAATAAATTATGTATAAGGGCACTTTGACCTAGATTGTGTCAATGTATGTTTGTCATTACTGACGTGAGTCCAGTTTCATTTATCTAGGAACAACGCAATGCATCAGCACATCTTATATATTCAATAGGAGCCAATCTTGTGGCCTTACATTTTGCTGCTATTTGTAGCGTACTCATAGCTGCCCAGTTATTTGCTGAATCCTTTAATTACCTTAAACATCAGATTTTCCCATTGCATTTTCATCAAATGGACGACCCATGGCAGCGTGCCCAGACTTTGTCAAGTAATTACACCAAAATAATATATTCACTGGATTGGATATGGTGTTTAGCATTAGTTTGACACTTCTGGATTATAATGTATAGTCTGAAGAAAGTCAAAACCCAATCATTTGTTTAAGTGAGGCCCAATGCAGTAAGCATAATACATTTTTCACCATGCTATATCTACCTACTTAAGCACAATTGTGTACATGTTGCAGGAAGTTGTGGTTTTAGAAGGGGAAATTAATAAAGTGTGTACACTGATTCTGAGTGTACCATTATTATTTAGGATAGACTGAATAATTCATTAGCATAGTTGGATATTTTTTCAGTTATCAGTGAGTCGGGGTATCTGATAGTCAAGCTGATAATCTAGCTGAAAAATCTGATGTAAAAATCTCCTAGTTGATAAAAGGAGCAAGGTTGAATGAAGAGATTTAGAAAGAGATAGGAAAGAAAATCTGTGTTGCTATTGTTTGCTTTTCGTCCAATCAGAATACAGTATTGACTGTAGGTACCACAAAATGTACATGTGAGAATTACAGACAATACTGTGTCTGCTTTGAAACGCACACTATCTGGTACAAAAAAAAACCATTACAAATAGGCAAAATATGTAACCTTTTCTAAAAAATATTCAAACGTCTCTAATAGTTACATTTTCTATTAAACTGTTTATTGAATGTCTTTGTAACAGGGAACTGTCTCTTCCCTGAAATTTACACCATATTCCCTTAAATGTATATAAACAATTTAGTAAATAACATCATAATCCAGTTCAGACAAGACAAAGCCAGGGCAAACAGAGCAAATAAAAAAAACAAATAAAAAAAATATTGTTTAATTTCTCCCCTACTATGCATGCTTTCTCTATGCTGACTGTAAGGTGGAAAGGACAGAACTTAAAACAATGATTTACAATGAGCTATGATGGAGGCACCCAGTTGCAGGATAAAGAGGTGTATATTTCTACATTTAATTTTATTTTTCACACCTCACAAATACATATTTGTAAGATATAGAGATAAGTAAACATAATATTACAAATCATTGGACGTGATAGCTCCCTTTTAAATCGACTCACTACAATATATGTCCTAAGCAAAGTGAGGAAATCCTTATATAGGAAATTCTTCTAGGGTACTGATGTATGAGAGGCTGAAGTAAATAAGTCCAATAGTTAAAACATAACGAGGAAAGTATCTATCATGTATATCAAGGCACAGAATATCATTGAAGTGGATAAACTAATAGGCTTTATTATAATTGCCAAAAATGTATTCGCCGCAAACTATTCCAACTATATAAATAAGGAGTGCAAGCTGATATAGCAGAGGCAGATAGAAAAACTCTCAATTCCAAAAGAGTGGATACAAAAAGGTCTAAAGAGATGAATCTCTAAATAGGTACATTGTGACAAATAATATGCCTTAACTTTCACAGACGTTAATTTTAGAGGGAATGGGGAGAGATCGACTAAGCAGTTACTTAGTATGAGTCTATATGGGGTGGCCCAGGTTAAGACCTAAGTATTATATCGTAAATATGAAGATACTAGTACATCATAGAGTGAAAAAAAACATCCTTCAAACATTGCTCATAAGTAACATGCTCAAACATGGCGGGTAGCATTGAACACCTTCTATAAATGAGCCTAGAGTCTCTAATAAGGATTTACTCTAGAGTATACTGGATCGCTACTATAGTGCTATCTAGTGTCAGCTAAGAAGGCTAGATCTTCATGGATGTCAGTTAGACTAAATTCCCCCCTAGCTATATGTGGTTCTAAGAGTAATATCTAAATACTATTTGCAGCTTCCTCGGCTAGAGATTCTCTGAGCCCTTCAACAGATTATTAGAGAGACTAGTTCTCCCTATAGCTGTGAATGGAAAAAGCTCCAGGCTCCTGCCACTGTATTAACAAGTCCCCACAATCCCATATAGCTCTTCCTCATTATGGATTAAATAAAAATCAAAGTGAAACAAAATGTGGTCAATCAGTGCATAGTGCTATATGAAGAAAAATTCCCGATGCGCGTTTCGGTGCTATAGTGGCACCTTCGTATGTCTTAAGCCTCTAGCCGTATGTCTTCTTTCAATTTATATAAAAGTACATTGACATCCATCAAATATATGCTGAGATGAGGATCAGGGACAGATTAAGAGCACTGTGTGTGTGTGTGTGTAGGGGGGTATTATATAATGGAATATTTGCACACTAAATAAAAATGCTTCTGTTCCTCTTTACCAATTACTGGTTTATTATGTCGATTCATGTTGGCTCCCTTGTCATCTCTGATGGATAGGTGTTTGCTAGCACATGAAAATATTGTCAGCCTTATATTTTCTCACATAGAACATCTAAACACATATGGAGTGGATTTCTGCCAGTCAAGCTGATAATCTAGTTTAAAAAAACCTAGGTAAAAATCTCCTAGTTGGTAAAAGAAGCAAGGTTGATTTTTTTTTTCTCACTCAATTTTAGCTAAATCGATATTGGATTTCAAGTCTTCACAATTCTGAGTTTAGTATATAAGCCCCACACTTTACTATTTGCTTACTCTATAAGTGTTGGGAAAAAATAAGTCGGAAGAGATCGATGCAACACGCCTCTGATCTAAACTGCTTATTCTTTCAGATGATCCTGACGGCCTTCATCAGTTAGATGGGACTCCTTTGACAGCAGAAGATATTGTTCAAAAAATTGCAGCGCGGATATATGAAGAGAATGACAGAGCAGTTTTTGATAAGATCGTTTCCAAACTTCTTAATCTTGGCCTGGTATGTAACATGATATTATCAAGAAGAACAAAAAGGTTTTGCGTATTAATTAGAACTCTTGGAAACTTAAAAAATGTCAGATAGTGGGACAGTCTAATTAATTAATGGTTTGGGAATTAATCTGCCTGTATCTATTACAATGTACTCACTCAGTGACAAACCGTTATCAGGCTATCAACTGCCAAGCAACAGCGTAAGCAAATAAAAATCTTTTATCTGAAGGGTCAACTAAAAGCAGTTGATTCATAGAGTGCAGCCCATATATCCAATGAAACACATTTTAGTAAAAGTCCTGATGAGGTGTAAAATTCCCTATGATAGAGAAGATCATTATTACTAATATGAATCACTATTAGACTAAGATCAAAATGCTGTAGAAAAATGGCAAACTCTATTGTACTCTGTCACTGCTATTATGAAAATGCTGTTAAAACAAATTATAATGACAGATAAACAAATCCACATACATTAATTTAATAAACCCAATCTAAAAAGATGACTAGTAAATGTTATATGACAAGGCAAACAAGAAAATGTACTGGTATCTAGAGTTGTGGAGTTGCATGTACCAGACAAACAAAGCACTTTAGGAGTGGTTGAGGAGAGAGGCAGTTAAGAATGGGGGATATTTGGCACCTGTGAACTTAAAAAAATCTAAAAAAATGTGTTGTCCATTCCAGCCAAGAAGAACAGATTTTGTGATACCCGTTTCCCAAAAGAGGGTATATAGCTACATACAATAAAAAGATTGTGGTGAGACAAACATGATAAAAATCCCCACAGTGCAAATAGAAAAATTACTGTAATGCATCACCTGAACTTTAAACATTGAGAAGTCCTTCTTGGGCACTGCAGCTCAAGAAATCATGGTTCCACAACTATCCCATGGTTCTCAGCTTGACATGGAAATGAGCACAGACAGTCATCGTGTTTCAAACGTAATATTGCATTCAACAAATATCCTTAGCAATGCATGCTGTTTTAAACACATTAAAAAAAAAAAAACAGGGACTGCCATTTTGGTCTTGTTGGTCTCATCAGCATGGCACAAGTTCTTTTCTGGAAGGTATCACTTTCTATTCTGGAAGGACTTAGTTGCACTTAATAAGTATAATTAGGGAGTTCTTAGATTTAGGGAGAGGGCCTGTCAAGTGTTGGAGCAATACAGGGGATGTGTAGAGCTGTTCTTGTGACTAGTAATTTTACCCAAATAGTCTACTCATAGTGAGCAGGAAAATTTCCAATAAAACCACATTTTTTTCTCCTGTAAATCTCTAAACCATTTATCTTTGTTTATTGTCATGTGGTTTTGACGCAGTGAGACTTTGCGAAATTACCTTTTTAAACTGTAGGCGAGGCGAGCACTGGTACGGGTGTGTCTTGAAAATGAAAGTGAAATGCCATATCGTTTTTCAGGATTACATGCCGACAGTTTATGTTACAGTCAATGCACGATTGTGGTGAGAAGAGGAAAGGAAGCCAATCCACAGGCTTGTCTCAGGGGGATCTAGAGATAGTAACGGAAGAAATTAGACGCCACTAGCTCTAATAAATCAATTCAACCAAGTGGGAGTATGAAAGATAAAGGCAGCACTGATTGTAACATACAAAATGTAAGCCGAACTAATGTCTCACAACTGGATAACAAACTGGAAGCACTGTAATTGTGACTCATTCTAGGAGTCCTTTCTGTACTGTCAGGATAGCAATAGCAAAACACATCAGAAAAATACATTATATTGGTAATAAGCCACTGGTAATATGTTACTATAGTTTAAAATGCACCATATTTGCAACTCAAGTGTCGGAGACAGGAGATCATTTTTAAGATATACTATCTCAGAAAAAAATATAGTTTCCCTTAGACTTAGATATATTGTTAGTATTAGCAGCACTGATTTTCATCTGCTGGCGAGCAGAGATATAAGGCTTTGATATGTAACTTGCTGCTACACTACAATCCTAATATTTTCTCCATGCTTCGAGAGAGGTACAGTAGAGAAAATGAATAGAACCTGTCAGAGATGCCACCTTTACATGAAATTAACACCGAATAATATAAATACTACGCAATATTATTGTTAATATATTTTACCAGGAAATATACATTTTATATATTTTTTTTATTTTCAAGTCACCTAAATGCCGTCATGTCACACTATCCAAGTCAGTACAAGTTGGACATGGTTAAAGAACTCCTAACCAATTTGTTGTTTTGTTTTTTTCTTTAATGAGGTATTTAAATAATAGTCTAATTTATTGGAAATTAAGAGTGACCAATATTTTCCTCAGGAATGTCCTTTCTAATGTGTTTTCCATTTGAAGGTTAAAATGTAGATTAACTAAACAAGGCTGTTATCTACTGATATCTGGTTTGGAGTAACCTGCGAGACTCCCATAGTCCCCTCATCACTATGCATGTGTTGGACAGGAGGCAGCTGCATGGCTTTTGATGGGTGCCTACTGATGTTTGTAATGGTTATATATTGCTTTATTTCCAACAATTTGCTTACAACACGGACTGTCTCTTACATGCTAGCTGACTTTTCAGGTCAGCTGTGAGTAAGCAATACTCAGTATACAGTGAGCATCAAGACGAATTTAAAGATTGGTTGGATATGGCTTCAAAAAACATCAAATACTTGAATTAATATAATGTTACTTCATGAAGGTATAGGTTGCCATGGCAGTCAAGGCAATAGTCACCTGAATAAAGTAAACTTGTATCAACTTCAGCCACCTGAAATCAATGTGATACAATGCAAATACTTGTGACACCTACAGGTACCACGAATGTGTCGATACTGCAAACCCTACTTTAGGTACTTGAACAAATCTAGTTTAATTGTCCCCCATAACCAAAAGAAATGTTGTTATATATTTTTTATATTTCATGTTGGGAATGTAGTAGACTTGTCAGATAACCAACACAGATACATTTTCATGTTTTGCTTAAAAAAATTGTTAGTTTTTTTACCTGTTAGCCACATGTTATTCATAGGATGATAGTGACAAATACCATGATAGAGATATGGAAATGATAATGAGAGAATGCAGATAACCCTAACATGAAAGAGTTAGGATAGCAATGAGAAAGGAATGAACTGAGAAAGGAAATATAAACGTCTTTCCGGGCCTTAGAGTGGCCGGACTTAACTTTAGACAGAGACAATCGGTGATCAAAATACAAGCCGAGGTCTGGGTAACGGAGAGACGGCGAAAACGAGAATTAGCTAAAGTCGGGTACATGGTAATAATGAGATGGGCAAACAAGACAGGCCAGGGTTAAAGAGAAACTCAGAGTCAGGAAACAAAGCCAAGGTCAATACCAGAATACACTACAATAACTCAAGGAACGCACTAAAGGGAACTGGTAACAGAAACCACAAGAGGGCGCAACATCTACTGCCAGGTAAATTTAAATAATCCTGTGTTTTATTCGATTGGTCCACATTATGCCGGCACCCCAAAATGTGCTTGAATGGGGGTGCCGCAACGATGTGCGCCAATGGGAGCCGTACTCACAATGCAGGCACCGATCTTAATGCTATTCAGGCCGCGCACCCGATAAGACCGTAGTGGCCAAGAGCCAGTAGTGTGTGAAGCGGCTTGCCTGGAGGCCAGAGTGACCACGACCGGCACGAGGACCGGGTAAGTACTGCTACAATTTGGCCACTACAAACTTAAGTAGTACCTCCTATGTCATAAGTATTTTGCTTACAGCTAATACATGACTCTTGTATTGAAGGTGTAAAGCTTAGGGATTGGCTTGGGTTGATATATAGCACCTAAAGATTTTGTAAATGTTTTTGGTTTTCACATGTTGATTTTCACACAGTGCCTATGATTTGATCAATTATGTACACTATAAAGTGATTAAATGAACTAATAAAGGTAATCTTATTTGAGGAGTGAACCTTTGTGTGTGTGGTTTACCTCGCCTTGTTTAACGTTTAATATAACGGGAGAATTGCATATTTTCCAGTAGGTTCTACCGTCGTTTGCATGAGGGTTCTGTACTGGACAGATTGTGTGGTCAGATTGATTCGGCTATTGGCAATATTCCGAGTGAAAACAACATTGGCTTAGATGGACAGAATGATGTCATGAACTAACTATAGTTTAATGAGCACAATCTACTCTTACAGATTACTCAAAGCCAGGCCTACACATTAGAAGATGAAGTGGCTGAAGTATTACAGCAACTAATTGCTAATGAGGCTAAAAATCATGAAAAGGTATCAGAAAATCTGAATTATCCAGAAGTCAGAGGAGACGTCGATGCAGATGAAAAACAGGAGGGTATAACGGTAATTTCCTTTAAACAATCTCAGATGATAAATGCAGAGCACTGTGCAGCCATAGCCTGGAGTAATAATTATTTTACTGCAGAATGCTATACGAGATGTTTAATATAATAGTATGTGATAGAGGCCAGAAATTCAATTAAATGCTAGCAATAAATGTAGACATTTGCTCTAATCATAACCCATCTTGTCGGCCTATTTCGCAGAGCTACATTTTGTGCTATCAGGACATTTGCTCTGCACTTATTTTTTTTATAATTCACTTTTTATTAGGACACTAGCCTAGTCATTAGATATGCTCTGAAAAATATAGCTATCTGTAAAAAACATCCGAACACCGCAATAACAGCAAATGAACAGAGAAGGGAATCAATAGGTCTGGTTTAGTTATTAACCCCATTACCACCAACATCATACACATTAAACTTGCACATTCCGTTTGAAACAAATTGTCATTTGACCACATTTTGGGCAATCTATGTTTTTTCTCCAAAATAGCTGAATTGTAAAAATTCTCCAAGTCATCTATGATTCCAAATCAGCTGTTTTGGCCTCAAATGTGAAATTAAATTTGAATTCAGTTTAAATTCCGAAATTAGAGTAACCATTTCCCATTTTAAAGGATCTTGCATGGATCAATGCCTTCTGACACTGACGAGGAAGAATGAGGTAGGTTTGTTCTAGGAGCATATGTGTAGGCAGTGATAGCTGTATGCTGTTTTTTTGATATACAGATATCTGATTTACTATTTTTACATCGTATTCGTCATCGTATTTACAATTTGCTGGGTTTTTGTAACAGCTGACTACAAATGCGGGACATTCAATAATTTTAATTTAATTGGCATCTTATTAGACCTGGATAAAGGTTAGCTATTTAATAAAGAAAGTGGTAAAACATATATCTGGCCTTTTTTATATGTTCATGATATCACATTTAATACAGAAAGCACAAGACGAGGATGCAGAACTGCGAAAAGGAGATAATGATGAAGAAGAGAGATACTTGACACCTTCTACTACCTTAGAAAGAAGAAACGAGTTATCAGCAGAGGACAATTTCGATGATCTCCAATACTTCCCAAACTTTTATCGACTTATTAAAAGTTTGAACTCAGGTATATTAACATTTCTTTTCAAATTCAAATATGTGAATAAATACATTTAATTTTCATATAGCCTTATACAGTGTTGTGTGAAATTATGCATCATGTAGAGAGGTTACACACACAATCTTTAGTTTATTCTGGTTACGATACATATATATTTTTTTTAATTAATTTTTTTTTGTCCCCTACCATTGAATTTTTTTTTCTAGTTAATTTTTTTAATGATAACATTAGTAGCGCTCATTGAGAACCAGCAGTTCAGCTCATTTGTATAACTCAGCAAGAAGACTGAGCCAAGCATAAAAAATTCCTATATTTCTAATCACATTTTATTCTTGTAGTAAGTGAGAAACCAGACTACAGCAAGATTAGTCTTTTCCTGTAGTGAATCCGGCCTGACACATATCTATTTTCTTGCACTACCAGACAATTTTTAGTACAATTCAGTACTACCTTCCATGCAAATATAGGGCAAAACTAAAACTAAATAAAACGAAAATAGGAAGAGCAAATAGCAAGGGAGCATATTGTGTTTGCTGACTTATATGGTTTATATGACATAAAAGACTGCAGAGCTGTCAGATGAGGTGTGTACAGTACAGGTCTCATTTACGAGGTTTTAGATTTTTAAAATGTATATATTTACATTGATTAGGATTATTTCCTTTCAATCAATAACCATTTATATGAAAGAACTGTTAGAATGAGTAGATTGTATAACAAGTAGTCTCGGGAACTGCAGACAGAAGGACACTTAGCAATATACATGTAAGTAGACTGTTTTTAAAAACAAATAATGAATAATAGACAACGACACACAATCAGGTAACAAAACAAAATGGTTGGACATGTTGAAGCTGTACTTGTTCCTACAGGTTGACTATTTTTTTATTTGCCTTATTTGACAGAAAATGACGCCAAAGAGAAAGAAACATTGATAACGATAATGAAAACGCTTATCGACTTTGTGAAAATGATGGTGAAATATGGAACAATCACACCACAAGAAGGAGTCAACTATTTGGGTAAGAATTTTTTTTTTTTTTTAAAACTGACATGTTAACTGACATGTTAACGAAACTCACAGAGTATGATTGAGTTGCTAAGTGAGTGTTAATATATCCAGGGGCCACGCGGTCTGCAATATGATCATGTTGTATAACGATTGGTTGAAAACATCAACGTCTCAAATGGTGCACGTCTTTGTTCATGTTGCAACAGAATTTTTCCCTCAAAGGTTGCCAAACAGCTGCCCTCCTCCAGATAGTTTGAACTGCAACTCCCATAATTCTGAGCCAGTCATTGGTTGGTGGAGCATTTTTGGTAGCTTTAGTTCCGCAAATCTGTAATTTGACACCACTACAATAAGGGGCATCCTTTATGCTCACATAAGTTAGCATCTTCATTTCTTTAGTACTCTTTGATTGGCAAGATGCATGTAGCCATGCACAAAATGTCAGTGGTGGGATATTAGAGAATAATGTCTAGTATTACAAAGCATAGGCTCATTCATAGTCATTCTAAACCCATAATCCTCTTCTGTAGGACAGCCAGACTCTTGCTAACCCCGTAAATATGATTTATTAAAAAAAAAAAAAAAAATGTTCTGTGACTAGGAGATACCAACCGCTATGATTAAACTTGTTTTACAAGAAATTAAGCTTGTGTTTTTGTGGTACCAATATTGTAACTCATCAGCTTTTTTTTATGAAAGGAGATGAAATTGATATGTTTATTAGAAACATAATTCGTTCGAGTGCTGGAGGAAGAGTGGTCTCCAGACTTCATAATCTTGTCACAGTGTTAAATATTTTTAATTTTGATCGCCTATAGAACCTAAATAAGTCATACTGCTATGGTCCAGATGACTGTACAATGTTGTTATTGATTTCTTACGTCTGTGAATAGATCAGATAAATGCAATCTGAAACCATGAGAGCAATGCTCACAATTCTACAATGCTTCACAGCAAAGCATTTTATCTGCAATATGGATCTGAATGTCAATAAGAAAACTATTTCAGTTTTTAGCTGCACAGCAATATTTAAATTCTATTCTATAATTCAAGGTCACTGTCGGACTCCTCATCAGTTTCAGATAGAAAATTACAATCTATCCCATGACATGCTTGTCATGCTGGGTGAATGACAGCAAAGATAGTATGTACACATATCTCGTTGGGCTGTTTAACCTTTGTTTCCACATGGAGGATTTAATGATGAATATGCATTTGCACCTAAACAAACTCAGCAAAACAACTGCAAATCAGTTATATAAATATTCAAACTTGATTGGCTGGGGACAATATTACATTAGGAATATCCAAGACAAGGAATGCAATGGAATATGGCACAGTCCATTATAATGCATGGTATGAGGTCCATTAATAGTTCCAAATATGGTGTCATTATTACAGCCAATATGGCTAATAATTCGATGGGATAGATCAGTTAAATAAAAAATATAGATGACAACCCAGAGCTATGCATTTAGCTAGAGGTCTCCAGATTACAGTAGTTACAATGTCACCCTAAAGAGGGTATTTTGTGGCTAGTGGTTAGTTAAGGAGGGATGTGACTGTTAAAGATATATCTTCATTTTAAAAAGGATAGTAACTATTTGTGTTGCTTGAAATTGTGCTCTAAGATTTTAGGGAAAACAGGTTGTTGTTTTTTTATACTGTCTCAGAACGCAATGATTGGTGTAGCCAATGTTACCCTTCTTGCTGCATTATGATTGGCTGATACTAGCTACACCAATCATAGACCTCTAAGAGACAGCCAAGAAATGTTCAATGACTGAGATAGATAACCTCACCAACAGTAGGCTACATCACCCAAATTTTCACTTAAGAGTTGGTCATGGTCTTTTGTTTATTTTTATAGCAAGCTATGTAAACATATACGTGACAGTTGCCAATTCCTCTTCCCAGCTCTGTAACAGGCCTAAACATCAAACATCAAGCTATGAATTTGCCATATACCTATAGCAAATACTGTATGTTGACCGAACCATCCAGTGCTATTTAAAGTAAATATTTCCTTATTAGATTGCCAATCTAAACCAAGCACTTGGCTGATACATATTATAAAGCATCAGATGTAGCTAACGTTGTCTGCCCTGTTGGTTATTACACTTTAATCTCTAAATTGTAGTTCTCCTACAGTGTGTGACATGCTATTAGATTGCTTATTTGATTTTCTCACACACACTGTATATAATATTCTATTAGCATCTATTAAATTAGATGTTCTCATTAAATTATGAGATTTGATGTAATTAATTTGACTATCATTATTGGCGGGTTTTTTTTGTAGTAGTAGTAGTATACATTGGAAGTGCTTTATGGATACAATTGTTGTATTGTGTTCAAGTTGAAATCCATAAGTAAACAACATACCGTATTTAAATGTGTTTGTTAGGTTCTATGTTATCATTACTATATGTACATTGTGATTTTTTTTATATATACTAATTTCGAATGTTTATTATATCTTCGTGATGCTACTTTGGTTTTGTTTTGTTTTATTGCTAGTTTTGTTTTGAGCTGTTTATTAGCTGCAATTCACCTGCCTGAGTCTAAACTGCAAAATCACGTGGTGCAGAACACGTGAGACAAGCTCTTACTAATTCCTGCACTGATGTTGTGCATTCACCCTGTAGCTGCTGTACGCTCCAACGAGGAGAGATCTCCGAGGATGTGCTCTTGTTTTCTACACAATATCCTTTGTTAACAACTTGAAGGAACTTCTCGAGAGGAAAACTTTAATCTTGTGTTATTGGTCCAACTCAAACGCAGCAATTTCATGAACAAAACAGTGTGCAGCACAAACGTCCAGCGTCTCCACACTCTGCATCGAGATGCTGAACTTTCCCCATAGAGATGCATTAATTCAATGCATCTCTATGATGAGATGCTGATTGGCCAAGCCGGCGTTTTGCCCCTGTCCCTGCCTCCTTGACAATCTTACCCAGTCTAATGCTTTTCCTACAGGAGAGCATTGGATTGGCTGAGATAATCAATTCAGATTATGTCAGCCAAGGAGGCGGATCAGGGTGGGGCCAGTGCAGGTGGACCCGCACAAAGCTGGATATAAGGTACGTTTTCTTACCTTCTAAGGAGGGTAACGGGGGTCCAGCAACCTAAATGGTGGTTTTAACACTATAGGTCAGGAATACATGTTTGTGTTCCTGACCCTATAGTGTTCCTTTAATATTGCATGCTTCCTTGTAAGAACTTTGAAATGAAGGAAGAATATGGGGACTAAACTTGGAATGAAGGCAGGAAAATGAGAACACAAGTTGTTATTGTGCTTAGCTATTCCCTTTAAGAATACTAATACATTTGAATAAATAATAACTCTTTACAGGAATCAACACAGTAGAGGGTGATAATAAAGACATTATAGTATGTAATACATAGTGTATCTTAGTCCATCAATCCCTAGTATGGAAGGAAGTGAGATACATGTAGACAGAAGCAGAGGAGGAGGAAGTGCAATCTACCATAGGGGATTAAACATGTGAAATGATTTTTGTTCATTAATGTAGTGCTTCGTTTAAAAGACATATGTTGACAATTACGATGTGGAAACATTAACCTTGTGTCTTTTGGGAAACAAAAGACAGGAATGATGGCATTAAAATAGTTAAGATTATTACAGTAATGGACAGACACTTTGGCCACGTCAGTCTCCATAGTACAGTCTATTTATATTTCTAACTGCTTTCAATGACGTCAAGCTGTTCTTTGGCTAAGTCAACATTACACAGAGAGAAGCAGCAATGGAAACTGCAGTAGCATCGTGACCTTTCCGCTAGATAATGTCACATTAACGGTATCAAGCTCTCCGAAAACTAGGGTTTAATATTATTAGTGCTAAATGTCTACTCCATGTCTTCGTCTCTCATTATATTCACATTTCATCTAGATTATCGCTTGGGACAGTGCACCTCTGTAAGGTCTAAATGACATTAATTCTCTGAAACGCTCTTGGCAAGGTTTAACTTTTACGACGAACAGGTTTACACAGAAGAATAAACTGATTTATAGGATGACTTGGTGACCAAGAATAAAATGTATAAAAATAACACTAGACAGAATCATATTGTAGAGGTAAACCAATTAAACAGATTAGAACCTAAAACATAACCTTTTCATAGAAAAGCAAATGCATCTATTTTAAAAATCCCATAAGTTCACAACCCTGTTCATGTGCTTAGTCTACAAAATGTCTTATAAGTAATATAGTTTTAAAAAAGGTATAAGATAACCTAATTTTATATGTTTTTAGTGAATAGTCAAGATGCATTCTATTATTTAAAGGGACACTATAGTCACCAAAACAAATTTAGCTTATTGAAGCAGTTTTGGTGTAGATCATTTCCCTGCAGTGTCATTGCTCAATTCTCTGCCATTTAGGAGTTGAATCGCTTTATTTATGCACCCTAGTCCCACCTCCCTGCATGTGACTTGCACAGCCTTCCTAAACACTTCCTGTAAAGCATCAACTAATGTTTATACTTCCTTCATTGCAAATTTTATTTAATTTAAAATGCATTATCCCCTGCACTGTTGATAGCTTGCTACACCCCACAGAAGCATTCTGTGTATGACTAAATTTCACTTTAGAGAGCAGGCAATAAGAACTTTTAAAGTAAGTTACATCTAATTGAAAGTGAAACCCTTTTTTTTCATGCATGGTGTGTAGGTCACTGCCAGGGGAGGTGTGACTAGGGCTGCATGGACAGAACCAAAAGGGGTTTAACTCCTAAATTGTAGAGATTTGAGCAATGAGACTGCAGGATCATGATCTATACACCAAAACTGCTTCCTGAAGCTAAAGTTGTGTTGGTGACTATAGTGTCCCTTTAAGGATATTTTTTACAATAAGGAAAATGGCTAATAGTTAAATCAGATCAATTTAGAATGTACCTGTTAAGAACTAACAAAAATTAAGATAAGCAGAGAAACCCTAAAAATTTGGCAACAGCTACAGACTAGATGAAAGTGGAACACAATGTATCACGTCTAAAAATAATTCAAGGAGAAAGGATTATTTAGGACGTAGATATTGCCAAGGTGAACTACAAGAGTAAAAGATTTTCTTTTTGGTATATAAATATTTTATAGAAACGAGGATCATACAGGAACAATGTGGTCACAAGTAAAAAAGAGCAAAACAAAAAAGGTTATTTAAAACAGTTGAGAAACTGAAAGCATCACTGAATTTTTCTAGTTTGGCTATTTTATATACCTTAAATTTGAAATCCACCTTGAATTCTTACATTAGTGAATAATCCTGAAAACGAATAATTCAAAGGAATTACATATACACAAAAGATTGCGGGTTACGGTATAGTCACATGGTATAAAACAGGTTATTTGTAGATCCAAACCCTGACAGTATAGCACGATTCACATTTGTATACAATATATAAAAGCATTAGATAGTATGTAAAAATGTAAAAAGCAAATAATAATAAAAACATATGTGTGTATATATGTATCAGTGGCGGATCCAGGGGGGGGATAGAGGTGCAGCACGATGACAGGGCTTTCCGGTGATCCTGCTTTGCTGCTACTGCACTTCTATCTACAGCCCTTGTACATCGGCAGCACCGCCCCCTCGCGACAGGCTCCACCCCCTGTTTAGGCCCTGCCCCCACCCAGATCCTTACCTCAGCGGCTGCTGGAAGGAACTGTCTGCACAGCAGCACATCTCCCACCGGACCAACAGGGAACAGGATTCCCCCCTCCCTGACCCAAGGTAAACCTCAGGGAGGGGGGAATAAACTATTGTTTTTTTTCAGCCCCCCTATGTGCAGCCCCTATGCCCTAATACACCCCTTACCATCCACTAGAGCTCCTAACACCCCCTTCTAAAGCCCCTTACTCCTTCCTACACCCCTAACCCCCACTACAGCCCCTTACAGCCCTTCTAATGCCCCTTACACCTTACTACACACCTAACCCCCCCATTACAGCCCCTAGCACCCCCTTCTAATGCCCCTACTCCTTACTACAACCCTAACCCCCACTACAGCCCCTTACTCCTAATGCCCCTTACTCACTTAACACCCCTACCCCCTCCTACTACACCCTAACCCCCTACACAGCCCCCCTTCAATGCACCCCCCTCCCCCCACTGTCGCCCTAATGCCCCTTACTCACACACCCCTAACCCCCACTACAGTCCATAACACCCTTCTAATGCCACTCCTTACTATAGCCCTAACCCCCACTACAGCCCTAGCACCCCTTCTAATGCCCCTACCCTTACTACACCCCTAACCCCACTACTAACACCCCTACTAAATCCCCTTACTCCTTACTACACCCCTAAACCCCACTACAGCCCATAACCTCACTTACTAAAGCCCCTTATTAAATCCCTAAACCCCGATTACAGCCCCTAACCCCTACTAAAGTCCCTAACTCCTTACTACAGCCCCTAACCTCCTCTACTAATATTCCTTACTCCTGCCCCTAACCCCTACTTAAGTCCTTACTACAGACCCTAATCTCCCCTACTAACGCCCCTTAGTACAGCCACTAACACTCCCAACTAAAGCCCTTTACTTCAGCCCCTAACACCCCTATTAAAGCTAGCTCCATTTTACTGCAGCCCCCAACTGCAGCCCCTAACCCTCCAATTAAAGTCCCTATGACCTATAGCCCTAAGCCCTCTACTACAGCCCTTTTAACCAAACAGCAGCCCCTATCCCTACTACAGCCCCTTATCCCCACTGCTGCTTTTACCCCCTATGGCAGCCCCTACCCCCATTACAGTCCATACACTCCAAATGTAGCATCTGTCCCCCACTTTAGTCCCTACCCTCCAAATGTAGCTCCTATCCCCCACTACAATCACTAATTCCCTAATGCAGTTCCTACTCCCCCACTACAGTCCCATTCCCCCACTACAGCCCCTAACACCCATACTACAATCCCTAACCCTTCTACCACAGTCCCTTACTCCTCACTGCAGCCCCTATCCCACACTACAGTCTCTACTCTATCTGCAGCCCATATCCCCCCAACCTACAGCCCCATTCATCCCAACTTCAGCCCATACCCCCACACTACAGCCCCATTCATCCTAACTTCAGCCCATATCACCCCATTACAGTCTCTATTCCCTTACTATAGTCGCTACCCCCACTACAGCCTCTTTCACCCAATTGCATCCATTCCCCTCACTACAGCCCCTATCCCCCTACTACAGTCCCTAACCCTCCCACTACAGTCCTTACCCCCCACTACAGCCACTATCCCCCACTACAGCCCCTGCCCCTGTCCCCCTAGCCCCTAATTCCTCAATTACAGCCGCTGTTTCCCCATTACAGCTCCTATCACCCCACTACCAGTGCCCCTCCCAAGATTAGGCTCTGGATCCGCCCCTGATATGTATATGTACAGTAAAAATGTGTTGTTTACCCATATATGTATATGGTTTTGCATCTTTTCCTAAATTGTGTTCCAAGCAGTTGTATACTGCAAACACAGATTAAAAGGAATCAATGTTTAAAATGGAATGAGGCAAAAATGTGATTCTTTGTTAAACTCATTTGCATATGCCCACCCAGAATCCTTTGCAGTTGTAACATCACTGCAGATTTGGGATTTCTGTGGGAAAAGCAAGTCTTATGGCTTGACTGGTGTGCAGATTTTTGTTTAACATTGTATTAACTATCCATAGATATATATATGATAATTAATTACATTTTATGATTTTAAAATAGAAGTCTCTATACTTACTAAATGGAAAGATATGAGTTTGTAAAACGAAAAATAATAAATCAAGATAATCATCAAGTGTCAAATGGCAGAGTCAAATGGCAGAGAATTGAGCAGCGAGCCTGCAGGGGCATGATCTATACACCAAAACTGCTTCATTAAGCTAAAGTTGTTTTGGTATAAATAGTGATTGTACAATATGGTGAATTAGTGAAGTTGTTTTGCTGCCTATTCTCTTTGATATTCATAACTATTATTATTCATAAGTGTCCCCTATATTTAATCACTCACATCACTCTGTAGTTTACTATGGCTTTAACCCAAGAATACACATTCCCTGTACACCGTGACACTGTACAAAATAAAATGTTCACAATTAATGTAATTTTATTTTTGTGTAATGTGCATATTTTGCACCTAGCAATTTAAATGTCTTAATATTTGCCATGTATATCTTTTAATTTCTAAAGAAGTACCAACAGGGAAATAATTAACAGATTTGGGGTTGTTTTTTTATTTTTTTTTATTTTGAAAATAGACAAAGAGGGAAGACGATTTGAAAGAGCAAATACCATTTAGTACGATTCCACAGATAACAGGAAAATATACAAAAGCAGGTTTCTACAATTCGTCATTGTCCATCAAATTAAAAATATCTAAGTAACATAGAATGTCAGGGTGATAAGATCCTGTTAAGCTATTAGGACAAATAGTTGCCTGGAAACCACTCATGCACGCATGCATGGAGCATTGATGACTCATTTCCAGTTTTCCCTCAATGTTCCTCAAAGCAAATATTGTCCACCTGTGCACAGATGGCTGTGATCTTATTATGTATCTATGTGAACGACAAGTGAACTGTTTCAGTAGCTCCAACACGGAAATGTTCTTCAAAATCCAGGCAACCATTATAATATCTAATAGATTGTTTGGTTACTCAGTTATGGGGTCAGTAAAAGAAAATCTTTTGTGTTTGTGGCAAAATAAAAAATAAAAATGCTACATTAATAATACAGGTTTAATAAAATGTAGTTAAACCACCATTAAATAATTTGGAAGTATAGAGCCTATGTGCTTGTTGAAGCTAGGTGCACATGTGAGTTATAAATTTACTTTGCTGTTTATCGTCTTCAAACTGAGGATCTGTAGCACCAGTTTTATATGATTTGTATCACTAACAGGCGGTTAACATTGATAGTGATAGACAAGCAGACAGTGACATCACTGCTATCTTCTCGATTTATTAGAGGTGTAAAAAATTATTTATCATCAGATAAAAGATACATGAAATTGGCATTTACTAGTGTCTGAACCTAATTTATAACTCTCTAAACAAGTCGAAAAACCTGCATAGAAAAACAGAAATAGCAATGGGAATGGCATTTGTTAGATAGCGTAAGTATCTCACTAGTGAAGATAAGACTGGCATATCTCCCTTACTGCTATTACTTTTCACAAGCCAACCGCTACTTGCTGAAGTACCTGTCACTACAAGTAGCGGCTGTTAAAGCAACCCTGTCTTCTTCTGGGGTCTTTGCATATTTTACAAAGACCTCGATGGTGCATTTGTCACTTGCAGTGAGATGGTTGTGGGGCGCAGAGAAAGGTGAGTTTTCCTTACCTGAACCTGTCCCTCCCAGCCACCACCATCTTCTTCATCGCATCCTCTTCAGGATATCACGTTAGTGCTCTCGTCCACAAAATACTCTTGGCATTAATAGAGAAGGCTAATTTTAAGTTGTATATTTGATATTAAATTGCTGAATGCTGTTTGAGAATCTTTTATTGTTGTAATATGTAATGTGATAGCACTATTTATTTCTGTGTATTGCATATTATCAGGATTTGTTCTAAAAATGTTTGTTCATTTTATAAGGCCAAAATCCTTGGCAGTTTATTTGTGGCAATAGATATGATTGTTTTGTACTAAAAAAAAAGCTACACAGCACTTTGTACGTTTGGTATTGTTTGACTAGGCTATCTTTCATGAGACATAATAGGCAGGGATTAACTCATTTTAATACAATATCTAAAAATAAAGACAAATAATACAGGAAATAAAATACCATTAAAGTCATTTCTGTGTAGGAATAACATTTTGATGTATGGGTCCTTTTCTTACCCCATCAACCATTTGTCCAGAAAAGGTTTAATATTTTTGTATAAGCTTTTAAAATGAATTACTATTTAGAGAAATATGTAAAAAAAATTTATATATAAACTTAAGCTAAAAAATATTAAATCATTGAAAAGCTTATCCATAAATACTAAATCGAGACCTTAGAGGTTACCCCTATTCAAGTTTATCTTATTCCTTAACTATAGGAAAAATACATAACTTGAAATTGGAGAGGGAGGAATTTATATCATAAAACATGATTGTTTTTTCTTTTCTTTTTTCTTTAGCAGAAAGATGTGTAGGTCGAAGAAGATTAATAAGCTTTTCAACTGCCTTTAAAATTAATATTTCTATGTTTTTAGAGCCATAACAAAATGACCAACGTTCATTACTTTACATTTTTTTCTTTTAGAGAACCTGGATACCATGATTGCTGTACAAACCAAGAATAAACTTGGAAAAATCTCAGTACTTCAGAAAAACAACTTTGCAGGTACTTTATCTCATTGTATATTGTCTCTGTACAGTGTACAGATATTTACGTGTAATAGATCCTTCATTAATTTGTTTCCAAAAGAAAATGTTCCATGATTAGAAAACAATGCTTATTTTATATTGTCTGGTCTAAAAGACCCCACATAGAGCTAAATATTCAGTTTTAATATGGTTTCATGTTGAGTATAAACAGATATAAGATTGTACTCTTTTAACATTTTTATTAGGAATAAGCTTAGTTTGAAAGAGTTAGCTTGTATCAGCAAGATATGCTAATTCTTTATGCCATAAGAGTCCTGATAACTCATCTGTCATAAAGGGGTTAAAAATATTCCACAATAAAGTAAATAGAGGTTAAGAAACATTACAATTTAAAAATGTAAAATTGTTACCAAATGTATAAATGGAATGTTATGTTCACCTTCCTGGGCTTTTTTTTTATGATAACTACTTTTTATAAATATATACTTTTATGTGCCAATTTAGTTTTTGTCTTTGCTATTATTAAACTTACAAGACTAACATTCCGACCTCTAAAATGACTACACATTGAAATTTTATATTACTCCCTTGTATTTTTATTAATTTTTTTTTTTCATTACACATGTGGTTACAGTATTAACGACATACGCCACAACAGCGTACGTGTACATATTTAAACAGTAGCATCAACTGTAGCGCATTCTTGTTTGTGGTTACATGCACAATTTTTAACCAGTGGACCTTACAATTGCAACTGTTACATGTCTACAGTTCAGGTGTATCAAGGTTGAAGCAATTAGCTCTATATGCTGGCTTAAGTTTCACTTTTAAGGCGTGAAGGTGATTATGCCATGTTCTACATTCTGGCTGCATCATATTTAAAAAGCTAGATTTTCCACAGTAATATCGATAGTATAATGGTGAGATACACTTAGAAGGAATTGTTCAACCCGAACGGTCTGTACTAGCGCAGATATCGTGTTTACGTCTTATTGTGCCCTATGACTGTCCTGTTAGACAGCATGTCAACCGCAAGTAATCCTAATTCTATAACCGGGGACTGGTAGGTCCCAACTTCTTAGCCAGGTCTGTGGCTTGTTTATTGCTGCGTCTGGGGAGAGGGGGGGAGAGGGAGGGTGAGGGTTGGGGGGTGAAGGAGGGGGGGTGTATGCATTGCCATTGGGCAGTCTTGGAGACGGCCCTGAGCAACTCGAGTTCTCATGATGTTGTGGTATTGTCTATGTATTTGGACCAGGGTTCCCATGCGGAGGCATAGTGGGCGTATTTGTCATTCATAGAGGCTGTCAGTTCCTCCATTATTCGAATAGACTCGACTTTCTGGAGCCATTCCCTCACCGATGGTGCCTTAGAGGCCTTCCAATGTATTGGAATGAGGAGGTTGGCCGCCGTGAGCAGGTGGGTCGTTAGGACCCTCTGTGGTTTGGCGATGGGGTCTGAAAACAATAGGAAGAGCATTGTCTCCGGCTTGAGAGGTAAGTTTCCCCCTGTTACAGTGTTAATTATCTCCCTCACTCTTTTCCAGTAGAGTTGTATGGTTGGGCAGTGCCACCAAATGTGAGCTGTTGTTCCTCCCAATTGCCCGCATCTCCAGCATGTATCTGGTATGTGCGGGAAGATACGTTGTAATTTAGTGGGCGAGTAATGCCACCTGGAGATTTTCTTGTATGTGCTTTCCTGGATAGCAGTGCTGACGGAAGATCTCTGTATGCCCTGAAAGATGATACCCCAGCCCCCCTGGGTAATGTTAGTGGAGAGTTCCCTATTCCATGTTTGTGTGTAATGTGGCATTTGTCCCTTGAGCTCCCCTTGAATCATCTTATAAAAAATCGATAAGTGCTTGCTTTTGAGGGATTGGGAGGTACAATATAATTCATACGTTGTGAACGTCCGGGAGCCAGCTAGAAGTGTTCGTGTGGATCGTATGTAGTGTGTCAGTTGCGCATATTTGAAGATCTGCAGTGTCGTGGGTCGTTCTGGTCCCATTAGGGATTCGAGTGGTTTGACTGAGCCGCCCTCTAGGACCGTATGGAGTCTCAGATAGGGCGTTTCTTGGGGTATTTTTAAGAAGTCAAAGGAGTGGTTCGGCAGCCCGGGTTGGAACTGTATGTTTCCTGTTAGAGGGTAGAGGGGGGATGGATGAGGGGATATTGAGGTCCCCAGTCTCATGAGCTTCCAGGTTCGGATTGTGGGTGTAATGGTGGGGTGACGGGAGTGGTGTGGGGATAGGGAAGTAGATCCTGTGTTTAGCCATGGGATCCCTTGGAGCGGGGTTGTGAAAAAGGTTTTCTCCAGTTGCACCCATTGTAGTTGTGGGCGTGGGTTGGCCCATTCATATATCCTTGTGAGGATGGTCGCTTTGTGATATAACTCTATGTGTGGCATCCCCAGTCCACCTTGGTTTTTAGGTTTAGTGAGTGTGGCGAAAGCTATTCTGGGGTGTTTGTCTGCCCAAATAAATTTGGTGAAGAGGTTCTTGATCTTTTGGAAGAATGATTTGGGGATGTGGACTGGTAGTGTTTGTAAGAGGTATAACAGTCTTGGGAGCGTGTTCATTTTTAGGATGTTGATGCGGCACAGCCATCCAAAATGGGGCTTGCGCCATTTAGTCAAGTCTATTTCTATTTGTTGGAGGAGTGGGAGAAAGTTGATGTTGTACGTGGTGGCGAGGTTATGCGTTAGGTGTACCCCCAGGTATTTGATGTGTGCTGCAGCCCACGAGAAGGGGTATTTCTCCTTTAGTGTGGATTGCAGTGGCTGGGTTATTTTCAAGGGTAGGATCTCACTCTTGGTAAAGTTAACTTGGAAGTTGGATATCTTATTATATGTGGTTATCTCTTCTAGGAGAGGCTGCATGGATGTGCTGGGGTTAGTTATTGTAAAGAGTAGATCGTCAGCGAACGCTGAGATCTTGTATTCCTGGTGTTCCACCCGGAAGCCTGTGATATCTTCGTTATCCCTGATCCCCTGGAGGAATGGCTCCAACGTAAGGATGAAGAGGAGAGGGGATAGGGGGCACCCCTGTCTCGTGCCGTTCCTTATATGCACTGGCTTCGATAGTTGTCCGTTAATTTTAAGTTTGGCCGTGGGGGTGGAATATATAGCCCCAAGCCACTTGTCCCAATTTGGCCCAAAGCCCATAGCTTGCAATGTGGCTCTGAGAAGAGACCAGTCTACTCGGTCGAATGCTTTTTCGGCATCGACCGAGAGTAGGAGGCTGGGTAGAGTGTGAGACTGAGACAAATGGATGAGGTTGAGAAGTTTTGTCGTGTTGTGCTTTGCTTCCCTTCCTGGGACAAAGCCCGCTTGGTCTGTGTGTATGAGGTTGGATAGTAGGGGGCGTAATCGCTTTGCTAGAATTTTAGTGAAAATTTTTAGGTCTACGTTGATCAGTGATATTGGGCGATAACTTCCACAGTTTGTGGGGTCCTTTCCTGGCTTTGGCAATAACGTAATATGGGCCTCTAGAGCAGGAGTCTGTAGGGCTGGGGTGTCGGTGAGGAAATTAAAGGCGTCTAGAAAGGGATCTGCCAGTATGTCTCTGAATGTTTTGAAGTATTTGGCCGTGTAGCCGTCAGGGCCCGGGCTTTTCCGCAGGGGCAACGAGCTCACTACTTTAAGGAATTCGTCTCTCGTCAAGGGGCTGTCTAGGGATTGCAGTGCTTCACTGGGGATTTTTTTATGCACCCTGGGAGTCAGGAAGCGTTCAATGTCTGTTGCCAGCGGGGGGGAGCTCCTGAGGTTATATAGTTCTGAGTAGAACTTGTGGAAGGCTTCCATAATATCTGGTAGGGTGTGTGATATGCCCTTTTCCGGGTGTTTAACCTTTGCTATGAAAGTTGTTTGTCTGCTTTGTTTTAATGCAGAGGCCAGGAGGCGACCGCATTTGCCTCCGGAATAGAAGTAGGAATGTTTGGTGCGTAATAGTGTGTGTTGGACCTGTGTGTTTAATATTTGTTGTAGCTCTGTGCGCTTTGCGAGCAATGCCTTATATGTCTGGAAGACGTCCTTACTGTGGTGGGCCGCCTCCAGGGCCCGTATGTCTTTTGTGAGGGATGCAATTTTATTGTCTCTTCTTTTTTTCTGTGTGGAGGCTATTGCTATGAGCTGTCCCCGAAGCACACACTTATGTGCTTCCCATGTTATTGGGGGGGAGGTTTGTTGGGAGGAGTTCTCTGTGAAGTACTGTTGGATGGAAGTGCGTATTTTTTCAGTCACTGTTTTGTCATTTAGTAGCAAGTCATTTAATTTCCATTGGTAAGTTTTTAGGGGAAGGGAGGGTATATGAACGGCAAGAGACAGGGGCGCATGGTCTGACCATGTGATAGGGCCGTAGGAGCATGCTGTCACTAAGTGCAATAACCGCTGAGGTAGGAAGAACATATCCAACCTGGAGTAGGTACGATTTGCATGTGAATAGTATGAGTAGTCTTTTCTATTGGGGTGACTTACTCTCCAGCATTCGTATAGTTGGGAGCTGTCTAAGAGGCGGGAGAAGCACTTGCGTTTTGAGTCTTCTCTGTTAGGAGTTACCGATGTGGTGTCTAGAGCCGAGTCTAAAGACAGGTTACAGTCACCCCCCATAATGAGTATACCCTCTGCAAAGGTCTCTATCCATCTCAGGCATTTTTTGAGGGTCTTGCATTGGCCCGTGTTGGGTAGGTACATGTTTACAAAGGTAATTTTGTTTTGTCCCATGGTCCCCTTTACAAGCAGTAACCTCCCTGAATCGTCTGTTTTCTGGTCTATGAATGTGAAAGGTACCTGTGCGGAGAGTAATATGGCCACTCCCCGAGTCTTTTTCTCAGCGAAATGGCCATAATAGCTTGTGGGATATCTACTGTTCCTCAGACTGGGAGCTTTGTCTTTTTTAAAATGGGTTTCCTGGAGAAACGCCACGTCAGCTCTCAGTCTATGCAACTCGTTGAGGGTCAGGGAACGTTTTTCTGGGGAGTTTAACCCTTTCACATTGAGAGTGATTATGCGTAGGGTAGTCATTGTTGGTCGGTTATTTTAGGGGTGAATGGGGTAGGTGTCTTGTCTCCACCCAGCGCTTGGCCACAGACCTGTCTATACAGAAATATTTGGATATTTACAAGTAGTAATATAACAAACAAAACAAGTAAAGAAATTTTTCAGTAAACACTCAAGAACAAGAAAAACAAAAATTAAATAAAGTATATGAATATCACACACTTGGACTTATAGCCTGCACCTGGGTCTGGTGCTTAAATACCTATGGTAACTGTCTCGGGTGAGATGATCCGTCTCTCCGAGAGCCTATCTGTCACCTTGGTGTAGGCCTGAGGGGCCTAAGTTCAGATAATATCTGGTATAGGCATACGTGTTTGTATGCCCATACTCCTAGGAGTATTATCTTGGGGGGAGGGGGGAGAGGGTATATAATAGACCGCAAGTCTAGTTGTGGGTGAAGAGAGTGGTATGGCTACTCGCTATCCTGTTCGGTGTGAACCTCGCTTGATGTGGTACATTTAGCTTTGTGGGCGGGTGCGTATTAGGCTTGGGACCCCTGGGACAAGGCTTGGTGTATTGGGCTTTTCGGGCACCTTGGAGTTCAGGTGGGATACTCTTATGGCGTCTCTTTCCCCTCCGCCCGGTCATGTGGCTAAGGGCCTGTGTTTTTATTTGGTAGCCCTTAAGTGGGCATTTCGTATTTTGGGGGGGGGGGAGGGTTCTATTGAAGGGGGGGGGACATTGTGAGGGCCCTTGGGAGATAAGTTCCCGAGACTTTCGGGTATATCTATCTCGACTCTGTGGCTTGGGTCGATTATGGCCGCTAGGTAGGTGTAATAGGTGGCATATGGTACAGTGCCCCGGTATCTTTTACCTTGCGGTGGTTATCGCTAGTCTGCGCTGCTGGTTGTTTTTTTAGGCTAGTGGGCACCATGTCGTATTCTTCCCTGCAATATCTATATACATTTGTGTTAAGTTGTGTTAACCCAGGGTAGAAAGGGGGTGTCTAAACAGATTCAAACAATAACCATATTACCCGCCCTCATGAGAGTCTTTGGCGTGGGCAGAGGAATCTCCCAACTCGTCCACCTGTGCCTCGGAGGGATAAAGTCCCGGTGTCGTGGGAGTTAGTGTGTCCCCGCTTCGACTGGTTTTATCTCTGTTCGGGTCCCCGGTGAGTCCAGAGTATCACATGTGAGTGTCATCGGTGACTCTTACCCCATGTGGGTCCGACCCCTATGATAAAGCTTGTAATAGACAGTCACCTTTCTCCAATGCTTTTGTCCTTTCTGGGCTTTTTTCCTTTTTCTTTCCCTTTTTTTTTTTTTTTAAATTGAAATTCCATCATCTGCGAGTAGCTGTGGTGTCTTTAGCGTGCCGATTTTCTGCTTTTTTGGGTAGTTGAGTAGATTATTGCCTTCTTGTGGAAGGTGGTCTCGTATCCCCTTGGAATGTGGTGTCCGTGGCCTCCGTGTGTCTTTTCCTTGTCTCCTGCTGCCAGCGGGAGCGTTGGGGCACCTGAGGTATCCCATGAGGTGGCGTCGGGCCATACCAGTCGCTGACGTGAGTCATGGGGAGGTCTAGTGCCCTCTGGAATGTTGGGACATCCTGTATGGTGTGGATGTTGTGCTGGGTGCCATTAATCGTGGTGCTTAAGGCAAATGGAAAGCCCCACCTGTATCTGATGTTCCTCACCCTCAGCTGGTCCGTGATGGGTTTCAGTGAGCGTCTGGCTTGTAGTGTGATCCATGATAGATCTGGATAAATACTGATTTGGTCGTTATGGAATAGCAACGGCTGGGTGGAGTTTCGTAGCGCTGCCAGGATGTCTTCTTTGCATCTGTAATAGTGCAGCCGGCATATCACGTCTCTGGATCTGTCTGTGGGCAGGCCCCTGGGTCTTAGAGCTCTATGGGCTCTGTCAAATATTATAGTTGAGTCAGGAGCTCTGCCAAGGATTAAATTGAAAAGCTCAGTAAGTGTTGCTATGATATCTTCATTGTCATTTTCAGGGATGCCTCTCACCCTCAGGTTATTCCTTCTCCCCCTGTTATCCAGATCATCTAGTGAGCGCTGTAATTCCGTTAGCTGGGCTGTGTGGGCTCTCATAGTTTCTTGGAGGGATTGTACCTGCGTGTGTGTGACATCCCTGTCCTCTTCCAATGACCCAATCCTATCACCCATGTGGCGTATGTCTGCTCCTATGGCGTCCAATTTGCCTTGGAAGGACATCTCCAGCTTACCCAGCATGTTCGCCAGGTCTTGCTTAGACGGCATGTTACGTAGGAGATCTCTTACTTCTGTGTCCCCAGGTATGCCTGACCGTTCTGAGTCTGCCGGACTGGATGGTGGGGAGCTGTGATGGGGTGATTCCGGCGCCATGTTTGGGCCTACCCCGCCGGGCTGGAGTTCCGCATTATCGCGGAAGTATTTGGTGAGGGCTCCCGTTTTTCCCGCGGGCTGCTTACCGGAGGTGTGGGGAGTGGATGCCGCTCTTTTAGGGTGCCCCATGGTTAGTTTATCCGCCCGATGTCCGCGGATTCACACCGTCGGGAGAGGAGCTTGTTTAGCTTGCGGCCATCTCGTTCCGTGGTTGGCTCCGCCCCCCACCTTCCTGGGCTTTACTGCTATGGAATCAACGTAAAAACGACACACCTGCACATTAGGAATTGTGGGATGTGTTCCATATAATTTGGGACGGCTGCAATCACCCCATCTAGTCCAGGGTTCCGTGCTGTTTTTGTAGGAAGACTGCAGGGATGTAGAGTATATGTTTAATCTATTAATTTGCTAGTAAATTCTAAGTAGTCAGTATCACTGCTATTTTGATGAACAAAGAAGAAAATAGTACTTAAAGTTGCTAGCTAAATCATAAATAAACTGAAAGGCCATTGTGATCATGCTGATCCCTTCTTAAAACGTACTTTTAAGACAGCTTGGACTGAACTACTTTTTTCTTTTTAACTTGCCATGAATGTGTTTAAGGTAACTCACCTGTAGATTAATGGAAAAAACAAGATTGCCGCTGATTTTAGTTATCACACATTTGAGGCTGCACACAGCTGAATAGTTAGTACCATCATATCATTCTGATATAAATCCCTTAAAAATATTTAAATGAACACTAAAGTGTTAGGAATACAAATGTATATTCCTAATGCTATAGTGCCTAGTCACCATTTAGGTGATTGGGCCCCACTGCCAGAGTTAAAAAGGTGAGTTCACTTACTTTTTCTCCCTCACAGCATCGATCTCCTTGGGTAAGCTCCACCTCTTTGGCTGAGATAATCAAGATCGATGATGTTAGCCAATCCAATGCTTTCCCATAGGAAATTGCACCAATCAGATGGTCTCTCGGAGACCGTCTGATTGTAATAGTGGAGTTTCACTTCACTATATCGTTGAAGCACCTTTAGTGGCTGTCAGTATTACAGTCAATAGAGACAGATTAGCCCTTTAATAAAAAAATTGCCATTTCTACAGAAAAGTTATATTTTAAAAAACTGGGCGCCAAGACCACTTTTTTGAAATTAAGTGGTCTTAGTGCCCACAGAATCCCTTTAATTTTTGATTACAGATTACATTAAAAAAGAGACCATTTTCAGGCGTCTCACCTGTTTTGATAACATACTCATCAGCTCTTTAGAGTTCAGCGATGCATATCTGAATGTCAGTCCATCTCTTACGTAAGATTTAAAACACTATCCTGTGCCATAAGCTATGTACACAACTCTCAAAGCATTCAAGTACAAACTAATGTCTGTTCTCTTCGGTCCTTTTGTTAGCTCGTAAAAGAACGACCTCAAAGGACCAGCTATTATAGCAGTTACATTGTAATGTGCGGAGCAGCATTTCCTGAAGCTTTATTTGGCTGTACTGAGGGTTTAAATATCATAAATCCAATATGTAGCTGTGGTGCATACTAAAGGGTTGCTTGACGCAGAGATAATATATAGAGGGCAGTTATCGAACAATACCTCAATGTTGTGCTTGTATTCAATAACAGCTGGCAAATTGTTTTTTATGAGAGGAGATTCTAGGAAAAAAAACTTCAAAAAGGATAAACCTAACCTACTATTCATATATGGTAATGATTACAATTATATTATGTTATAAAAAAAATTATTTACTGGGATAAGATAAGCACCTTAACCACTACAGGTTATTGTAGTGATTATGGCGCAAGCCTTCTATGGGTGCAGTCCCCCATTTAAAATTAGTTTTTTTTTATCAGAGCATTTACAAGTGATTCCAGAGCTTTTCAACATTTCACACACCACATTATGCATCCAAAGTGTTGCACGGTTTAATGGGCTTCAGCTGTGCCAAATCAATGTTAACCCATTTAGTACAGGCAAATCAACACGGGCTACAATAAGACATTGTCAGTACAAACATAGTGGAAGCATAATAAGGATATGAAATAGTAGATTCATTAGCCATAAAAAAAACAAAAAAACAGTTGATCAAGATATATGCAGATCCACTAGTTTTATATTTTGGGCATCACAAGATTGGGAAACAAAAAATGTTGTTGTTTGCCCTGGAATATCCATGCATTATCCTGTAAACCAGTGGAATAGCAATGAGGGAGATTCATTAAGACAAAATCAGGTGTTATTCTGGGTCAAGTGCTAAAAATTAAGCAATCACCATGGAAACCAATAGAATGTCTCAATATTTAGTACACTACACTCACAATAGCATCAGTATGCCTTGATAACTCTCCTCTAACTTTATGTGTGGGCCTTGGGGATTAGGAGCTCCACAGTTACCCTATTACCCCTCTTTATAGTGAGCAGGAGACCCGTCTGTGCATACTATATTTCTAGGAGATTAAAGGACAGATATACATCATCACAATACCCTCTATTTGTAATTTACAGTGCTTGAAAGTGAAATGGAAAACGAGTAGTCCCACCATTGCACTGATCTCCTCACCCCTGTATTAAATCACAAGAAACTTAATTATAAGTGTGTAATGTGGCCTCTATTTTCTAATTACGCCTTGCTGTAAATCCTGCTTAGGTATTAGTGTCTTCATGAACTCTATTTATTCTTTGTTACACAATTGCTGATGTACTTTAACCCCTTAAGGACCAAACTTCTGGAATAAAAAGGAATCATGACATGTCACACATGTCATGTGTCCTTAAGGGGTTAAAGAGCAAAAAATATTACTAAAATATGTCGTTAAATAGCAGGCTGTTCATTTCTGAATGAAATGCAAGTTCAGGTAACATCTAGAAGCAAATCTTTTCCAAAAGCAAGAATTAATTATTCAACAACTAGCAGCCAGATAAGGCCTGACCACGTAATATGGCTCTGTGATGTTTCTTAACACAGCTGATAGACCTGACGAAGAGTCTGATAGCACTAAAGAAGAAGCTGCTAGGATGGAAAAGGCATACAAGACAGCTATGGATTCCACAAAATTAGAAGAAACAGAAGACTCTACGGACAATGAGAAGCCAGAAGGTAACACTAAATATTGTCCCACGTCCCTGAAACAGTTTTTATATTAAAAAAACAACAATGTGGTGACTTAAAAATGAAACTATAGACATTACAGAGTATTTTAAACATTGATAATCCACAACATTAAAACCATTGGCCTTATAGCGTGTAGGTCCTTATCGTGCTGCCACAACAGCTCTGATGCTTCAAGGCATGGACTCCAAAATCCTCTGAACATGCCCTATGGTATTTGGCACCAAGACATTAACAGCAGGTAGCTTAGGGAATACATATATTTGTATTCCTAAGGCTACAGTCTTAATGAGGCTGTTTATTTAATTCCCATCCTCACCCCCCTTCCCCCCAAAACCAAATAAATGAAAATAAAAATAATTACTCACCTTTTCTGACTGAGTCTCCCTTAGCATTGCCGCAACCTTCTTCTTGAGTGACGTCATCGTGTAGGAGTGCCTCCAGGATGACGATATAGTACGATGCTCTTCATAGAGGAAAACTCAAGACCTTAGGCGCATATGCGGTGTTCGCCGTAATGCACCTAGGATTCTACCATAGAGAATCATTGCAAACAATGATTCTCTATGGCCGACCATGAGGGCATTGCGCATGTACGCATGACATCATATGGCTCTCGTACCTAGAGGGCTTGGAAGCATGGCTTGAAGCTAGCTTCCAAGCCTTCTAATTAGTGAAATAATGTATTTTGGGGGATAGGAGAGGGAATAGCCCAGCCCATGTGCTGCAGCTTGGCTAAGGTGGAGTGAACTAATGTATAAATCTCTCCAACTTTTGGCAGCATTGATAGGCTGTGAAGACTGGGTTAACTTAATCCTGCTCAAAAACTGTTTAATACTCCTGTGGTAAAGATTAACTATAATGAGAATTACAGCAGGATTAACCATAAGGTGACCCTAGGCAGCCACTGATGGCCGAGGGGTTAGACAGGGGCCCCAGAACAATGAATATTCCTGGCCCAATTAATCATCCTTATGTGAAGAATGATGGGAAGAGTCCCACGCTTGCAACCTGCTTAGAGCACCATGGGTTCTTAATCTTTATCTGCCCTAAAATGTTGCATTTGTAGCACTTTTATAGTGATTAGCAAAACGATGGAGAGCCATGGGCTATTCAGTAAAATAAAGCCAGATTAGTTCCATTAGTGATTGCAGGCTGGGGATAAGTTGCAGAATGACCCGACTGATGCTCTCACTACCGATATACAAATAGCTGACTGATGCCCTGAGGCTGCTACAATGTGATCAGCTCACAAAAGCCTTCCCTTATCATGTGGAAACTACCTTTGGAAAGCCATGTCAGATTGTACTCTAATATAACCTCATTTATATTCTGTGGGCACATCTGTATAGTTTGTTTTTTCCATAGTTCTAGTATATCACTGAATTTTAGTTCTGCATTAGTTTTTCACATTCATCTTCCGGTATGGTACGGAAATGCCATTTATAGAGAGTCACAGGAGAGTTTTACTTTAGACAGTAGTCCTAAGGGATAAATATGACAAGTAAACCTAGACCTAGAGCTCTAAGCAGAGCAACCTCACTCTATTTTAGTATATTTGGGTAAACTCATTACCTGGTTGAATGTAAGCACCATAAAAAAAAAATCTCTGTATCTTTGTACATATCGACATTAGAGGAAAGCAAATTCTAATCTCAGGGTTATTTTCTAAAGTGAGAATTGTTAGGAAAACAGAGTGAATTCCAAATGTAAGGCTAAAATAGTTTCCAAGTCAGCTATGCGTGCATCAGACTTTCTGGTCTCTTTAAATTAACATTAGTTACCCTGTCTGTGTCGAATTTCATTAAGTTTAAGTAAAGTTTAGTTAATCAAAATTGCCTTTTATGATACAGATACAACCCAGAGCTAAAATAGTTTATATTTATTTGAAAATTCTCACCTCTATAGTAGAATAAAGCTAGTATTACCAAGAGTGCCAATTCTTGACCAAATATAACGAGGAATAAATAATTAAATGATGTAATTCCACTAGAGCTGTAGCTAGATCGTAGCTACACACTCTTGGGTTGCAATTATATTTAATTTGGGTTAATTGCAAAATAGGGAAGCAAATGTTTCTTTACATGCGTGACAATTAATATGCATCAAGAGCATTACATAACAGCTTCTCTAATTCGATATTGTTAAACGGGATATCTATAATAAAGTTACTAATCAAACTGTACTGAAAAAAAAGAAGTGTGCCCCTCCATTAATTATACCAAGTTCTCACAATTTCCTTTATTTAGTTAAAAGGAGTAGTATAAAGAAAAAGAAAGAATTTCTCTTGTTTCTCTCTGTTATAGACTAGGGAATTCAAATAATACAATATGGTTACAATGTTCAATATTTAAAAAATACCCCAAAACATTAATTAGTACAGAGTAAAAAAAATACTATGTACAGGCACCCTTTTATCCGTGTTGGTGCAAAGTATCGAGGTGGCCAAAATACCTCAAAATATACAAAATACAAAAAATAAAAAAATATATAAAAAATATAAAAAATAAAAAAAATAACAAAAAATATAAAAAATAATGATACTGCACTCAGAGATTGAAGAAAATTTTTAAAGAAAAAATATTTACATGGAAATTTTTTTTTTTAAATAATCCAGGGATATAACCTTAGTATAATTCCTGGTTTGGATGATATAGTTATTGTTCACAGAGTACAGCCTGAATAACCCTAAATAACCACATTCCCCATCATGATGTTTCTGAAAAATATTTCTGCGATCCATTTAAAGCGGCACTGTCACCATCTGGGGGCTTTGCAGAATTTGCCACGACTCCCTAATGGTGACAGCGCCGCTGGGGTATGGTGGCTTGGGTGGGGGACAGGAAAGGTGACCCAAACCTGTCCCCTGCGGGCTTCACCTTCTTCCTCTGGTAGGTCCTCTTCAGCTCCTAGCGCTTCTGCGCCAGGAGTCCAGGTCACTGCTGTACTGTCATGCATGCACGAGAGTACGGCATTGAGGTCTATAAAGGATCCTGCGAGACCGCGGGATCTTTCATAGACAGACAGAGTCAATCCCCTGCAGCTGTCACTAGTGTGACAAAAGATATACAGAGACAAAGTAAGGACTACTTTGTCTCAGTATTTTTCCTGTGTCTGACACTTCTTGACACTGGGCGGAACTACCGCCATCAAGAAATGTCAATCCCCCAGCCGTCACCAGTTAAAGGTGCAGGAAATCGATTCTATCTATGGCTCTGTCTATGAAGTATCTACGGAGTATGCGCAAAAGTACGGCATAAAAGCAGAAGAGAACCGGCCAGAAGAGGATGGGTTCAGGTAAGTTAAACCAATCTTTTCTTGCCCCCCCAGCCATCGGACCACCAGCAGCTCTATCACCATTAGGGTTCTTTGCAAACTAGAGAAAGTCCCCAGATGGTGACAGTTCCCCTTTAAACTCAGGAGAGACTTTGAGTTGAAAGAAAGCTAGAATTGTTTTTATTCCAATGACTGCTATAATGATTCTCTGCAGTTATCCCTCCCCCCACCCCTGTTTTTTTCACTAGGATCATCTGCTTTACATAATTTACTGGATTATAAGGTTATCAAAGGGTGAATGCAACAAAAAAAGGGGCTATAAAATGCACAGGAAATGTACTTGTGTCATTTCTGGAATAAACAGTGTGTTTCAGTTCTCTATCTTTAAACATGTAATAATTCAAATAAACAGAGAAGCTTTAGAGAAAAGAGAACGGAGGTTTTATTTAAACATTGCTGGCAGTGAAGGAAACAAACTGTAACTGTATGAGACAATAACAGAGCTATAAATGAATCATAATCTTTCCGAGCCAGCAAATGGCATACTGTTTTAAAGACGTGGAAGAAGGGTTTCTTATTTCCCAGATGAATTGCATTGTGCTCTAAAAACACCCTCAAAATAGCGCTGTCATTCCTAACGCACTGTAATGTTTTTCATCAGGTAAGGCGGACGCGTATTTAGAAGCAATCCGAAAGAATATCGAATGGCTGAAGACGCATCACAAACAAGAGAGCAAAGAAGGTAAATAGAGAAATCGTAGGAGTAGATGGAACAATGTTCATGTAAACAAGCTGTGGAAACCAGAAAATAAAAACAGATTGCGAAAACAAAGTACTTTACTCAAACATAATTTGATACAATATTGTTGGTATAATGTGTGTTTGTATATAAATATATACACTCATACACACACTTAGTCAAACATGCGTACACTACAAGAGCGCCGTTGGGGCCAATTAATACAGCACACAGAATCACTAAGCACCAGCTTCTAAGTTCACTAAATGTTATAGTTCTTTTTAAAACCTCCTGATTTAAGCAAAAATAATGGGGATTCAGTTACAATATGCGATGGAGGACGGATTTCCCAAGTAAGTTGGTTAGTCTCATAAGGGTATGCATTAGGTTTCTAGAATGGGCCCTGCCGAAGGAGGGATGCATTGCATTGCATTGTGCAAGGCTCGTGCGATGTGTGATTGTATATACATATGTATAATTTGTATACGCATATGTTTGGGATGTTACTAGGGTTTGACTGGCAACTTTTGGCCCAGGGGGCAAGTGCAACCCAGAGGCCCATAGTGCAGCAACTTGGCCCTCATTTAATTAAATAAATGATTATACCAAAGCAATGCACTAATGTTTCCACTGACACAGAGCAGAGCACTGCATATACACTCACAATGAAAATATATTAATAAGATCAGCATATCACAGGACTGTAAACATCAAGATATGTGTTTTTATATTTTGTGAAATTGCTCTCTATGACGTTTATACAGGGATGAGGGCAAAAATAAAATTAAAAAGTGGTATTGCTTACACATTACAGTACAAAGTTGCATTTCCTAAAATACAGATACCTCACTCTATTAGCAATGTATTTTTTGTTTCACCTCACCATCTTCCAACCAATTTTGTGCAGGTTAGGCAGTTGTATTCTGCCCAACACATTTATTCAGAGCATTTAGGCATGCAACAACATTAAATGCTACTAAAAAGACTCTATTTTTACTTAAAGGACCACTCTAGGCACCCAGACCACTTCAGCTTAATGAAGTGGTCTGGGTGCCAGATCCCTCTAGGATTAACCCTTTTTTTAAAATAAACATAGCAGTTTCACAGAAACTGCTATGTTTATAAATGGGTTAATCATGCCTCTAAAGCCTCTAGTGGCTGTCTCATTGACAGCCGCTAGAGGCGTTTGCGTGCTTCTCACTGTGAAAATCACAGTGAGAAGACGCCAGCATACATAGGAAAGCATTATGAATGCTTTCCTATGAGACTGGCTGAATGCGCACGCAGCTCTTGCTGCACATGCGCATTCAGCCGAAGAGGAGGATCGGAGGCGGAGAGCTCCCCGCCAGGCACTGGAAAAAAGGTAAGTTTAACCCCTTTCCTTGCCATCCAGCCCGGCAGGAGTGGGACCCTGAGGGTGGGGGCACCCTCAGGGCACTATAGTGCCAGGAAAACGAGTATGTTTTTGGAGAGTCAGAATTTACCATGACATGGACGCACATTAAATGTGTCTCTAACTCGATTGTTCTTATAACAAACCCTAATGTGCAGATAGAAAGGCCATGACTTTCTCATTTAATTTTCCTAATGTTAAACCTATTAATTAGACACTTCAACAAACATATTGACCCTAGGTCAAATGCTTATCTTCAGTAATTAATAATAAGTCATAAGTAATAATTTTGGTTTAATTGATATATCTGAGGATAGGCATTGCAATGTTTACATTTTGTTGTAGCTATCGCATCTAGTGTGGATAAATCGAACGTTGCGCAGGACTACATTTCCTCTACACTACAATTCCATGTTTAGCTGGACTACATTTCTCCAACTATGGGCAAGGCAGTCCGTGGCATGTGTACTAAGCTGAGTCTGCTGGAGGCTGCACAGGACCTAGGCACAGGGCCAGAGGATGTAATGGGAGCCTCCAATAGAGCGCTGAGAGAAGGTTACAAGTTATATAACTTCCTCCAAGTGCAGCCTTGGAGTAACTCTGTATATGGCATCACGCTAATCAGGCCAATGGCAGTTCCCTGAGTGGTCACCCACCCCTCTTCTGCTCACTAACACTCACAACACACTGCACCAAATGACACACGCCGTGTTGCTTTTGTTGCTTGGTACTATGTGTGATTTGGTGGGGGTGGTGTGTCTGTTTTATAGGGGCCACCTGAGCCAATACACCCACTTCAACAAACATATTGACCCTAGGTCAAATGCTTATCTTCAGTAATTAATAATAAGTCATAAGTAATAATTTTGGTTTAATTGATATATCTGAGGATAGGCATTGCAATGTTTACATTTTGTTGTAGCTATCGCATCTAGTGTGGATAAATCGAACGTTGCGCAGGACTACATTTCCTCTACACTACAATTCCATGTTTAGCTGGACTACATTTCTCCAACTATGGGCAAGGCAGTCCGTGGCATGTGTACTAAGCTGAGTCTGCTGGAGGCTGCACAGGACCTAGGCACAGGGCCAGAGGATGTAATGGGAGCCTCCAATAGAGCGCTGAGAGAAGGTTACAAGTTATATAACTTCCTCCAAGTGCAGCCTTGGAGTAACTCTGTATATGGCATCACGCTAATCAGGCCAATGGCAGTTCCCTGAGTGGTCACCCACCCCTCTTCTGCTCACTAACACTCACAACACACTGCACCAAATGACACACGCCGTATTGCTTTTGTTGCTTGGTACTATGTGTGATTTGGTGGGGGTGGTGTGTCTGTTTTATAGGGGCCACCTGAGCCAATACACCCATGACTATGTACCACCATTTTTCTTATCTGTGTCATTGCTCTGTGCTTCCTCTGTTTGCAGCATTGTTCAACTTTTCACACAGTTTTCTGAGATATTTGCTACCTGGGTCATCCCTACTGCCTACTTACATCGGCACCACTGCTCTCCCTTGCTTACTCGCGAACCACATTCAGCATGAGGGCCACAGTATCGTCCATTTATTGTGGGCATCCGATAGGCACAGGTTGCCACCCAGCCCAGTCTGGTTGTTACCATACTTGTGTGAATTATCCCATAGAAGGTACATACCGCTCTTATGAATGGGGTGCCCTAGTCTGATGCTGCCCGCTATCTAGGATTTCAGAAAGCAGGTTAGAGCAATCCCGCACTGGCGCACAGACTTTGAGGTTAAAATGTTCGTGAATGGTGAGCCAGCAGAAGAGACCTTTCTATGAAGTTGTTATTTAGCATTTAACAGGTGGTACCAAACTTTAAGAGTGTCATAGCGACTAATAAAGCCTGTGATAGCAAAACATGTCTTGTTTTTTTATATTATTTGTATGCATATTGGTTACCCCCTATTTATTTTGGAAATGGTAAGCATGGTATGTTTTTCCTCTGTAGACATATGCCACTGTATCATAGATCAGAAATATTATTAGAGGTCTTACCCAGGAAGCACGAGTACACACCAGGAGCAAAAATGCACATCAGAGACAATAATTGCATTCTGCAGGACAGATACAAACCAACTTTGCTCCCTTGCAGGACACATTGCCAAATCTGATTAAACTAGAGGCTTTTGCATACACCCCATATGCCATTTGTCATCACTATAGGGAGAGAGTTAAGAACAGATTTCTCATGATTAAAAGTGGAATGCCCAGGTAGTCACCTTATATAAGTGCTGTTTATTAGACTTGTGAATTCATTTTGTCCCAAACTGCAATTTTGTCAGCATTTTGTACTATAGACGGTTCATCGCACTTGTGTAATTATGAACTGTCGTATAATTCTAATTACAATTATTTAGATAGTGCCAACATTCACTAAATACTGACTTTATTCACAGATTAAATGAGAAGTGACCAGTAAAGGGGGGGGGGGGGAATCTATATTTAGATTCTTATACGTGATAAATGTAATAATTGTATAAAATAGAATTATAGATCTTTTATAGCTCTTTTTCGCCTCTATAGATTACTACTTCTGTGAACCAAATGGCAGGAAAACGCACTTATCAGTGTATTGGAAAATATCTGTATAATATTTATAGTAATAATAATATTATGTATTTATTTTGCTGTACACTGAATGGCCCATTTTTGCACCCTTGAACTGTTTTTTCAAACCATTTACATGGACAAAATTCAGACCAGCAAACCAGACACATGGACAATATTTGGTTGACAGATTTTATTTATTTATTTTTTTCTGACAAAATGATTTGTCTGAACAAAAATGATGCGCCACACACAAACTCTTTTGTGGCTTTATGGATCCTATGTAGCACGGTCATCTTCTTAAGGAGAGAGTTTAGGTCAGACCCCTGGTAACAAAAAATGGGTACACCCAAGCAGCAATTCTTGCATATGTGCTGTGTCCTGGGCCTTTAGAGAAAAAAAGCCGAACCCTGCAAAAAAATTTGGCCAAAAAAGCATAAAATAAAATAAAACCATAGAATGCTAAAAAGGCTCCTTAGGTAGGAAGTAGTTTAATTTATACTAATTTCAGATTTATTTTTCTTGCCTTTTCTGCTGGGAGGAGAGAAACTAATTGGTTAAAGGAAAACTCAAAGCACCATAACCACTAACCACAAATGATGTAGTGGTTATGGTGCCAAGAGCACCCTAGCACTAGCAAACAGGAGCTTTTTTAAGCCCTCCTAAACAAAACGTAGCAGTGCGTGGCTAGCTTATTGGCTGAGAGTGTCAGCTATTCACTCTCAGCCAATGAGCTAAGCTCTGCACTGCCATGCTTACGGCTGTCTGTCAGAAGTAGTAAAGGCACAGAGTGGCGCCTGGCAGACCCCAGATAAGAAGCCAAACTGTTCTAAAACAGTATGACTACTTAAAATGGGGGCAGCAAGGAAGTCTTGCCACCATAACCACTGTAGTGTAATATAGCGGTTTTAGTGCTTGGAGTGGTCCTTTAATACTGCCATGAATTAATCAGGAAAGGTCCTTTTAGAGTGCAAAATAGTAATATAAATTGTTTAATGATGATGTAAAGCATTGCTTACAACGTATGTACACTGACAATTGGAAAAACGATTCCACTCAATTTAAATTGGGTTTGAAGTTCATTAGCTTAAATTAACTTAACATGCCATGATGATGTGATGGCAAGATCTATCATGCTCTAATTCTTCTTGTCACATGTCTTCTAGTGATCAATCAAGCTGAATTCTAGTAATTAATCATATTGCATGCTACTAGGGGCAATTTATATGAATCTTATTACTGCAAAAGTATGTCTTTGTGGTCTGCTGGTTTATACTACTGGTGTTGAAAAGGAGAAATAGATCTAATAAATCTAAATTATATGAATGCTTGTTTGTACATTGCTACAGATTGGTGAATTGTGTCAAATTGGTCAAAAGATATGTAATACTGTGTATATTATAATTAAATGTTGCAATCTGTTTGTTAAAGCACTGCAACTCACTGTTAAAGGAACCTTTTTTAAATTGGATGTCAATGATAGGCAGAGGGCTGGAGCGCTCCCATGCTACCATTTCTTTCCACTCAAAGTTAAATGGGCAAATGCAGAAGTTCACTTCTTCATTAACTGAGTCTCAGCTGTGGGACAGAGCAGTAGGCATTCTGGGAGACATCAAAATGCTCAAAAATCTTTGAAAACAAACAGGGCGGTTGGCAACCAAAAGCTCTTTGCATTTTGACCTCTACTACAAGCTAGAGTGATTGTTTATAGAGTGCCCCCTATATGTATTTATTACTGGTATTTATAAAGCATCAGCATATTCCGCAGCGCTGTAAAATTAGGGGAGAACACACAATATGCACACACAAATACAAAACATAGAGAGGTCCCTGACGTATTCTATAGCAGAAGTTAACTTGAATTAAAATGCATTTATTATTGTCTTTTTATGTTTCAGATAATGATCTTTCCAAATTGAGAGACTTCATTAACCAGCAAGCTGATGTCTACTTACAAAAAGGAATTCTGGACAAGGAAGAAGCTGAAGTCATTAAACGTATTTACAGCAGCCTTTAAAAAGAAGAAAAAAGGGAACTTTTTCCTACTGTGGACAAATATGCTTTAGATTTAGAATATTCCACCATGATCAGAAATCAACTCTTTCCCATGTGTCATTAGAGAATACTCTGCTCCCAGTACGTCAACCTAATGTTTAGGTGCAAGGGCCTGTTAGACCAGTGCAGTGGCCATCGTTGCCCCCTTTGTGTTTTTATGTGTACAATCTCAACAGTAAACAGAGAATTTAAGGATAATATGCCTTCTTCTCAAGAAGGTGTCACAGATAAGCCTTTGACCAGTTACTGTAATATCACATAACTGATATCTCTCAGCTATTATATAGAAGATAAATAAGCCATAGTAATATATGTCAGCCTCTCTTTCTTCCCAAGAGACAGATAAGTCAAGGCAGTCAATGAATGGCAACATCCATGTACTCTTGTGATCATTGAAATTAAAAGATAAAAAGGAAACTGACAACAATAGCCAACAAAAGGCAATGTAACTCCATGGGTATTTAGTATGGGCTTCTAAACTAATTCTACCTCCCACTGAAATGTAGTAGAGCTTTTGGACAGAGATAAGACTTTCTCGAAAGACTGCAGCATTATCTTAGATGGCACATTTTGGAGCTTATATGGTATATTAATGAAAGAACTGAATACACTAATACACTTGGTATTCCTGGATACGGTATTAGAATTTCCTTAATGTGAATATGTTTGCACTTATTGGTATTGAAGCTGCATTTAAAAGACATTGATGATGTTGACAGTGGGTCAGGCTTACTTGCAGGCTCTCCTGAGTACAGAACTTCTGACTACATCCATTCATCGACCTTTCCATTAACAAAGAAAAACCTCTCAGATGGCATAGTGTAGCATTATGCAGGTTCTATATCATGTAGAATAGATTTTATTAGTGTTTATTCTATGAATACCCACCAAGCTCGCACACATAGAAACCACTTAGAGGTGTCATAAGCACATGCCCATAATGTTTTATGTGGAACCTTAACTTACTGAGAGTGGATGTGCCATACTTGCGGCCTATTTCAGATATTTTGCAGTTCAAATAGGAGATAAGAGTTGCTTTCATGGTGAAACATTTTCATACAAATCTAAATTTTGGATGTCATTATCAGGCTCATGGTCACTGCAGCTTCCAACGTTTAGCACCTCTCATCTACAGTGTAATAGTTTGTGCTCTGTCACTTTGCAGATTCTGTTTTTAAATCAATCATCTTCTGTCCCTCTATTTCTTCTTTTTTTTTTTATTCACTTTAGTATTTTAGTTATGCATAGGCAAATGTAGGAATTACCTTCTTTTTTTTTATGGGGAGCATGATCGTGTGTAATTTTTGGGAATAGACGGAACTTGAGCAAAGTTCCATTTCAGTTGCTAAGTTACTTAAGCCACAATCCACCAGTCAAAAGAATCCCACAGTTGCTCAAACGGCAGACATCATGGACAATGGAAAACAAAATGGAGGTGCTCAGGTATAGAGATCCAGCACAAGTAAGAAAAGATAAATATAAATAAAGGCACGTGGTGGTGATGGTGGGGTGTAATCATTAAGATGCAAGGGGTATAAGGAAAGGAAAAAAAAAAAACCATAACATGGTTCCTGCTATGGATAGGCACTAGGGTGGATTATGTTGCCAAGTGAAGAACTCTACTATCATCTGATTTAAAATAATTTCAAGTAGACCAATCAGAATGTGGCTAAGCAGGTATCCAATTGTTTTACAAAAGGCTCTGGCTACTTTTTCTAAAATGCAGAGTAAAGGCTCATAATTTGGCCAGAAACTGTTGGTCACACAATTAGAGAAATTAACTATTTATTGCAGAACTCACTGCTTAATTGACCTGCTTCAAATATTGGACTATGTGGTATAAAATCAGACAGGTAAACATGCAAGTAATGACTGAGTATATTACATAAAAAATGATGGTTTCAAATATTTCAAAGTGATAGGAAAATCAGTATTTTAAAACAAAATTAAGAATTTTACCTGCCTTATAAATAACTTCTAATTTTTTTATTACACTGTAATATGCATAACATAAATTGATTAAACATAAGCTACAAGTTCCCAGTATCATTGTTCTTGAGTTTCTTTATATTTATTTTTGCCCATGGGCTATCAGTATTAAAATACTATTGCTTTGTAATTCCTTTGGCTTTAGTGCAAAAAAACGTATTTATAATATTTCACACATATCAGTCCCTATCTGGGACATATACACACACACACACACATGTAATGTTTCTGAAATCATAAAGCTCCTACTGAAGGAGCATATGTTGATGTGCGCATTGTAACATTAAAGGACCACTATAGTGCCAGGAAAACATACTCGTTTTCCTGGCACTATAGTGCCCTGAGGGTGCCCCCACCCTCAGGGACCCCCTCCCGCCCGGCTCTGGAAGGGGAAAGGGTTTAAACTTACCTTTTTCCAGCTGCCTGGAGAGCTCTCCTCCTCCTCTCTACCGGCTGAATGCGCCCACAAATGAGACAGCCACTAGAGGATTAGGGGGAAGGCTTAACCCATTCATAATTATAGCAGTTTCTCTGGAACTGCTATAATTATGAAAAAATGGGTTAACCCTAGAAGGACCTGGCACCCAGACCACTTCATTAAGCTGAAGTGGTCTGGGTGCCTAGAGTGGTCCTTTAACAAATTTAGTAATAAATAGACAAGTAGAATACACTGGACAAAAATGTACTAATTTTTGCAATTTGTTGAAATATAAGGATAGAGAACTCTGGTGCACTTGTCCCAAATCTTTCAGCAGTGCGCGGAGTGTGAGAGGTTCACAAGCTGAAGCATTTCCATGTAGATGTGAACATATATATCTGCAACTTTTTCACTGCATTCAATAGTAATTGTGAAAACTACCAAGTAAGTGTGAGCTACGTCAGTGCCAACAGAGCAATTTGTCAATAAGTTAAATTTTTTTTTTTTTTAAATAAATTCTTTATTTTTGAGTGCAGCGGGTATTACAAGCTTAAACGGTGACATGTTTAGTATACAATATCATTTCAGGCAATTGGCATATATAGTCAAGAGGTGCTGCACTTTTTTTTTTTTTTGTCAAGTAGGAACATGAATAAAACAAGAAGTACTTATATACTCGAGTATAAGCCGAGTTTTTCAGCACATTTTGTGCTGAAAAACCCCAACTCGGCTTATACTCGAGTCAGTGTTCTATTATGGCAATTTACATTGCCATAATACAGACTGGGGGCTGGCAGAGCTGTTACTTACCTCTCCTGCAGCTCCTGCAGCTCTCTCCTCCTCCGCGCCGGTCCGGTCAGCACCTCGGTCAGCTCCCAGTGTAAGTCTCGCGAGAGCCGCGGGGTCATAGTGCGGCTCTCGCGAGACTTACAGTGTGAGCTGACAGAAGCTGCACGGACCGGCGCGGAGGAGGAGAGAGCTGGCAGGAGCTGCAGGAGAGGTAAGTAACAGCTCTGCCAGCCCCCCTCCTCCCCCCACTGAACTGCCAATGCCACTGGACCACCAGGGAAGGAGAGCCCCCCTCCCTGCCATGTATCAAGCAGGGAGGGGGGACAAAACATAAATAAAATAATAATACATAAAGAATAAAAATAATAATAAAAAAAAAATTAAAAAAATAATATATAAATAATAAAAATAATAATAAAAAATAATATAACAAAAAAATTTAAATAATATCAATTAATAATATATAAATATAAATAATAATAAAAAAATAATTAAAAAAATAATATAACCCAATTTTTTTTTTTTTTTATAAAAATGCCCACCCCCCACCAAAGCTCTGCAACACAAACACACACTGCATCACACACACACACACTGCATTCATACACACACTGCATTCATACACACTGCGCACTCATACACACACAGCGCACTCATACACACACACTGCACTCATACACACACTGCGCACTCATACACACACTGCGCACTCATACACACACACTGCATTCATCATATACACACACTGTAAATAAATATTCAATTAATATAATTTTTTTAGAATCTAATTTTATTTAGAAATTTACCAGTAGCTGCTGCATTTCCCACCCTAGTCTTATACTCGAGTCAATAAGTTTTCCCAGTTTTTTGGGGTAAAATTAGGGGCCTCGGCTTATATTCGGGTCGGCTTATACTCGAGTATATACGGTAATATAAATTCCATAGCCTGCATAGAGAATAGAGGGTCGTGGTATGAACATCTAGTTATCGATATGGTTATGCTTTAACATGCATGAGTGAGAGACATGTATTTTGTACATTAACGGCAGGTCTGAACGTGTACATCACATGCTTACATCAAAGATTTATATAACAGTCCTGTGCTTTGTTAGTCATAGGCAATTATAACGAGAGGAACTTTATGAAGAGATATGGCTGGAGCCTGGCAGTGTACTGGGACATGCGAGTGTGGGCCGAGGGATTTAGTACCGGTCTCCGGCACTGAGCTCATAACGTTTAAGTCAGGCTTATGGTGTTTGCAGACTATTGCGACAGGCTATTCTGTTATCGTCTTAAACGGTAACTCTCGTTGCTAGACATATGCGATAAGTATAAACATATATTGCTTATTGGCACATAGTCATAATAGGCTTATCTTGTAGAGGTCTCCGGTTTGGTGGGTCTCTGTTTAGGAGGCTGCAGAGTGGCAATCACAGCATCTGTTAGGTTTTGGGTATGTGCCTCTGAGAGTCCCGCATGAGTGCCCATTGTCAGCCTATGCCCAGCACTGGGAAAGATGATAGGGGGATTTGGCAGTCCGGGACATAGGTAGGGGCAGTGTCGTTGGTCCCAGTGGCTGGCTTGTCCGTCTGTCGCCGTGAGGGCCTGCTTTGATGTTGCAGGTAAGTGGGGTCTCTTTCAGCTTCTCTGGGACTTTCTTCGAGACCCTGAAGTCTCCGTTTGGCGACCGGCATGTAGCTCCGCCAGGTTTGTATGCACGCTTTGCACTCCCCTCCTCCGCAGCTCATGGGGTCGCATATGGGCCTTTCGCTGGTTCAAGCTGGGTGAGTGTCGGGGAGAGGGAGGTGAGTCAGGCGGCAGGTCTGCAGTGCTGGGACTATGTACAGGCTGGCTCGGTCTGCTGTCGAGCTTCTCCCAGAATTTCACCAGCAATCTGTCCATTCGGACCTCGAGTGGCTCCAGCGTGCCTCGTGTGTCTAAGGCCAGCATGGTGTCCGCCATCTTGCCTGAGGCTTCTTTGTGCCGAGTTACCCCTCCGCTGCGAGGTAAAAGGTGCTGGGCGAGTGCTGGGATGTCCCTCACCGGCAAAGGGGGCGGGGTTCCCCACCGCCTCCAGGCACTCCAATAGCGAGATCCGCGGGGAGAACGGCTGCTTCTCCCGTCGATACCCACCGATAGGCCGGAAAGAGGCTCTGGGTGTAGGCCGCCAGTCCGTCACCGCAACACTCCAGGATGTAATCCTCAGGTGTGCAGGTTGGACTCTGTGTCCATAGGTATGTAGTTATTGCAGTTTAATTTGTATTTTAGTCGATTTTTCCGAGGCTGTCTAGTGAGCTCGCTTCAAGTGCTGCCGCTCAGCCCAGCAGTCAGGCCCCACCCCCTCAATAAGTTTACATTTTTATACCTGATTTACAGTGCAAACAGGTGCTTGATGTGATCTCCCAGAACCAAAGACTTTATGTCTTTAGGTTTGGTCCTTTTAACGTAAGTTCCACGGTTTTTAATCATACAGAAAAAAAAAAGGTTTAGCAATAAGTCAAAAATACAGGCAAAGGAATTAATGTGTTATGTGTTCTGGGACAGTTTAAACTCCGTCTATACCAAAACATGTATCTTTTTTTTTAGTAGGTCTACACCCATGGTTTTTCCTAGTATGTTGGAACAATGCAAGTTCTAATTGTCAAATTATAAGCAATTAGTCGATTAGTCTAATTATCAAATTTTAAAAAAAAAAGTCTTGATGTCATGTTTATGAACTATTATTTTCTAATTTCTGCAAAATTTACAGTAAGTGAATTGCTAAATAAATGCTCTCTCATTTAAGGGAACAAGAGATTTGTTGATCTTTACAGCACTTTCATCACTCATTCTACATTTGACACATGCACCAGTGGCTCCCATGTTCCTCCAGATACATGAAGTAGTTGATATCTCTCTCTCTAAATTTTGAGGATCCCGTTCTGTATTTTGTATTACACAGTTATATAAATTCCCTGACTAAATATAGCAGCATATACAACTGGGTAGCTCTGCCAATCTTAATTAGGTCATATCCACATATCATTCCAGTTAATTTAACACCCACGCTAAACATTTCTTGAGAAACATGCAAAAATAGACTAAAAAAATTACATCAGTGAACAAACGGTTACATTGCTGGACCAGAAAACAACTTAAAAATGCTAAGTAACAGTATGCAGATATACAAATTCCATCCTTTGGCTCTCAAGGATCTATTATAATAAATAATAGATTAATCTATTAATAATAGATGATGTAACTTAATGAATTCCAAACCTAACAAAGATAGGCTCCTAATGAAGTATGTTCAAAACACAGAGTTCGAATGTAAAGATCAGTGTATAAAAATCAGTTCTTGAATTCTACATGTAAAAAAAGAGAAAACTGAGAGATGAGAATTATACGTAAAGCAAGTCAAGTAACACCTGCAACAAAAATGCAATGATGACATTGATCATATTCTCCAACTTTATTTGAAATGGTCATGAAATTGTATGAAAGAAATAAAAAAGGCAAAGTAATAAGCAAATAAACCCAACTTTATTTGACCTCTATTCAACGCATCTTTGAAGAGTCTCTGTTACAACCTTGTGTCCCCACTCCACCAAAAGTAAGATTTTATCTTTATGAAATCACAGTCAAAAGATAACATAAGACAAAAGGGGGCTAAACAAACTTTGACAAAAGGTAGAGCTACCACTGTCAAGTTTTGTCTTTTCCGCAGCCTTCTTTAGAGATAGCTGTGAGAATAAGGCAGTGTCTAGCTCATCGCAAGACAAAATCTATGGTGGCAACAACAAACTTGTGGATCCTACACAGACATCAATGCTGTACTCACATGTGCAAATGTACAGCACTGAAACGGGCTTCTGGCGGATGGTTCCGCCAGGAGCTGAAGATTGAAAATGGGGGCGCAGCATCAGGTAAGTATAACTCACCACTGTTGCTCCCCAGGGCCATCTCACACCAAGCAGCAATGGACTGCATATTTTACAGAGTCACTTTAAGAATCTCACACCTACATAGGTTTTAAAATTAGAAATATAAGCATTTTTGTAACACTATTTTTAAATTTTCTAAATTTCAGGGTTGGTTCATAAGATGGTTATAGAATTTATATATTAAGTGACACATGTCGTACAGGTATAAAACAGCAAAAATATTAAATTCAAAGAAAACCACAAGAAAGCTTATTTTTTATTTTTCATTTTCATTCTGAAAATATCATTAGCCTTGCAGTAAGTTGAGTCTTTTCAGCCACATGCATGGATCAGTCCCAACACACACACTTTATGGCTGTATTACAATCTATTTCCAAACTTCGGAGACAATACATCTAATATGATGTTAATAATTATGTCTGGGCCTGGTACTCAGTTACCAAACAAACACATCACTGGTGATAGAATACAACCTGGTTCTCTTAACTAATAGCACACAGACAGAAGTCTAGTATAGATTATCTGGCTTTATAATTGTAAAATGGAGGAAGTGGGGGAGAGACAAACAAACAAACCAAAAACCTGAAAGTAGCATAATTTATATTTAAATAATTCCATACCATAAGTTGCATGTCCTTATATGCAAATAACAGTCAAGGATTTTCTTTTGCTACATTTCACTAAATGTGTCATTTATTGAAATGGAAAATGTAATAAATATGCTGTATTTTCTATAGGCAGTCAATGTCCTGCTTTGTATTTTATTAAACATTTTTGCTAAACTGTTAGTGTTTGTTTGATATTTGTAACTGCTAAAACAGACACAAAATTTTGTTAAATGAAAATATTTGGAAAGAATGCTCAACTATCCATTTTTATAAGAATGTTGATGTTGATTATATCATGGACTTCACTGTGCTAATGGAATTTCTCTCTTTCTACAGTAATTCTGTTACCAGGGCAAGTCGATACGACTACTACCCAGGGCTAAACGTTACTTGCCACTGCAAAATTCTTCTTGTAACGAGACGGCTGGAAATAAACAAGACAGAAATATTATCAGCTTTAATATTACAAATTGAAACATAGTAAGTGTAAAGTAAAAGGAGCAAGAACCAGGTGCATGCAGAGAACAAGCAGCATGCAACGCGCATTTTAATTAACAGACAAGTTAAAAAGAACTGAAAACGTTTCAAAACTAGTTCTTTATTCTTCATTAAAAAATGACAAAGAAATGTGCCAGGTCCTCTTTTAAATTGTAATACATAAAAAAAAAAGAAAAAAATGTTTGATTAATTTTTCAGGCTCTCTTTAAAAAGCAACCCTGTAAACACTATAACAACTTTAGCTCATTAAAGTGGTTATAGTGTCTGGAGTTGCTTACGTCCAGCTTAATGCCGCATAAGAGTCCGCAGAAACCCATCCCCTTTGTGCTGCTTGGGCTAATAAGCAAACATTAGCTTGAGCAGTAATGGATAGCTGGGAGTGACTGAGTGCCAGCTGACCACTTTCAGCCTATCACAGCACCCATTGCAGGTATGAATTGGTATGGCATGGCTAGAAGGAAATGTTAAATCTCTGCCTTAGCCATTCTTCTCTGTGGGTGGCCAGAAACCCTTATTTAGTATTAAACTGCTAAAAATGGTTTAAAACTGAATTGTGGGACTGCACTAGAAGAAATTCAATGAGACAGTAGTGCTACTATTGCTTAAAATGTCCCTTTACAATAGGCTGTCATGCCTAATATTCTCCCATGTTTTGATTCATGCTCTTTACTTCGCTGCCATAGGTGGAGTGAAAAGAATATCATGTAGGCCACGCTCCATTTTTGATCTTCTTAGAGACAGTACTCAAATGCCATGACATGTGGGCAAAGTATGCTTCCAATATGTGCACACGAGACATGTTTTCTCTTCGGATATTGGCTTTATCCAGCAAAAAAGGCATATCAGAGGAAAAAGTAAGTTGTGCTGGATGTAATATACATGGGTGGCATAAAGAAAGTAGAACAGAGGGGAGAGAGATGTATGGACTCCTGACTGTCTCCCTTCTCTCCCTCCTATTTCTAACAGTATTTCACTGGATTCCGACAATATTCAACAAGTTTTAGAAACTTACAATAAAAAGAAATGTAAAAAAAAAAAAAACACTTGAAAATTGAAAAAGTTTTATATTTTAATCAACTGCATCATACACACACGCATAACACAAAAAAACCCCACCCTTACGAAATCCTAATAAACAGCATAATTAAAAAAGCAGATCATTAAGTACAAAGAAAGATAAAAGAAATAATAAAATGGAGACACACTGTATTGCAAAGTAAATACTGCTCGCTCTGCAGTCAGGTCACTGAAACAGTCATAAGGGCAGAGATATGCCATGAATTCTGTTTAAAAAAAAAAATAAAAAAAAATTTAAAACACAAACAAATCAAAAAGAATATTGCAAACAAGGGGACTCCAGAAATGTCTGCACACAAACTGCAGTTTATACAGATAACGTGAAGGCTGCCATTTGTTTTTCAAGGCTACATTATAAGGACACTGAATGATTGCAAAAAACATGAAGAAAAAAAAAAAAAATCAATTTCAGTGCAATAAGAGTCAAAATGTCGACTACAGATTAATTTATCTAATAGGAAGCCTTTTGAATTGTATATTCCATCACCAGTCATTGACTTTCACATAGGAATAACAATTATTGTTCAATGTTGATAGGAGGAAGTTGCATAGGAGTCCTCATCGTGTCTAGGAAAAAAAATAAATGGGAATAAAAAAAATGTGTTAAAAAAAGATTATACTGTTTTTGTTCTACAGTGAAAGTGTGACACCTGCAGAAACCACCACCCACACAACAAAATGCACCTAATTTAATTTTAACATTTAAAGGTACACTATACTCACCAAAACAACTTAACAACAACCCCCTTAACGCCGCAGTGACAACCCAGGCAGTCTCCCTGCAGCCAATCCGGCCATCCCAGGCCATGTTATCGTAATGTCATCACAATCACATGGCCTCAATAGCTGGCAATGCAGCTGCCTGCAGGGGGTCTGCCTGGGTTATCAGCCAGTTCCCCAAATGCTGAAATTAAGTGGAAGAAATCATTGTACATATGGCAAATACATTTTTTATATGAAAATAAGAAGGAAATTATAACTGTACATAGGGAGTACTGTTGCACTCAGGAGACTCGCTGAACACAAATGTTAGTGTTTCAAAACAGTAACAAGTATCATGACAATATCATCAGTGAAAGGGCAGTTTGTGTGTGAAAAATGCAAAAAAAAAAAACAATACGAACGCTAACTTTGACAATGGTTTGTGACTAAGTGGCTACTAAAAAAGACTGGACATGTCCCATTTTGAATACCCTAGGTTGTCTACTTTTGCCAATGGTATACTATGATGGATGTTATTATTATTACAGGGCTGCCATACGGTCTCAAAGGCAACATAACCAATCTGGCAAATTTCAATCTGTAAAAACTGGAAGGGAAAAGTCCTTTCTCAAATTTTCCCAAATCCCATAAAACCTGTAAGTGAGGCTACAGTTGTGTTATGGACAGATGAATTAAAATAAAATGGCTATTTACTAATGTCTATTTATTCTGTGTTCACTATGTTAAAACTGGCTGCTAGAGTAAATATTCCCTTCCCCCCCTACAATGTGTTCAGTTGCTGTTTCCTATGTAAATTCTTCATCCTGCTAACATCCCCCTTCCCATCAAGCAAACCTTGTGTAACCAAAATTCCTGTATTAACAGCTCCCTTTACTAACTCCTCCCCCACTGCCTTTGTGCCAGTTAACAGCTATATGCCACGTGTAACAAAATGGAGAATCACTGTTAAAGTAACTGAAAGAAACTACTCACTCCCCCTCCCATCGTGTATCCAGAAGTCTGTAATGATGACACTACATCCTGTAGGGGGGGTTTAGACAAGAACCCTTAGACTGTTAACCAATTGGTGAATGTATACTGTATGTTTAAACTGTGACGTATTTTTGCTTTAAGAAGGAGCCCCCACTCCGGGGAATAAAGCATTCCTTGGTTTTTCACTGATCAGAAACTTTGTCTCCGGTGTGAATTACTTCTAGGGAAAGCGTGCACACATTAATTAATCAATTTGGAAGGAGTAGATAGACAAATAATCAAAGTTTTCTTTGATCCAAAACAGTTGTACTTGTGAGACATCAACGAACAAAAATATTATTGCTGTAAAACAGAATTATGACATTCACAGTTAAAATACCATGCAGAACTAAGAAAATAAAAATGTATTACAAGTTATGGTGGCGACTTTTCAGATTTCGGTCTATGAGTCCGCATCTCCTGTGCATACAGTTGGAGCCGGAGATGCTGACTCATTTACCCAGAAGAGGTCTGGCGATTTTTAAGACCATACAGTTAACAGCAGATTCGATGAAACTGTTTGAGATTAAGTACACTCCGTTATTGAAATCTCTACTTCGGGACACGGACTCGTGGACGGATAAACTGATCTCATGGATCAGCCCGTATACATTCTGTAGAAATTAATATATTGCTGCGTATTTTGTTTCTGTTTCAAACTTTGCCCATTCCGATTACGAAAGCAGATCTGGCCCCTTTACAGAAAGCCATTGGCTCATTTATATGGCAAAACAAGAGAGACATTGGGTCTCCAGAAATACCTTGTACTGCCCAAGAGCAAGGGGAGGATTGGGCCTGCCTCATCTTTATTATTACTACATAGCAGCACAACTCACCCAAATTGCAATGTGGCATGTCCCATTGGATGTTAGGAAATGGGTTGATTTGGAGTAGTTATTGATGGGTGCAGACTTCCCACAGTCTTACCTGTGGGTCCCTAAAGAACACAGGGCAGTATTGCGGTCTACATGCCGGGCTGGAGGGGCTGTGGCCTCCGAGGCATATGTGGTGGGAATGCCCACAAACACAATCCTTTTGGGAAATTTTTTTTATTTTTTTTAAATCGGATATCCTAGACCGTATATTTCAACATAGGCCCACTTTGACTCCATGGGTCTGCCTGTTCAATAGACCGCTAGAAGGCTGGACTGGGACGGAACAAAAATTGCTGCACAAAATTACACTATCAGCTAGACGACCCAAGGTCCCATCTCTGTACTAGACAAGATAAAAAAAAAAAACATCTACCTTATGGATAAATTGCTGGCACAAGTGAGGAATTCCCTATCCTCTTCTCTGAAACTACTCTGTTTACATCTGAAGGGTTAAAACCTGGGGGACCTGGCACCCAGACCACTTCATTGAGCTGAAGTGGTCTGGGTGACTGTAGTGGTCCTTTAAGACAATGAAAAAAAACAAGATCAGCCTTGGTGAGCTCAGCAATAGCAATCAATCTGGGAAGGGACATTTTCTAACTAAAGTCACCCAATCTACTACTTCTCAGTAAAGTTGTCTGGGTATTATTATTATTATTATTATTGCCATTTATATAGCGCCAACAGATTCCGTAGTGCTTTACAATATTATGAAAGGGGATTTAACAATAAATAGGACAATTACAAATAAACTTACAGGAACAATAGGTTGAAGAGTACCCTGCTCAATCGAGCTTACATTCTATAGGAGGTGGGGTGTAAGACACATTAGGACAGGAGTGTGCAATCAAAAAAAAGTGGGCTGCCCTTTAGGGGAGGGCAAGAGACAGGTAAGTGAGGTAGGGGTTAGTCTTGGAGGCCATAGGCTTTCCTAAAGAGATGGGTTTTAAGGCACTTCTTAAAAGATGCAAGACTAGGGGAGAGTCGGATGGCGGTAGGCAGGCTATTCCATAGGAAGGGAGCCGCCTGCGAGAAGTCCTGCAAGCGCGAGTTGGCCGTACGGGTGCGGACAACGGACAGGAGGTGGTCACGGGCAGAGCGGAGAGACCGAGAAGGGACATACCTGTGGATCAGTGAGGAGATATAAGAGGGGCTAGAGTTGTTCAGTGCTTTATAGGTGTGAGTTAGTGCCTTGAATTGACTCCTATAGCACACAGGAAGCCAATGTAAGGACTGGCAGAGGGGTGAGGTGTGAGAGAACCGACTAGAGAGGAAAAATCAGTCTAGCAGCAGCATTCATTACAGACTGTAGGGGTGCAGTACGGCTTTTGGGAAGACCAAGCAGGAGAGGGTTACAATAATCCATGCGTGAAATTATTAGAGCATGGACAAGCTCCTTGGTAGTATCTGGTGCAAGAAAGGGGCGGATGCGGGCTATGTTTTTGAGATGGAATCTACAGGATTTGGCAACATGCTGGATGTGAGACTCAAAGGTGAGACCAGAGTCAAGTATGACGCCAAGACAGCGCGCTTGCAAGGATGCGCTGATGTTGGTACCACAAACTTGAAGGGAGAGCGAAAGAGGAGGATCAGTATTAGGAGGAGGAAAGACAAGGAGCTCAGTTTTTGAGAGATTGAGTTTCAGAAAGCGGGAGGACATCCAGTCAGAGATGGAAGAAAGGCAAGCAGTGACACGTTGCAGGACAGCAGGGGAGAGGTCCGGGGAGGAGAGATATAGCTGGGTGTCATCAGCGTACAGGTGGTAGTGGAAACCAAATGAGGTAATAAGTTTGCCAAGAGAGGCAGTATAAAGAGAAAATAGAAGGGGACCAAGGACGGAGCCTTGGGGGACTCCAACCGAGACAGGGCGAGGGGAGGAGGTATCATTAGAAAAAGAGACACTGAATGAGCGTTGGGAGAGATAAGAGGAAAACCACGAGAGGACAGAGTCACAGAGACCAAGCGATTGCAGAGTTTGAAGAAGGAGAGCATGATCAACGGTGTCAAAGGCCGCCGAGAGGTCAAGAAGAATTAGTATGGAGTAGTGGCCTTTGGATTTAGCTGCGATTAGGTCGTTAGTGACTTTGATAAGGGCAGTCTCTGTAGAGTGGAGAGGGCGGAAGCCAGATTGAAGGGGGTCAAGAAGAGAGTTGGAATTGAGGAAATTAGACACACGGGTAAAGACGAGTCTTTCCAGAAGCTTTGAGGAAAAAGGGAGCAGGGATATGGGACGGTAGTTAGAGGGGGTGGACGGGTCAAGGGATGGTTTTTTTAGTATAGGTACTACAGTGGCATGTTTAAGGTCAGCAGGGACGATGCCAGAAGAGAGCGAGCAGTTGAAGATGTGTGTTAGAGAAGGCACGAGACAAGCGGAGAGAGATCTGATAAGGTGAGACGGGACAGGATCGAGCGGGCAAGTGGTGGGGCGAGAGGAGCAAAGAAGAGCAGCCACCTCTTGGTCAGTGGCTGGGGAGAATGTCTGAAGGGTAGGAAAGGCATGATCAATGTGTGATTGAGAAACAGAAAGGCAAGGAGGGGAGAATTCTTTCCTTAGCTGTTCAATTTTGTCAGTGAAGTAACATGCAAAGTTGTCAGCAGTAAGGTTGGTTTGGGGGGTGGCTAGCAGGACGAAGAAGAGAATTAAAGGTGTCAAAGAGACGCCTGGGGTTGCGGGAACATGAACTAATGAGAGAGGAGAAATAGGACTGTTTGGCAAGGGCAAGGGCTGCACTGTATGAACACAGTATGAATCTATAATGGAGAAAGTCTGACTGGGTGCGAGACTTCCTCCAGGAGCGTTCAGCACACCGGGAGCA